>OZ024837.1:13276516-14476516 GCA_964016985.1 Anodontia alba
TAATTAAATAAAAAATAAATACAAAAATGTGGGAAAAAAACCGCATATAGAAAATAAACAAAACAAAAATCCTCAATCCGTATGAGTTTCCTCGGGAAAAAAAGAATAAAAAAAAAAAAAAAAAAAAAAAAGCGGGAAATGGGAGCAAAAACTTTCCCGCGGAAACATCACATTGTTCTCCAATCATAGCCATGTGATCTACTTGGCGGCAAGATGAAAGGAAAAATAGTGTATTCATTGGTCGATACAGGTTTGATCCCGAGGTCAACTTGGTCACATGACTTTGTTATGGTTCATCATCAAAAATAAGCACGAGTGTGCAAACAAATTTGCGAAAAGTGTCAAAAATCTCTAAAATTGATGGTTTTGTTCCACCGATCGCGATGGCGATGATGGAAAGACAAAACCTTTTAGATTCGTCTAATCGCCCGAGACGAATTAAGCACGAATCGGGGCCAAATTACAACGGAGAAGGTGATCGAAGTTTGGAGTTGAAGGGAATCTTGGAAGTTCTCAACGCTTACCATGATTATGAAGGAGGCATAAACTGCAGTCTCTGCGGTAAGTTGTTTCTAATTATTTCGCCTCATGATTCATCATTGTTGAGCTTTTGAATATTATTAGGAGTTCGAGGATCAGAAAGTGTGGACTGGGAAACCCCCATGATTTTGTCCACCTGTGTTTTCGGCTGTTCAGTCATAATTGATGCCTCATATCAAAGGTCTGTGTCAGTGGTGTGTCCGTTACAGATGCTGTAGAAAATTTGTTTCAGGTCATGACCCCAGGGACTAACCATGGCAGCAATGCAGGGAGACTAAAACACACACACACACACACACACAAAAAAAAAAAAAATCGGCATCAGTTATCTATTGTGGGGCTGATTCAAGAAGGGCAGTTGTCAGTTCCTGGTGAAAGAATGTGCACAATACTGGTTAACCGCTTAGAAGAATAAGCCTGCCTAGTAAACGTGTGGTTAGTTAAACTGACCTCACTCGACATGATCCCATTGGGTTGACTGGGCCGTAAAACCTCAACACAAACAAACAAACAAATCTGTTGTGGGGCCCAGATAGTGCAGCTCTAGGTATTTCTCTCGTGTCACTGCTGAGATCCGGGTTCAATTCCTGGTGCTGGCAAGTGACAGTGTAGTGGTCGTCCATCCAAGGTCATCAGCCTTTGACTGCCAGACTCTTGTGGCTCAGTTGGATACATGTCGGACTGGTGATCAGGAGGTTGCAAGTTGGCCTCCGCCGGGTCAGCAACATTCTTTCGTGGAGATTCATCATGAAATATTTTCTATGGTCATCTTCTGCTGATTTATGAAGGACAGTTGTCAATTTTTGGCAAAAGAATGTGCACAATACTGGTTAACAGCTTAGAGGACTAAGCCTGCCAGTAAAAAGGTGGTTAGGTGAACTGATCAAGCTCGACATGACCCATTAGGTTTACTGGGCAGTAAAAATAGTCCTGGGTATGACGTAAAACTGCATCCAGCTGTGACATTCAACATGAGTGTGGGAATGTGAGGCTGCCCTCTATCACAGTTGCCACCCCACCTTCAGGGTAATGAGGCTGCCACAACCTGGGTGGCAGAGCTAGGCAGCAATCATCTACAGACTGATGGCTTGGTGTTCTAGCTATTGTGGTTTGGCGGACGATCCTTTCTTCATAAGGACAATGGCAAAGCACACTGCCCGAATGCAGGAACGGCGCGCATACTCAGATGCCGTAAAAGACGGAGTTGGGATGTCAGCTAGGACAGGCGATCCCATAAAAAACAATTGTTCCAAAAATTTAACATGGCAAGAAGAAAAATAGATTCAGAGTTAGGCGGTGCCAACAGACATTCTGTTGGTAACGTCTCCGGCTTGGCCTCCTGTCAGGTGTGGGAGGCAGGGTCGGGCCATTGTGGCAAATCCAGGAAGCACCTGAGGAAATTCAAGGTGGGAACACTCAATGTGAACACCCTGAGAGGAAGAGTTTGCGAGGTAGTGGAAACACTATCCCGCAGGAAAGTGGATGTCTGCTGCATTCAGGAGACCAGATACCATGGTGGCAGCTGCCGCACAATCAAGGGCAAGGACACCAGGTACAAGCTCTACTGGTCAGGAAATGACAAAGGCACTGCTGCTGTAGGAGTGTTTGTGGCAGAAGAGTGGATAGAGAAAGTTTTTGAAGTTCAGAGAGTCTCTGACAGAATTATTTTAGTGAAACTCATAGTCGGCCAGCGTGTGGTTACCTTTCTGTCTGTGTATGCCCCACAGAGTGGTCTAAGTGATGAGGTTAAGGACCTGTTCTTTGATCAGCTGCATGCTGTGACTGCCAGGATCCCAGCATCAGAATTTCTGATCCCATGTGGAGATTGGAATGGCCATGTTGGCCGTGCAGGCACTGGATACAGGGAAGTGCATGGTGGGATGGGGTATGGCAGGCCGGAACCAGATGTTGAGGGTGAGAGAATCCTAGAGTACGCCCTAGCATTTGAACTGCTTCTTGGGAACACATGTTTCAAGAAACGTGACAGCCATCTCATCTTATACAAGTCTGGAAACATAGCCACACAGATAGACTTCATCCTTTTCCATAGGACCATGCGCAAACTTGTCACAGATGTAAAAGTGATCCCTGGTGAGGAAGTAGCTCTGCAACATCAGCTTCTTGTATGTGACAGGAGGATTGATGTGCCTCCAAAATCCAAGAGCAAGTTCACCCCTCGCCTCAAAGTTTGGAAGCTTAAAGACCCTCAGACAAGCAATCATTTCCAGGAGGTCTTCAACTTGCATGTGAGCACATCTGCAGGTGTAGCTGATGGGGCCACTGAGGATATCTGGAACAACATCAAGACTGGACTACTCAAGACAACTGAGGAGGTATGTGGCACAACTCGGCCACACCGTTGGCATCGTGAAATCTCGTGGTGGAATGAACACGTGGAAAAGGCCATTGCTGCCAAGCGGACAGCTTTCAAGGCCTGGAAGGCTGGTAAAGGCACTAGGGCATCATACGATGCAGCCAAACGAAATGCCAGACATGCAGTGCATCATGCTCGTCAAGAAGGCGACAAGAAGCTCTACGAGAATATTGACCCCAAGTCTTCAGAAGTCTACCGCCTTGCTAACCAGTTTAGAAGAGAGAACACTGATGTTGTTGGTGACAAACCTGTGAAGGATGATGCAGGAGAGATGTCAATGAGCGAAGACTCAAAGCAGAAGGCCTGGCTGGAGCACTACCAAAGGCTTCTCAATGTTGAGTTTGACTGGGACCCAGACCACCTGTCATATCAGTCATCAGTGGAAGGCCCGCCCATCCCAATCACCATTGATATGGTTAAGCCGGCCTCGGTGGCTCAGTTGGATGCGCCGTCCGACTGGAGACCAGGAGGTCGCGGATTCAACCCCCGCCGAGGTCGGCAACATTCTTTCGTGGAGATTGATCATGAAATATTTTCTACGGTCATTCTCTCCCTTCCGCTGATTCAAGAAGGGCAGTTGTCAGTTTCTGGCAAAAGAATGTGCACAATACTGGTTAACCGCTTAGAGGACTAAGCCTGCCCAGTAAACGCGTGGTTAGGTAAACTGACCGCGCTCGACATGACCCCATTGGGTTGACTGGGCCGTAAAATCTCAACACAAACAAAATTGATATGGTTAAGAAGGCTATCTCGCAGATGAAGGCAGGCAAAGCACTGGGCCCATCAGGCATAGTGGTGGAGATGATAAGAGCGGCCGGTGACATGGGCGCCTCCATGATCCGTGACCTCGCAGTTGCAATCATTCGTGATGGCAAGGTACCCTCTGACTGGGAGCAGAGTTTCATTGTCTGCCTCTACAAGGGAAAAGGGAACGCATTGGAAAGGGGCAACTACCGTGGTCTCAAGCTGACAGAGCAGGTTATGAAAATCCTGGAGAGGATTGTGGACGGCCTCATCAGACAGTTGGTGTCAATCGACGATTCCCAGTTTGGCTTCGTCCCAGGCAGAGGCACTACAGACGCAATCTTTGTTGTCAGGCAGCTGCAAGAGAAGTATCTAGCTGCCAATAAGAGACTCTACATGGCTTTCGTAGACCTGTAGAAGGCGTTTTATCGAGTGCCTCGGAAGGTCATCTGGTGGGCGCTGAGAAAACTTGGTGTGGAGGAGTGGATTGTGCGACTGGTGCAGGGGATGTATGCAAATGCACAGAGCCGTGTCCGTGTTGGTGAGGGGTACAATGAAGAATTTGAAGTGAAGGCGCTGTCTGTCGCACTGGAGTGGGCAGCAACAGCATCTTCTGCAATGGCTGCAAGCACTGGGTGCACAAGAAATGCAGTGGGCTCAAGTGCTTGAAAAAGGAACCTGACTATAGATGTACACGGTGCCAGGGAACTGCACGCCCCTTGGATGGCAGACCACAGAAGGAAGTCCAGGTCGGACCTGACAAGCTTGAGGTGGTAGCTTCCTTTTGCTACCTAGGAGACATGCTCTCAGCAGCAGGTGGCTGTGAACTTTCAACCACAACACGTGTGAAAACCGCCTGGAAGAAGTTCAAGGATCTGCTACCAAGTCCTCTCTTCACGCCACCTCTCTTTCAAAACACGTGGCCATGTGTACAGCTCTTGTGTGCGGAGCGCAATGCTCCATGCCAGCGAGACTTGGCCATTGACAAAACCAAACCTCCAGCGTCTGCAGCGAAATGACAGGGCAATGATCAGACAGATCTGCAATGTCAGGCCACAAGACATTGTCACCACCAGGTCCAATGATCTACTTGTGCGGCTTGGCATTGAGGATCTGGACCTCATTCTGAAGGAGAGAAGACTTCGATGGTATGAACATGTGGAACGCTCCAGTGGTGCAATCAAGACAGCCTTTGACATACAGGTTGATGGAAAGCGTGGGCCTGGGAGGCCCAAAATGACATGGAAGCAGCTGACAGAGAGAGATTGCAGAGAGTGGAAGCTCTCTGCTATCAACCCTCATGATAGACGTACCTGGAGATCTGGTGTGAGATCTGCCATGCGTGCAGCAAGCCAGCTATCTGGAAGGGGGCCCACTGATGGGGATGTTGCCCCTGTACCTGCATGTTAATCAAAAATCCGATTATTATTATATTTTTATTAAAACCTCAACACAAACAAACAGCCTCTGACTGGTGATCAGGAGATCATGGGTTTAATCCCAGCTGGGTCTGGCAACATTCTTCTGTGGAGATAGAAATATTTTGTACAGTCATTCTCTCCCATCCACTGATTTAAGAAGGGCAGCTTTCAGTTTTTGCCGAAAGAATGTGCGGCAGCACTGGTTAACTGCTTAGAGGATTAATCTTGCTCAAGAAAAGTGTGGTTAGGTAAACAGACTGGCTGGACATGACCCTGCACCTTTTGAGAACACTTTTAGTTTGCCGAGCTATTTGTGTAACTGAAATAAATAAAATAAAATTTTTCATTGCATTCTGTGGTTTTCGGATGCCTGAAGATTCCTTAGGTTTTTACTCCCAGTAACATGGACCATGCTAAGTGAGAAGGAGTTAAGAAATTAGAGCACTACAACCACTCCCCATTTATAAAAGCCAGCAGTTAGCTACAGGAGTGATCAATCAGTATACCTATAGTTCGTTTATACGCTTCTCTCTGCTTGACTTACCCCAAGAGTTAACAACAATTTATTGCTCAACCAGCAGACCTGTGTAATGAGGATGCCTATCCCAGCATATGGGATCCAGAGATGATAGTGGTGACCAGTGCCTTCCCACTGCTTCCATCAAATGTCATGGTGAAAAAAAAAAATAACAGCCAGTATGGGGCCGTAACCTGTGATCCTTGGATTACTATTTAGAAATTTTATGTCCTTCAACAGGCTGAGCAATCTTCAGGTTGACACCGTCATATTTTCCCCTGCTTAATTTGCCTCCAAATCTTTTCAGTATCATGTTGGACCAAAAAGGCATGCACATAATGATATTAGATCCCAAGTTATCAGAGCCTTCTCTGATTTAAAAAGCCTTCTGATATATACTGATTGGCGGCTTCAGCGTCTGTCAAAGACCCCAAATCAATAAAATGGCTTTGAACAGCCAGAGAAGGCTCGGGTTAGGACCCAAGCTGTGGAAACTAAGTCACCAAGTCTTAGTTCTGGGAAAAAGCCAACAGCCATCCAAGCTGGCATCTAAGCAAAGCTGTTGAAGTGACCTATGTCACTGGGTAGTACACAGTAGGTATAACGCACTTACTCATGCAATACAAGCAGACCAGGTTTAATTCCCAGCTGGGGAATAGTGATTAGCATTTGTTTTATTTGTCGCCCAATGCAGAATGCAGTTGCCTTTGAAGTGTAAGCAGTTATGAATTGATAAAAAAGTAAATTGTGGGTACTCATTTTCACAACAGAAGATAAATTTTATTCACAAAAGGTCTATCAGCCTACGAGCTGCACTCAAGAAAAGAGCAGTACATCTGTAGACATGACATGAAAAGATATTCATATATATATAAAGCGTAGAAATACCAGAGCAAGTAGATTATATTGAAAAGAAAAAATAACATCGCATGGTATGTCTAAATAATTATAATATTCCCAACCGGTTTCATTTACAACTCGTCAGGGGAATAAAAATAGCAATATGGCGTTAAAAAAGGTGACGTTACTTAGTAACAATAAATACATGAACACCGGTTCGGAACATTATAATTATTTAGACATACCATGTGATCTTATTTTTTCTTTTCAATATATATGTATATTTCACAACATATATGTTTAAAATTCTTTGATGTCAGAAATAACAAAAACTAAGAGCTCAGCCTCAATATATAATTCTTCACTAAAACAGGTTGTTGAAACTTTGAAGTGCCTCACCAAGGCCAAGTACCCACCACATGTTTTAGTGGAAAAATAAGAAAATACCACTACTTTGTGAGTACCTATACGGTATACCCACAGTATGTTTTGTGAAGAAATACTGGGTAAGAAAATATCAGGACATGTACATTAAGAAAATTTAGTACATGTACTTTGAAGTTGGAAAAAGGATAAGAAAATATCAGTTCTTGTACATTGAGGTTGAAAAAAGGATAAGAAAATATCAGTACATGTACTTTGAGGTTGAAAAAAGGATAAGAAAATATCAGTTCATGTACTTTAAGGTTGAAAAAAAGGATAAGAAAATTTCAGTACATACACTTTGAGGTTGAAAAAAGGATAAGAAAATATCAGAACATAATCACAACTGCAGCAGATGACACTTAATTTTAAATATATTATTTTATCTATTTTCTTAGAAAATAAGTCTTGACATTTCATGTGAATCATCTGCCAAGCAGACGCAGACGATTCACATGCAATTTGAAGGCTTATTTTCTAAGAAAAATATTTTTTTTTTAGAATGTCATCTGCTACAAATTTTACTTGGCGCTTTAAGGGTTAACACCAATGGCTCATTTTTTGTGGCTGATCCGAACTCGTTTCTGAGTCCCAAGAAATTATTCCAATTGTTCAAGAATAAAAATATTCAGGAATAATTAGGGAACTTTTCTTCTTTATCATGAAAATGTATGTGGTGTGTACACATTACAATGGACTCATCAAGACAATTCTAATGAGTACACTCAACATACAATTATTTTATAGAAGATGAAAAAGACATGTTATCCCTTTCTGCCTTCTGACCTGCTACTTTGATAACTCTCAGATGCTGAAATGTATATCCCTATCTAGAACAAATTTTCATGGTCCTAAAGATGTTCAGCAGACGACAAAATGATGTTATTTTTCTTATTTTTCCCAGAAAACAGGATTTGACATTTCATGCAAATTGTCTCCTTAGGAGACAATTTGCATGAAATGTCAAATCCTGTTTTCTGGGAAAAATAAGAAAAATATTTCAAAATGTCGTCTGCTGAAAATTTTACCCAGAGTGCTAAGCGTTAAGGTTGACTGTATTTGTTTCATTCCAGGCAAGCTGTACAAGAGCAAAGTATGTTTCATAAAGCACCTTTGGGAACATAGTGTGTACTGGGACAAATTTGACGGTGCAAAAAACCACGAGCGAGTTCTTTCAATCCAAGCTGCACTTATTCTTTGTGGGCTGCCGGGAAGTTCTGGGGAGGATGCCAAAAAGATGACAGACTTACTGGTAACGTCACCGCATAACCAAAACCAAGAGAATGTCTTGGCAACACCAAAAAAGGAGGTGCTGGGGAAGAAAAGACCTTCACCTTTAAAAGTACCAAAAACACCAAAAAAGAGGCCACGTATTGTGGAGGTTCCAAAAAAGCGACCAAAGCTTGCAGATTTGTAGATTTTAACTTATGTTTTAATATTATAATTTGACTCCAGAAAGATGGAATTGCATAGATCTGAGTGAACTTAACCTTTTCATGGCTCTTTTTAAATCTGTTTATTTTACTAGATTGCATGCATAATTTTTAGGCAACAAATATATGCGTGTTGTAGAAGGACATGCTGAAGGAGACAATTTGCATAAAATGTTAAAGCTTATTTTCTAGGGAAAAATCAATTTGTCATCTGTTGAATTAACCCAGAGAGTGTTAAGGGTGAACTGACAATATTTTGGTATATATTTTACAGCCTCATTTAACCAATAATGTGTTCAAGTCTTTAACATGATGTGTTCCAGAGGAGTTGTTAAGAAGGAGTATTTGGTGATAATTCTGGGATATTCTCCTCCAGTGAGTATTTGGTGATAATTTTGCTATTATTTCCGCCAGTTCTTTTTAAAACATATGTTGTGGTTTCTTGTTAGAAGTGCTGAGGTCTTTCTAATGAGTACCACAACATACGTTTTCATGGAGAAATGATGACAGTTATCCCAGAATTACCATGAAATACAGTAACTCCTCCTTAACAACGTGTTCTTTTAGATTTTTAGGTGCAATAAGACAAAGCATTTGCCATTTAGTAGGCAAATATTAATTAACCCTTGTCCTGCTGAACCGGATATACCCTGGCTCTGCACTGTTTGCCATTAAGTATGTGAATTTATAGCAACAATCAGGATCAAGTAATCTGATTGGCTGAAAAATAGAAGTGGGTGTGGCATCTTAATTTATTCAGCAGGACAAGGGTTAAGTGTAGATTTTGATGAGCTGTATATCAGATTATGTGCTTCTGCAAATACCATAATTACCCTAAATATTCAGACGTTGCAACTCCATACTGTAAAGTTCAGTGGCCTTGTTAACCCTTGTCCTGCTGAATAAATTAAGATCCAGGGCATCACCCAGTATGGCAAGGATTATATTGTTATCCGTCTTTGGATAGCCCGGTGGCTGTAAAAGGCATATGCTGTCAGCGAAGACTCTGATCAGACTGCACAGATGTGCATGCTGATCTGAGTTTTCACTGGTTGCACAGGTCTTATTGTAGGTTTTGTCGTGCGCATGCTCAAATATCAGTATGTTCTTGAGTTCTTTAAGTAAGGGTTTATAGAATCTCATAACTTGTTTGTGGGATATTGTAACGTCACACTACTGTTTTAAAGAAGATCCCATAACATGTTTCTTAACTCTTTCACTGCCATAGGCACTAATAATAGGCTTTTGCAAACAGCTCGGATCCCGATGAGGCGGCTCAATGAGCCATCTCATCTGGAGCTACGCTGTTTGACATTCAGTCTTTCAACTTTACATATAAACATCTTTCCAAACGATAGTTAGTTAAAATAAAAAAAAGCAGACGACGTCTGAATCTTGGCATCGAAAGAGTTAAAGAAAAAAAAAAGGGGGGGGGGTGCAAAAGTGAAAACAGCAAGAAAATATGTTCTGATTAAACTAAGATAAAATGCTTTTCAGCTAAGTAAAAAGAAATGTATGTGTACTTTATGATATGAGCACCCAGAGAAGACAGATCAGCCTGCACATTTGCCGTGATCAGAAGATGTTTGCTGTCTGCTTGACTTGGATCCTCGGCTATCATCCAGAGAGCATGATAGAAAAATGATCTGCTTGTGTATGACTAATTAAACTTCACAGATGCTCAGACTTATCCAAGTCTTCACTTTGTCGAGGGTTGAGCGCAAGACTAGCGTAAGTCAGATGGTTGTTTTTCCCCAAACCTAATCTTCTCACCATGAAGGCGTTATGAAGATTACAACATTTCTTTCTGTAAACAATGAAAATTTAGGTGCCATTGCTCGTATGAGCAATGGCACCTAAATTTGCATTGTTTACAAAGGGGTCCAAGTTGCCCCTAAACAAGGGTTTCAAAAATATGTTAGAGTTACTATAGTCTTGCGCTCAGCCCTCGATGTGTACCTATCTGAATGTATATTTATATACCTTGTGGCTCCTATATTTGAGCCTGAGTAAAAGGAAACCTTGTATATACCAAATGTGGACAGCAAACATTCTGGCCAGTCAACGCCATACAGAGATCAGAATTTTCACTGTTCACACATTCAAAAGGAACTTCACTGAACCTAAAAAGCATAACACTAGATACGAAGTACATGTATATCTAGATTAAAAACAAATCTTTATTTCTTCACAAAAAAGTATTTTATTGCATATAAAGCAGTGTCACACATTATTAACAGCCATACATTAACCAGCAAAAAACCACGTTTATATTAACAAGGCAATTCACATGCTGTTAATGCACGGCTATGCAACTTTCAGTATGATCATACCAGGGCCACAGATTTACTGCCGTTACAAAATGTGTACTGCTTGGCCTTAGAATGAGCATAGTCCGTGGAAATTGCATTCACGAGACATCGGTGAATAGGAGAAACAAAAGAGTGCATGAAATAGTGAGAAATGTAGCAAATGTTTTCGGTTTTTATGCAATAATAGCGATTGAACATGGTTTTTAAATGCATTAACATTCGCCAGGTCCCTTGGATGGTGTTGAAAACCTCGCCCTCCGGCCTCGGTTTTGAACACCTCCATCAGGACCTGGCAAATGTTAATGCATGAAAAACCATGTTTGATTCCTATATTGGGGGTACTTTTGGAAAGTATGTAATAAAGTGTTCAAGATTTTAGGAGGTTTACCATATGTAAAAAGTGAAAAGCAAAGAGTCCGACCAGATGATGCAAGGTGGCCTGAACTTTTGCCATGTGCAAAGCTCTTGATAAGATGCTTTTTTCAGCCAAAAATATTGATATTTTCTTATTTCTGCATGAAAACATATGTTGTGGGTAAGGCCCCAAGGCATTTCTAATGAGTACACACAAAATATGTTTTCATGCAGAAATAAGAAAAGTATTTTAATTGATACCCACTCTTATCTAAAGCTATGCATATGTATTTGAATTTTAGTAGATCTAGAGTATGCTGGCATATTTGTTTGTATTTGTGAGATTATGAATGCATTGCAAGTGTTAAAAGTTATGTTTGTTTTTTTTTTTTGTATAGTATATCTGTTTTATTGTGACCAGTAAAAATATTTTTTTTTCAGTGCTTATAATGTACTATCTTGTCTGTGATTTGTATATAGTGATTTTGCAGAAATATATAGTTGCTTGTAGTATGGCTTCAGAAACGGTGTTAATATTGGTGCTTAGCTCTAGATAAGAGGGGGTACGCTGGATCCGCTTCATAAGACAGTTCATTATGGGACAATTTGGATATAAGATGGTTTAACCCATTGTAGACGGAATAGACTCTCCCACACTATATTGGAAGACTGCAATTTCAGTTTTAGGTAGGTCCGGCTATGAGATTTACATATTCCTAGAGAAAAATGGCTGAACTGTTTGCAAACAGTGGAGACCCTGATCAGACGCTGCGTTCTGCGGCGTCTGATCTGGGTCTGCACTGTTTGCCAAGTACCCTTTTACGGGTTTCCCGACTACAGTGGGTTAAAGATGGACCCCAAAAGTGTTGTACCCAAATAAAAATATGTTGAATATATAGAAAAATTCCTCCATTAAGACGTGTTGTAGGTGCCTAATGGGCACCCACAACATACATGGAGGAATTGCCAGGGTAATTCCACTGAGTACCTACAACATGTGTTTTCATGGATAGATAAGAAAAAACATTTATACTTTTTGGCTAAAAAGAAGGGATTAAAGAATCAATACTTTAGGAATTGAAGAATATATCAAGAGATGACTACCCTCTGTATCTGGAGCCTCTTGTAGTGTGCTATGGTTCAACTATACTGTCCCAAGAAAGAAACGCATCACTGCTAAATGGCAAAAGAAACGAAAGCAGAAACCTTATGATTGTGAAACTGGTCTAGTGTGTAAAATGTGCATGTAAATCAACAAGTGTGAGTATATTTGAATTGTTTATTCCTCAGTTAAAAGCATACAGACAAGAAGTTGGGGACCAACACATATAGATAAATTTTTATCGCAACAGAAAAAGGTAAGGCATTAATCTTACTTGTTTTGCATTTCAGAAGTGTTGAATTTCTTTTTTGGGACAGTATATAAAAGGACTAATTTGAGGAATCAAGTGTTATATTTAGTCTAAGTGTTCAGACAGATATGCCTGAGCAAACAGGGTAAACCAAGAACAAATAGAAGTAGGAGTTTGATCAGGGTCAACAAGCCTTGGTGGCTTAGTCAGATGTGCGTCCGACTGGTGATCAGGAGGTTTGACATGACCCTAATGGGTTGACTGGGCCGTAAAATCTCAACTCAATTGGTTGATCTGAGTCAGCACTGTTACTCATTTTTCCAGAACATATTAGACATGTCAGCGTGAACAGTAGTCAAATGGACTTGTTCAAATTTTAGGAAACGTATGGCAAGTTATTTGTGATAGAGATGGCAAGGAATTAATGAGTCTGAATATATTATATTTTCCATATATGTGCCTTGGTTAGGTGCTTTTAATAAGTACACACAACAGGTTTTGGTTGAGAAATAAGAAGAAAGTCCTTTTTTACCTTTGTTGTCCTAAAGTATGAACGTCCATTGTACTACCTGTTGATGTTTCAAAAATGGCTGGATGAGTGGCAAACAGTGTAGATCCTGATGAGATGTTTTCACTGGCATCCAATCTGTTCAAATACTTGGGATAAATATTATACCCCATATCTGCTACTATTTTAATTCAGCAGGTTAGGGGTTACCGGTAATAATGAAGACTTGGAATGGCATGTTGAACCATTGGATAATGTATGACTGTTTAAAAAAATGTACTTTTTTTGTTTTAATTTTTAATTTCATAAAGAATGATTGTGATAGTTAATACATTGTAGTTTGCATTGTCAATTTTGTTGAATGTTTGAAGTAGTTTGCATTGTCAATTTTGTTGAATGTTTGAATGTTTTGGGCAATTTTAACAACTTCTGTTTTGTTTTATAATGTTTGTTACACTAATTTGTTACCTAAAAATCAAAAATAAAACATTGTTATCAGTTATATTTTGTTATTTAAAAATGAGAGAAAAAAAACTTTAAAATATTATAAGGAACACTTGTTTTAAAAAAATTAAGATAGTTGCATTAAGGCCATTTTTTAAGCTGCTCAGAGAATTTTAAGATTTGGACAGGTTTTTCAGAAACCGTTTTAAAGTAGTGATGTTCAGGCAGGTGGGGGTGGGCATTGGGCATTGTCCAAAATTAACCTTTTGGTTAAACTTTTGAAAAACCTGTCCATGATGCCATCAGGCGTTTTTCTTGTCTGATGTTAACCCTTATTCTGCTGAATCCGGATATACCCTGCTTTTGCAAACAGTGTAGATCCAGGTCAGTTGGTGCATAAGATCTGGATCTGCACTGTTTGCCATAAAGCATGTGAATTTATAGCAACAATCTGGATCAAGACTTAGTTATCTGATTGGCTGAAAATTTGAAAGAATGTGGCATCTTAATTTATTCAGCAGGACAAGGGTTATGACAGGTAAAAATGTATCCATAGCATATAGTCCTTTGTATAACTCTGTTATGTTTTGATAAAAAAAAAGAATGCAAGTTGCTTTTACTACTGTGCTATAGCTGTTCTTATTTTTATCCCCATAAAAACACATTAGTTTGTGCATTTATGCTAAAAGGATACACCTTTAAGGGAGATCAGTCTGATATTAATATATTTGCCTCCCTTGTCAAATTGGACAACTCTTAAAAGGAAGAATTTACTTTCCCTGAGGAGCAAATTGTTTCCTTTAATACAGTAGTCCCCACTGACAAGAGGTACATCATGTATAACTAGTGAATAAAATTCATTTGTGCTGAAGTGGTCTCCCTTTGCAAAGGGAAGCAAAAACTTCCCGCTAGAGTGCTCTATGGGAAGTGTATTCATTCACATTCATTTTTTTATGGTACAATATATACCAAAAGACAAACTTCATGATTTTGTGAAGGGGTGCTGTGTACTCTTGGTAGAATTTTCTGCTATTTTCTACAAGGGGGACAACTGTGACTTCCTGTTGGCTTTCCTGCACACTAGATCCCTTCTGAAAGGGGTATACTCTAAAAGGAAAGAATTTGCTCCCCATGGGGAGCAAATTCTTCCCTTTAAGAAGAGACACCTTTCCAGAAGGAAACTTACGCAATTTTGACAGTTGCCTCCCCTGACACTAACCATTCCTCTCAAGCCAACAATACTTTGAATAACTATGGTAATTGTCCTGGAACTTTTCTCACAATATGGCATATGCAGACAGTGCAAATCCAGACTAGAAGCAGTCTTACCAGGGTCTACACTGTTTGCCCCTTTTAGCAAGTATTCCCGGAAACAAAGTAAAAAATAAAAAAAAAAAAGATAGTAAGCAAAACCAAAAAAAAAAAAATGAACAGCTTAAAGAGTTATAAATTTCAGGACATTTACCATACTACAGATCTTCAATCCCCTGTATGATTCATTTCCATGGCTACTGGTGGTGCTGTGGTTTAACCTTTAACCTGCTACAGGGGATAATTAGCAGAAAACAAACAGCATTGAGCCATGGCATGGTGAAAATGCACTCGAGGACCCAAATCTGGTTTCATCAGGGCCTTTTACAGTCAAACCTGTGTTGAGGAAGAACCTAATGGAAAATCAAGTAGTAGTTGCTTAAGACAGGTACTTGCTTAAATTTACACTTATTTTCCTTTTATGGACATGAAAAACTGGCCTTTTAATACAGGTAATTGCTTAATACAGGTAGCCTTAAAGACAGGTTTGATTGTGTTATGCAGAATCCAGTAATTGTCAGTATCAAGAGATTCTGTAAGTGGATAACCACATCCCAGCTTAGACTTTAATACTTAGCACACAGCTTAATTTCAGCAGATGACATTTTAAAATATTTTTCTTATTTTTCCCAAAGACAATTTGCATGAAGTGTCAAAACCTGTTTTCTGAGAAAAATAAGAAAAATATTGTCAATTTGCCATCTGCTGAATTAGCCTAGAGAGTGGTTAAGGATGCATGTGCTCTTCTGCATATAACAATAAAGTCACATTTCATATGGCATGGCTCTAAAATTTTACCTCTCTATTTACTATTTTTCTACAGCAATGTGAAGGCTGATTACTTGATTTTTAGTGTATTTTTTTTTTTTTTTTTTTTTAAATATTTGGTTTTGAACCAGAGTGAATAGCAAAGACCCTGATCAGACAGTGCATATGCACAGACTTACCTGGGTCTTAAAGGGGAACACAGCCTTAAAAGGTATTGTGCTTGAAAGTAAAAAACTTCGCAAACAATGAATTTTGACACAAATGTGATGAAAATCGGTCGAAAATTAAGTTATAGACAATTGAATATTTTAACATTGGTGGAATGGGTGCAACTATTTTGAATATTTAATGAGTTTCATAAAAAAAAAAAAAAAAAAATTGTTTTATAAAGGTAGTTATTCTCATAAAGTTGATTTATTTTGTGGGAAATGATTGCTTGCCACTAGAATCGAAAGATTATAAAAAATCTGTTGTAAAATTATTCTTTAAAACCCTTTATAATTTGGTTTTGCATATTTAATATGGGCTTTGTAACGTCACAAAGCCTGCAATAGGGCGGCATCCATGACAGTGATTTTAAATATATTCAAACCACCATAACTTCCTTATTTCTTGGCCGATTTTGAAAACTCTTGCATCAAAGTAAAATGGCTTGGTAAAGGCATTATTCCAAGATATACTTACAACTTGTATTGCGTTCCCCTTTAACTGTCCACAAATGTAAGGCATTTCCCAATATGCTCTTACTTCTTTTGTTATGTTCAGTATTCTGAATGAGATGTATGGCAGTATTTGTGATATGTATATAGGGATGACTGTTTATATTTTGATTATACAGTCGAACTTCAATGGCTCAAACACCTTTGGGACCATGGAAAAGTGTTAGAGCCATGGGTAGTTCGAGCCAATGAAGGTTAATCATGGCACCAGGTCAGGAAGCAAATAGCGATAATTTAGGGAAATCTTTTCAATTTTCTGCACAATAATTGTATGTTGAGTGTACTCATTAGAATCGCCTTGATGACACAACATACAATTTTGTGATAAAATAAGAAAATTCCCCTAAATATTTGTTTTTTAAAGCTATCAGAAGAATTTCGTAGGGACTCAAAAGCAAGTCGAATTAGCCATGGTAAACGAGCTATCGGTGTTCGAGCTATCGAGGTTCGACTGTATGTTGACAATTTTTGTTATGACTTTGTAAATACATAATCTCATAGGTCCAGATAAGAGGAAGATCCAGATATTTTCTTATTTCTCCATGAAAACATGTTACAGATGCTCACTGGAAGGACCTTGTCACATGTTTATGTGGAGAGATAAGAAAAATATTAACATATTTTTGTTGACAGAAAGCACCTAATATCTGGAGTTATGATGGATAGCTGTTGATTTTTTTTGTCCCCCGCCTTTTCGAAGAAAAGCGGAGGGACACTGTTTTCGGCTTTCCGCAGTGCATGGTGCGTGGTTCCGAATTTTTAGTAGGTACCTTGTCCCCTTAACTCCTCCCACAGTTTTTGTCCAATCCTTTTGAAACATAACAGGGGCTTTTAAGATGGTCTGAAATTATGCATGTGGTTTTTTCAGAATCCTGAAATTATTTTTTATCACTTTTTACACATTTTGGACATTTTTTGAGTTCTAATATTACAGGTCTATAGGGAGTAGGTACCTTGTCCCCTTAACTCCTACCACAGTTTTTGGCCGATCCTTTTGAAAGTTTACATGGGCTTTTAGGATGGCCTGAAGATATGCAAGTGGATTTTTCAGAATCCTGAAATAATTTTTTATCACTTTTTCCGCATTTTTAACTGAAGACAGTTTTTGAGTTTTAATATTACAGAAGTCTATAGGGAGTAGGTACCTTGTCCCCATAACTCCTACTACAGTTTTTGGCCGATCCTTTTGAAACTTTACATGGGCTTTTAGGATGGCCTGAAGATATGCATGTGGATTTTTCAGAATCCTGAAATAATACTTTATCACTTTTTCTGCATTTTTAACTTAAGACATTTTTTGAGTTCTAATATTACAAAAGTGTACGGTATATGGAGTAGGTACCTTGTCCCCTTAACTCCTACCACAGTTTTTGGCCGATCCTTTTGCAATTTTACATGGGCTTTTAGGATGGCCTGAAGATATGCATGTGGATTTTTCAGAATCCTGAAATAATTTTTTATCACTTTTTCCGCATTTTTAACTTAGTACATAATAATAAATAATTAGTTTCTTTTTATCTGCTAGAGATAATACCCCTCAAAACAAAATTCAAAGGCGGGGGATGAAAATTCACTGAATTTGCTTGTTTTTTTCATGCTTGCAGCTTTCTTTCTTAAAACTACTGTTATATAAGTTGTTTGTATATCTGATTTTATTTAGAATATAACCTTCAGATCCCATGATATAACAACATAAAAAGAAAGCAGTATGCTTGCTGATTTGATACCAGTTTTGAACAGTCAAGTTTCTTACAAAAAATTTGGTTGAGAACTTGGTTTTCCAATATTTATATGACATCCTCATAAATGCATTTAGTTGTGCCAACATCAGCAAGTCACAATTACAGCAGATCTTTCTCCACTAAATCTGCATCAGGCATCTGCTAATGATATACAGACAACCCTCTTTATACTGACACTTAATACAATGACAAAATTTGTTATAATGACAGTTTGACTGTCATGAAACCTTCGCTTAAGATGTAACATTTAGTCACAAATTATGCAAGAATATTGTATTTAATACTTTAATGAAACATATGTTTTGGATATTTGTTAGAATTGCCTCAGTGAGGCAAGTCTAACAAATATCCAAAACATGTTTTATGAGGAAATAAGAACAAAACAAGACCTTTCTTACATATCAATCTGCTCAATAAGTATTCTGTACAACAGCAAATTCATTTTAATGGCAACATTTTAAGGAACAATGTTGTCGCTGTAACAAGGGTTCACTGTACGTGAAAAAGTAGGTCAGTTGCAATGAGATAGAATTACTAACAGGATAAACCTGGTAGATTTTCTGTCACGTTTTACATGAGGGACAACTTTCTGTGAGTTTCTGTTTGCTTCCCTGTAACCGAATCCCTTCTAAAAGGAGTCTACTCTGAAAGGAAAGAATTTGCTCCCCTTGGGAGCAAATTTTTCCTTTTAGAGTAGACTTTTTTCAGGAGGGAGGTCAAAACATTTCAACAAAATTATATCCCTTTAAAGTAGATCAGTTAAACTTAATGGTCAAGTTATATAATGGTCATACTGTTACATTTGTATTACAGAATCCCAAGCTGTATCTTATCATATGGGTGTACCCAGGTCTTCAGATCCTGAGGCTAGTATAGGGTTTTAGGGATATAGGATATTTGCTTTTTTACTTCAAGGGACATGGGATATTTGATATATTTTACTTCCAGGGATATGGAATACTTGAAACCCGGTTTGGTAATTTTAGGGATATTTAAAATTTAATAATGGAGATATTGCACAAAATATTTAAAGGGATATGGGATATTCGTCTGTTTACTTCCAGGGATACAGGATATTGATGTCCCCACTATACAAGTCTTGATCGGGTTCTCCGAGCAGAAACAGAACTTCTGGTCACACTGCTTTTGTAATAATATATATTTTGTGTCTGTGTAAGCTCTGAATAGTCTTCATTTCTCGGCACGTTTGTGGAGAAAACAAAAATCCAAATTTTTAAAAATCTAAAATCTGTTCCTTGTGTTGTGATACTCTGATTGACATGTTTTCATATTTTACTGAATGAATGTTAAATAAAGCTGTTAATGAGCAAAAGTGTTTTGTTTTTAAATTTAAAATTACCAGTAACCCACAGAAGAGGGATTTATTCGGGGGAGGTTTCTTTAGTTTGAAAACGGGTTCTGGGATACTGGGTAGGTCACAAACCGTTTTTATATATAAAGAATATATTCACCCTAAATATTCCAATAGACAGGCCTAATGGAGTAAGGAGTAATTTGTTAGCATTCTGATATACATGTACTAAACACGGGCTCAGCTTATAAGTTGCCTTTACACCATGATTCAGTATGTTATGGCCCCTGCTAAATGTTAAAACTGGTTTCCATGCAGTAGATTTTCTTCCATGCAGTTCAAGGGGGTGGTCGGGTGGTGCGAAGGTGCTGTGTATCACTGGGGCGTCCAACTGATATTGGCTTACAGTTGGGCAAGGCCTGCTATCCTTGTAGTGGGTAAGGGTAGAGGGGGAATGTTTTTATTTCTTCTGTTTCTTCACTTTCATTCCTGTTCCTCTTTCTTCCCTGTCCCTCTCTTTCATCTCCTGTACTCTCTCTTCTATCTCTTTTCTCCCTTTCTCTGGGAGACGACACAAAATGACCCTCAAGGGTTGACGTGTCGTTAAACCCCAACACAGTCCATGCAGTTCAAATGAAATTTGTAAGGCGGCTTAATGGTGACTAAACACTGGTTCAGCTGAAAAATTGCTGTTGATTCTAATACAAGTTCCTTTGTCATTTAAAACAGGGTTTTGTGTGATATCTAATCCCTATTGATTAAGGTCACAGCAGGCAATATAAGTGTTCTGCGCAACACCCTTCTAGTTTATTCAAAAAAGGCAACTTACCTAGCACTATGATGAGCTGCATGCACATTAAAGTCTTGTAAAATTATCAAAATTAAGATTTATGCCTCTTTCCCTTAGTACATCTAATGATACATACTGTTCCACATATGTAGGTACTTTTGACTGTCTGCACAGTGAAATGCTATGCTTGCATTAGAAAGCAAGCATGCTGCAATCACGATTCAATCCTACTGTCTCTTGAGCAACAGTTGACTGCATTACCAAGGCTTCTGAATAGTATGATGGAGCCTGTATAGATAGCAGACTATAGTCAGTGTGAAAACAACAGCACTTCTGGCGACCAAAATTTGCCATGTAAAAGGAAAATGGCTAATTGATCTCTGATACCAAGAAGTCTCTTGAGTCAAACTTGATAGTATAAGGATCTATCATAGGTGTGAGGGGTAGATAAAAAAACAAGAGGCCCACGGGCCGTGACATAGCCACTGCAGACATGCAGATGTTATGCAACATTTATCCAATCCTATCATCACAACTAATGAAAATATCATCATTTGAACAGTTCTTAGTTTTGAAGACGAATGTATGGGCCTGACAGTCAATGGAGCATGATCATTTGAATAAACTATCAATCACATTTCAACAGAAGGATCAATGTGAAATTTGGTGGAAATTGGCTAAGTGGTTTCTGAAGAATCGCGATTTTATACATGTAAACAGCACAGTGGCAGGGAAATATTATAAATATAAACCAGATGATGGCCATCTTAGATTTCCAATCAGAACAATTTTAACTACTGTTGATCTACAAGTCACTTCGATACTTTCAACATAAATGTATATGGCCCACACAAATAGGGAAGCACATTTGACCTTGGAGGCAAAAAGGTCAAATGTCAACATAGAACCATCATTTTAGCAATTTTGGTAGATCTCCTATCCCCCGTTGCAAAGATTAGGACCCAGTGCTTATTTGGTTATGGAGAAGAAGATTTTTAAAGGTTTTTACCATATATGGGCATGGCAGCCATTTTGATCAATGGACCATACCCATTTTAGCAATCTTTCATTCTCCTGCCCATGGAGGCTCTGCATAAAATTTGAGCAACACTGGCCCGGAGGCTTCAGAGGAAAAGCCATTTGAAATTATCAACATTTTGTCCATACAAATGTATGGGGCCCATACAAATGCAAAAAGAAGCAAACTTGACCGCGCCGTAAAAAGGTTAAATGTCAATGTATGACAATTATTTTAGCAACTTTGGTAGACCGCCCGTTCCAGATGATATATGCAAAGATTCAGCCACAAGCCATCCTCTGTTTTGGAGAATAAGATTTTAAATGTTTTTCCCCATGCAAATGCATAAGGAAGCAACTTGACCTTGCCGTAAAAGGTCAAATGTCAATGTATGACCATTATTTTAGCAACTTTGGTAGACCCCCTGTCCCCGATGATTTATGCAAATATTCAGCCCCAAAGCATCCTCGGTTCTAGAGAAGAAGATTTATAAAGGTTTTTACCATATATGGGCATGGCGCCCATCTTGGTCAACGAACGGTGACCATTTTAGCAATCTTTTGTTCCCCCTACCTAAGGAGGCTCCATATGAAATTTGAGCAAAATTGGCCCAGGGGCTCCAGAAGAGAAGTTGTTTGAAATTCTGAACACTTTTTCCCATACAAATGCATAAGGAAGCAAAATTGACCTTAACGTAAAAAGGTCAAATGTCAATGTACGACCATTATTTTAGCAATTTTGGTAGCTCTCCTGTTCCCGAAGATATATGCAAAGATTCAGCCATAAGGCATGCTAGGTTTTGGAGAAGAAGATTTTTAAAGGTTTTTCCAATACAAATGCACAGGGAAGCAAACTTGACCTTGCCGTAAAAAGGTCAAATGTCAACGTACGACAATTCTTTTAGCAATGTTGGTAGACCTCCCGTCCCCGATGATTCCTGCAAAGGTTCAGCCCCAAGGCATTCTCGGTTCTGAAGGAGAAGATTTTTAAAGGTTTTTACCATATATGGGCGTGGCGGCCATCTTGGTCAACGGACCGCAACAATTTTAGCAATTTTTTGTTCCCCCACCCTAAGGAGGCTCCATATGAAAGTTGAGCAAAATTGGCCCAGAAGCTCCAGAGGAGAAGTTGTTTGAAATTCTGAACATTTTTCCCATACAAATGCATAAGGAGGCAAAATTGACCTTACCGTAAAAAGGTCAAATGTCAATGTACGACCATTATTTTAGCAATTTTGGTAGCTCTCCTGTTCCCAAAGATATATGCAAAGATTCAGCCATAAGGCATGCTCGGTTTTGGAGAAGATTTTTGAAGGTTTTTCCCATATAAATGCATAGGGAAGCAAACTTGACCTTGCCGTAAAAAGGTCAAACGTCAACGTACGACAATTCTTTTAGCAATTTTGGTAGACCTCTCGTCCCCGATGATTCCTGCAAAGGTTCAGCCCCAAGGCATTCTCGGTTCTGGAGGAGAAGATTTTTAAAGGTTTTTACCATATATGGGCGTGGCGGCCATCTTGGTCAACGGACCGCGACCATTTTAGCAATCTTTCGTTCCCCCACCCTAAGGAGGCTCCACATGAAATTTGAGCAAAATTGGCTCAGCGGTTTTAGAGGAGAAGTCGTTTGAAAATGTTAACGGACGGACGGACGGACGGACGGACGGACGGACGGACGGACGACGGACGAAAAGTGATCACAATAGCTCATCATGAGCAGAGCTCAGGTGAGCTAAAAAAAAAAAGAGCTCCGCCAAGCGGGGCATTATACGCCTGTGGCAAGTAAAAAAATGTAGCACAAAAACTGGCTCCTGTATAATTCAGTGCTCCGGATATAAACTGTAAGTGGAATTACAAAAAAAAAAAAAAAAATTAAAAAAATTTCATTGGGGCGTATCTCTGCTGATATTTGGTGAACTGTAACCTAAGTGACCAAGCTGGCCCAGGAATTAAGGAAGAAGTGACTTCTCCCTCCTGGGAAAATAGGGAGAAGTTTGCTGTTTCTAGGGAGAAGTGCTTTCTGACAGAGGACACACCACAGAAGGATGACTATATTTTAAGCTCATATTAGCCTTTGGCTGATTTGTTTTTCCTACACTTCAATATCGGACCAAACAATAACAACACAAAAATAAACCAAAAAAAAAAAAAATGCTGCAAGAAATGTTTTTGTAAACCTTTAACTTGTTTAATACTGATTTTATTTTTGTTTTTCAAGGGAGCCAAATAAGAAGAGTATTAAAAAAAAAAAAATCCAAAAAGAATTATGTATTCATAAAGATTTAATAATGGTAACCTTTCCTTGCAAATCTAATAAAAGAAGAAGAAAAAAATCAATATCTTGCCCATATGACCAAAACTTTAGTTATTTGCAAAAAATATACCTATTATAAAATAAAATTTGCACACTATTACCTCTAAACAATATGCTGCGAAAAGTTTACAAAAAACTTTCAAAGGGGCATAAATCTGCAAATATTTGGTGCACTGTAACCTCGAAATAATATGTGCTGCTCCACATCATTGTGTAACTATTTATGAAGTTTCAGCTTGATCGAATGTAAACTATAGAAGGATTTAGCCGGAAACAAAAAAATAATAGAAATTTTCAACGGGGTTTAACTCTGCTAATATTTGGTCGACTGTAATCTTGAAACAATATGCGCTACTCCACATCATGGTCTAACTACAAATAAAGTTTCAGCTTGATAGGATGTAAACTGTAGGAGGAGTTAGCCGGAAACGAAAAGTTTCTGAAATTTTCAAAGGGGCATAACTCTGCTAATATTTGGTGGACTGTAACCTTGAAACAATATGCGCTGCTCCACATCATGGGCTAACTACAAATCAAGTTTCAGCTTGATCGGATGTAAACTGTAGGAGGAGTTAGCCGGAAACGAAAAGTCAACTGAAATTTTCAAAGGGGCATAACTCTGCTAATATTTGGTGGACTGTAACCTCGAAACAATATGCGCTGCTCCACATCATGGTCTAACTATATATGAAGTTTCAGCTTGATTGGATGTAAAATGTAGGAGGAGTTAACCGGAAATGAAAAGTTTACAGAAATTTTCTAAGGGGCATAACTCTGCAAACATTTGGTGGACTGTAACCCCGAAACAATACGCACTGCGCCACATCATGGTCTAACTATATACCAAGTTTCAGCTTGATCGGATGTAAACTGTAGGAGGAGTTAGCCGGAAACGAAAAAGTTTACGGACGGACGGACGGACACCATACCAAGTAACATAATATGTCTCGTTTTTCAAACGGGCGTATAAAAAATCTGTCCCGAGAATCGCTGTCTGGTATCATGAGGCTTGCCAATGTCCACCATATGTGATGACATGACTGTGGCGTGTAATGACGTCATTCCCTTCAGTGACATAAACCTTATCGATGACCATTAAAATCAGTGCATATCAAACACGAGAATTCTCGATTTTATCTTACCCTGCATAGGATAATGGGTAGGATAAGAATTTCTATCCCGGGGTTAAAACGAGGATTTCCTTATCTGGTGTGCAAGAATAATGATTCTTTTGTGGCCTTCTACAATGGCACAAACCTGTTGTCATGGAGATATGCACATAGCTGTGACTGTATCATTTGTTCAGATTTATGTCAAAATTACAAAGAGAGTATAGATGCAGTGAAAGACCACCGTGCACCAAACGTGTCCATTTTAGTACTGCTTTTCACAAAAAAAAAAAAACAAAAAAAAAACGCCTCAGTGGCTCATTTGGATGCCCATCTGACTGGTGATCCCGATGGGTCGGCAACATTCTTTCGTGGAGATTGATCATGAAATATTTTCTATGGTCATTCTCTCCCTTCCCCTGATTCAAGATGGCCAGTTGTCAGTTTCTGGCAAAAGAATGTACACAATACTGGTTAACCGCTTAGAGGACTAAGCCTGCACAGTAAAAGTGTGGCTAGGTAAATTGACCACGCTCGACATGATCCCTATGGGTTGACTTTGCCGTAAAGTCTCAACACAAATTTTCACCAAAAATGCAAACTGCATAAACATTCTAAGTATTGAAGACACATTGACCAACCACAATTAAATAGTGTTGTTGAATATCAATATGGTTTGATGAAGTCTGTTGTGCTTCAGAAGTCTAATATTTTTGCAAGACACAGTCCATATGACTGAATTTTATGCATTAAAATATTATTCTGAATTTCATAAAATCCTAGTTTGTTTAGCAAGATTCAAAAAAACTTGTTGGCGATGAAAATATGTATTTTCATCATTGTTATGACATAGGTTGTAAGGGGTGCTCTAGAAAGCTAAAACTTATTTTTATGGTCATTTTGACATTGTCAATGGCAACCATAAAGATTTTAAGTGGAAATCTCTAAGTAATGACATCTGCTTTGAAACTTGGAATGTGAGCTCAGCAAATCTTGTTTTTCATTAGGTTGTTGAATTGTTGCCATGGCAACCAAAACTTCTCATCAATTTACAATGAGAAAATAATTTGAATAAGAGCTGTCGCAGGACAGTGTAGCTCGTCTGAGTCTTGCCTTGCCTCTAAAAACTTTAACCAAAAACTTTAACAATTTTAATCTAAATTTGTGACCTTGACCTCCGGGTCACTCATGTGGGCCAAGATGGTATAGCACAGAACTACAGACCAGTATCTAACATCAGGGCAAGTATGAACTACTCCGTCCAGCGGTTCAGGAGATATAGCCTTTCAAATTCTTTAACCAAAATTAATGCATAAAAAGCAATGTCGCACGTTATTAACAGCAGTGCATTAAGCAGCGAAAGCAGTGTATTAACAGGGCAATTCACGCGCTGTTAATGCATGGCTATGCAACTTTCAATATGATCGTACCGGGGCCACAGATTTGCTGCAGTTATGTGTACTGCCCTAGAAGGAGCATAGTCTGTGGAAATTACATTCGTGAGACAGTGAAAAGGCGAAACAAAATAGTGCAAGAAATAACACGAAACATAGCAAATGTTTTCAGTTTTTATGCAATAATAGCGATCGAACATGGTTTTTCAATGCATTAACATTCGCCAGGTCCCTTGGGAGGTGTTGAAAACCGTGGCCTTCGGCCTCGGTTTTCAACACCTCCCACTGGACCTGGCGAATGTTAATGCATAAAAAACCATGTTTGATCCCTATAACCTCAACTAACACCGAAGCTATGGCAACTGCTATAGCTCTATCTGTATTTTAGTACAGGCGAGCTTAAACACTAGCAATTAGTCAAACCCGAGTGCTTTAGAGAAGTTGTGCACTGTTTTTCTCATTTCTCTATAAAAATATATACTTTGTATGCTGCAAGACAATTCTTCTGGGTGTTCTTCAAGGCAATTCTAATGAGTACCCCGATTTTGGTTGTGAAACCAAATTATCAGAATCTTTTACCTCAAATATTTGGCTTATCCATCCATCATCTCAGTGTATTTGAAACACTGTTGAAGGACACCTAAAACACAACTCATTCGCCACAGCACCTGACAGAATTCTTCCAATGGCATCTCGTCATGCAGTCTTTTATCAAGTTATTGCCACATTGTCCCTAAATGCTTGAGTTTGATTTGAAGTTTTACAGCCAGTCAACACTGTTAAGGTCATTTTGAGCTAGTCAGTTAACCTACTCACTTTCTGGGCAGGCTTAGTCCTCTAAGTGGTTAGCTAGTACTTCTGCACATACTTTCACTAATAACTGAAAACTGCCATATAAGTGGAAGGGGAAGAATGACCATAGAAATGATTTCATAATCAGTCTCCTCGAACTTTATCCCCTAAATGGCAAAGAACAAGCTGTTTAACTCTTTCAGCCCTGAAGACCCAAACACACTAATGCAAAAAGTGTAGATCCAGATGACGGCTCATAATGAGCCATCCCATCAGGCTCTTCACTGTTTGCCATTCTGCTTTTGATTTTTTACTGACTCCCCTATTTAAAATAATGGACATTTCTAAATTCAAAGATGAAAGGGTCTACTTCAGAAACTCAGGGGTGAAAGCATAAACAAATCAGCAATACAGTATAACCTCAATGGCTCGAAAACCGATAGCTCGTTAACCATGGCTAATTCGAACTCGTTTTTGAGTCCCTACGAAATTCTTCTGCTAGCTCAAGAACACAAATAGTTAGGGAAATTTTCTTACTATATCATGAAATTGTATGTTGTGTGTACTCATTAGAACTGCCTCATCAAGGCAATTCTAATGAGTACACACAACATACAATTTTTGTGTAGAAAATTTAAAAGATTTCCCTAAATTATCGCTATTTGCTTCCTGACCTGGCACCATGAATAACCCTCAGTGGCTCGAACTACCCATATCTCGAACAAAGTTCTATGGTCCCAAAGATGTTCGAGCCATTGAAGTTTGACTGTATTATATCGGGAGGACAAACAACAAAGCTATGAATCCAATATAGTAACATGTATTTTTCTTTGTAAGTATTTATGCATAATGATCACTGTACCTGAAGAAAAAGAAGTCAATGGGGACAGGTCGAGAAGAAATGCAACCTGGCATATGTGAACTATGAATTCCCAAACTAGCCTCTGCAGACACAATCTAGTCATAGGCAACTTCAACATCAATCTATTTAGGTAATGCAGACTGAACAGAGAAAACCCTGACCAGAATCTGCAGCTGTGTAATCTCGTCTGAGTCAGCTGGTCATATATATTAGCTCTAGATAAGAGATATCTAGATAATTTTTTCTTATTTCCCCATGAAAACATAAGTTGTAGGTACTCATTAGAAGCATTTCCTCAACCTCTGTCTTGGTGGAAAAATATGAACATTACATTAATCCTTAAAGCGCCAATCACAACTGTAGCGGACAACATTCTGAAATATCTTTTTTATCATTTTTTTAGAGAAAATAAGACTTGACATTCGATGTGAATCGTCTGCCATGCAGACGATTCACTTGAAATGTCAAATATTGTTTTCTCTGAAAAATAATTCAAAGAAAAATTAGACCGACGTCTGCTACTACTTTGCCTGGCGCTTTAAGGGTTAACATCTTATGGTTGACTCCTTATCTTCAGCTATGTCACATGTCACATATGCCATCTTGAACCCTTTCCCATGCCAGAACACGTCCATTAGCAAGCTGGATTTAAACATTAGCAGACAGCATTTCAAAAAAGAAGAATTATGTTTATTCCTTGTTGTCTCCTGGACACAAACATCTGAATGAAATACATGTTATTTTCAGGTATTTAGGAAAAAAACATCTCTTGCATCTGCTAATGTCATAAACAGCAGGGCCCAGTTGTTCAAAGCATCGTTAGCTTAACGAGCTCATTAAGGGTCATTTCATTAACTGTTTTAGTGGATTCAATATACAATATTCTGATATTTTTTGCTGAAAAATGTAAGTAGCTTTTGCACTGCAAAAGCTACTCACATTTTTTCAGCAAAAAATTTCAGCATATTTGCGTATCACTTGATGTAAATTTTAACGAATCGTTAACTAACGACATCGTTAGCTTTGAACAACTAGGTCCAGGCTAATGGTTGCAAGGCAGCATGGGATAATCTATCATGAAGAGTGCCGAGCTGAGTATCCAGGTAAATATTTTGCTTATTTCTTGAAGAAGACGGAGGAAGCAGACACTCATTAGAATTGCCTTACCAGGGTAATTCTAATGAGTATCAACTACACACTTTTCTTTTGGAGAAATAGGAAAATATCTGGTGCTATTTATGGTAGATTTCCCCTGCCTCATTTCACAGCAATGATTACGGTGCTCAAGGTCTACTTGGGGTAAAAAAAAAACAACATTCTCATTGGAGAACACCAGAGATCTATCTAAGTTTAGACACCTCCACAAATAGGCAGATTTCAGAATATTTATGGTAAGATTTAAGGTGTCCCAATATTAAGGGTAATTGGTGTAACCCAATTTTTATGTTGATTTATTTCCCCCACGTTAGACCCGCTTCTGCTCTTCCAAAATATACAAATAAATCTCCACAGGACCAGCAGATGATACCTTGGGATGTGTGTGACAAGTAATTTTTTTTGAAGAAAAAAAAAATATTAGTGCAGACGTTTTAAATAAAATATTATTTTTCTCCAAGAACAGGGCTGGGCAAATCATTTGAAATATTTCACAAAATGTCAAGCCCTGTTCTCAGAGAAAAATAAAATTATCCCTCATATGTCATCAACTGAAGTCACTTTCAGCATGCAAAGAATTAAAACAGCTTGATCAACCACCAAAATATACAGTTCAGTCTGTCCAGGGGTCTGTCCAGGTTGAGTCTGTCCAGGGCTGTATAATGGGTAAATTAAGCTGCTTACATTTGCACCCTCTGGGGAAAATTCAGCAGATAATATAAATCAACATTTTTCTTGTTTTCCTCAGAAAATAAGAGCTTGATATTTCAAACTGTCTCCTTAAGAGAAATGTCTATGAAATGCCAAACCCTGCCTTCAGAAAAATAAGATAAATATTTCAAAATTCTGTCTGCTGAAATTTTTAACAAGAATGCTAATGTAAACAGCCATAATCTTAACTGACCAGACTTCATGGATATGTAGATTAGTATGAATCTTTGGCATACATACATCCAAAGTAGCTTCTGCTGACCCTGATCAATCATTTAAGCCTCACATTTGTGTGCAACAAAACATGCAAAATGCAAAATCATTTTACATCTCCTTTGGTCTGCTGCAAGCGAAATTGGCTAACAACAGTTGTTGAAATTCTTCTCATATTTTTTCCCAAAAATAGGACAGCACTTTATTTGAACTATTATCATGAAGCCCTATTTTCAGGAGAAAGCGAGAGAACTTTTTTTTCAAATATCGTCTGCTATTTGTCTTCTGCAACAGGTTGAAATATAACAAGCATCATAACCAGTATACCAAAATACATATTTGAAAACATCAACTTAAAATAGGCCTCATATTTTATCATTACCCTGCTATGGAGAAAGGAGACAGCATTTAACCCTTCAAGCGCTAATCACAACTGCAGCTGACCACATGATTTTTTTTTATTTTTCAGAGAAAATAAGACTTGGCATTTCATGTGAATCATCTGCTAGGCATTTAACCCTTCAAGCACTAATCACAACTGCAGCAGACAACATGAATTTTTTTTTATTTTTCAGTGAAAATAAAACTTGGCATTTCATGTGAATCATCTGCTTAGCAGATGATTCACATGAAATGCCAAATCTTATTTTCTCTGAAAAATAATTTTCAAAAAATTAGAATATTGTTTGCTACAATTTTGCTTGGTGCTTTCAGGGTTAATATACTTGATTATTTTCCCCTAAAAAAATAACTTGGCTTTTTGTATCAGTCACAACAAAATACCAAACTGAATTTTCAGGGGGGACAGTATATTTAAAATCATGTCTGCAGCAAGGTGAAGGTCAACAGCAGGTAAAAATAATATCAGGGACTTGCTTTGATGCAGGAAGATAACATGCTGGTCCAGCAAATGTTCTGCCAATCGTAAAGATTCAAAGCTGCCTGTGTGTCTGTGCTGTCTGGAAATGATCGTTAATGATCACAAACGGAAAATCTGGCCTTTTCAAGAAGATTATGACTAAACACTGGCTATGCCAAGTGAAAAGATGTCTGAATAGGGCAGATGCAGACACTCAACCCTTAAAATGCCAAGAAAACCTGCATCAGAAAATGTCGTCTGTTTATGTCGTCTGCTGAATATTCTTGCAAACTTTTAAAACCTATTTCTGCATACAGTGTGGACCCTGATCAGACTGCTCCTAGAGGAGCAGTCTGATCTGGGTCCACACTGTTTGCAAAAATGACCTTTAAAATCACAAGCAGATGACAATGCAGACGACAATTTTTGTGATTGGCAGTTTAAGGGTTAAAAGAATCACTGGCTAGTGCAGAATGTATCAATAGAAAGTACAGACCCTGTTGAGACTGCACAGATATGCAGGATGGTCTGAATTTGAGTATTTCACACACGATAGAAGACTTTTTTGTAAGACGAGGTCAATATAGCAAAGAGACGGGCAAATCTGAATGTCCACTGCTGGCTTATGCATATGTTTCCTATTGCTGGCCACTGACCCAAGTTTCTTCTTTAGTGCTCTCTGGGCAAATTCAGCAGACAACAAATTAACGATTTTTTCTTGTTTTTCCCAGAAAAAAGGGTTTAACATTTCATACAAATTGTCTCCTACAGGGGAAAATTTGCATGAAATGTCAAACACTATTTTCTGGAATTTTTTTTTATCAATGTTGTCATCAGAAATTTTTACCAGCAAGCTAAGCATTAAGTACATTACATTTCATTGCATAGACTTAAGAGATCCCATGAGCCATTTAAAACTCTGCTTACGGCAAGTTTCCATGATGCACACAACAACTCTGATATTGAGAATTTTACGAATAAACTGGCCAATAATTTTCTAATCTGGTCCCAGTTTCACCATTTTTAATGAATCTAAAAACATGAATCATGGCCCCGACCAGATAATAAATTTAACTCGAGTTTGGGTGGAAATGGACCATCAACTATATAAATTTCATAATTCTGACAACAATTTATTTTTTCAGACATGACTGTTTTAAGCTCATTGTGAAAAAATAACCCCATATTTACCCTAAATATTGTGACACTGTTACTCTTTTATGCATTTTAAAACTGAACAAATCCATTTTACTGCTGAAGTGTCTAGAAACTGCTGGCTGAGCAAAAAAACAGTATAGACCTTGATCAGATGCCACATTCCCAGGCACCTGATCTGGGTCTATGCTGTTTGCTCCAGTCAGTCTGTCCCAATACTTAGGTTAATATATTTTAATCTGTGGTTTGTCAAAGCAGCGGTTACACAGACAATGAGACTTCTTGGCCACTGATTTCATTTTGACTGCTGCAACCACATTTGCAATCCAGACTCCATCACTGGCATCAGATTTTGTAAACTGTCGGAGATTAATTGGCCACTAGTCGCTGACGATATGGCGACAGGTTTCAGACCCATCGGCAATTAAAGAGCAATCCTTCAGCAACAGTGCAACTGATGGGAGACTGGTCAATGACTCATCACCTATTGAAACATATGCATAAAATAAGGGTCTTTTCTAGAAACAAGTCATTATTGTACAGCTCTTCAGCAGCAGTCTCAATAGTCCTCACCTGTTCTGGTGGTCGAGGACTTTCTTCCACCATCTTTAAGCCTCTCTGAGGGGGCATAGTGATAGCTTGTGACTTTATCTTCTGAGTGCTTTTGATGAACTGACTAGGTGATGCATGGATAGAGCTTTTTATAAACACTGAAATGGCAAGCAATCATCACATGCTTGAAAACGATATGCAATTGATCGCCGGCCAGTCGCCAATGAATCGCCAATTTGGCGACTGGTCCCTGATAAAGCACTGTTCGGTCGGTGATCAATTGCAGACTAGTTACAACAAAGGTTGCAAGAGTAACTGATCAGGGTCTGATCACAAATCTCTGAGCAACTAAACCAGTCCTAGCACATCTTTTGGGAATGTCCAAAAGACGATCGGCAACTGAAAGTGGCCTGCAACCGCTCTGCGAATTTACAATTTGCTGCGACTCCTTCCCAACCTTGCTGAGACATCTGTGACTGACATTTTTTTGGGTTTTCTGGTCACAACCTGGTCCCATCTCAGTAGCACAATCTGTGTAACCGGAGTTTAATCAAACCTAGGAGTGCTAAAAATGTACAATTACAAGAACCAATGGATTTTAGCCAATTAATCGTTATTGTTTTGTACAGAAAATACAATTAAAACAAGCTTCATTGTTACCACGACATAGCTCCAGATAAGAGGGTGTATCCACATATTATTGTTCTTATTCCTGCATGAAAACATATGTTGTGGGTACTCATCAGATATGCCTCGCAGAGGCACTTCTAATGAGTACCCACAACATATGTTTTTGTGCTGAAATAAGAAAAATATCAGTACTTTTCAGATGAAAAAAATGTCTTATCTGGTGCTATGCACTTATTACTATATTTACTCTAAGTATTCTGACAGAGAGGCCAGATCAAAACAATGAGGACACCGATCAGATGCTGCAGAATGCAGCATCTGATCACTGCATTGTTTGCCATTCAGCCACCAGTTTTTTAATCAAACAGCCAACTGGTCTTGTACAAATTGAAGCATAAATATGGTAAGGAGCTGAGATGTCCAAATACTTAGGGGTTTTATGGTACTTATGCCAATCAACGACTCATAAATACTGTTCTTATCATTAACCTTTACCATTCTGAGTGAATTCACCAGAGGACAAATTGATATTTTTTTTTTTTTATTTTCCCAGGAAACAGGCTTTTACATTTCATGCAAATTTTCTCAGTAGGAAACAATTTCGGTGAAATGTCAAAGCCTGTTTGTGGGAAAAAAAATATTTCAAAATGTCTGCTGAAATTTTTACCCAGCATGCTAAACATTATAATATGAACAGTTCAACTCAGCAGGATTTATTTGCCTGTATTTTCTTAAAAACTATTATATAAATGCCTTTTCCACAAAGTGAATTAAATATTCGCTATAAATAACAAATGACTATCAGCAACCCACTGTAGGAAAACAGCTCTTTCTCCCTTTAATCACTGGTGATAGGGGATGTAGTGAGAACAGACAAAGTATTTGTTCTGGGTAAGCCGATCAAATTAGCAAACTTTTTGGTATCTTAACAATCTTAAGTTTTGGTCTTCTTAACCCTGCTGAACTGCTGAACCCGGATATACCCTTCCTTTGCAAACAGTGTAGATCCAGATCAGCTGGCTTCTGAAGAAGCCAACTGATCTGGATATGCACTGTTTGCCATTAAGTATGTCAATTTATAGCAACAATCTGGATCAAGTAATCTGATTGGCTGAAAATTAGAAGTAGACGTGACATCTTAATTTATTCAGCAGGACAAGGGTTAAAAATTATGGTGACAAGCAAAACTGTAGCAGAGGACAGTCTAAAAATTTTAATTTTTTTGATGAATTAAGACTTGGCTTTTCATGTGAATCCTCTGCTACGTAAGTCTATCCAAATATTCAGGGTACTTATTTCCCCACGGTGGGCCTCAGTCTGCTACTTAGAAACTACACTGTATCTCTGTTACTGGCCTCAGTCAGGGATCAAGCTAGGTGTTGACAGGAAGAAAACAGTTCTGTAAGACCTCAAACTGCCTTTTCTGAGCTAAGAAAGAACAAAGTTTTTCACAAATTCTCCCAACCCTTCAGATAAGAGGGTTATCCTTAGAGTGCCAGTCACGATAGAGTTGCAGACAACACTCTAAAATTAGTTTTCTTACTTTTTCTGAGAAAACAAAGCTTGACATTTCACAGGAATGATCTCCTAGGCAGACAATTCATATTAAACGTCAATCCTTATTTTCTTGGAAAAAATGTCTGAGAATGCTGTCTGCTACAATTTTGAACAGCCCTCTAGGGAAAATCAAAGCCATAGCTTGGTTCCTGCTTAACAATTAAGAAACTAAACTATTAACAGTACAAATAAAATTGTAACTTTTAACATGAAATATACTTTAGACAGGTTTAATAGCAATCTATATGTATGATCAAACTTCTGATAAATAACTTTAATTCTCTACTGCCCACAGCTCCAAATAAGATGCTTTTTTTTCACCATTTTTTTTTCTTTCTTATTTCATCATAATAAAATATTGTGGGTACTCATTAGAAGTGCCTTGTAGTACCCACAAAATGTTCTTGTAGAAAAATAAGAAAAACATTTATCTGGGTCCTCTGCTTAACTCAGCTCCTACAGACCAAGTTAGAATGGCTTCAATTAGAAAATCAGTCTACATCAAATATACTTTGAAACATTTAAGGGTACTGGACATGCATGGCTGATTTTCTTTTTTTTAACAAGGGTGACTTCCTGTTTGCTTTCCTTCACATCAAGTCCCTTTGAAAATGGTCTACTCTTCAAGGAGAGAATTTGCTCCCAGGTGAAGCAAATTCTTTCTGTTTCGAGCAGACCCTTGTCAGAAGGGAGGCAAAATAATTTTGAAAGAGTTACCTCCCATGAAGTTGTATCCATTTCCACTTAGAGCAACCCATATGTAATTTGTGATTAATAAATATTTCTCTGCTAACCAAGCAATATCAACTGCTGTATATCTCTAAACATTGTTCTTATCCGACATAAAATTCATTCTTAACTTCTTTTTTTGATTGAGTTGGGGTTTAATGACACATCAACCCTTGTAGGTCATTTTGTGTCGTTCTTAGCTTCTGCTCAGGTGAAAACTTCTATGTAAGTATATGTAACATATATGTAAGTACGGTTATTTTTTGCACCAAAACATATCTTATAGGTACTTATTGGAATTGCCTCCCTGAGGCAATGCATACCCACAAGATATGAATTGATGTAAAAATAACATAAATTCACTTCTAATTACTCTCTTTGTCTGGACATGTTATAGTATCATGTCTTTTACAACCAGTAATATCAGATTTCACAACCCAAATGAAGGCACAATCTAATTTGCATATTTTCAAATTGTCAACCATTACACTGCTACACTTGAAAACTAGCAGACACTTTAGATATTTTACTTTCCATGGCTTATCATTTCACTGACTAGTTTGTCAAGGTCAACTTTCCACAAAAAATAACATTTTCAAATGTTGTGTTAATTTTTGCCTACAGCAGGGAAATGATTACCATATATACACTAAATATTAAGATTTTGTTTGTTTGTTTGTGCTGAGGTTTTATGGCCCAGTCAACCCAATGAGGTCATGTTGAGCGCAGTCAGTTTACCTAACCACACGTTTACTGGGCAGGCTTAGTCCTCTAAGCGGTTAACCAGTATTGTGCACATTCTTTCGCCAGAAACTGACAACTGCCCTTCTTGAATCAGCGGAAGGGAGAGAATGACTGTAGAAAATATTTCATGATCAATCTCCACGAAAGAATGTTGCCGACCTCGGCGGGGGTTGAACCTGCGACCTCCTGGTCTCCAGTCGGACGGCGCATCCAACTGAGCCACCGAGGCCGGCAAATATTAAGATACCTTAGCTGTTTACCATACTTCTTAACTTTAAACAAATCCATTTTACTACCTGTATATGTGTCTAAAAACTGCTGGCAGAGTGGCAAACAGTGTAAACCCAGATCAGATGCCACATTCAGCGGCGTCTGATCTAGATCTACATTGTTAGCTTCGTCTGTCCCTCCCAATACGTAAGGTTATTACAGTAACAATATCTTTGAAATAGGGCTTCTATTGTTTAGAATGTAAATTTAAATGTAAAAAGACATTTCATTCATTTGTATTGTGTGATGTTTTCCCCAAAACAGACTGACACTTGCCTACTTTCTTGAAAAAAAAAAAAAAAAATACACAAATATCACAGATTACTAATGTGCTAAGGGTTGTTTGCAGCTCAGTAATAGTGAATCACATAAATTTTGCAATCCATCACGAAAACGTATCTATAATAATGTTGACCCCTTAAACCCCAATTTTATATAGTAATTTTATATAGTAAAACTGGGGTTTACAGGGGTATACCTTATTTTTCTTATTTCTGCTCAAAAACATAGATTGTGGGAACTCCTTAGGACCACCTCACCATCTATGTTTTGAGCAGAAATATGAAAAATATCAGAATTTTTATCCGAAAATTTTCATTTTTATTGGTGGTGTAATTTTCAGTATATTTGGATAGGCTTGTTTTCATAATGCATACTAAGATCAACTGAGCTCATCAAGAAGAAAATGACATATATAACCAACAAAGACTCAGATCAGCCTGCATATCTGCACAGTCTGATCACAGCCTACACCAATCACCAACAACATGTTATGTATGATAAGGAGTCTATTAGCTAACAGCTTAGATTGTGATCAGATTGTGCAGATGAGCATGTTTGGCTAGGTTTATGCTGGTCAAACATCATCAGGCTCAAATGAATCAACTGGCAGAAAATGATTAGCTTGTGCATCCTACAAATTACTCAGGGCCCAGTTGTTCAAAACTAACGATGTCGTTAGTTAACCTATCGTTAAAACTTTGATCATTAACTACGGCATATATGCTAATATTTTTGCTGATAAAAATGCGATTAGCTTTTGCATTTGCAAAAGCTACTCGCATTTTTTCAGCAAAAATACCTATGAATTAGATATTGTACTTACTAGAACAGTTAACAATTTGACCCTTAACGAGCTTGTTAAGCTAACGATGCTTTGAACAACTGGGCCCAGATGTCTTTACTCTTCAAAAATAACATCTACAGTATGAAGTTGCCATTTCTTGATGTACAATATGGAGTTAATTCTTCAATCACCAAGCAAAATATGTAGCAGATGACATTCAATTTTTTTTTTTTTTTTTTTTTTTCCGAGAAAACAAGTCTTGACATATGTCAAGACTTGTTTTCTCGGAAAAAAAAAAAAAAAAAAAAAAATCAAGACTTGTTTTCTCTGAAAAAAATTTGAAGACTTGTTTTCTCAAAAACAAAATGTCAACTTAATTTCTCTGAAAAAAGAAAAAAAAAAAAAAAAATCAACATGTCTGCTGCAGTTGTGATTGGTGCTTAAGAGTTAATAAATAGACTATTTTGGAACGTAAATGCTAGTAAAGTATTCCCCCTATCCTTCTACTTCAGCTGGGGCAAGTCCATTTCAAATGTTTCTGACATGCGTCTACTGTCCTTTCAGCATCACTTGGAAAGACGTTTTTTTCTCGGTGTTTTATTTTAAATCAAATTGTTTTGTTCTGATTGACCATGTCTTATCAGAGGCCATTTTATCTTTTCTGTTTCTGCGCTTTGTTCTCAAATATTTACCCTAAAATAAAATTTTTGACCAAAGCAGTTTCTATCATAAAAAGACTTTTCTTGGAATTTTTACTAAAAAAAAAAAAAAATTTTTTTTTTACTTTCGTCTACTGATTTTTAACTACATGTACTGATGTTTCACAACAATACTGCGAAAATTTCAGGAAATTTGAAATTTGAACAAGTGGAACTTGTTGGAAACCTGCCTCCAATCTATGTACCCCATCAATATCTGCACAATTTGTATTCTTTTTTACTGTGGGAAAATATGAAAATATTCATTTTTTTTAAAAACTAATGAATACAAAACTTTGAGTATAGGTAGTTATGAAAAAGACTTGACATTAAATCATGATGAATGTTTGCAAATTCACTTCTTTTGTGTAGAACGCCAGGCAAAAGACAACTTTCTAATCTGAAAGATGTCAAAAGCACAGTAGCCAACTCAGCCTGTGCAACCATGCAGTCTGATGAGCCTTCAATGTCCACCTAGAAGCCACTGGATCAATGGCTAACCTCTGAGCATTAAAGGAAATCTGATCATACTGCATGGACATGCAGGCTGATCCGAGTCTGCCAGGTGTATGTCAGATTGTAAGTTATCTCAAACTGCAGCTCAAATACTGTTTGCCATCCTGCCAAAATTACCCAAAATACTCAAACATAATAACCCCACCCCCTACTGTCATAGCTCCAGATGTGTTTTTTTTTTCTTTTTCCAACCAAACAGTATTGATATTTTTCTTATTTCTCCATGAAAAAGTATGTTGTGGGTACTCATTAGAAGCGCCTCAGTGAGGCGCTTCTGATGAGTACCCACAATAGAAGTTTCTGTGAAGAAACAAAAATATCCAATACCTACTCTTATCTGGAGCTATGCTTACTGTGCTTATCTTTAAACTTGGAAGTCCTTTTGACTACAGTCCTGGTGATTCATCTTAAAATCAGACATTAGACTCCTGCCTACACTGTCTCCTTAAGCATGCCTGTCTGAATGATTATGGAAAAAATAAAAATTGTTGTTTACTTGTTCAGCTTTAGTAGGGGTGTTATATTCTGACAAAATCATTGTTGGAATTTTTAAAATGAAACAAACTTGGCCCAGCATTGTCAAAACCAATCTAATTTAAAAAAAAAAAAAACTACTATAACAGTTGACAACAAACAAGCCACTACAAGACAAAAGGAACAGGCAAAGTTCCAGAGTAAGTGATAGGCTTGGGTTTTCTCCATGAATCTTGATGTAGGAGTTCGTAAGAACCTTCTCAGTATGACTATTCTACTCCCTCTGTGATAAATTGGTTGCATATTTCGACACCTTGATTCCTTCCTTACCTTGCTTGTACTAAAATTGGAACAAGTCCATTTTATTACCCAGAGCCCAACAGGCACAGAACATTGAAACAACGTCAATTCAAAGTTGATTCAACGTCAAGACGTTGAATCAGCTTTGAATCGACATTGTTTCAACATTGTGTGCCCGCTAGGTGATATCGCTACAAAAATGCTGGAAAGTAACAAACAGTGTAGACCTTGATCAGATGCCACATTCTATTGCATCAGATCTAGGTACTCACTATTTGATCAAGCCTGTTTGTCTAAATGCTTTAGGGTAAATACGATACCTCCTTCACAGGCCCAGCTACAAGGAGCAGTCAGTAGATAACTTTTACTTTCACACTTATACAAAAGTGTGGGTACTCATTTGCATTGCCTCTCTTAGGCCATTCTAACGAGTACCTACAAGGTATGTTTTAGTGGAAAATAATAAAATCTATCCCAACTTATCTCTCAACGATTGCCTTATCTGAAGCTATGCTCCTAACCCTTGTCATGCTGAATAAATTAAGATGCCATGCCCACTTCTAATTTTCAGCCAATCAGATTACTTCATCTGGATTGTTGCTATAAATTCACATAATTAATGGCAAACAATGCAAATCCAGATCAGTTGGCTTTTTCAGAAGCCAACTGAGCTGGATGTACACTGTTTGCAAAGGCAGGGTATGTCCAGGTTCTGCAGGACAAGGGTTAATTTACCCATTACGGGTTCCCTTGCCTCTTTGAACTTTTCCCTTGAGGTGGCTCTATTAACATAGGAGAAGCACCACAGAAAAACCTGTTTTATTATCTATTCAGGAAGGTGGTGATTGACCAGCCTGCATAAAGGCATAACTTATATATTGCAAATATAACACAGTTAAGAAGAATGCAATTCCAATGAAACATGGAATATATTTTGCCTCCTTTCTCATTGGGGACTACTGGTACTCTTAATGGAAAGAATTTGCTGCAATTTGCTCCCTCTTGCAGCAAATTCTTTCCTTTAAGAGTAGCCCCCATTTTGGGAAGGTTTCAGATACTAGGAGGGAACTTCCTGTTGAAAAGATGTCTCCCTTTGCAAAATAGTAGGAAAATGTTTCCCGTGTATCCGTTCACCTTAACGATGTCTGGAAGAGCAAACACCCTGTCTAGAATGCACGGATATGCAGGCTGATCAACATCTCTGCTGTTTCTCTGCAATAACCAAGGTTTTCCCTCTGGATATCTCATTACTGTTTGGCACAAATCAAACTAACAAAACAAGGAACAAGCAGTATAACTATAAACCATTTCAAACAACAATAACAATGCTAGTTTATCACCTTATAGTTTTATAAGTCGATATTTGTTACTTTCTTTATGCCTCCTAAAATTACACCACCAAATCCTGATGGCAAAGCTAGGCTTCAGTCTTTTTACCTAATCTGTGGTGCGGAGTTTAGTTCAATCAAGACATAATAAACATCTATACTTTTATGATACAGTAAATGTCCTTTTGCCTTTTTATGCAGTTGTTTCATGAAACACTTAGTGCTATGGCAAACAGTGTAGATCCTGATAAAACTGCTCCTTCAAAAGCAGTCTGATCTGGTCTGCACTGTTTGCATATGCATATTTGTCAGAAATTTGGTGTTCAAAAAGTCGGGATATTACTGTAAGTATGAAGAGTTCATTGGGCCCTTCAGAATTAAAATACGTCAATCTGTCAATCTCGTTGTACATACATGGCAAGACCATTTAAAATTTTAAGTAGGTTACTCAAATATTATCAACATAAAGGCGCATAATAATATTCACATGCAATGTGCAGAGAAAGAAAAGGACTGTTATCACAAATCAGTCAAACAAAGACCTACCGTATTCGACCTAATTACCACACATACAATCAAGCAATTTCGTAGTCTTTAGATTACAGCCAGTGTACTTTTTGTCTACTTCTTTTTAAAGACATATCTTGTGTGTACTCATTTGAATTGCATCGACAAGTCGATGCAATTCAAATGAGTACCCACAATATATGACTTCATGAAGAAAATCAGGAAAGAAAATCGCATAATCATCATCAAATGTCCTTTTCTGATCTTTTTTATAATGTACCCTAGTAGGTCGATGCATGTTTTAACACAACTAAGTGTTCCAAGTAATTTTGAAAAACCTAAGTAAACAGTGTGGTCATTAGGTCGAATATGGTATATCAACCTTCACATTTGTACATTCTGGTTACGCCTTCACAGCCTGCTTACAAGATATTCTAGAGGCTACAAAATCCAATAATTCTGTATGATTGATGTCCTAAAATTTCGAGAACTTTATTCCGTACTATTTTGGCCTAAATTTTGCTTTTATGCACCTGCTGCTTAAAATATTTAGTGGAATGGCAAACTGCGTGGACCCTGATCAGATGGCTCTTTCAGGAGCAGTCTTATCTGGGTCTGCACTGTTTGCATATGTCATTTTGTCAAAACTTTGGTGTTCGAAATTTTAGGACATTTACCGTAAACAGAAAACAAAGGCCCTGATCTGCACAGGCTGATCTGAGCTTTCATTGTCCACATTATGTGACTAAGGTCTTTTTCTCATGCTGTGGTTTATCAAATCAAATTACATAAACAAATGTTTGTGAATCGAACAGTGTATACTTTGACTTTACCAGAAATATCAAACAGAAACCAATACTTTAACAAGAGTTGTCAGAAGACAACGCAGCTCGCCGGATGCACACCTTTGAAAACTTAAACATTGTGCTAACGCGGACGCCGACAGACGCCAAAACATTGTGCTAACGCAGACGCCGACAGACACCAACAACTGGGTGACAACATAAGCTCTCCAGGGACATAGTCCCAGCGAGCTAAAAATAAATTCTTAAGTACCTATTTTCATACTGAAAACTATAATTATGCAGCATGCCATGCAAATTAAGTATCATTCCATTCAAAATCTTCCTTGTGCAGGTTAAATCAACAGCTATAAACAACTTTTGGATTAAGCATTTTGTCAGCTCATCTAATTTGTATCAACTTAATTTAAAAATTGTGTTTATGTAAGTTCTGAAAGGTTTCATGGGAAATAAATCTTGATATTTCATGTGAATCTTCTGCCAAGCAGAAAATTGATATGAAATGTTACGATACATTTTCTATCAAAAAAAAAAATTTGAATGTCGTCTGCTACAAATTTTGCTTAGGGCTTTAAAGGTAAAACTCTCTGCTAAATGTGCCTGCAACTAGATCAAGGTCTTTTAAAAAGAACATAACATATTGCACAGTACTGAACAAACAAGAACAAAACTGAACAAAAACGGTTAAAATGTTTTCTCGTTGTTTTAATGAGCCAGAACATGGCATCTGATCAGGATCTGCATTATTCGCCACTGAACTACATTTAAAGCTTCAGTATTTGCAAAACACAGCTTTAAATACTTAATGGATCAGACTGATCTTTGAAGATAAGACTGTACAGTTTCACCTGGCAAGAATGTACAGTGAACCCTCGTTACAACGACAGCATTTGTTCCCAAAGATGTTGCCATTAAAATGAATTTGCCGTTGTAAAGATTTCTTAATGGACAGAATTATATGTAAAAAAGACCGTTTTATTTGGTATTTCGTCATAGAACATATGTTTTGGATATTTGTTAGAATTGCCTCAGTGAGGCATATGTTGCTTGAAATTTTGATACAATATTCTTGCATAATTTCTCATTATCTGTCACCTCTTAAGCGAAGGTTTCGTGACATTCAAATTGATATTGTAACAAATTTTGGCGATGAATTGAGTGTCGATATAAAGCAGGCTGACTGTAATACTGAAGAAACTGATCAGACTGCCCAGGTGAGTCAGGTTTCCTACCCTAACCACATCTAAGGGGTACCATATTTATCCTACCTATTCGAACACCTAACTTGTTACTACTCTTATCCTAAAATAATTCCAACTCAATAGGCTTCACTAATTTAGCACTCGTGAAGAGCAACAAAACAGCATTTACACTTTGATAAATCTATCGAGGATGAGTCTTGAAATAAGATATTTTATTCCCGTTTTCAAAATAAACATGCCCAAACTGAAATTATAGGAAAATGAATTTTATTTCTATGGATTTAATCAATGTGTGAACACCAGCAAACCACTCACAAACTTCAGGCTTTATTCAGTTTGTGAGTGATTCACCCATAGTAACATACAATGATAAATCAACAAAAATGAAATCATAAAAAAAAAGATTTAAAAAATGCATTGTATAACCGCTGTTGTATCTAAAAGAACTGAACTGAATGGTAAACCCAATTAAAATGCTCCTTTAGGATCACTTTGATCTCAGACTACATGTACTCTGTTGGCTCAGGCATGTCTATCTGAACATTTAGGATAAATACAGTATATTTCATAAACAACATTACAGAAGACACATAAAAGTACCCATATAAGTTGAACGTATGTGACCAACTTTACAAACATGATAACTTTTGATTCAATTTACAAACCTATATCAAAAACACTTCATTATGATCCAGGCCATAAGGAACGGGGTACTTGCTATGTTGGCGGTGCCATGCGAAAACCCGTCTTTGGGCATGTGTGGACAGTAAAGGCCCAGATGTCTGCGCATCCACACAGTCTGATCATGGCTTTCACTGTCCGCTAAGAGAATAACTGGATACTACAAAATGTAAGAATGGGGAGCAAAGGCCCAGATGATAATTTGCAACTGTGCATTCTGCTCATATTCCAAGGCCCATTTAATGACATATACCACAGTACAAAGTAAGATTTATGTTGTCTGCTACAGAAAGGACTATGAAGGCTAATTACTTTTACTACCATATTTTTTCAAAATATTTGCACACCTTTGTTCTTACCATACTTGTCCTAAAAAGTCCTTTTGACTACCTGTTGATAAGTATAACTGCTGAATGAATGACAAATATTGTAGACCCCATCAGATTACATATACTGTGACCTGGGTCTAGCTTGTTTGCTCAGGCCTATCTAAACAACTAGGTTAAAATATGGTATGCATAAGAGAAAAGTCATCATTTCTGTCTATCATCATTTCTGTCTAAAAAAAAAAACAGGTTTTCCACTTTAGCATAATTTAATAATAGGGTAGTTCCATTTGTGTATGTAGAGAAGTAACATCTTTCCAAAAATTTAGTTCCTGGAGCCAAATATATATAGGGCTGCAACTTGAGAGAATGTACCTTCTGATATCTGCGCCCAAAGAAGACTCGAATCAGCCTGAGCATTCAAGGAGTTTTATCAGTATTATCAGAATCTTCTTTATCTGTATGAAGAAACTTTGCATGCTTGGCTATTCAAAATATGCCCAGTGAAGATTCTGATGAAACTACATGAATGCGCAGGCTGATCTGAATCTTTGTTGGGCTGAAATGTCTAACGGTGCACTTTCCGATGTTGCGGCTCAATTAAACCATTCAGGAAGTGGCGGACAAAACTAAAAGAACTATGGTACATGTTCTAAAAATCAAAGAAAGAAATAATAATTGAACTTACTGTATTCAATCTGATTACCGCACATATCCCTATAAGCGCACAGTCAAGCAATTCGGTAGTCTTCAGAATACAGCCAGTGTACTGTTTGTCTACTTCTTTATAAAGGCATATGTTGTGGGTACCCATTTGAATTGAATTGACTTGTTGATGCAATTTAAATGAGTACCGACATATTATATTGTGGGTACCTATTTGCATTACATCGACTTGTCAATGCAATTCAAATGAGTACCCACAATATATGCTTTTATAAAGAAAATCAGAAAAAGAAAACACAAAAACATCACATACACATTATTTGATAAGTCCTTCGCTGATCTTTGTTTTAGTGTACCCTTATTATAGGTGGATACATATCTTATCACAAGTTTTCCTGGTAATTTTGAAAAACCTAAGTGCATAGTGCAGTAATTAGGTCGAATACGGTAAGTTTATTATCCATGTTCACCAATGAAGAAAAAGGAAGCAACCAATTTTGCTAAGGGAGGCAATTTCATTACCTCCTTTTGCCAAATTGGTTACTTTCCTTCAAAAACTTCCCCATACTTTTCTTGCTTGTGTCTAAGAAACCAAAACTTTACTGTTCAATTTTCTTAACATATAAAAGGTAGGAAAAAATTATCACTAGGGTGATTTACATAAAAAAAAAAAAAAAAAAAGAAATTAATAAAACATGATGATGGTAGGGCCCTCAACAATTCTTCTTTATGACCTATCTTGTCCAATATGGCAGAGAACAACATAATAAACCCTCACCCTTTTTTCTTTGAAATAATTTACATTTAAATGCATCTAAATGGTAACAAACATGAAGAATTTGATAAGTAATCAACAGTCAGTATGATAAAAATAAACTACAAAGAAAATAACTTTATTATAAACAGTATGATTAATGATACCCTGCCAACATGACTAAAGCCGCATCTAACAAATAAAATGGGAGTGTTCAATAGACAATTTCACTTAGTTTTCATAGCACTAGATAAAATGCATTTTTTCAACCAAAAAGTACTGATATTTTTTTTTATTATTTTTCCCTGAAAACATATGTTGTGGGTACTCTCATCAAGGCAATTCCAATGAGTATGCATAACATATGTTTTAGTGGAGAAATGAAATAAATTTTCCAGATACATTATTTTTATCTATAGCTCTTGAATTTTAGCATAAATTTTCTTGTAAGTACTCACTGAAATTTTATAGGGACAATTCTTTTGCTATTATCAATGCTAAATATATTTCCATAAACAATACTTATATTCTCATTTTTAAGTAACTATCAATCTGGAGTCCGTCCTTATTTATTTGTACAACAGTGTATTTTCCCACTTAAAACATAGCCAGTGAATTTTCAAATGCAACATTATGAAAGTTAAATAAGAATGAATCAATAAAGATTTAGTTCTTTGCATGCTGAAGGCAAATTTAGCAGAAAACAAACAAGTTTTTCCCCATCACAAATCATGACCTCCCGTGTCATTCCATCTTATTTCAAGGAGCCAACTCAAATAAAATGTTTGAACCTCTCTAGACAAATTCAGCAGATGACAGACTGATATTTTTCTTAATTTTCCCAGATATGTCATATCTTATTTTCTCGGTAAAATAAGATGTGCTTCAGAATTTCATCTGTTGAAAATTTTACCAATTATACGAAGGGTTAAGGACACAAAATAAAAAATGTAGTCTGTGAACATTTAAATATTAAGATCATATGAAAATATTTCATTATAAGAGCAAGCATTTTCACTGAAAAAAATATCACTTTGCTACATATTCCCCCAAAAATATCATATGACTTTTTTATCGACCCATACACAAAAATAAGACACAAAATTCTGCCGGGACTACAGGTATTTACAAATGCATAATAATACATTCTCAGAAGCTTTAGAATACGTAAATATAACTGCACTATTCTATGTCTATTTACAAGTTAAAGGGGAACAAAATAAAATATATGCAATTTTCATGAACCTCTTGAGAAAAAATGTGTCCACGATCCAACAAAAACGGACGAAACAATCAATATTTGAAATCTAATTTATCACATAATATAATATACATATAATGTAACATTAGTTATCAAATTTAAGCTGAACTTCACAATAAGTGAACAAAAATTAAAGACAAATTCTGTTCTTTCCATCAATACCTTTTTTCTTCACTAATGTTACATTAAAATAGAGTGGTATTACCAAATAAATATTTTTCTTATTTATCCATGAAAACATATGTTGTGGGTACTCATTAGAAGCGCCTCAGTGAGGCGCTTCTAATGAGTACCCACAACATACATTTTCATGGAGAAATAAGAAAAATAGCAATGATTTTTTTTTTAATTGTTGAAAACAGTGCCTTATCTAGAGCTATGAAATAGTAATGAACATAAAAAGGGTCAAAAACCGCAAGAGCCACAACTTGAGAAAATGTAACTTATGACATGTGTCAGAGCAAGACTCAGTTCAGCCTGTGCAATGATGCAGTCTGATCAGTCTTAACTGCACACTTCTTGATTAGCAAAGAATTCAAGGCTTCTTTGGGCAAACAGCAAAGACTATACAGATGCACCGTGACCAGTCTGTATGCTTTGACTGATCTCCCATATATGCTTATTGTGCTCTGGATATCTTTCAGAAAGTCGTTTTTTTCTTGGCGCTTTACACGGAAGAAGTAAATTTGCAAACTTTTGTCTTGATTTAATGCAAAACCATTTGTCGTAATTACCTATGTACAAAAAGTTTTATTCTAGGCATTGGTTTTTAAAAAATCAAATATTTTCACTTTTTCCCATAGTAAAAATGAAGCCAAATCATGCAGAAATCTGTAGGGTAGGTAACTTGGAGCCAGATTTTCAACAAGTTTCCCTTGTTCAAATTTTCTGAAATTTTCACAATACTGTTGTGAAACATCAATAATTCAAATTCAGCAAAGAAAAGTAAAACATATTTTCTTAGACAAAAATTCCAAAAAATCACTATACTATAGAAATTGCATAGGTCAAACCAACTTTTGGCCGTAAATTTAATTTTAGTGTAAATATTTGAGAACAAAACACAGAAACAGAAAAGACAAATGGTTTCTGATAAGATATGGTCAATCAGAACAAAATGTTTTCATTTAAAATAAAACGCCAAGCAAAAAACGCCCTTCTAAGAGATGTTGAAAGGACAGTAGTCCCCTTTTCTCATGACACAGCTCACATTTTTTATCATTATACAAAGCTCCTGATAAGGACAGTAGTCAGACAACTATTCTTTTCTCAGCACGAAGAGACATGCATAGCTCCAGACAAGAGGGATATCCACATAACATTTTCTTATTTCTCCACAATATAATTATATGTTGTGGGTACTCATTAGAAGCGCCTCGGCAAGGCCCTTCTAATGAGTACCCACAAGATATGTTTTCGTGGAGAAATAAATAAGATATTATGTTTTCATGGAGAAATAAAAAAAATATCAGGACTTTTCTGTTGAAAAAAAGCATCTTATCTGGAGATATGTACATGTATATAACTCTCTGTTCATCGTCAATGAATGTTGGGATTCCTACAGGGGTATGTAATTTAAATGCAGAATAACAACCACTCCATCACTAACTTCCATCTTCACCAAATGTAGAAATGACAAAAATAAATAATTACTCTTTACGAAAATATTTTAAATTAACTGACGATGAGAGATTACATAATTTCACCTGAAGATTTGACTTGCATAAATTTTAAAGTGTAACAATGAAACAACAATATAGCAGTAAATGTAACCATGGACCTGCATTAGTGCACATTAGCCTCAGGCACTGGGTTCCCCGACGTCTGACTAGAATTAGTAGATAATGACTGATTATCCTGGGACTGTGTTCTAGAACTGTTTTGTGTTGTTGAGCTTGCCCCGCCTCCTCTGCCACCTCCTCTGCCTCTTCTCGGGCTTCTCGGACCTCTTGGGGGCAATGACTTAGATTCCTGTGTTGAGTTATCTCCCTTGTCCTGACTGGAAGTTTCTTCTCGTGGGGGACCAGAGTAACCACCAGGATTACCCGAGTAACCACCAGGGTTACTTCCCCTGCCCCTTCCACCATATCCTCCTCGTCCTCTACCTCTCGACTGGCTACCCTGAGGCCGTGTACCCCGTCCTATCAATATGACACGCTCCCCAGCTGAGCCCTGGTTGTATATCTGTCTGTTATCTCTGCTATCATTTGTGCCATTTCTGTTATCTCGGGGTCGATCTCTACCTTGATCCTGAGGCCGTCGTCGATTCCGGTTTCTATTTCTACCAAAAGCTGTAATGAGTAAACATTTATTAGTATCATACACGCCACTGGTTTGGTAAAAAAAAAAGTTTTCAGATTTTTTTTTTTTATTTTTGCACCATAACATTCCTTGTGTGTACTCACAGGGGCAATTAAAATGATTACTAAAACAGTACACTGAAATCAACTGAGTGAGGCATTTCCAATAAGTAGTTACAATATTTCTTGTGGGTATTCACTGGAACTGCTTCAGCAAGACATTTCCAATAAGTAACCATAAGGTATATTTTGATGCAAAAATATCAGGAAATAGGTCACAGTTAATGGCACAATAATCAAAATGTGAACACTATCAGAATTAATCATGTTATGCCATGCATTTCACCTAGAAAACATGTTGTGGGTACCCATCAGAGATTTCCTGGAGAAAGAAGAAACTAATACTGTCGACTCTCGTTATCTCGAATTCCAAGGGACTCTCCAAAATGCTTCGAGATATCTGTACATCGACATATCAGCTTTGCAGAATTTAGGATAAAAAATGAATCGAACAGCAACATTTAACAAATGTATATGCAGTGCTCCAGCTAGCCCTATATGGAGGGGCGGGCTGCCCCTCTTGCCCTCTTCTGCCGCCCCTCTGCCCTTCTTAAGCTGCCCTCTATCTTATTTCAACTCCAGACATAAAACCCTACATTTTTGTGAAAATTTCATGAAAATCTGACTAAAATTAAAAATGTTATCAATGTTTAAAGGTCAGTTTTATATGTACTCTATTTTTGAGGTATTTATTGTGGAATGGGATTATATTTTGTAACATGTCTTGATACTAAGCACATCACATGCCCTCATTCTTGTATGGTCGCACAAAAAGTGGCACCCTTCTGCCCTCAAATCCTAGCTGGAGCACTGTAATGTAATTTAATTTCAGAAGTTAGAGATATGTTGAAAATATTGTGGTAAAGAGGAGAAATTGCTCCTTAGGAGCAATTTCTCCTCTTTTCCACAATATTTTGTTACCTGTTGTTAGATTTTCATGTTTAAGCAAGGACCAGATTATCGCTTCGAGATAAGCGGTTATTCGAGATAAGCGAGTTTGAGATAACGAGAGTCAATTGTACTTGATATTACTCTTCCCAAAAGCTATGCTTATTGAATAGCTAACTCTGATCAGCTTTGCAAGTACGTAAGCTGACTGATCTTAACTCTTTCCCTGCTAGTGGTGACTTTTGTCATCTGCTGATAACCTTTGCAAACAGTTTGGATCCAGATCAGGCCCGAAAAAATGTTGAGCCTGATCTGGATCAAAACTGTTTGTCTCTGATGGTATTCCTGAAAGGTTTCTTTTTTTGAAAAAGCTTTTTTTTTTTTAAAAAAAATCCACAGATGACTGAAAAGTATGCAAAAGTACCAAGCATGCAAAGAGTTAAGCTCCTGTAGTTTGTATTTAGCGGAATTTTCTCATTGATGTACAAAAACCATTCAGATTCTCCTAAAATACAGCATAAAAATAAATTAATTACAATAAGTAAACTCACCTGAGTCGGGTCTCACAGGTCTCGGTGTTTGGTCATTTGTGGTAACTGGAGCACTTACTGGTCTATCAGGATATGTTTCTACTTTTATACCCTGCAATGAAAGACCACATTTCCAACAATAATCATTTGTTTGTTTGTGTTGGGGTTGAACGATACCCCAACCCTTGTGGGTCATTTTTTGTCATCTACTAGAGAAAGGGAGAAGAGAGATAGAAGAGATAGTAGAGACAAAAAAGAGGGACAGAGGAGAAAGGAAAATGAATGAAAGTGAAGAAACAGAAGAAATAAAAACATTCCCCCTCTACCCTTACCTGCTGTAACAATAGAAGGCCTTGCCCAACTGTAAGCCAAAATTAGTTGGATGCCCCAGTGACGAAAGATACACAACACCTCTGCCTCACCCCAATCAACCCCCTAACAATAATCATCCAAGAAACACTGTGGGATAAGAAAATCACAAAAAAAAAAAAAAAAAAAAAAAAAAAAAATTGTTGTACCATTCTGTCTTTACAGCCATAAAATTTTCACTTACATGTTTTTTTTTGTTTTGTTTTTTTTTGTTGTTTTTTCTCAGACATATGTTTTTGAATAAAAAACCTGCACTAAGATGGAAGAGTCTACACAGTACTAATGGGTCTACACAGTACTAAGTAAGTAGGTATCCAGATAAATATGTTCCTTAGTTCTCAACAAATACTATGTTGTGGGTACTTGAAGCACCTTGTCTTGGTACTGCGGATAAGTACCCTTCTTGGTACTGCGGACAAGTACCCACTAACTGATGTTGTGTTTTGGGATTTTTTTTAAAAGAGAAATAGTTATCTCATACCGCCTGTTGTCTGGAGCTATGAATTTTACATATAAAAGCAGTGTTTTACAGGAAGTATTATTTTAACCCATTTATACTTAGCATCCCATATAACGGTGTAGACCCAGATCAGATGCCGCAGAATGAGATGCCGCACAATGGTTAAATACAGGACTTTTTTATAAAACATGGTAATAATAAAAACTTACCAGACACCCCTTTTACTGGAAATGGACCATCCAGTGAAGGTAGAAGAATCCATTTGGCACAAGTGGGTTAATTGGCACACAGAGCACACCCTGAACATAATTATGCTATCAAATAAGACGATCTGAGCTGGCAAAATAAAATGTGTTTTTTTGTTGTTGTTTTTTTTGTTTCATTTTTATTTGCCGCTGGTATTGTATTTTGACTAGAAAAAGTGTTTCACATGAAGAGATACGAGCCCTGTACTACACTTACTTCTAAGGTGAGAGAATTTTTCAATCTTCTCTGTAAATCAGCCATCTCTTGAGCTTCTGTGGGGTTAAGGTGGGGTACATTGGGCTTTTCTGCTGTATTTGAACTACCTGCGGAATAAAAAAAAATCATATCTTATCTAAGACTAGCAAAACAAACCTTACATAGATGAAATTTCAGATAATCAGGCATTGCTCAAGATGAATCATTTTTTCAACCAAAAGGAATTGATAATTTTCTTATTTTTCATAAAAAACATATATTGTGGTACTCATTAGAAGCACCTTGCGTAGGCACTTCTAATGATTACCAACAACATATGGTTTTGTTGAGAAATATGTTTGTTTGTGCTGAGTTTATCACGGCCTTGTCAACACATTTAAGGTCATGTCAAACGCAGCAGTCAGTTTACCTAACCTAACTTTTCCTGGGCAGGCTTAGTCCTCTAAGCAGTTAACTAGTGCAGAAACTGACAACTGCCCTTTTCAAATCAGCAGAAGGGAGAGAATGACCATAGAAATATTTCATGATCAATTTACCATGAAACAATGTTGCTGGACCCGGCTGAGATCGAACCCAAGACACCCTTTCTTATCTAGAGCTATGCAATGTGCAGCCATTCTATGAGTACCCATAACATAACTTTTGTGAATGAATGGCTATATGCTGTTTTAGGGAGTTTCTTTTCTATAGCCTGTTTAACCCTTGCCTTGCTGAATAAATTAACACCCACTTCTAATTTCCAGCCAATCAGATACTTGATCTGGGTTTTTGATAGTACTTCACATATTTAATGACAAACAGTGCAAATCCAGATCAGTTGGCTTCTTCAGAAGCCAACTGATCTGGATCTACACTGTTTGCTAAGACAGGGTATGTCGTGTTCAGCAAGAGAAGGGTTAAATTTGTTTGTAAGATACATTTTATAAATCTAAAAACATTGATAATTTTCTTATTTCTCGAGAAAAAAAATTCTTGGAACTCACTGAAACGGTCTCGCCAAGGCAATTCAGCGATTATCAAATGTATCTTTTCTTGGAGAAATAAGAAAAAAACAACTATTTTTCCAGATAACCTTCTTGTTTAGAGCTAAGCTTTTCAAACATAACAAACATAGCTTTCCATGCGTTTGCAGAATCCGGAGGAAGGTGTTGAAAATGTGAACCAAAAGGAATCTACAAATGTTAATGTACAGAAAACCATGTTTGATTATTATTATTATTATTACCTTCATGCTTACTTTTTCATCAGAAAATGCAGAAAAAGCAAAGAAAATGTGACCGATGCATCTGTTTTTTTGATGGTCAAAAATCTGTGGGAAAGCGACATCAGCTACTCTGGTTTTGAAAATGTTGCTTCCAAGATAGTGATTTAAGATTCCGTATTTGACCGAATTACCGCACTGTGCGCTTAGGTTTTTCAGAACCACTTGGAAAACTTGTTGCAAAATTTGTATCTACCTACTAAATTATGTGTACTCATTAAAAAATGCTCAGCAAACTTATTTGATGATGTTTACGCCTTTTTTTATGATTTTTTTTTTTATAAAAGCATATGTTGTGGGTACTCATGTGAATTGCATCGACACGTCGATGCAATTCAATGGTTACCCACAACATTTGCCTTTATAAAGAAATGGACAAAAAGTACACTGGCTGTAATCTGAAGACTACGGAATTGCTTGACTGTGCGCTTATAGGGGTATGTGTGGTAATTAGGTCAAATACGGTAGGTGCTATCAGAATAAATTGAGACCCCTGGATTTGCAGTCAGACCTGTTACAGACTGTGCTACCAAACCAAGCACTAATAGTTAACCCATTAAAGATTGCATAAACTCTCCCACACTATATATTGGAAGAATCCATTTTCAATTTAAGGTATGACAGGGTAATGATATAGATATTCCTATAAAATTGGTTGAACAATTTGCAAACAGTGGAGACCCTTATCAGATGCCAAGTTCTGCGCAAATGATCTGGATCTGCACTGTTTGCCAGTTACCGTTTAGTGGTCTTCAGTCTTCAATGGTTAAAGCACTGGTGGCTTATGTGTCTAAATAAGAACTGTACTTACTAGAAGTAAAGGCTGTAGTAGCTGACGTTTCTACAGTAGGACTAATAGGTAAATGCTGGTCGGGTTCGGAGGTTGTTGATGAGACAGAAGGAGCAGAGGGACGTGGATTACCATAGGCACATTTCACAGGAACAACTGAAAACAAATAAGATTAACCCATTAAAGACTGAATAAACACTATATATTGGAAGAGTCCATTTTCGATTTTAGATATGTCAGGCTATATGATGTAAATATTTCTAAAGAAAAATGGTTGAAGTATTTGCAAACAGTGGAGACCCTGATCAGACACCGCATTCTGTGGCATCTGATCTGGGTCTGCACTGTTTGCCACTCGTTTAGGGGTCTCCAGTCTTCAATGGGTTAAGAGAAACATGATAATTCAGGGGAGGAAACTCTATCAGAAGTCTTTCACTCCCTTCTAAAAGGAGCCTACTCTGAAAGGAAAGAATTTGCTCCCAAGGGCATAAAATTCTTTCAATTTAGAGTAGACTTTTTTTTTTTATTTTACTAGGGGTTTGAAGTGCAAGAACGCAAACAGAAAATCACAGAAGTTGACCTTATAAAAAAGGCAAAAATTCTATCAACTGTATTCAGTACCCTTAAAGGCTCCATATTCCTCAAAAATAGACATTTCATTATCCATGAAAGGTTTGATAAATTGATATACGGAATTAATAAAATCATAAAATAAGGCACCTGACAGCCTGTAAAATTTCAGTTAGTCTCTTGTTCAAGAACTGGATCAAAAATAAAATGATTTTTTTTTTAATTTTTAATTAAGAAAATATATTTTACTCTTCTTTGCTGATTTTAATAATTAATGTTTCATGAGGATATTTTGAAAATTTCAGAAAATCTGAATGAATGGAACTTGTCGAAAGCCTGTCTCCAATTTACCTACCCTACAGATTTCTGCATACCTAGGGGAAAAAAGTGAAAATACATGATTTTTTAAAAACAAATGAGCAGAATAAAACTTTTTGCGAAAAGTAGTTATGACAAAAACTTTTGCATTAAATCATGACAAAAGTTAAAAAATTTTCTCATTCTGTATAAAGCGCCTGGCAAAAAAAAAAACAATTTTCTGAAAGATGTTGATACACAATAGTTCATTTTCTCAAAAATGAGCACAGGGAAAAGCAGCAAGTACCAATTTTAGAAACATATCTTGTGGACATCCACTGGAATTGTCTCATCTAGTCAAGCCTTATGTGTTTTGGGTAACATGTTAGAAAAAAAATAGTTAGGGTAGGTAGGGATTTTTCTCTTTTTTTTTTTTATAAAGTTTTTATGTAGAATTATACCATAATTTTCAAATATATACTTCACATAAAATTTTACTAAGTCTGTTTGGCCAGCCTCGGTGGCTCAGTTCGATGCGCCGTCTGACTGGAGACCAGGAGGTCGCGGGTTCAACCCCTGCCGAGGTCGGCAACATTCTTTCGTGGAGATTGATCGTGAAATATTTTCTACGGTCATTCTCTCCCTTCTGCTGATTCAAGAAAGGCAGTTGTCAGTTTCTGGCAAAAGAATGTGCACAAAACTGGTTAAACGCTTAAAGGACTAAGCCTGCCCAGTAAACGTGTGGTTAGGTAAACTGACCGCGCTCGACATGACCCCATTGGGTTGACTGTGCCGTAAAACCTCAACACAAACAAACTAAGTCTGTTTGGCTATCCTTAGATGGTCTAAAAGTACTGATAGAATGGCAAACAGTGTAGACCCTGATCAAACTGCTCACTGTTTGCTCAGACCTACTTGTTGCAATATTTAGCATAAATATTTTATCCAAGTAAAACATATAAAAAAATTGCTGGGTTTCACTAGGAAAATTAGGTAGGGTAGGGTTACCCTAAACACACATATTGTTTTTATTTGGCCTTACAAGAAATGTTTGATGCCAAAAAAACAATAATAATAATAAAAAATGTCTGTTTTTATGGAGAAATATGAAAAACAGCAATCCTTTTTGAGCTGAAACAAGAAATGTCAATAAGAAATGCTTATCAGATACACCCCCTCCCCCCACCCCAAACCCTCAGAAACAAAAACAAAACAGACAGACAGACATACTGATGAACAAAGTGAAAACAGTATACCCACCCCCAGAAATTGGATCTTGTGTTAAGCAATGTGTATACCAAACATGTATGTCTGCTAGCATTTTAACAATTTAGTTGGTTTGGAGTGAACACTATTAAGGTCAGTCAGTTTACCTAACCACACTTTTGCTGGGCAGGCTTAGTCTTCTAAGCGATTAACTATACTTGTGCACATTCTTTCCCCAGAAACTGATAACTACACTTCTTGAATCAGCAGAATCAGCAGAAGAGAGAGAATGACCATAGAAAGTATTTCATGATCAATCTCCACGAAGTGTTACCAGACCCAGCGGGAATCAAGCTCACATCCAACTAAGCCTCCTAGGCTGGCAGTTTTTAACAATTATTTATATACAACATCAGAGCTGTGGAAATACCAAGCATGACTTGTTCAACTTGTCCAATTTCCCTGAGGACAAGTCAGAAATTTCAATTTACTTGTCCTGGGACAAATAATTCATAGCTCTGGCTAGATAGAGTATCAAGATTATAAGATATATATTTTTCTTATTTCTCCAAGAAAACATATGTTGTGGGTACTCATTAGAAGTGCCTCAGTGAGGCGCTTCTAATGAGTACCCACAACGTACGTTTTCTTAGAGAAATAAGAAAAAATGACAATTTTTGGGCAAGTAAATCTTGGTTGGACAAGTGGATTTTGACCAGTTACTTGTCCATGGACAAGTAATAAAATTTGATAATTCCTCACCCCTGTGCAACATCATTTTAAAAATATAAAATGACTCACCTTCACCAAACTTTTTAATTTCCTGTAAATATAAAAGACAAATTTCAATACTACAATCAAGCATGACAGTTTAAACAAGGCTTTCTAGACTTTTTTCTAGCATTTGTTCGAACAGACACTTTAAAGAGCCAAGCAATAATAAATATATAGTCTCTGTTTGCAGAGCTGGACACAAGGAATTTTCATGCTGCTTGAGTAAACAATAGCTGGTTTTTGATTGACTGAATTGAGGTTTTACAGCCCAATCAACCCAATAGGTCATGTTGAGCCGGTCAGTTTACCTAACCAAGCTTTTCCTCGGCAGACTTAGTCCTCTAAGCAGTTAACCAATATTTGTGCACATTCTTTCAACAGAAACTGACATCTGCCCTTCTTGAATCAGATAATGATGGCATCAAGCCATGAGGGTCATTTGCCTCAAACTGACACATAGCTGGTCAACATAGCTCTAGATAAGAGGGCTATCTGAATAATATTTTTCTCCACAAAAACTATGTTATAAATACTAATTGGAATCAACTGGTCGGGTAAGGGGCTTCTAATGACACACATACCGTACATTAGCTGGAGAAAGAAGAAACATATTCCATTTTGGCTTATAAAGGCACCTTATCTGAAGCTCTGGGTCGCTGTTTGAAAAAATTTTAGGTTCTAACTTATTGGGCCCAATTGTTCAAAACTAACAATATTGTTACTTAACGTGTCATTAAAACTTTGATAGTTACATATGCCATATACACTAATATTTTTGCTGAAAACATGTGAGTAGCTTTTGCATTTGCAAAAGCTACTCACATTTTTTCAGCAAAAATACCTGTGAGTTAGATATTGTACCTACTAGAACAGTTAACATTTTGACCACTAACAAGCTCGTTAAGCTAACAACGCTTTGAAAAACTGGGCCCTGGACATCATCAAGTGAAATTGGGTCTTCCAGCAAAATGTGCAGATAAATGGATCATGTTTTGCAATCAGTTCATTTCAAAAGGGTTTTTACTGTCCATATAACCCTTAAAATGCCAAGAAAACCTGCATCTGAAAATGTCGCCTGTTTATGTCATCTGCTGAATATTCTTGCAAACTTTTCAAACCTATTTTTGCATACAGGCAAAACAGTGTGAACCCTGGTCAGACTGCATGTAGAGGAGCAGTCTGATCTGGGTCTACTCTGTTTGCAAAAATGCTTTTTAAAATCACAAGCAGATGACAAAGCAGACGACAATAGTTGTGACTGGCAGTTTAAGGCGACTCTCTAAGCAGGAAGGGAAATCCCCATCTCAACTGTCCAACTTATCTTTTCAAATAAATTTATGATATGAGCAGGAATAATACTCTTTCCTCTGAATGTTTATTGATTAAAATACTAATAATACTTGTCTTGTGAGCATATCTATAGAAGTTTTATTGAGACACTCCATACGACATCAATGTAGTTTGTAGGGCTGTACATGCCCCCTAGCACCTGCTCCAGCAGAACTAAATTAATAAGATACAAGAATGGGCTCTAAGATTCCAAGGAAAATAAAAATAAAAACTGCACTACAAAGAACTTTGGGAGACTTTTTATGGCCACCACACCAGCTGAAGATGAAAAAATCATTTTCAGAAAGTCTGGGATAAAAGGGTAAAATAACAAGACCTGTCGCCTGAAGCTCACCGGAAGTCGCGCTTTGACTTAGTTGCGCAAAGGCAAGTTTTCAGACCCATAACAGAAACAAAGTCACGGTCATGGGAGTTGATGCTGCTGATAAAATTTTTAGACAAGTATCTCTGACCTCAGCAAGTATGAATTGAATCCATCAAACGGTAAAGAAGAAATGAGCTCCTGAAAACTTTAACGTAAAATCTTTAACATTAAAATTCTAAGTCTGTGACTTTGACCCCAAGGTCATGGTTATAGGTGCTGATGTTGCTGATAAAAACTTAAAGCAATATCTATCACCATACCAAATTCATCTAAAGGCAACCAAGTAATTATCTAAAATTTTTAGTGCAAAAACTAACATAAAAGGTCTTAATCTGTGACCTTGACCCCAAGATTATGGTCATGAGAGCTGATGCTGCTACTAAAACTTTGAGACCAGCATCTATTATCATAACAAGTATAAACTAAATCCATCCAAAGGTAAAGAAGTAATGAGCTCTAATAATTAAGAACAGAAACTTAACATAAGAATTCAAAGTCTGTAACCTTGACCCCAAGGTTATGGTCTTGAGAGCTGATGCTGCTAAAAACTTGAGACCAGTATCTATTACTATATCAAGTATAAACTAAATCCATCCAAAGGTAGAGAAGTAATGAGCTCCTAAAAACTTTAACACAAAATCTTTAACATCAAAATTCTGAGTCTGTGACCTTGACCCCAAGGTCATGGTTATAGGTGCTGATGTTGCTGATAAAAACTTTAAAGCAATATCTTTCACCATACCAAGTCTCCAGTAAATTTATCTTAAGGCAACTAAGTAATGATCTAAAATCTTCAGTGCAAAAACTAACATAAAAGTTCTTAGTCTGTGACCTTGACCCCAAAGTCACAGTCATGTATGATGATGCTGCTGATAAAAACTTTTGACTAGTATCTATCACCATACCAAATATGAACTAAATCTATCAAAATGTAAAGAAGTAATGAGCTCCTAAAAACTTTAACATAAGAATTCAAAGTCTGTCACCTTGACCCAAAGGTTATGGTCATGAGAGCTGATGCCTCTGCTAAAAATTTGAAACCAGTATCTATTACCATACCAAGTATAAACTAAATCCATCCAAAGATAAAGAAGTAATGAGCTCCTAAAACTTTAACACAAAATCTTTAACATCAAAATTCTAAGTCTGTGCCGATATTGCAGATAAGCTCTTTAGCCCAGTATCTATCATCATACCAAATATGAACTCAATCCATGTACACATAAAAATGTAATGAGCTACTAAAAACTTTAACGCAAAACCTTTAACATTTGTGGACGCCGACGCCGAAGCCGTGGGTAGTAGAATAGCTTACTGAAACTTTTTGTTCCGGTGAGCTAAATATACAATAGTTCCAGTTATGATACTTTTTTCGCCATCAAAAATATTACGTTTAATTCTCCATAAAACAGGTAGTGGGTATGGTTAATGTCCTAAAATTTCAAAAACTTTATTCCATACCTTCTTGGCCCAAATTTTGCTTTTATGTAGTTGTTTCACAAAATACCCGGTGGAATGGCAAACAGTGTAGACCCTGATCAGACTGCTCCCTCAGGAGCAGTCTGATCTGGGTCTAATCTGTTTGCATATGCCATTTTGTCAGACACTTTGGTGTACATTTAAGGACATTTACCATACCCATTAGAAATGCTTTGCCAAGCTGATTCAAATTCAGATGACAACCTTATCTTATTTCGCAGAAATAAGAAATAATATTTGCACATCTACATATTTATATCTCATCTAGAACTATGCACTAAGAACTGTACATATTTCCAATACTTACAGCTTTAAAATGATCGTCATCATATAAAAACCTTGTTGTTCTACCCAAATCTTCATCTACTTTTCTATCACTTACAAAATGCTGAAATGAAAACAAGAAATAAAACATTTTCAAAAACAGTAAATTATTATCTGTACATGCAATTTACTCTAGTTTCAGACCATCCTACAAAATCTGAAACCCATTATATTAAAAAAAAGAAGTTTCATTAAGACTGGGTCAAAACTATGACCGCAAGAGTGTTAACAAACTAATTGTTGACGACCTACGAAAACTGACTGAGGGAGATCACAATAGCTCACCCTGAGCATTTGCTCAGGTGAGCTAAAAAGAAAACTATACGTATAACTCTGAACATAAATATCAGGATAGTAAATATGTTTGGAATCAATATTTTCATAATATAAGGAAAGAGTTGAAAAATTTCATCTTTCTATCTGACAGACATATAGAGGGTTTATTTCTACATCATGGCCGTTTTTCAAGATCTTCAGTTTAAAGAAAACAATAAAGAAAACTAGTAATGGTTTTTCAGAAATAACAGATATCCCCCACCATGAATTTTCAGTTTTTCTACTGTTGTGACCTTGAAAATTAGGTCAAGGTCACTAAAATCTAACAAGTTCTTTGTTATGTCCCAATTATATATCCATGAAAATATGATAAGGATCCAACCACTGGTTCATAAGGTATTGTGCAAACAAGAGAGTGTCAAGCCAGTGTCACACTAACGACAATGCGAATGCCTACGACATGACTCCATCGGGTTGACTGGGCAGTAAAACCTCAACACAAACAAACAAACAATGCCTACGCCCACGGGAGCCGCACCAAAAACAGTATGTCCAACTCTCCACATGTGACCGAACATAAAAATATATAAAGAAAACTGTATAGTTTTCTTTACTACCAAAATGGGTTTACTTTAAGATAAAGAGCTTGTGATTTGTTTGTGATGAGGTTTATGGCCCAGTCAATCCACTGGGGTCATGTCGAGCGTGGTCAGTTTACCTAACCACATGTTTACTGGGCAGGCTTAGTCCTCTAAGCGGTTAATCAGTATTGTGCATATTCTTTCCCCAGAAACTGACAACTGCCCCTTTTGAATCAGCAGAAAGGAGGGAATGACTGTAGAAAATTTTTATGATCAATCTCCACAAAAGAATGTTGCCGACCGCAGGGGTCAAACCCGCAACCTCCTGATCACCACTCACCAGTCAGGCGCGCATCCAACTGAGCCACCAAGGCCGGCCTGAAGAGCTTGTGAAATCATTACGATGATGTAATGAAGAATGTTGCGGGACCTGGTGGGAATCGAAACCACAACCTCCTGATCACCAGTTACATCTGACAGCCACCGAGGCCATCGCTTGAGTTGGAACAAAATACAACATGTCATTAGACCATGAAATACAGGTCAGATTCATAAAATGTTTGAATCTCTATTAGGTAAGAAGTGTATGCCATGTTTGATGACTGTTGGTCATGTCATTAATCAGAAATGAAGCTAAACAAAACATCAATATATATCAAATTTGAATATTTTCATGTTTGTCATTTGTCTATCTTTAAGGGAAATGATGCACCTGGAGATTTTGCCTCCATTTTTCAAAGTCAAACAACTTTTGTGGACAGAATTATTTTATTTAACCATAATTCTTTCAAAACTATCTGCTTCTCTTAATTGAAATAGTTTTGAGCGATTTTTTTCCTTTAAGAAGGTAAGTATTTCCATGTCGAGAGTCATTTCCCTTGAAAATGACGAACAGTCAGTCTTGACTCCTGTCAACAATTTTACAGACAATTCCAACTCAATGAATCATAGCCTTTTCACATATACATGTATTACACTGTAATAGTTAGTGCTTTTATTCAATCAATCACTGTTTGTTTGTTTGAGTTGGGAATTCTATGGCCAATTCAACACTGTTAAGTCATGAGAGGTCAGTTAACCTACTCACAACTTTTTCTTGGGCAGGTTTAGTCCTCTAAGCGGATAACCAGTACTTGTATACTTTAGCCAGTAACTGACAACTGCCCTTCTTGAATTGACAGAAAAGGCAGAATGACTGTAGAAATGATTTAATGATCAATCTCCATGAAAGTTATTTGACCGAGCTGGTATTTGAACTTGCCACCCTGAATTTGCAATCAGACTGCATTATGACTGCACTCCCAACCAACCATAACTACATTCTCCTGTGATATTTTATTTTATTTTTTTTTTGTTTTTTTTGTTTTGTTTTCTGCAAATAGTTTATCAGTACTTTAAGTAAAGTTTAAGACATCCACTTAAACTTCTGAAAACAGAGAAGAAACTTACCTTAATTTCAGCTCTAAGGTCAGCTAACTGGCTATCATTAAGTCTGTCAGCTCGATCTATTTTAACTTTGAGTTCAGCAGCTTGGGTCTGTCTCATAGCAAATGTATCAGCTGGAGAACAAATCATTAACATTGTGAGAAAATAAACCATAACTCCATTAAGGCGCTTTTTTTCCCCCAACAAAAATGTATTGATATTTTTCCTACTTCTCCATAAAAACATATGTTGTTGGTACTCATTAGAAGCATCTCACCTAGGCACTTCTAATGAGTACCCACAATGTATTATTTTTTTTTGAGAAATAAGAAAAATATCACTCCCTTTCAGCTAACTGATTGAGTTGAGTTTTATGGCCCAGTCAACCCATTAGGGTCATGGTGAGCATGGTCAGTTTACCTTCACACTCTTTTCCTGGGCAGGCGTAGTCCTCAGAGCAGTTAACCAGTACTTGTGCATATTCTTTTGCCAGAAACTGACAACTGACCTTCTTGAACCAGCAGAACTTTTCAGCTGAAAGAAGTGCCTTATATGAAGCTAGGCCAGGACTATATCTGATTCACAAATAAAAGCACCGCAAGCATACTACCCCCCCATAGTAATTATTTGTTTATGTATTAAAGTTATCGTTGCGAAAATGTCTGGAAAGAAAATGATGGAGGGACAGATAACAATCCTAAACCAGATCTTGATAATATCAATGGACAGGTAACAATCCTAAACCAGATCTGGATAATATCAATGGACAGATAACAATCCTAAACCAGATCTGGATAATATCAATGGACAGATAACAATCCTAAACCAGATCTGGATAATATCAATGGACAGGTAACAATCCTAAACCAGATCTGGATAATATCAATGGACAGATAACAATCCTAAACCAGATCTGGATAATATCAATGGACAGATAACAATCCTAAACCAGATCTGGATAATATCAATGGACAGATAACAATCCTAAACCAGATCTGGATAATATCAATGGACAGGTAACAATCCTAAACCAGATCTGGATAATATCAATGGACAGATAACAATCCTAAACCAGATCTGGATAATATCAATGGACAGATAACAATCCTAAACCAGATCTGGATAATATCAATGGACAGATAACAATCCTAAACCAGATCTGGATAATATCAATGGACAGATAACAATCCTAAACCAGATCTGGATAATATCAATGGACAGATAACAATCCTAAACCAGATCTGGATAATATCAATGGACAGGTAACAATCCTAAACCAGATCTGGATAATATCAATGGACAGGTAACAATCCTAAACCAGATCTGGATAATATCAATGGAGAGATAACAATCCTAAACCAGATCTGGATAATATCAATGCATATAGCAAGTTTGGTTAAAAGGCTTTGTTATTTACTCAAGTTATCGTCCGGAAACAAATATGAACGTCTCGGGCAGATAACTCCGTAAAATTTGACGAAATTTGCCCATTAGCAATTCCAAACCAGATCTCCACAATATCAATGCACATACCAAGTTTGGTGAAAATCCATTGATGTTTACTCAAGTTATCATCCGGAAACGAAAAACAAACGGATGGACGGATGTATGACGGACGGACGGACGGACAGACACACTCACATCCAAAGTGAAACCATAATACCCCGCCACTATTGTGTGGTGGGGTATAAAAATGTACCTTATGACTTTTGCACCCTGCAAAGATTAAGATCAGCCTGCAATTATCATTGTTAATTTTAAATCTTTTCAAACATCATCTTAAAAAATAAATAATTATATATGTTTTATCCTAACACATTTCTAGCTTGAAAAAAAACAAGAATTCCGCGGAAGGCGTCATCGCACCTGCTGGCGCAAAAGTCACAGGAGCCACAATCAGAATGTGGTTATTAAATAAGTTTATTTCATTCTTAGCTGTGCTTACTTGGAAAACTGGGTTGAAAAAAATGTAGACAAAGTGCCTAGCGGGGCACATATATTCCAGGCCAGTCCCATTCCCTCTGATGGCTATATCTTCAGCACTGACTTTTCGTATCATACAGCCCAATGATAATGGAACGTTGACGTAAAATGTGTAAAAGTCACTGGAGCATGAAATATAGGTCAAGGTCACGGGTCAAGGTACCTGCTAATTCAGTACATCAAGGAGAAGCACAATGCAAGGTATGGTGGTTGTAGGCCTCATAGTTGAGGAGTTATCAAACATCAACATAAAATGTGTCAAATATAGGTCAAGGTCACTGGGTCAAGGTACCTGCCAAGCCAGTGCAATGAGGTGAAGTACTATGCAAGGTTTAGTGGCTGTAGGTCTTATATTTGAGGAGATACCGAACATCAATATAAAATGTGTCAAAGTCACTGGAGTGCACAATATAGGTCAAGGTCACCAGGTCAAGGTACCTGTCGAGTCAGTACATCCAGAAGAAGTGCTATATAAGGTTTGGTGGTTGAAGGCCTTATAGTTGAGGACATATGGAAGGGTGACGTAAAAGGTGTAAAAGTCAATGGAGCGTGAAATATAGGTCAAGGTCACCCAGTCAAGGTACCTGCAGAGTCCGTACATTGAGGAGAAGCACTATGCAAGGTTTGATGGTTGTAGGCCTTATAGTTGAGGAGATATTGAACGTTGACGTAAAATGTGTAAAAAGGCACTGGAGCGCAAAATATAGGTCAAGGTCACCAGGTCAAGATACCTGCCAAGTCAGTACATATAGGAGAAGCACTATGCAAGGTTTGGTGGCTAGAGGTCTTACACTTGAGGAGATCTGGAATGTTGACGTAAATTATGTCAAAGTCACTGCAGCCAAAATATAGGTCAAGGTCACCAGGTCAAGGTATCTGCTAAATCAGTACATTGAGGAGAAACACTTTGCAAGGTTTTATGGTTGTAGGCCTTATAGTTGAGGAGATATCGAACGTCGACGCAAAATATGTCAAAGTCACTGGAGTGCAAAATATAGGTCAAGGTCACCGGGTCAAGGTACCTGCCAAGTCTGTACCTCTAGGAGAAGCACTATGCAAGGTTTGGTAGTTGTACACCTTATAGTTGAGAAGATCTGGAACGTCAACGTAAATTGTGTCAAAGTCAATGGAGCGCAAAATATAGGTCAAGGTCACTGGGTCAACATATCTGCCAAGTCAGTAGGTCAGGGAGATGTGTCATGCAAGTTATGATGGTTGTTGTAGAATTGTAGTTGATTAGAATACTAACTTTGACGTAAATGTCGAACTTCGACATAACAGAACTGTTAAGAGACGGACGGACGGACGAACGGACGGACGAATGGAAAAGCGGGCACCTATGTCACAAAGTCAGGAGGTCAGCGAGATATTTCATACAAGGTTTGATGGTTGTTTAGTCTTGTAGTTGATTAGAATACTAACTTTGACATAAATGTCGAACTTCGACATAACAGAACTGTTAAGAGACGGACAGACAGACAGACGAACCTACAGATGAGTGGAAAAGTGGGCACCTATGTCGCAAAGTCGGGAGGTCAGGGAGATGTTTCATGCAAGGTCTGATGGTTGTTCGGTCTTGTAGTTGATTAAAATACTAACTTTGACATAAATGTCTAACTTCGACATAAATGTTGACAGACAGACGGATGAATGGTCAGACATACGGAAAAGCGGACGCCTACGTTGCAAAGTCAGGAGGTCAGGGAGATGTTTCATGCAAGGTTTGATGGTTGTTTAGTCTTGTAGTTGATAAGAATACTAACTTTGACATAAATGTCGAACGTCGACATAAATGTTGACAGACGGACGGACGGACGGACGGACGGACGGACTGACGGACGGACGGACGGACGGAAAATCGGACGCCTATATCGCACCCTGCTACAAGCAGGTGCGATAAAAATGAATATTTAGTGCTATTAATAATATGTTTGTTTATTTATTTATTTATTTATTTTATTTTATTTTGTTTTGGTGGTTCTTTTTACTAAAATCGCCATTGGTATCTCATAGCCTTAAAAATCAACACAAGCATAAACCAAATCAGTTTTAAAGTCTAATTTAGGAAACTAAATTTTAATTTTTAAGTATGACTTAAAAGTACTGGAGTCATCAAAATGTAAGACAGCTAGTCAATAAATAATAACACAGCTTGCTAAGCTTTGAATGCATGTATCTTTTGAACCAGCTGGAATTTCTATTCACAGTTTCAAAATCTCTGTTTTAAAATATTTTGAATATAACGGATTTACTTACTCAATAATTAACCCTCTTTTGTCTGGAGTCCCGAAAAGGGTAACAAGCAAAAAGTGCATTCTGCAGCATCTGATCAGGGTCTTCACTATTTGCAAATAGCAATTTTCCTCTACAAATATCTATATCACATAAATGACAATACCTAAAATTGAAATTTGACTCCTCCAATTTATAGTGTGGGGAGTTTGTTCAGTCTAAAATGGGTTAACTTACCTGCTGCAGCTTTAACACAGCCCATTTCATTCATCAACTCTGTTTCTCGTGTATTTAAACTGAAAAAAAGGCAAATGTCTTAGGTAATTGTCCTAAAATAATTGCATGTCAAGATTCCCCTAAAGTAGCATATGTAAACAATGCAGATCAGGGTTACTGTTTGCCATTCCACCGAGTATTTTGTCTAACAAATTCATACAAATCAAAATTTTGGAAGGAAAAATAGGACAGAATGAAGTGCCTGAATCTTAGGACATTTACTGTAACTTCATTTAAATGACCTAACATTTAAAACTGCATATAGCATTAAAAACATATGAAGACAATTACTTAAATGACCCCAGCTAATCTTTATAAACTTTTGGACATTAATATACATAACATATCAGCATGACAAAAGGGGGAAATGCAGGAATGCATTTCTCTTCTTCATTTCTCTTTGTTTGAGCTGGAATTTTACAGCCCTGTCCACACTGTTAAGGTCCTGTGAAGAGTGTCAGTTAACCCACTCATACATTTCCTAGGGATGGTCATGTTCCTTTTTTGATCAGCTATCGGTCCGGAGCAGGGTGGAAGACCACCATGCTCAGAATTCGCTGGAGAACAAAATTAATATATTCAATACTCACACACTATTTACCATACCTGTCCTAAAATTCAATCAAGCGCTGCTGTGTCAAGAAACTTCTGGATGAGTGGCAAATAGTGCAGACCATGATCAGACGCTATATTCTGTGGCATCTGATCCATCTCTACACTATTTGCTCAGACCAGAATTCAAATACTTTGGGTAAATACAATATCTACAGTAACAATCTGAAGCTGAATGACTGCATGAAATGTCAAATCCTGTTTTCTGGGTATCCTCAATTTGTCATCTGCTGAATTAGACCAGAGAGTGGTAAAGTTAAATTTGAGCAGTACAATTCTTAAAATTCTAGTCGAAATTATGTCTACTGTTTAGATGTTTTTTCCTGTTCAAACTTTTAGCAGGCCACAATAGAGGACTTAATAAGGAGGATTATTTAGTGATAACGCAAGGGTAATTATCCCTGCACTTTCAAAGAAAAAGTGGGGATATTGTGATCCCCCCCACCCCCCAACACCACCCCCGTCCAGCTGTCCGTCCGTCTGTAATGTCACACCATTGCTCCTAGACCATTTAAGCTAGAATCTCGAAACTTTCACAGGCAATAGCCCTATGGATGAGGACTGAAGGAACATATTCAGAATTTTGATGTAACCCCTGGGGGCAGGGCCAGGGGGTATGGCCCCAAAGGGTCCAAAATCCATTTTGTACAAACAGTCATGTTGCATATCAAAATGAAGTAATGAAGAGTAGAATACAGTGTTGCAAAAAGTTTGCCCCGTGGGCATGTCAGAGGATCACTAGAGGTCAAAAGGTAAGATTTTGGGTCCTTTTTTTTGATTGTCACAAAACTCCTCTTAGGCTTTTTGAGCTAGAACCTTGAAACTGTCACAGGTAACAGACCTCTGGATGAGGACTGGAGGAACACATTTGGTATTTTGATGTGCACAGAGATATGAAGTTTTTTAAAAGTAAAACATATTTTAACGAGTAATACTTAACCTATAGATAATGTGCTATTCTATTCTGTTTTCACACCTTCCACAGAAAAAACGACCTTTCAGTCGTCAATTAAAGTCTTAAACCAGAAGGTCCCTTAGGCAGTTACCTGTGTGACGTAACTCTTCCCGCTCAATTGACCACGTGTCAGTTTCTTTTATGTGTAAAACAATAGACACAATTAGGAGAGATAAGCGAGGGTGGGCGGAGGGAGATAATTGATTATCTATAGGTTAAGTATTACTCGTTAAAATATGTTTTACTTTTAAAAAACTTCATTTTAACTTCATAATACATTAACCTATAGATAATGTGCTAGAATTTGCAGAATAGGAGGGAGGTGCTCTCCTAATTCTAACACCAATAATATCTCACCACTTCTGGTTAAGACTCAGGAAACTCAAAGGAATCAGATACATTCTAATTCTATATTTAATAGAAAGAATGGTCTAGATTCACAAAATAGCTTTAAGGTGTTATGATCTAACAACCTTATATATATTAGTAGACTCTAGAGGAAGCCAGTTCTTAAGTCTCAGAGACCTAACATTGGCCCCCCCCCCCCCCCCCCCTCTTTTTTTCTTTTTGGGAAACAACAATTGGCTTCAAAAAGAAAAGGGAGTCATTGAGACATAACATAAATATTCCATCGCAAAGTAAGCTAGGAATATAGAAAATTTTGAAAACAAAATTTGTAAAACAAAAAGCCAAGACCATACACTGTAAGTAGTCTATGTAGGATCTTGAATAAATAAGGAAAAGTCTACTCGGTGGAGTTTCCTATAGATAACTGACATATGTAGATATTTTGGATAAAATTCTAGATATGTGAAGCTATGTAATTGTAATAGTCTAAGCTATTAGAATTATAAACTAATTAAATTCTGTTAATTGGAGCGACAGGACAGTTTCCGATGAACAGACACAGACTTAAAATAACCATAATGTGTAATTATTTCCCTTGATCAAATTAAAGAAGGGGAGATAATAAAAGTAGACGGAGTTAACTTAACTATAACTAAGTTATCCATCAGAAGAAAAAAAAGTATAGACAAACATAATGGTTAAAACTATTGCTAGACTAATTGTGTAACGAATTTTTAGTCAAGCAATAAAATAATACAGAGTTTGCATATAACTGCTGGAAAGAAAAAACAACCTAAACCATTGATAATTAGTTTTGTCATAGACATATAAAAGCGTTTGATGTCCTGACAAAAATAAAGAATAAACTGTCAACATCATAACTAAAAAGTTTGACAGAGAATAAGAGAGATAAGAATAAGGTTGATCGCAGCAAACTGTATGACGGTCATAGTTTGGCAAAATCTTACCGTATTGATAAGATTAAACAATAATAAATAAGCTGGATAGAATCTTTCTATACCAGAAGATTGCCATGAAAAAGTACTCCTGAGTAAATAATCATGGAAATCAAGAAATGTTAAAAATCCACTTTGATACGAATCAAAATGTTCATAAAAAGAGAAGGACTCAGAGAAAAAGTAATAGTGTGATAATCTCTGAAGAAAGATTATACAATAATACTGATTATTAATCTCAAAAAACACTTAATTTAAAAGTTAAGAGATAGTATTACTATTCTATACGCATATTTAAGAATAGTAAGAAATATATTAATACTAAATAAAAATTATACTACTGAACAAAATTCCCGCTATAAATCATAGGTTAAGCGTAACTATTATTTAAGCAAGGAATTATTAAACATATAACTCTCTATAAAATTACTGCCCGGAAATTTTATAGATAAACATTCAATCAAATTTGTTTTTTAGAATTGAATATTAATAGAATAAAATCTATGTCTGCATAATTGGTAATTCCTGAAATATCAAATTACGTACTCGCAAATGAGTTCAGGAAGAAAATACATATATATACTCTCGAGATCTATGTGTAAACCATAGAGAGTAATAATATTATTACCGCGATCCCTGACGGAAGGGTAAAAACATGTATATGAAAGAGATAATAATTAATTTAACGTCATATAGGTTTAAGATAAAATTTGTTTAATCTTTAACCAATATGCAGCAACAGTGACTCGATATTCTGTATTCGCACGTAGAAAAGGAGTACTTAGTCATTAGAATTTTGAATGATTGAAATAGAGATAATGGGATCTAAAAGGATGTATCTCCATGAACTGAATCGAAGGATAATATCCATTCTAAAAAACTAGGGCTTGTTTTAGGCTTAGTTTAACAAGCGTAGAACTGAATTATTTTCAAGTATTCATGAAGTCGTTATGCTCTGAATACTGAGAAAAATGTTAAAATATTGTTTAGGAAATAAAAAAGTGACTGTTCCACAATGTTAGCTAGATTTAAACCTGGAACGTAGCGAGAAGGTCAATCTAATTTAAAAGTAAGATGAGAAAGATAAATAATGAAGATAGATATATAAATATCGGAATAATATATTATCTCCAACAATTATCAAATAATCTGAATGTTTAAAGGCATAAATACTACTCGAAAGTTTATTTACCGAATGTATAATCGGAGAAAACTTTCAGTATGTTCAAAAACGTATCACAAAAGTAAGATCTGACCAGGAACGTAGGTGCAGCACTTACTAAGTTGTGAAGTTAATATAAACATATTTTATATTATAAATTGAAGCAGTGCATTTCAAAATCATCGAAATCTTGAAATGACTTATTGTGTGGAAAAATAAATAAATATCCAGTTTCGGAAAGATATTTATCTATATATATAGACCATTTTTGATGCGGACTGGAAATCAAGATATTAATCTTTGCATTATTCGCAAACTGAACTTGAACTCTTAGCGAGAATTACTATGATCCCTTTAACGAATGTAAACATAAAGGAGGGGTAAAGAGATAATTAAGAGTGTCTTAATTCTTTACCGGCTCGTATACTAATAATTAAGGATGTTTTCCCTTTTGTTTAAGCCTAGACTATAGATTGATTAATATAATTATAATAATATCTGCTATTATGAGGTAAACTCTCGTTAATTAACCTCTAAGCATATATCAAAAATATATATCAACATAATCTAGAGCTTCGGTAAGTTTAGAGGAAGGAAATGATTGACTTTGGCAGTTTCTGAATAGTTACAAAGTCAATAAAACAAAATATCAAAAGGAAAGTATTGTATATAAAATCTAATTTAGACAATAATAATCTGTCACGTACTGAATAATTAATGCCTTTACTAAATATGTATCCATTGTCAATACCTAATTGCAAGAAAATTTTGATTGACATGGACTCTGGTTATAAATAAAATATTAGAGGTATAGAGCTAGTCGAAGCAAAACTATTCCTCAATAAGATAAAGTAGACCTATAATATACGAGGATTAATTGGGTCTAGAATTATAATCATAATAAAATTATTATTCCAATATGAAGAATCTTCAGCGTAATAGATTCTTACTGAGGCAAAAATATCTGGTATATTGCTATCGTAGTCTTAAATGATCCAGAAGAAAAAATAAAACAGGCAAAGTAAAGAACGTATCGAATTATATCTATGCCTAAATATAAGATTTTTTTCTTATTTATTATTTTATAGCAGAGTTTAGACAGAGCACGACTGACCTAGACTCTAATATAATCAATCAAAAGATAGTATAAAATAGAATAATAGCTTATCGGATCAACTATTTTCCATGTAGAAAAGGCAAAAGGAAAATATGTACCTCAACTAGAATTTTAAATCGTAGTAATCTAGAGAGGTAGCGAATAAATAAATAAACTGTTAATTTATTTATCTGGTTGGTGTAAATTTCCGATACCTTAAGAATGAAAAATTAATAGAAAGTAGAAAAGATTGATTGCTACTTTCTTGTCAATTTACTCCTTAGATTACATGCTGATTACATATCGGAGCATGTAGAAGAAAAACAGGGGAGGAAAGAAGAAAAATTTTTATATTTCGTGTATATTTTTCTTCTTATAAATAACGGTAGTTTTATAGTTCACCTTTGCCCTAGAGCCGAATAAGGTGAATATGTAAGAAGTTAATCTCTTTGTAGCGAACAAACGAGATATAATTATAGCTGGAAGTATCTTCTACACTTAGTGAATGAATTGCGAATTTGATCGTAACCGATAATTCTTAATTCATTTTCAATAATAAATATATATATAGAATTTAAGTCAAGTTCAAAAGTAACTGGACAGAATTCAACAATATAAATGGCTACTAGGTATTAGAACCCATCGCTGTCATTCAATAACCTATAATCCAAGACTATACATGTCTATAGTGGTTATATATGAATATATGTTGAGCCTGGAACACACTAGTAATCCGACACAAAGTCTACGAAACTACTGCCCGGTGGAATTTCGTTAGAATGACCTGGCACTACTCTACAAAGTGCCTCCCGATGAAATTTTCATTAGAGCCGGAATTTAAACGCTGTCTAGCGAATTAAAGAGATAAAACATCATTTGAATGACCTGGCACTAGTCTACGAACTGCTGCCCGGTAAGAATTTTGTTATAGTCGGAAGTTTAACTCTTTCTAGCGGATAAAAGAGATAAAACATAAGTTAATTTAAAATATTAATGGAATTACACACCTATAATAAGTCAATGGAATATTAAAAATTCTAGTCTGATTTGGGAAAGACTGTACAGAATTTTTTTTTTTTTTTTTTTTTTTTGTATAAAAAGTTATTATGTATTTCACTTAATAACCTATATCCATTGACTTAAACGTGAATGGAGCTCTGTGAACGATAATAGATTGTTCGGGAATTAGTAATCATTATTTTGACACTAGTTACCCGACACAATGACCGGACACTAATATTCGTAACTGTTGCCCGGTAAAGTTACAAGTAATTTGACAAATTGATCGGATAGTAGTATTCGTAACTCTAGTCCGATGAAAAAGGGAGATTATATATGAAAACTGAGCGGGCACAAGTATTCAAAACTTTTTCCCGAAGATAATTAATTATTAGGCAAAAATTGACCAGACACTTTCTGTAAAAGTTTGCCTGATGAAAAATCAGAAATAATATAATAATATGACCGGGTATAAGTATCAGAAATATTACTGATACTTTGCCCAGTGAAAATTTTTTTTTAATAATTAGACATAATGACCGGAAGTTAGTATACGTGACTATTTTGTCCGGTGAAATATGTCAGAAACTAAGTCTTTCCAGAAAATAATTAAATTATTGACTGGAGACTAGTTGACTGGTGACTGGTGACTGGGTGACTGGTGACTGGTGACTGGGTGACTGGTGACTGGTGACTGGGTGACTGGTGACTGGTGACTGGTGACTGGTGCCTGGTTGACTGGCACCTGATTGACTGGTGACTGGTGAAGCTGATTGACTGGAGCCTGGTTGACTGGTGACTGGTGACTGGATGACTGGTGACTGGTGACTGGTGACTGGTGGACTTAGACTTTATAGGATACTAAGTACCCAAAGATGCCACCTTGATGGGTCTTACCCCGGCAGTATAGCCATATGGGGTGGGGCTCCCATCAGTAAAGAATTGTCTTATAACCCATCAAGGGTTGACAAGTTCTTTACAATCAGCTTCTCCACCATGAGAATCTTTAGCCAACTGAAGATCTCTGCAAACAAAAGTCCAGGAAAAAACATATCGTAATTGCTGAATAACCTGGAACGAAAAGAACAAAAATATTCTGCATATATAAACACGACTATCGAACCGATCGCGCACGAGCGTTGTGCCGAAAAGCGAGAGTCGCCAAAACGCATGTGGAAAAAGACCAGTCAAAAATACATGAAATCGAAAATTGAAAATTTTAAATAATAACACAGAAAGTGAAAGGAGTGATAAATAAACAAAAGAAACACAAGGATACATAAATTTATCCGTGAGGAAAGAAATAATCCAAATTTCTATCACAGGTAAATAATCCTTGTTGAATTTCTTTGTCCACAGAAAAGAAACTGACACGTGGTCAATTGAGCGGGAAGAGTTACGTCACACAGGTAACTGCCTAAGGGACCTTCTGGTTTAAGACTTTAATTGACGACTGAAAGGTCGTTTTTTCTGTGGAAGGTGTGAAAACAGAATAGAATAGCACATTATCTATAGGTTAATGTATTATGAAGTTAAAATGCAATGGCGCTGGCGCGGGGATATGCAATGGCGCGCCATCGACTTGCTCTAGTTTTTCTTATTTCTCCATTAAGTGATATGTTGTACGAGGGGCGTTCATTTAATTGTGTCACTAATGGCCCACCATACCGCGTGGCTGTAAGGAGCACGTGGAAACTGCAGTGATTTTACAGAGGGAGCTATTTTCTATAATAGGATGAAATTTCGGTCTAATCCATTCAATCTTTCAAAAGTTATTGAAAATTCATGTTCAGTCATATACACTCAAAAGTAAAGGCACACTATGAAAAACGTAGACCTGCAACCGGTTTAAGAGGTCTGTGTCTTATCTATGACAACGCACCTGCTCACAAGTGTGTTCTTGTCCAAGACTTCTTGAAAGAGAAAAAGGTAGTTCAGTTCTCTCATCAACCTTATTCGCCAGACCTTAGCCCCTGCGACTTTTTTCTGCTTCCTTTACTAAAGAAAACCCTTTCTGGTCGTCGTTATGAATCCCGAAGTGCACTTGGTATTGCAATTTACCAGTGTCTTCAGGGTATACCTAAAAAGGCCTACTTCTCTGCCTTTACAGAATGGATTTCATGACTTGAAAAGTGCGTTTCCATCAAGGGAGAATACTTTGAAGGGTTGAAGTAAACAAAATATGAATGGGATTAATAACGCGCCCTGTAGAACCCAATGACAACATTAAATGAACGCCCCTAGTAGGTACACATTAGAAATGTCTATAAGCAATGCTTATTAGATAGTCCCCCGCTCAGAAACAAATACATAATGATGGATGGATGGATGGACGGACAGACAATGTGAAAACAGTACCCACTCCCTGCCATACACACACACACACAGAGTTTGTGATGGGGGTGGAGGTGGGGTGGGGGAGTAGATATAAAAATCCCAGAATTATCCTCAAATACTCCTCCTTAACATGTACACTGCCATAAACTATAATTAATGAATCTTACCAATGCCTGACTTCATCAAAAACTGTTCTTATTCTCTTGTACGCTTTTTCAACTTCATCATTGAACACCAGCTTGAGACGTTCTAGAGACACAGTTTGTCTATGTAAATCCTTCACCGACTTCTCCAGACCTGAAAAAACACAGAACTTAAATATCATAGCTCTAGATAAGAGGTATCTACAAAATATTTTTTTATATCTCAACAAAAACATATGTTGTGGGTACTCATTAGAAATGCCTTGATGAGCTTCACAACATTATGTTTTGCTTCTAATAAGTTCCACAACATAAAGTTTTTGTGGAGAAATAAGAAAATTTCGTATTTTTCAGCTGAAAAATGAGCCTTATCTAAAGCTATGAAATATATTTGATATATTCTTATAGAAGATTTAATGATTTTTTTTCTATATCATTTAGCACCTTGTTCATTTCATATTCAGTTTGCATGCTGTTACATATTTCTGTTTGAGAACAATGAAGGCACAGATGACAGAGAGTGCAGACAGCAAGATAGGAACCATCGTTTATTAGGGGAAATAGCAATTTTCACATGAAAAGGACAAAAACCATACTATGCCAAACACATGAACTTGATAGGGTGATTCTAATGAGTATCCAAAAGATATATTTTTGCACAAAAATTGCACAAAAATAATAATAGTAAAAGTCCATTTGACATGATTCGCTCATCTGAGTAAAACAGACATTGCATATCTGCAGATACCATGCAACATTCATCTAGTAGTGCCACAGCAACTAGACACAAATTTGACCAAGCCGTAAAAGGACAAAAGTCTTCCTAGGATCATTATTTGAACAAACTTGGTAGACCTTGATGCTATATACCAAGATTAAGCCACAAAGCTTTCTTGGTTCCAGAGAAGTAGACTAAGACTCATAGGCCTAGATAAGAGTGGGTAACAGGTTAATATTTTTCTTATTTTTCCACGAAAACTTGTGGGTACTCATTAGAAGTGCCTCGGTGAGGCGCTTCTAATGAGTACCACAACATATGTTTTTGTGGAAAAATAAGAAAAATATCAATATTTTTGTATTGAAAAAAGCACCTTAACTAGAGCTATGTAAGTGGGGTTTTTTTTCCATATATGACTGGTGATCAGGAGGTTGCTGGTTCAACCTCGCCGAGTCAGCAACATTCTTTCGTGCAGATTGATCATGAAATATTTTCTACCTTCATTCTTCTGGGCCATAAAAACTCGACACAAACAATGAGCATGATGGCCATCTTGTTCAATGGTGTGGAACCATTTGAAAAAAATATCAATACCTCTTCGATAGAAGATCCCATGTGAAATCTGGTGGGAGATGATCAAGAGGTTTCAGAGATGTTTAAAGATTACAATTTTATACAAGTAATCAGCCCAGGGACAAAGGCAGTTAACTGTCAGGGGACAAAATTTTGATCATAACTAAAACGTTTTACTACTTTCATCATACAATATAAGTTTCAGCCATTTTGAGAAATCATTTTTCAATCATTTCTCCATACCAATGTATGGGGATGCAAATATGACTGCCGTAGAAAGGCCAAAGATCATCCTAGAACCATCATTTGAACAAAGTTGATAATCTTGAGTCCCAAATGCTATATACCAAGATTCAGCCACAAAGCTCTGTTGGTTCTGGAGAAGAAGATTTTTAAGAGTTTTTACCATATACGGGCATGGCAGTCAACTTAATTACTGGGTCATGAACCATTTGTATAAATTTTAAAAAAGGGCTCCACGTGAAATTTGAAGACAGCTGGCACATGGGTTTCAGAGAAGTTGTTCAAAGGTGTGGACGGACAGGCGCCAGATGGCAAGGGATCACAATGGCTCATCCTGAGCCTTTCAGGTGAGCTAAAAAAGTTATGTTTCATTATTGACGCAATAAACAACTTATTCAAAGTAATGAAATCATTAATCAAAAGATCTTACCATGAGCAGTTCTTTTTGCACGAGCCTTGGGATCATCGGGAATGGAAGATGAGCTTGTAGTTCTGTTTCTGTCATGGTCGTGTTTGTGTCCGTGTCCATGAGAATGGGACCCTGAAAATAACCATATATTTCTGTTAATCTGTAGTCTGTTGCAATAATATATAGGTCCAGAATAGGAAGGTACTCAGAAGATAATGTTGAACCCTTAACCCATTTATACCAAGTGGAATCTTCTATCATAACTCTTGGGATTTGATTGATTGTGTTGGGGTTTAACAACACCTCAGCCTTTGTGGGTCATTTTGTGTCATCTCCCAGAGAAAGGGAGAAGAGAGATAAAAGAGATAACAGAGGAGTAACAGAGGAGATGAAAGAGGGGGACATGGGGAAAAGAAGGAAAATGATTGAAATTGAAGGAACAGAAGAAATAAAAACATTCCCCCTCTACACTTACCTGCTGCAAAGATAGCAGGCCTTGCCCAACTGTATGCCAATATAAGTTGAACGCACCAGTGACGTAAGATACACGACACCTTTGCCTAAATCTTTGATCCGGTCCATTTCCAAGCGAAGGGAGGGGATATCTGATTAATTTTACTGATACCATCTTTTTTGGAAATTCTCCTACATAATGCAAACAGTGTAGACCCTGATCAGATGCCGTGATCTGCCACACCTGATCTGGGTCTAAACTGTTTGCAAAGGACCCACTTATGGGACGCTAGGCATAAATGGGTTAAAGCACTAAGTAAATTTGTAGCAGATGACATTCTAAAATTGCTTTTGTTGTTTTTCAGAGCGTAAGACTTGATATTTCATGTAAGGGATGAGCAAACACTGTAGACGCTGATCAGATGCTGCATTCTGCGGTGTCTGATCTGGATGGATACTGTTTACTCAGGCCTGTCTGTTCCAATACTTCGGGTAAATGGTAACTTCCCATTTCATCTATTCCGATTATGTCTACTGTTTTTATTCCCATTTGGTCTACTCTATTTCTAAGTTTTCCCATTTTGTCTACTTTTTATGTGCAGATTCAATTTATATGATTAATATTGATCATTAAAATACTGACTAATAATTATGAGCCGGCCTTGGTGGCTCAGTCCAATGCGCATCTGACTGGTAATCAGGAGGTTGCTGGTTTGATCCCCGCCGGGTCCCGCAACATTCTTTCGTGGAGACTGATCATGAAATATTTCCTATTTCCTGGTCATTCTCTCCCTTCCTCAGATTCAAGAAGGACAGTTGTCAGTTTCTGGCAACAGAATGTGCCCAAGAACTGGTTAACCACTTAGAGGACTATGCCTGCCCAGGAAAAGTGTGGTTAGGTAAACTGACCACACTCCATATGACCCTAATGGGTTGACTGGGCCCTAAAACCTCAACACAAACAAATAAATTATTAGGATCTAAGTCTATACTGGTTGATTGCCTGTTTGCTATGTTTTCCATACAAAAATAAATGAGGATAATAAGGGAAACAAGTACTCCAAAAAGATAAAACCAGACCAACTTCTTAAAGTCTGATTTGGATCTACACTGGTTGCTTTGCCTGACTGCCCTGTTTCCATACAAAATATGTAATATAGGTTTATACCAACATTGTGATCTTGAGTAGGCTGCATAGGTGTGAAAATATCCACAGTAGACAAAATGTGAATGTGCATAGCAACAAATAAGGCGCTTTTTTCATCTGAAAAATGCTGATATCTTTTTTATTTCTCCATGAAAACATATGTTGTGGGTACTCATTGGAAGCACCTTGGCGAGGCACTTCTGATGAGTACCACAACATATGTTTTTGTAGGGAAATAAGAAAAATATTATGTGGATACCCTCTCTTATCTGTAGCTATGAATGTGTGAGTGAACCATATCGGAAAAATTGTCAAAATAGCAGACAAAATGGGAATAAACAAGGTAAATATGATAGTAAAGAAAATAAAAGGAAGTTTTTCATCAAAACATATCTTGTGGGTGAGAACCCAGAAGATATATTTTGGTGCAAAAAGAACGCACAAAATCCTAGATAAATACCTCAATTGTCACTTTTTGTGGACCTATAATTTACTATGTCGGTCTACTGATATTTATATTTAACATACTCAAGGTTACAATAGTCTACAATCTGTGACTGATCTAATTTATTTCACAACAGACTGAAATTTCTTATCAGACAAAAAAAATGCATGTCATTCCATAATTTCGTTTGTCTTATGCTATTTAGCAAATGGCATATGAGTGACATTTTGTTTTTTCTCTAAAATATGGTTTAACCCTGGTCCTGCTGAACCTGGATATGTCCTGCCTTTGCAAACAGTGTAGATCCAGATGGGTTGGCTTCTGATCTGGATCTGCACCGTTTGACATTAAGTATGTGAATTTGTGTGAACAACATGGATCAAGTAATCTGACTGGCTGAAAATTACAAGTGGGTGTGGCATCTTAATTTATTCAGCATGACAAGGGTTAACAAATCATTCAAAGTCTCCAAAATGCACAATTTCCATGAAACCAGCAAGTTCTATTTTCTGGGAGAATTCAGAAAATCTATTTAATGCTCTGGGCCCGGTTGTTCAAAGCATCGTTAGCTTAACGAGCTCATTAAGGGTCATTTCGTTAACTGTTTTAGCAGATTCAATATACAATATTCTGATATTTTTTGCTGAAAAATTGTGAGTAGCTTTTGCACTACTCTCATTTTTTTCAGCAAAAAATTTCAGCATATTTGCATATCACTCGATTTAAATTGTAATGAATCATTAACTAACGACATCATTAGCTTTGAACAACTGGGCTCTGTATGCTGGGTACAAATTTCAAAATGGCATATTTTTCTTACATTTCCCAGAAAGTAGACTTTGTCATTTCATGCAAGTTGTGTCCTTAGGAGACAAATTTGCATGAAATGTCAAAGCCTGTTTTCTGGGAAAAGTAAGAAAAATTGTCAATTCATCATCTGGTGAATGGTACAGGTATTTATATACAAGGTAGGCTTACATACAGCTCCAGATAAGAGCCGGTGTCCATAAAATATTTTTCTTCTTTCTCCATAAAAACATGTGTTGTGGGTATTCATTAAAAGTACCTCAGTGAGGCACTTCTAATGAGTACCCACAACGTATATTTTTGAGAAGAAATAAGAAAACTACCAGTCCTTCTAAGCTGAAAAAAAGCATCTTATCTGGAGCCATGTAACTATAAAAGTCCTTGATTTACAAATCAATTATCATGCAAACAGCTTGCATTATCAGTAGGATACTACCTGAAAAAAAATGTTGAATATTAGTTACTGGAAAATAAAACAAAACTTTTAACCCTTAAAGCACCAATGATAACAGCAGGAGGCAACAATTTGAAATATATTCACTATTATCTTTCAAAGAAAATAAATGACATTTCATGTGAATCATCTGCCAGCAGACCATTCACATGAAACGTAATTTATTTTCTCTGAAAAACAACAATGAATAAATACATTTTGCTTTGCAATTCAATGTTATGATGATGTATGCTAATATACAAGGTGGCAGAGCTCAGGCAATAGAGCTGACTAAAGGATATTTAGGAAGTACTAAAGACCTACAACCTTGCAGAGTATAACTGTCACACAGAGTAGCAGAGCTCCAGCAAAAGAGCTGACTGAAGGATAAAGTACTAAAGTACAACAATCACATGAGGTTGCAGAGCTCTGGCTAAAGATCTGACTAAAGGATTAAGTACTAAAGTACAACAATCATGTGATGTGGCAGAGCTCTGGCAAAAGAGCTGACTGAAGGATAAAGTACTAAAGTACAACAATCATGTGAGGTGGCAGAGCCCAGGCAAAAGAGCTGACTGAAGGATTAAGTACTAAAGTACAACAATCATGTGAGGTGGCAGAGCTCTGGCAAAAGATCTGACTGAAGGATAAAGTACTAAAGTACAACAATCATGTGAGGTGGCAGAGCTCTGGCAAAAGATCTGATTGAAGGATAAAGCACTGAAGTACTACAATCATGTGAGGTGGCAGAGCTCTGGCAAAAGATCTGATTGTAGGATAAAGTACTAAAGTACTACAATCATGTGAGGTGGCAGAGCTCTGGTAAAAGATCTGATTGAAGGATAAAGCACTGAAGTACTACAATCATGTGAGGTGGCAGAGCTCTGGCAAAAGATCTGATTGTAGGATAAAGTACTAAAGTACTACAATCATGTGAGGTGGCAGAGCTCTGGCAAAAGATCTGATTGAAGGATAAAGCACTGAAGTACTACAATCATGTGAGATGGCAGAGCTCTGGCAAAAGATCTGATTGAAGGATAAAGTACTACAATCATGTGAGGTGGCAGAGCTGTGGCAAAAGATCTGATTGAAGGATAAAGTACTACAATCATGTGAGGTGGCAAGCCTCTGGCAAAAGATCTGATTGTAGTTAAAGTACGACAATCATGTGAGGTGGCAGAGCTCTGGTAAAATATCTGATTGAAGGATAAAGTACTACAATCACGTGAGGTGGCAGAGCTCTGGCAAAAGGATTATATACTACAACCATGTGAGGTAGCAGAGCTCTGGCAAAAAATCTGAGTGAAGGATAAAGTACTAAAGTACTACAATCATGTGACGTGGCAGAGCTCTGGCAAAAGAGCTGAATGGAGGGTAAAGTAATTAAGTACTACAATCATGTGAGGTGGCAACTCTGGCAAAAGGATAAAGTACTAAAGTACTACAATCATGTGAGATGGCAGAGCTCTGGCAAAAGGATAAAGTACTAAAGTACTACAATTATGTGAGATGGCGGAGCTTAGGAAAAAGAGCTGAATGAAGGGTAAAGTACTCAAGTACTACAATCATGCAGAGCAGCAGAGCTCTAGCAAAAGGATAATGTACTAAAGTACTACAATCATGTGAGGTGGCAGAGCTCTGACAAAAGATCTGATTGAAGGATAAAGTACTACAATCATGTGAGGTGGCAGAGCTCTGGCAAAAGATCTGATTGAAGGATAAAGTACTACAATCATGTGAGGTGGCAGAGCTCAGGCAAAAGAGCTGAATGAAGGGTAAAGTACTCAAGTACTACAATCATGCAGAGCAGCAGAGCTCTAGCAAAAGGATAATGTACTAAAGTACTACAATCATGTGAGGTGGCAGAGCTCTGACAAAAGATCTGATTGAAGGATAAAGTACTACAATGATGTGAGGTGGCAGAGCTCTGGCAAAAGATCTGATTGAAGGATAAAGTACTACAATCATGTGAGGTGGCAGTGCTCTGGCAAAAGAGCTGATTGTAAATTAAAATACTAAAGTACTACAATCATGTGAGGTGGCAGAACTCTGGCAAAAGATCTGAATGAAGGATAAAGTACTAAAGTACTCAATCATGTGAGGTGGCAGAGCTCTGGAAAGTACTACAATCATGTGAGGTGGCAGAGCTCTGGCAAAAGATCTGACTGAAGGATAAAGTACTACAATCATGTGAGGTGGCAGAGCTCTGGCAAAAGATCTGATTGAAGGATGAAGTAATAAAGTACTACAATCATGTGAGGTGGCAGAGCTCTGGTGAACGAGCTGACTGAAGGATAAAATTAGTACTGCAGTACTACAATAATGTGAGGTGGCATAGCGCTAGCAAAAAGCTGATTGAAAGATAAAGTACTGAAGTACTACAATCAAGCAAGGTGGCAGAGCTCTGGCAAAAATCTGATTGAAAGATAAAGTAGTGAAGTATTACAATCATGCAAGATAGTAGACCTCTGGCAAAGAGCTGCATGAAGGATAAAATAAGTACTAAAGTACTACAATCATGCAGGGTGGCAGAGGTCTAGCTGACTGACAGATACATTCTAAAGTATTAAGAGCTTTGTTTGTTTTGAGGTGTTATGGCCCAGTCAACCCATTAGGGTCATGTCGACTGACTGTGTTGGGGTTTAACGTCATGTCAACACTTGTGGGTCATCCTTGAGAAAGGGAGAAAAGAAACAGTAGAGGAGATGAGAGAGTGACAGGGAAGAAAGAGGAAATGTGAAGAAACAAAGAAATAAAAACATTCCCCCTCTACCCATACCTGCTACAAGGATACAGGCCTTGCCCAACTGTACACAAATATCAGATGGACGCCCCGGTGACTGAAGATACACAACATCTTCGCCACACCTGACCATGCCCAGGGTCATGTCGAGCACAGTCAGTTTACCTAACCACACTTTTCCTGGGCATGCTTAGTCCTCTAAGTGTTTAACCAGTTCTTTTGCACATCCTTTCGCCAGAAATGAACAACTGCCCCTCTTGAATCAGCGGAAGAAAGAGACTGAAGATAGAAAATATTTCACGATCAATCTCCACGAAAGAATGTTGCCGGACCCGGCGGGGATTGAACCTGCGACCTCCAATTCACCAGTTGTACGCACATCTGACTGAGCCACTGAGGCCGCAAAATCTACTAAGTAAATCTACACAGCATAGCAGAGCTCTAATGATGTAACTGACTGAAAGACAAAGTACTACAATAGAAATATCATACAGAGCTTTGACAAAAGGGCTACTTGAAAGATAAAGTGCCAAAATGTTATTATCATACAAAGTGGCAGAGCTCTGGCAAAAGATCTTTCAGCAAAAAGTAGTAAATATGCATGTTAATATGCCTTAGAGCTGACTGAAGGACAAAGTACAAATTTCTTTCCTTTAAGAGTAGATCCTTTTTTCACAAGGCGATGAAAACAATTTGATGGAGTTACCGTCCCTGAAGTGCTATCCATTCTCCTTAAGAAAATCTATCTAAAGAAGAACTTTGTATGAGACACTTAGTCAGACAGAATGACGAGAGGGCTAACATAACCTCTCCCTCCCAAACTACATTTGTGGGATATAATGAAATGCTTAAACCTAGACCAGCCCATGCATCTGCAGACAGAACAGTGTCTTCACTTTTCATTACACTGATACAACTATAAAGTCAAGACAAAGCCAAATCCTTGACCAGACTGGCCGGATGTGCAGCTGGATTGTTTGCTTTTTGATGATAATAACTTGGTATTTTACCATCACGAAAACATGTCTACATAGTTTTGACCCCCTTAAACCTCACTTTTATATAGTAAAACTGGGGTTTACAGGGGTATACATTATTTTTCTCATTTTGCTCGAAAACATAGACTGTGGGTACTCGTTAGAACCGCCTCGTCGAGGCGGTTCTAATGAGTACCCACAATCTATGTTTTGAGCAGAAATATGAAAACTATTTGAATTCTTGTCTTAAAATTTTCAATTTTTCGGTGATTAACTATTCAGTATATTTGAATAGGCATGTTTTTGTAATGGTCCCTTATAACATTATTTAAGTTAATGGAAGACAATGGAAGGATAATAATTAAAGGCTCTGTACAATGAAGCACCATTCATTCATGAGCTGAATTCCTCCTCTGAGCAGGATTTGAACCCAGGACCTTGTGATTCAAAGTCCTCTGCTTTTTGAACTCCAGAAAATATAGTTCTACACTGGTAGGAGGGGTCATGAAATGTTCGGAAAATACTGGTCACAATATATATTCTGGCACAAAAATAACAAGAAGTATCCAAAATTATCATCACACTTATTATCCTACCTGGACAGTAAATTACCTGAGTGATTTCGTTGTCGATGATTATGATTGTGTGGATGCTGGGGGTGAGGCTCTGGCTCTAAGACTTCTGCAACCTTGACCTCTGACTGGCCATTCTCTATTACATGACTACTATCATCTACTGAGGACATTTCACTCAATGACGGGGAAGACGGCCGAAGTGAATCGGATATATCGGAAACACTTGTTTGTTTGGAAATGTCATTTTCTGAAAAAGGAGAAATAAAAGAAAATATGACACAAACTGGACAAACAAGTAGCAATTTGTTTAACATTTAAGCGCAAAATACAACTGCAGCAGACATTTTGAAATATATTTTTTTTTTAATTTCTTGGAGAAAATAAGACTTGACATTTCATTTGAATGGTCAGCTAGGTAGACAGTTCACACAACATATCAGTCTTATTTTCTCTGAAAAATAATTTAAAAAAGTAGACTGTCATTGGCTACAATTTTGCTTGTTGCTTTAAAGTGCTTTTTTTTACTGTGTTGGGGTTTAATGACACATCAACCCTTGTGGGTCATTTTGTGTCGTCTCCCTGAGAGAGGGAGAAGACAGATAGTAGAGGTGATGAAGGAGAGGGACAATGGAGAAAGAGGAAAATAAATGAAAGTGAAGAAACAGAAGAAATAAAAACATTCCCCTCTACTCATACCTGCTGCAAGTATAGCAGCCCTTGTCCAACTGTAAGCCAATATCAGTTGGATGCCCCGGTGACACAAGATACACAACACCTTTGCCTCACCCAACCTCACCCCCCCCCCCCCCCCCCCACACACACACACACTCACACACACCCAGCTTTAAGGATTAAAGTACTGTAAAGAAGGTTTTGTACCTGCCTACTAGTCCTACCTTTCTTTCCCAGTGCTTCACAATGAACCAACAAGCGGCTAGTACCAAGTTTATAAGATTTTATGTATTCCTGGCTATAAATCAAACCCCACAACCTCCCGATCTGAAGGTGGACTCCCTACTGAGCCACTCGAACGGTGAGTAAAAAGGTGATAATTCAATTATTAGTTTAATTTAGGCTTATATTAACCTTAGCATCAAAAAAATATCTTGTGGGTATTCATTGGATAACATGTCAATGTTGTTCCTTTATATGTCAAGCCTTGTGGTTCATGTTGGGTCTCCCAGAGTAAAGCAGATAACGAGGGTTGAGCGCAAGACTGGCGTAAGTCAGATGATTGTTTCTCCCCAAACCTAATCTCCTCACCATGAAGGCGTTATGAAGATTACAACATTTCTTTCTGTAAACAATGAAAATTTAGGTGTCATTGCTCGTATGAGCAATGGCACCTAAATTTGCATTGTTTACAAAGGGGTCCAAGTTGCCCCTAAACAAGGGTTTCAAAAATATGTTTGAGATACGCGCTCAACCCTCGATAAGAGATAGCAAAGAGAAGAAAGAGACTGATAGACTAAGGGAGATCATGTGAGTCTACTGCCTAACTACAGTAAAACCTCAGTAGCTCAAGCAACAATGGCTCATTTACAATGGCTAATTTGAACTTGTTTTTGAGTCCCTACAAAAACAAGTATTTAAGAAAAAAACAAATATATTTTTTATGGAAATTTTCTTAATTTATCAATAAATTGTATGTTGTGTGTATTCTTTACAATCGCCTCATCGAGGAAATTCTAATGAGTATACTCAACATATTGTTGTTGTCTAGAAGATAAAAAAAAAAAAAAAAAAAAAAAAACAATCCCTAAATTGTCATTTGAAACCTGACCTGGCGTCATGATAAACCCTTAGTGATTCGAACTACCCATATCTCGAACAAATTTCCTTGGTCCCAAAGATGTTGGAGCCATTGAAGCTTTACTGTACTCATACCTATATGTAAGAGACCATTAACAATGGGAGGCTCTGGCCTTTGGTCTCCTATATCACCATTAGTTTTAATGCTAGATTCTGATGAAACACTCTGCGGGGATTTTGGTCCATTCTGTGGCTGTTGTTGTTGTTGCTGTTTTTTCTTCTTGTTTTTCTTTTTAGGAGCCTGAAAAGATAATTACTTGAACATTTAACCCAGTGTAGACTGCACAAACTCCCCCATACTATATATTGGAAGATTCTAATTTCAATTTTAGATATGTCAGGCTATGTGATTTAGATATTCTTAGAGAAAAAACAGTTGAACTATTTTCAAAGAGTGGAGACCCTGATCAGGCACCACAATCTGTGGCATCTGATCTGGGTCTGCAATGTTTGCCAATTACCCTTTTAGGGGTCTCCAGACTACAATGGGTTAATCACAAAGACAAGGTACAGTAAAAGGGTACCCTATTATATCAGAGAATACAATCTGTCACCTATAAGAACAAGATCTATTACCAGGCTGGATAGCTCATCTTAACTTGTATTTGCCCATCAAATGAAAATTCTTGAGGGCCATGCTCTTGATCCTAGTGTCAGTAAGGCAACACGTTCTTCCAAAAAAAATACCTCAATGGCCACATTTTTCGGTTCCCTTAAAAGTCAACCAAGTATAAATTTACTCAAAAGAAATGTAAATTTACCAGCCCCTGTATTAAGCAACCACATTTTGGCTTTCCCTTAACCAATGGATGTTCCATTGTCTCTATGTAAATAAAACTAAGGTTAAATCTCAATAACCGAAAATTATACCATAGCTGGACCATGGGATAATTTTCAGATTTGAAAATTAACCCATGGTTTTATTTATAGATCTCACAGGTGTACTTTAGAATGACAGTCAACTCATCAGTGCACCTTAACCTTTTTCACTCTCTGGGCTAATTCCGCAGGCGATGACAAGTTGATATTGTCAAAAAAAAAAAAAAAAAAGAAAGAAACAGGTTTTTGTTTTCTGGGAAAAATAAGAAAAATATTTCAAAATGTTGTATGTTGAATTTTGTTTCAGCAGACAATTTGAACATTTTCATTTTTTTTCCTAGAAAACAGAATTCGACATTTCATGCAAATTGTCTCCAAATGTCAAATGTTTATTGGAAAAAAATAAACTATCACCAATATGTTGTCTGCTGAAAATGTCCAGAGTGCTAACCATCAATTTTCAGCAGATGACATTTTTTAAATAGTTTTCTTATTTTTTTCTCAGGTAACTGGATTTGACATTTGATGTTCATTGTCTTAACTAGAGACAGTTTGCATGAAATGTCAAATTCTGTTGGCTGGAAAAACTAAGAAAGTATCATCAAATATATTGTCTGCTGATATTATCCAGAGGGTGGTAAAGGCTAGAAGAACTTAAAATTTACTTCTGCACTGAGCAACTTTCTATTTAAAAATGACATTTTTTGTTGAATAAAACACATGAAACCAGACAGTCTGTCTGGAGTATATTATAATGACCAAAGCTACAGCTGACCAACCAGATTGCAACAAAGTTTGACCAAATTAAGATGCTGATGTAATTTCTTGTGATTGACAAGATTGCAACCAATCAGATTTTAGCAGTAGTGCCTCAATTAGTTAAATTCAAAAAAGGTGGGGTGTTTCATTCTTTTTAGTACACAAGTTCAGTTGGTACAGCATTTCATCGGACTGCCTGTTACCACTTTACCATAAAAATATAAAAAAAAAGAGAAATAAAAGTAAAAAAGTAGAAAAAGATATACTAAATAAATAAAAGTATAGTTTTTGTAAGAAACAAACAAAAACAGTCCCATACACTGGTTAAAACAGATAAACCATGTTATTGTCTCGGTTTTGGGAATACTGTAAATTATATCATAATTTGGTGACCTTTCACTGTCTGACCCAAACTCGGCTCCGCCTCGTTTGGGGTCAGACAGTGAAAGGTCACCAAACTATGGTATAATTTACAGTATACCCAAAACCTGGACAATAACCATGATTTATCTATAACTTATGTGCTTGCTTCACACAAGTTTGACTGTATTTATTTTATTTTATTTTTTTATTTTTTAATTGTCATCTATTACAATTATGCATGGCATTTTAAGGTTATAATGTTTTAAAAGGTTAGGTATCTAACTTATCTTTAGAGGCAGAGCTGGAAATTCATCATCCAACATGCACAAAAAGAACCATAATTATACTAAGCCTCAATTCTTTTCTTGAGTTGATGGATCATGCCAATATAGGCTCTGTGTAATGAAGGGAAAAACAGTCACAAGATGTAAGCCATCTCCAATAGGGATATCTTACAGCAACTCAATGAACTCAACTCACATGTCTCCACTAACACATCTTATGGAAACTCACTGGAATTGTACTGGTGAGGCAATTCCAATGAATACCCGCAACATATGTTTTGGTACATACATACAAATTACCTCAGTTATATAGATATGTCACATACTACAGTCAGAGGCCAAAAGTAATTCCACAAAAATATTTTCTCATAGACGTTAATGCATTTTAATGTTTCCAAGACACTTAATATTGTGTAACATCGTAAAGAAAATACTGATGTTCTGTAATGACTGTAAAGGTAAATGATGCATGTCCGAAATATATGACTTTGATAAATATCGGATATCTGTCTTCTCAGATACAACAATTTAAATTAAGTGGAAATTTTAAAAATATCACATTTCCATTGACGTCAATATCTTACACATAATTTAATTCTTAGTCTCTCAAGTTTGCACAGAGAAAATCCAATGAGAATCACGATGAATTGTCCAGCTTTCAAATGATGTGAACATTATAAAGATATAAACACTTATTTTTATTATTATTAATTTTTTGTAAACATGAAAATGCATTGAACTGTATGGGATTTTTGACGCTGTGGAATTACTTTTGATCCCTGACTGTACATACCTTTGAACCTGTGAAATGCCAGTCTGTGAGTGCTGATTTGGCCCCATCTGAAACAGAACAAAAATATAATACACCACAACCTCTTTTTAAATCTTTGTTGGGGTCCAAAGCATAAACCGTATAAACCATGTTACATCCAAACAAAAATGTCTAGATTATATAGAAAAATGACCATTTATGGTCATTTTTCTATATAATCTATACATTTCTGGGATCCATCTTTGAACCATGTTGTATTTAAATCGTGTTATAATGAACCGTGTTATAAAGAGGTTAATGTGTATTTAACCCACTGACATTTAGTGACTCTTCTACCAAAATACTTTGGACTGGTCTATCTCCAATAGCAGGATGTCTGTTTAGTTTTTAGTCGGTGAAATCACGAAGTGAATTCGGAGACTCTAGTTATCGTACGATGGCACTCTTAATCTTCCGTCTATTCAATAGTTTTCAACACTATTATAGCTATCGTTCTAGTGCTTCCGCCTTATTACTCAAATCAATATTTTACAGTATGGAAATATTTTGATACAATTTTGATTATAAGGTTAGTCGATGTTTAGGATAATTTATTTTTGTGGTAATCAAATGCAGTATAATTGAAATATAAAAATTATTAAGAAAGCGGTCAGGTACTACATTGTGTGCCGATCAGCGAATAAAAACCGTTCTAACGCGGATGAATACACAGAGGTCAAAACAAAAACTGTGTCAGTACAAAATGTACCTGCGGAAACTTGGTCCAATCATTTATAGTCAGGATCATAGTGCGCTGTCAAAATTAGCTTTTCTGGTGGACAGCATCAAAAAAAAATATGTCCAGGAAAAAAAAAGAAAAAAAAAAAAACATTCAAGAGCGATGACACTGTTCTGTGTTTGTGAGTTTTATAACCGAAACAGCCGCCAGCTGTTAACACCTTTTATTTTGTTGACAAATTTACTATCGTAAAGATTGACGACTGTGTAGTAAACTATAGACATGTGTTCAATTCCGCCGCTGGCATTGGCTGATGACAACACGTCATCCTGTAAACAAAAGTGTATCGGATTCTCCTGTTTTATTTATAGAACAGCAGCTCTATCAGTGTTTTATTGTTTATTTCTGATTAACGTACATGGGCCAGCATTTTTATAGGTGCCTGGTGTAGCAAGCAATTTTAAACCCTGATCAGGTTCTGAATTTTGCAGCGTCTGATCTTGGATCATCTGGATCTTTAGTAACTAACTTATGTCCGTTTAGAGGACATTGGGCGTGAAAGGTTACTATAACCAATCTAGAGCCTAATATTTTGCCCTTAAAGTGCCAATCACCACTGCAGCAGACGACATTTATATTATTTTAGCAGACGATTCATCTTGTTTCTTTGACGTGTGTGTGTGTGTGTGTGTGCGCGCGCGCGTGTGTGCGTGCATGCGTGTTTGAAATGTCATCTTCTAAAAGACTCGCTTGGCGCAAGTAGTATTCATTGCAGTCATAATGTTTACACTGGTGACTATATATAGAAATACCGTCTAAGCTTAAAGCACCAATTATCACAACTGCAGCGGATGACCGTTTGATTTATGTTTCAAAGAAAGAACAGTCTTGATATTTCTGCTGCAGAGAATTCACATGAAACACCAATACTTGAATTTCTTTGATAATAATTGGAAAAAAATGTCGTCTGCTACAAATTTTGCTTGGCGCTTTAAGGGTTAAAATAACAAATTGCATGCTACGGTTTTCAATGTAGCAGCACAATGGATCAAATTGGGGAAGCCCGTCTATTTATACAACAAAAGTAAACGCTTGAATTAGCAAGCGCTCAATGTGATCCAGATTATCAGGGGGTATTTGTTCTGGTAAAATTGGTTTTCTACAGTCCTCGTTCTACGAGGTCATGTGGAGCAGTCTTGATTTTGTCCAGATCTCGTGTAATCAAATTATTGGTCTAATTGCTCTAGATTAGAGAATACCGATCCAATTGCGCAGTTTAATGCTCGTAGTTCAGGGTATCTAATAAAAAGGTTAATGTAACCATGTCAGACAAGTATTAGCTTTTACAAAAAGCATGGTCTGTGCTTACATACAATTATTATGCCCCCAACTTCAAAAGAAGTTGGAGGGGAATATTGCTTCTGGGTTGTTCGTCCGTCCGTCCGTCACGTTTTTTGATGCATTGCATAACTTAAGAACCGTGAATGCTACTGTTTTGAAATTCCTCATGAAAAAAAAGCTGATACGTATTTTTTTTCTTGACAGGATTACGCCCCTTTTCTGAGTTATGGCCCTTTGAAAAATACGGATGCAATCTTGTCAGCAAAATATCTCAAAAACTATTGAAGCTAGAGCCTTGAAACTTGATGAATAGACTGGTAGTGATGAGTAGACAACCTGATTAACTCTGGAAGAAAATTTTGAAAAATACTTTTTGAGTTATAGCCCTTTGTAATTTTGGGCATTTATACCTTGTCAGCAAAATATCTCAAAAACTGTTTGAGCTAGAGCCTTGAAACTTAGTAAATTGATTTGTAGTGATGAGTAGATGACCTGATTAACTTTTGAAGAAATTCTGAATAATACTACATGAGTAATGGCCCATTGAATTTTGGGCATTTTTACCTTGTCAGCAAACTATCTCAAAAACCGTTGGAGCTAGAAGCTTGAAACATGATGAATAAATCGGTAGCGATGAGTAGACAACCTGATTAACTTTGGAAGAAATTTTGAAAAAATACTTCTTGAGTTATGGCCCTTTGTAATTTTGGGCATTTTTACCTTGTCAGCAAAATATTTTAAAAAATGTTAAAAGCTAGAGTCATGAAACTTAATAAATGTATTTGTAGTGATGAGTAGATGACCTGATTAACTTTTGAAGAAAGTCTGAAAAATACGTCATGAGTTATGGCCCTTTGTAATTTTTGGCATTTTACCTTGTTAGCAAAAAGTCTCAAAAACTGTTGAAGTTAGAGCCTTGAAGCTTGATGAATTGACTGGTAGTGATGAGTAGACAACCTGATTAACTTTGGAAGAAAATTTTGAAATATACTTCTTGAGTTATGCCCCTTTGTAATTTTGGACATTTTTACCTTGCCAGCAAAATATCTCAAAAACTGTTTGAGCTAGAGCCTTGGAACTTCGTAAATGGATTTGTAGTGATGAGTAGATAACCTAATTAATTTTTGAAGAAATTTTAAAAATATGTCATGATTTATGGCACTCTGTAATTTTGGGCAATTTTACTTTGTCAGCAAAATATCTCAAAAAGCGTTGGAGCTAGAGCCTTGAAACTTGATGAATAAACTGGTAGTGATGAGTAGACAACCTGATTAACTTCTGAAGAAATTTTGACAAAATACTTCTTGAGTTATAGCCCTTTGTAATTTTGGGCATTTTTACCTTGTCAGCAGAATATCTAAAAACTATTAGAGCTAGAGCTTTGAAAGTTAATAAAATGATTTATAGTGACGAGTTGATGACCTGATCAACTTTTGAAGAGATTCTGAAAAATACTTCATGAGTTATGGCCCTTTGTAATTTTGGGAATTTTTACCTTGTTAGCAAAATATCTCAAAAACTGTTGGAGCTAGAGCCTTGAAACTTGATGACTAGTAGTAATGAGTAGACAACCTGATTAACTTTTGAATAAATTTCGAAAAATACTGAGTTATGGCCCTATTCGTAATGCCAGTTTGCGTTAGAATTGTTTAATTCACCGACTTTGAGGGCTTTCAGCCCTTTGATTATTATTACTAAGTTTTATAGAAATTTCTATTTTTAATTCAGACAGTGTAGATCCAGATCAGAGGCCGCATTCTGTGGCGTCTGATCTGGGTCTGCACTGTTTCAGGGTTTTCCGACTAAAATGGGTTAAACAAATGCAATAAATACTCAGCTATTTTTTTATTTGACTTTAAACCCAAAATAAGGCTATATACTTGAACTTCATTATAACATTCATTATAAAGCTATTATGGATAAAATGCTATAAAGCCATTGCTCTCGATGTTCTCTAAGGTTTCTATACATTTTACATGGCTCTGGATTTGAACAGTATCCTGAAAAGCATTTTTTCTTATATCTCCATGAAAACATGTTGTGGGTACTCATTAGTATCACCTTCAATGAGTTACAACATGATATGCCTTCATGCAGAGAAAGAAAATGTAAATATTTCTGGTTGAAAAGCTATGAAATATTGGTCTCATTTAAATGTATGGTAAAATTTTGTACAACAAAGTTTCTAACAAAATGGCATAATTGAGTCCTCCGTGAAATCACCTGACCAGTAAATGACACCAAAATCTGACCAACCAAACTAGCTTACCAGTTAACGGTTAATGTTATTGCTTAGACAAACAACATTACCTATGTACTTTTTCACTGATAAATACAGGTACGAATGCAGATTTCATTGACAAATACAGGTATCACGATACTGTTTGTCTAAGGATTTACGCACTGGTGTGGTTATAGCCTTCTGACGGAGGAGTCAATTATGCAAGGGTCCTACACTGTTTGTCATTCTACTAAGAGTTTTAAATCTTTCCCCGCTACTGGCGACTTTTGTCATCTGCTGATAACTTTTGCTTACAGTTTGGACGCAGATCAGGTCTGACAAAACATTGGGCCTGATCTGGATCCAAACTGTTTGACACTCTGATGGTATTCCTGAAAGATCCTGTTAATTTAAAAAAAAAAAAAATCCACAGACCACCAAAAAAGCATGCAAAATTACCCCGCATGCAAAGTTAAAAAATAACTGCATAAGAGCAGAATTTGGGGTTAAAAGCATGGAATAAAGTAACCCTTAAACTGCCAATCACAACAATTGTCGGATGCTTTGACATCTGCTTGTGATTTTAAAAGTCATTTTTGCAAACAGTGTGGACCCAGATCAGACTGCTCCTCTAGGAGCAGTCTGATCTGGGTCCACACCGTTTACCTGTATGCAAAAATAGGTTTGAAAAGTTTGCAAGAATATTCAGCAGACGACATAAACAGACGACATTTTCAGATGCAGGTTTCATGGCGTTTTAAGGGTTAAAAGCATGGAATAAAGTGTTTAAAGTTTTAGGACATTTACCGTAACACACTTTAGAAGTATGGCATTCCATGTTCCTCACCATAGCATTATAAGGAACTTCCCTTTACAGTTTCATTCAAAATACATTAACCCGTTAACACTGAGTGGACTCTTCTACCACAACTCTTTAGACCAGTCTACTTCCAATAGCCTGGTTAATTTTTAATATTATTATATGTACTATGTTTTACAAATAGAAATTCCTGTAAATAATGCATAAATGTGTAGACCCTGATCAGACTCTGTGTTCTGCAGGATCTGGGTCTGCATTGTTTGTGGGTCTGGAGACTAAAATGGGTTAAACTGTTTTGAATCATGAAGATACAGACAAGAAATTTGCAAAACGGCTATATAGCGATTGCTAGTGGTGTTCAAGAGATGAAGCTAAATGCATGGACTAGCCAAGCCTGAAAAGTAGATCAAGGTCAGTAACTGTTCACGGCAGTGGGCAGAGTGCATCATTGTGGATGTGGGTATGAAATTTCATTAGCCTGAAAGCCTTGATGTTTGAGAAACAGAGCTAAACACACAGAGTTAACATTGTTGACTACGACAACAACACCAACAATGACAAAACCATCGCCGCCGCTGGAAAGTGATCTCTATGTCATCATGTTTGCTAAAGCAGTCACGACAATAAAAATTACCCAAATAATCATTTTATCTGGAGCCCCAATTATCACCTTTTCAGGAGCTTGTAAGGCAAAGTTGTTTTCCGAAGGCATTCTACATTTATGACACTAAACACTTGTGTAGCCAAGTAAGTGCGTGACATAATCAACTCGAAGTTTGAGACAGGAAAACCAACAGTTTCCGTAATGGGGTATTTACCATAATAATGTAAGTATTGGGGGAAAAACAGGCCTCAGCAAACAGTGTAGACCCACATAGCTCTAGTTAAGGCACTTTTTTCAATCCAAAAGTATTGATATTTTTCTTATTTCTTCATGAAAACATATGTTGTGGTACTAATTAGAAGCGCCTAGGCGAGGCGCTTCTAATGAGTACCCACAACATATGTTTTCGTGGAGAAATAAGAAAAATATCAGGGGTCATCCTAGAGCTTTCAGAGAGGGAGAAGTTTTGCGACAATTTCAGGATTTCAGGGAGAAGTTTTGGTCCAAATTTTGGATTTCCCTATATGATCTATACATTTTCACTTCTCCCTCAGCTCCAGGTAGGGAGAAGTCAGCCAGCTTAGGGAGATTTTTTCTCCTAAATCTCCCTCTAGGATGACCCCTGAAATATTAACCTGATACCCACTCTTATCTAGGCCTATGGACCCAGATCAGATGATGCAGAATGCAGGATCTGATCTGGATCTACACTGTTTGACACTCATCCAGCAATATTTTTGATACATCAACAGGTAGCAAGGACTTTTTTTCAAATTTTAGGGCAAGTATGGTAAGGAGATAAGATATACCAATACTTATAGGATAAATACCATATCCTAAATATCTGACACCAGAGGACTTGTACAAGAGTATTTGGTGATAAGGCTGCAATAAATTTTCTTCTTCCTCCATAAAAACATGATGTGGGTAGAGTGCCTTGCCGAGGCACTTCTAATGAGAACCCACGTTTTTATGGGGAACTGGAGAAAATTATCTTAGAACTATCATCAAATATTCCTCCTTAAAAAGAATATTTGATCTAACAACTTCACTTTTTCAAAGACTCGCAAAATGGACGGTCCGGAAAAAATCAGGATTAAAACATTGCATGTGCAAATTCGTTCCTTCTAGAGTAGACCCTTTTCTGAAGGGAATTGTTATGCAGAAAAGCAAACAGGAAGTCACAAAATTTGTCACTCTTGTCAACAATGGCAGAAAATCTACCAAGTATATTTGTTTGTTTGTGTTGAGGTTTTACGGCCCAGTCAACCCAATGGGGTCATGTCGAGCGCGGTCAGTTTACCTAACCACACGTTTACTGGGCAGGCTTAGTCCTCTAAGCGGTTAACCAGTATTGTGCACATGCTTTCGCCAGAAACTGACAACTGCCCTTCTTGAATCAGCGGAAGGGAGAGAATGACCGTAGAAAATATTTCATGATCAATCTCCACGAAAGAATGTTGCCGACCTCGGCGGGGGTTGAACCCGCAATCTCCTGGTCTCCAGTCGGACGGCGCATCCAACTGAGCCACCGGCTACCAAGTATATCAAGTCTCTATTACTGCTTAATTTGATGTCTTAAAGGTTGCTTACGGAGCTAATTTCGATATAACCTTACTTTTTCTTGTCTGAAAATACTATTTCCCAAATGAAATTCAACTACCTCTAGTTTGCTATAAAGTCCTTCTGAGGCCTGTGCAATAAAGTTTTTTTCTTTTTTTTTTATTTGGGTTTTATCTGAAGAATATTTCACTTATTTTGAGCCAATCGTTCATCAAAGGCGGGCAAAAAACGGAGAACCCGGGGAAAAACCACCTGACCATCCGTAAGCAGGACTCGGCTTTCCCACATGTGACCCGAGCAAGGCTCGAACCACAGCTGTGAGAAACCTAATGGATTAAAAGTCAACTCTCGTATCCACTAGGCTACGGGGGCCTGCCGCAATAAAGTATTATAAGAGACAATTTTGTCTAAGTACCTAGTTTTCTAACTGGTCTATGTAGCCAAGTTAGGTCAAGGGAGATAAAAATGTTATCAATTAAATTGTGATTGTTTTTTTTTTTGTTTTTTTTTTATATATTTGTATTTTAATGTATTTTTATGATAAGCATGTACAGTCGAACCTCGCTATCTTGAACTCGCTTATTTCGAATTACCGCTTATCTCGAAGTGAAAATCTGGTCCCCGCTTTAACATGAAACTATGACAACAGGTAACAAAATAATGTGGAAAAGAGGAGAAATTGCTCCTGAGGAGCAATTTCTCCTCTTTTCCACATTATTTTATATATATATTTCTAACTTCAGGAGTCAAATTACATATTCATTTGTTAAATGTGGTTGTTCAATTTATTGTTTTCCTCACTCTCTCAACTCTGATATGTCGAAGTACGGATATCTCGAAGTGTTTCACTGAGTCCCTTGGAATTCGAGATAACGGGAGTCGACTGTATATTTCTTTCACAATAAGTGTGCAGATTCTTCAGGACCTCAGTGAGAGCATAAATTATTTTCATGCAACTTAGAGAATAGTACATTCATTCTAATTAATTTCATGGACAATATAATGTTTAAAACAACAGTCTTGGAAAATCAATTTGAAACAAAAGTCAAGCTCCTGTGATTTTCATTACACCTACAGTACCTCCAGAGTATCAACCTTTAAATGCGGTGTTGAAATGGCAAACATTGCAGGCCCTGATCAAACTGCTCCTTTAGTGGTAGTTTATTCTGAGTCTACACTGTCCGCTGAGGCCCAGCTAACATTTGGGTAGATGTGGTAGAGGGAGATTTTATAATTAACACTTAGCATGCCGTGTAAAAATTTCAGACGACATTTCTAAATATTTTCATTTTTTTCATCAAACAGGCTTTCGAAAGCTCATTGCAAATTGTCTCCTTTAGAGATAATTTGCATGAGTTATCAATAGCCTGTTTTCGAAGCTTATTAAAAATAAGAAAAATATTTCAAATTGTCATCTGCTGAAATTCTTACCCAGCATGCTAAGTATTAACCCTTAAGATGTCAAACACAACAATTATCATCTGCTTTGTCTTCTGCCAGTTCCTTTAAAAGTCATTGTTGCAAACAGTTTGGACCCTGATAGGAGCAGTCTGATCAGGGTCCATACTGTTTGCCTATATGCAAAAATATGTTTAAAAAGTTTGCAAGAAGATGCAGCAGACGACATAAACAGATGACATTTTCAGACGTAGTTTTTCTAGGCATCTTAAGGGTTAAAGCTATAAGAAAATGACAAAAAATAGGCACTTTCAGCATCCGCTTTCTTAAGATTTTGAAAAAGACATTACATACTTACACATTAAGAAAAAAAAAGAAGAATGAAAAAAAAAATGAAAATACGTCAATGTCAAGTTGTAAAAGAAACTATAAAACTTCTAAGTGCTGAGTAAACAAATGCCACGAAAAAAAAGGTTTTTAAAAATTGCCATTTGAAAATGCATGCACTTTGTGGGTGTCCTATTAGGTAGAACAGGAAATATTTGCATAATATACAGCTTGTTACTTAACTCAAGAGCACTAGTTAACCCTTGTTCTGCTGAACCCGAATATGTCCTGCCTTAACAAACAGTGTAGATCCAGATCAGTTGGCTTCTGAAGAAGCCAACTGATCTGGATCTGCACTGTTTGTCATTCAGTATGTAAATTTATATCAACAATCTGGTCAAGTCATCTGACTGGCTGAAAATTAGAAATGGGCATGGTACCTTAAATTATTCAGCATGACAAGGCATAAGGAGTAGTTGATCATAATTTTGAGATCTTTTTTTTTTCAGTGCTCCATAAAACATACATTGTGGGTACTCATTAGAAGCGCCTTGGTGAGAACCACTATATAAGTTTTTATGGAGAAATAAGAAAAATTATCCAAAATCCTCATCAAAATACCCTCCTAAACAAGTGGTCTGACTACTCTAACAGAGCAAGTCAACAAAACTTCAGCTTCTTACATTTTTGTCTTTGCGGTTTTTATTTATTCCAATTTAGTGTGACCTACTTCATATAGCATTTTGCATTAGCAGCTAATGATGTTTTTTTTTACTTTCCACTTGAGATTCATAAAACAGGAAAGCTCCACTTCAGTTTCCAGATAAGTGTGTCATCTAAAATGTGTGGATCAAATGCTATTCAACAAGAAGTATTGGTATTTTTTTCTTACTTAACTGCATGAGGGTTCATTAGAATCACCTCTGTGAGGCAATCCTGATTCTAATGGTTAGCCACATTTTCTCAAAAAGACAAGAGGACCATGATGATCCTTATGCTCACCTTGGCAGAAAAGTAGGTCAAGGTCACTCAATGTCTACAACAATGTCTACAACATTCATTAATCTGGAGGACTTAATTCTTAACATATCCATAACTCTATCAAAATTTTGTGTACTTTAATCTCAAAACAATATGTGCTGTATCACTTCATGGTCTAACTGTTCACCAAGTTTCAAACCCATCTTAAATGTAAGGTTCAGGAAGATCTGATCAAAACTGAGAGTTGTGCCAATGACAAGGTCCAAAAAAAGTGGTTTTAGCAATCAAGTGGACATAACTCTAAAATAAATAATTTGATCTGGACAGTTTTCGAATTTATCCAAGATTTCACCCATGTCCACCTTATCTGCAAGTTTCAGGATGATCTGATCAAAACTGAATGAGTTATGCTGATGATAGTCAAATATAGGATTTTTTCAACAATCACAGGAACATAAGTCTAAGACAAAAAAATCCTATCTGGCCAGGTTTCAATCTGGTCTGAGATTCAATCCATGTCCACCTTATCTGCAAACGTCAGGAAAATCCAATCAAAACTGAAGGAGTTATACTGATGACATGATGACAAAGTCAAACAAGAGATTTTTACAGCAATCATAATACATTGGATATTACTCTAAGATTAATGATCCGATCTGCTCAGGTTTAGAAATCATCCGAGATTTCATCCATGTCCCCCTTATCTGCAATTTTCAGGAAAGCCCGATCAAAACTGAACAAGTTACGCTGATGGCAAAGGCTTTTTTCAGTAATTAAGGCGACATAACTCTAAGATTAATTATCAGATCAGGCTAGTTTTCGAATGTCCGAGATTTCATCCATGTCTACTTATCTGCAAGTTTCAGGAAGATCTGATCAAAACTGAATGCTTTTTGCCGATGATAAAGTCAAACAGAGGCTTTTTCAGCAATCAAGGGGATGTAACTCCAATGTTAATGATCTGATCTGCCCAGTTTTCGAACTTGTCCGAGATTTCATACATTTCCACCTTATCTGCAAGTTTCAGGAACAGCCAATCAAAACTGAATGAGATACCCTGATGACAAAGTCAAACAGAAGCTTTTTCAGCAATCAAGGGGATGTAACTAAGATTAATGATACGATCAGGCCAGTTTTGGAACTTGTCCGAGATTTTATCAATATCCACCTTAACTGCAGTTTCAGGAACATCCAATCAAAACTGAAGGAGTTATGGGGATGACAAACATTTTCCTATTTTTCAGTTTTGAAACTTACTATGGAACCTTGTGGTTGCCCTAGCAACCAGTTTTCATTGGATTTCCATGAAAAGTTTATGCCATCAATCCCCCCACCAGAGGCATGCTAGCTTGCAGACTGTATAGATATAATTGCTCAAAGGTGCTGACGCATGACAGATGGACGGACCATTATCCTAAAAGCTCCCCTGAAGCCTTTGGCCCAGGTGAGTTAATAAGTATTCCTGATTAAAAACTTCTTTATTTGATCTGGAGTTTAACAGCCTAGTCAACACTGCTAAGTTATCCAGCCAGTCAGTTAACCTATTCACTTTTCCTGGTGGAGGCTTAATCCTAAATGTGTTAGCCAGCACTTTGTGCACATTCTTTTGCCAGTTACTGATGATGCCCTTCTTGAATCAGCAGAAGGGGGAGAATGAGCATAGAAATTGCCAAGATGGGATTTAAACTTGTCTGAATATTAGGATGAGTTGAGGGAAGTGATTACGGCCTCCAAATATATTTAGGGTAAATGCAGTTACAATTTTTCAACAGTCCTGAAATCTTACCGTCCACATAAGCTTGTATCGCCCTTTCAACATCGTAATCATAATACTGAAGCACTAGGATTATTTCATTGTTACTTTTACCGGAAACTACTTCTCGTACAGCATTCACCTGAAAGCACACAAACTTTTCATAAGAACTATATCATACACAATGATACTACATACAAAACAATACCAGCTCAACTGAATTGGAGACTGCATGTTTACAATTTAAGAAACTACACTGTAACCGCCTTATAAGATGGTTTTGGATATAGGACACTTTAAAGGTGGACCCCAAAAGTGTTCTATCCAAACTAAAATGAATAGTTTATATAGAAAAATGACCATTTATGGTCATTTTTCTATATAATCTACACATTTTTGTTTGGACACAACATGGTTGTTTAGTAAACATGATTATTGCTTTGGATCCCAGTAATAGTGTTATAACAAGGTTTGTGGTGTATTGCACCTCATTCACCCTAAGTATCCTGACAGACGGGTCTAAAAGACAGGTCTAAGCAAACACAGTAGACCCAAATGAAATGCAGAAGGACAGTGTCTGATCAGGGTCTGCACTGCCTGGCCATACATCCAACATTTTCTGGACACATTGTAAGATAGTCAAATATGTAGACTTGTTTCAATTTTTGGACAAATATGTTAATGAGAGATAATGTGTCCAAATATTTGGGATAAACACTGTAGCTTCATGTTTTAAAATTAGTCATACTTCAACCCTACCAAGCAAAAAGGAGCTTTCAGGACATGTAATGACAATATGGTAATTTACATCCCTTTCAACATTATTTAAGTCATATTGAGATGATGGAAAGGCAATAATGGAAAATTGATTGATTGTGTTGGGGTTTAATGACATGTCAACCCTTGTGGGTCATTTTGTGTTGTCTCCCAGAGAAAGGGAGAAAAGCGATAGAAGAGATAGTAGAAGAGATGAAAGAGAGGCCATACAGTCATGAGCTGAACCTCATGATCCGAAGTCAGGAGCGCTAACTACTCCGCCACCTGGCCTTTTCTCAACATATGCAAGCAAACAGCTTAAGCTCAAACTGGCTTTCGCATTTTGAAAATGGGTTATGTGGGCACTAACTGGAACTGCAATTCCAGTGACTAGCTACAACAAATATTTCTCCCTCTAAATATTATTTCATAGATTCTTACACACTAAGTACTGAAATTTTCTTATTTCTCCATGAAAACATAGGTTGTGGGTACTTTTAATGAGTCCCCATAACCTATGTCTTCATGGAGAAATAAGAAAAACGTTTATCTGAATTCTCCTCATATCTAGAGCTATGATATTCTAATATGCTTAACCCTTGTCCGGCTGAACCCAGATATGTCCTGCCTTTGCAAACAGTGAAGATCCAGATCAGTTGGCTTCTAAAGCCAACTGATCTGGATCTGCACTATTTGCCATTCAGTATTTGAATTTGTATCAATTGCCTAAATCAAGTAAGCTGATTGGCTGAAAGTTAGAAGTGGGTGTGGCATGTTAATTCATTCAGCATGACAAGGGTTAAGGGGACTTAATACAGTGGGCAGATTTACCACCATTTTTTACAAGGGAAACAACTTTTGTGATTTCATGCTTGCTTTCCTGCACAACAAATCCCATCTGAAAAGGAATCTACCATAAAAGGAAAGAATTTGCTCCCACGGGGAGCAAAATCTTTCATTCTTAGAGATGACCCCTTTCAGAAGGGAGGCAAAAACAATTCTACCGTTGCCTCCCCTAAAGTGTACTCATATCCCTTAAATATGCAGACTATGTTAATTATATCTACATATTTCAAAGGTGCTTAAAGGTCTCTTTTCACCTAGCACACTCCAATTAACTCCCTGCATGCCAAATAAAATTAATTGCAGATGACACTTTGAAATCCTTTTCTTTTTTGTTTTCCAAAAACAGGACTTGTCTGTATATGCTAACTGTCTTATAAGACTTGCTCGACACAATTTTCTGGGAAAAACAAGAAACATATCTACATGTATCATTTAATTTGTCTGTCTGCTGAATTCACCTTCAGTGTGTATAGTTAAATACTTTGTACATCTTTTAAATCAAAATTGATTTATGTCCCTAATAAAATACAGGAAAACCCTTGTTAACCTTTGTCATGCTGAATAAATTAAGATGCCACACCTATTTCTAATTATCAGCCAATCAAATTACTTAATTCAATTTGTTGATATAAATTTACATAATGAATGACAAACAGTGCAGATCCTGAAGCCAAATGATCTGGATCTACACTGTTTGCAAAGGCAGGGCATATACGGGTTCAGCAGGACAAGGATTTTAAACAGTGTAAAATAGATTATAATTCTATTCAAAGGAAGACCTGAGCTTCATCTACTTTCTGTCTGAACTAAATCAAATACATGAAAATCCAGCGTATTTATCCCAAATATTGGGACATTAACTTGTTACCATACTTATTCTAAAATCTGAACAAACTCCATTTTACTACCTGCTATGTTAACTCTTGTCATGCTGAATAAATTAAGATGCCATGCCTTCTTTTAATTTTAAGCCAATCAGATTACTTGATCCAGGTTGTTGATACAATTCAAACAATCTTCAGAAGCCAACCGATCTGGATCTACACTGTTTGCAAAGACTAGGTATATCCGGGTTCAGCAGAACAAGGATTAAAAACTGCCCCATGAGTGGCAGTGTATACCCTGATTAACAGCAGCCTTTTTCAGCATTTGATCTGGGTCTAAGATTTTTTTTTTAGCTGTGTTCCAACAGTAAGAGGGAATGACTGTAGGAAATATTTCATGCTCAATCGTCACGAAAGAATGTTGTCAGATCTGGCGAGGAGGGAATCTGCGACCTGATCACCAGTTGGATGTGCATCGAACTGAGCCACTGAAACTTCTGGACAAACAAATATGTTGCAGGGTGTTAAGATGTAGCAATATTCAGGTAAATTGAGTAATACTGCTTATGCCCCAGATATCAGACAATATTCTGAAGACAATAACATAAACAACTTTTTTTTTTTTCATGTAATGGAATTACCCTAAATATTCAAAATTAACACAGTTCTGTACTTCCTAAAGTTTCAATGTTGGCTTTTAGGAGATGAACTTAAAAATCAAGCTTTACTTTCGTTCAAATCCTTGATTTGTGTTCAATGTCAAAATGTTGTATGAAAAATATTTGAATGAATATTATTTAAACCAATTCTGGCAATCATGCATGAGCAAATAGTGTAGACACAGATCAGACTGCTCCAGAAAGTTTGATCATGGATGATGGTTTACACTTTTGTGTCTGGAATAGTCTGATCTGTGTCTACACTATTTGCTCATGCAAGACTGTCAGAATATTTATGGTAAATGAGGCAAACAATATTTGTGATATCTCTTTGTGGGACTGTATTATACACAGCTTCATTAAAATACTAGTGACCTTTTTTATCTACTATTAATTAGAAATTTAGTTCAGAGCTAATATATGTCATAGTTCCAGATAAGGAGTATCAGGTAAATATTTTTGCTTATTTCTGCATGAAAGAGAATGTTGTGGTTATTCATTAGAAGCGCCTCACTGAGGCACTTCTAATGAGTACCCACAACATATGTATTCATACATAAATAAGAAAAAATGTCCATACTTTTTGGTTTAAAACAAAAAAGGCTTCTTATCAAAGCTAATATAAGCTTGATATTCAGATCAATATTTTTCTTATTTCTCTATAGAAACATATTACAGGGCTATCAAAAGAATCAGTTTAGTCAGACAAAATGAATGAGACTGCTGAATGAAATTTCTGTGGAAAATTAAGATAATTATCAATACTTTTAATCTCCAATATATCAAAGCTTAACATGCTGGACAAATTTTTCACTTTGAAATATTTATCATATATTCCACTGAAAACAGGATTCGACATTTCATGCAAATTGTCTCAGAATATCCTATGGAGACAATCTGCATGAAATGTCAAATCCTGTTTTCTGAGAAAAATAAATTTTATCTGTCGTATGCTGAAACTGCCAAGAGAGTGATTAAGTTTACCGTATTCAACCTAATTACCGCACATACCCCTATAAGTGCACAGTCAAGCAAATTCGTAGTCTTCAGATTACAGCGAGCGTACTTTTTGTCTACTTCTTTATAAATACATATGTTGTGGGTACCCATTTGAATTGCATCGACGTGTCGATGCAATTCAAATGAGTACCAACAACATATGATTTTATTAAGAAAATATTAAAACAAAAATTGCATAAAACATCATTAAATAAGTCCTTACTGATCTTGTTTTAAAGTGTACTCTTAGTAGGTACATGTAGATACATATTTTACCACAAGTTTTACCAGTAATTTTGAAAAACCTAAGCGCCCAGTGCGGTAATTAGGTCGAATACGGTAATTACTTTATTGGAGGCTAAAATTCAACACCTAATTCTGTAGCATACTTAAACACTATCAAGTTAAATAGATAGCATGATAATTTAAACTTAATATTAATCAAGGCTCTAAATAAGGAGAACCCAGACAAACGATTTCTTGTTTCCCCGCAAAAATATATGTTGTGTACTCTGAGACACCTTAGCAAGGTGTTTATGAATACCCACAAGTTTGTTTGGGTTGAGGTTTTACAGCCCAGTCAGTTTACCTTGCCACATGTTTACTGGGCAGGCTTAGTCCTCTAAGCAGTTAATCAGTATAGTGCACATTCTAACAACTGCCATTCTTGAATCAGCAGAAGGGAGAGAATGACGGGTAGAAAATATTTCATGATCAATCTCCACGAAAACCCGCAACCTCGTGATCACCAGTCAGACGTGTATCCAACTGAGCTACTGAGGCTGGCTTACCCACAATATGATTTTGTGAAAAATACCCATACTTTTTGGCTGAAAAAGGTTCTTTAAACTTATCAGGACATGATAATAAGAAGTTTTTACACCCCAGAATATTGAATTTTATATTCTTTTTATAATTCTTTCACAAGAACAAGTTATCATATGTATCAAGATAGCATTTTCTCAGTGCAACAATTATCAGTATGTCATAGGGTGTGTTTTGTTGTGAGAAAAAAATGAGAAAACTATTTCTCTCAATCTGGATACCTCTTTTCTGGTGAGCTGAAGAAGTTTATCAACCAGAATATCCTGTATAATTATGTGAACAATCATTTGTTTACTAACTTTAACCCTTGTCATGCTGAATAAATTATGACGCCACGCCCATTTCTAATTGTCAGCCAATCAGATTAATTAATTTAGATTGTTCATATAAATTCACATTCTGAAAGACAAACAGTGCAGATCCAGATCAGTTGGCTTCTTCAGAAGCCAACTGATCTGGATCTACACTGTTTGTAAAGGCAGGGTATATCCGGGTTCAGCAGGACAAGGGTTAAGGATAATGATCTGACAGTGATAACTTGATTTTATATGGGCATAGCACCACACAAGAGGTAAATATCAGGCAATTACAATTTTTTTCTTATTTCTCCATGAAAACATATGTTGTGGATACTCATTAGAAGCACCTCGGTGAGGCATTTCTAATGAGTACTCATAATATATGCTTTCATGAAGAAATGAAAAAAATATCAAAACTTTTTGGTTGGAAAAAACACTTTATCTAGCTGTGTATATGGGCCACCAACTGTTTAGTTTTTAACTTTTGTGAATCAAAATTTAAATATCAGCAGGTAGAATTCCCAACATTTTCTTAGTCTTTCTGTTCTGTGTCCATTTAAATTGCCTCTTGGAGGGAAAAAATCTATTCATTTAAATGTATCAACTGCTTATTTCCCACAGTGCACGGTAAAGGTTACCTTGATCATACTGTGCATACCATGTTGTGCAGTATGATCACAGTACCCTTTATATATTTGATTATTTTTCTGTGATTTGGAGTTCCACTGCCTAGTCAACATGTACATGTCACAGTCACCAGTTGTCTCACTGAGATGCCATGTCACAGTCACCAGTTGTCTCACTGAGATGCCAAAACCGAAGGAACAGGATACAAATGAAGATATTCTCCATTTTTTCACAAGAAAGACAACTTTTGCTTTCCTGCAAAGCAATAGATCTCTTTTGAAAAAGGCCTTCCCTTAAAGGACAGAATTTGCTACCTTTGGGACCAAATTCTTTCATTTAGGGTAGACCCCTTGTCAGAAAGGAGACAAAAACAATTTTGATGGAGTTGCTTCCCATGAAAGTGCATCCAAAGGTTTTCCTTGTCCCTCAAAAACGTGAGACTTGGCCCCTTTTTTCCTCTGGTGTTCCCTAAACCTTCATCTTACAGGCACATTGATGTCCCTCAAACTTGGCAATATTTTGTGTAAAATTCAAACAATTAACCCCTGAAATTACCCCATATGTTCCCTAAAATATGGGTCAGTAGAGACATTATATCCCCTAAAATAAATTTCTGAGGGAATTTCCATAAAAACCCTGGAATCCCCTTATTTTCTTGGGGAACAGGAAAAAACTATTGATACAATGTACCACTTTCATTTGAAGTACTGATAAAAACAAGTTACCTACATTTACAAACATGTAGGATAGGTCTGGTAGGATAACCCTTTGACCTGACCCAATTATCTCCATGTCTGTTTCATTTTTTTAAACTAATTTAAAACTTTAGAAATATAAATTGTATTTAACCCTTAAAATGCCAAGAAAACCTGTATCTGAAAATGTCGTCTGTTTTTGTCGTCTGCTGAATATTCTTGCAAACTTTTCAAACCTATTTTTGCATACTAGAGGAGCAGTCTGATCTGGGTCCACACTGTTAGCAAAAATGACTTTTAAAATCACAAACAGGTGACAAAGCAGACGACAATTTTCTTATTCCTCCACAAAAACATATGTTGAGGGTATTCAGAAGCCCCTTCGCCAAGATGCTCCTATGAGTACCCACAACATATGTTTTTGGGGAGTAAATATGATGTGGGTACACGTAAGAAGTGCCTCGCTGATTCACTTCTAATTACTCACAACATAATTATGCTTTCGTGGAGAAAAAAGAAAAATTATATGTGGATACCCCCTCTTAGCCGGAGCTTTGATTTGACCAGAAATTTTCCTTTCATACACATAAAACATCAGTTCTAAAGCAACATAGCTCTAAGTAACATGGATATCCAAATAAATAATTTTCTTACTTCTCCGTGAAATAATGTTGTCGATACTCATTAGAAATGCCACAGTCAGCCACCTGCAATGAGTACCGAAACATCCTTTTATCACGGAAAAAAAAAAAAGTAAAATATAAACCTGTAGGGACCACCTCTGGGAAAATTAGAATGTTGTTTGTAAAAAACTACACCCTTACCTGTATGCTTGCCCTTACAAAGTACCAAAGCTGAAAAGGGGCATAACTCTAACAAATTTGATCTGACTTTTTTTCAAAAAGTAATCAGGTGAGCTACATCCTCTTCAGCCACAACAGGCTCACCAAATTTCAAGGCCCTTGCTCAAGCTGTAATTAAGATATCTTGCTGACGAGATTGAAGCACGACAAATGAATGAACGGATGAACTACCCAAAAGTAATATGCCCCACAACTTCTTCAAAGTTGGGTGCATAAAGATATAACTGGTCCCTTAAGACAGAATCTGATGTCACTTCAACACGGGTCATAATTATAACAGTCAAGTTGTTGTGAGAAAACTGGATTCTTCATAATGTTGTGTGCAGTATGTATGTATTATTAGAATGATGATGATGAAGGTTTGATGTTTAAGGTCCCTTTCACAATTACTTAACTGTTGTCCTGCTGAATAAATTAAGATGCCACGCCCACTTCAAATTTTCAGCCAATCCGGTTACTTCATCCAGATTGTTGCTATAAATTTGCATACTTGATGGCAAACAATGCAGATCCAGATCAGCTGGCTTCTTCAGAAGCCAACTGATCTGGATCTACACTGTTTGCAAAACAGGGTATATCCGGGTTCAGCAGGACAAGGGTTATGTCAAACTGAGACAATGGACGGATGATAATGAAAGGGCTTTGTGCAATGAAGTCAAGGACTGAAATCCACCTCCAGTGAGATTCCAACTGGACCTTGTGGCATTAACCACTCTGCCACCCAGACACTTCAGATTTTCAGAATGAAAATAACTTGTCCATGTAAATTTATGCGAAAATGAAAAAAAAAAAAACACACAAAATGATTATTCTGCACATTTTCCACCGAACTGTTTGTGATACCATTTGCTAATTTTTCTCTTTCTCTCTGTTTATTTAATGCACTTTCACTGTGTAGATGTGGGTGTTTTTTCTTTCTCATTTTTTTGGCTGAAAAATGCATTTAATGCACTTTCACTGTGTAGATGTCGGTGTTTTTTCTTTCTAATTTTGGGCTGAAAAATACATCTTATCAGTCTTAGCTCTATACAAAAGGGGATATTGGGTAAATAGTTTTCTTATTTTACCATGAAAACATACATTGTGGTGCTCATTAGATCTAAGTGCCTCACCGATGTGCTTCTAATGAGTACCAGAATGTATGTCTTCATGGAGAAATAAGAAAAATATTGATACTTTTTGGTTGCTAAAAGCATCTTATCTGGAACTATGTTAAATATCTGGAACCATGGCTGTCTGTAAGACCTACTTACAAAACCACAAGATGTCTGGAAGCATGAGCTGTGGAAATATCAACTTGTCACTTATCCATGACAAGCAAATTTTTTTCTTGCAAAATTCAAACTTACCCATTAATTATTGCTGAAATAGCACCTAAAATCAACAAACTGTACAAAAATGCACAGATTATACAGAGTAACAGCCAGTTACAGTATTTTTTCTATATACATGTAATCTGTATACACTGTAGATCCAATATATCGCGGTGCTTGGGGTCCAAGTTCCGCTACCGCGATATATCCGGATCGCGATATAAGCTGGGGTGGTAGTTTGCTGAGACGCTGCTAATCAATCAACACCAAACGGCTGTCAGTAAAGCTATCGGCCACATTACATCAGTATAGTAGGTTTAGAATTACTCAATGGCAGTATTTACACTGGGAGATTATGTCTACCAATTAACTTTAATCGAGACTAGCTGATAAACGACGTTTAAAATCATTTGTTCGCGGAAATGTCAAGCGAGGACGCCATTTTGGATGAAGGGGGGCAACTCGCATATCCTAAGGATAGAATAGAATAGAATATCACGGACTTTTGCTGAGGCAATTCGGGTTGCTTCCCTTCGCTTCTTTCGTCTGCTGCGGGCCCAAAAACTATTCTATTTATCTTTTGATCTTTTTAATTCTTTCATACTTTATTTATTTTTATTTGTTAAATTATTACTTGCTGGGAAAGTGTAAAGTGGGAGGGCTACGAACTGGGTGTTTAGGACAGATAGGCAACATCATAAGGCTACTCTTTTCTTATTATTTGTTGGTCCTGAAAAGGACTGTTTTCGTCTGCGGGGGCAGAGTTAGGGCCTAATTTCTAAAGAAAAAATCTGTCAGCATTGTCTGTCTGCAGGATTCTCGTGCCTCAGCCTTTGCCCGATGTAAAATATTTCTCAGATGAGTCACTTCTACGGCTGTACTTCTGTCTGAGGCCTCCAACCATCTTAGCCCAACTTGAAGACCCTTCACAACCTCGGACATGGCAGGTGTCGGTTCATAATCGGCGTCGTCGTCGTCTTCGTCTTCCGGCTGAGTTGTCGCTGTCGTTGTTGATGTCTGGTCATAATGCGTGACGCGATTTCGCGTTTGGATATGCGCGAAAAATCAATACCGCAACGAATTACAGTCAGTTTTTTTTTTTTTTTTTCAAATTAAGTAAAAAAAACATTTACTTATTTTTTTTTTTTATGGTCATGGTAAATTTGGGGTCCACGGACGATTCGCGATATACTGGATATCGCGAAATAACGGGACTGCGATGTAATGGATCTCCAGTGTATTATCATGAGAGCAGATATTGGTCGAGAGCTGATACAGTTGGGTGATAACCAAAACACTATATAATAATCTTTTTATCACATAGTCAAACCACTTCTTACTATTTTCGAAGTCTAAAATCACCCAAAAAAAGTTAAACATGACGAATCAAGGGCAAAGGGCAAAGGCATGTAATGTTACATTGTCCATGACTAAATAATGCGCTGCAAGCACTGATAACCATTGTCAAATTAAAATACACACTTTCCAGTTATTATCAGCCTTGGCAGTTTGATAACAGCTTTTTGTTTAAAATACATTGTTTCTGTTTGTAAGCCTGATTATCTGTAACCCCTACCCCAAGCTATTTTTATAGGGTATTAACCCTTAAAATGCCAAGAAAACCTGCATCTGAAATTGTCGTCTGCTGAATATTCTTGCAAACTTTTCAAACCTATTTTTGAATATAGGCAAACAGTGGGGACTCTGCTCAGACTGTCTGATCTTGGTCCACACAGTTTGCAAAACTGACTTTTAAAATCACAAGCAGATGGCAAAGCAGACAACAATTGTTGTGACTGGCAGTTTAAGGGTTAAAGGGGAGCAATTATCACATATACAAAGGGTACGTTATTGAGCCAAATATCATAATGAATATGTGACAAGAAGTAATATCCTAAATTATCAGCTAAAATATCACTCTGTCTGCAGTAACTGTTAGGATTACCTTTTCTTTGACATTATCTTGTACATTATCGGCCATAACTGCCTTGGTCCTCGTGTTGAATGTGATGGTACTGGAATCTGAAAAGAGACATTTCACAGTTAATATTAACCACATCACAATGGAAACATCAACCTTAAAAGAACCAATGGAAGCATCAACCTTAAAAGAGCCAATGGAAACATTTAAAAGAATCAATGGAAACATCAACCTTAAAAGAACCAATGGAAACATCAACCTTAAAAGAGCCAATGGAAACATCAACCTTAAAAGAACCAATGGAAACATCAACCTTAAAAGAACCAACAGCATAAGCCTAGCCAGAGACTGGCACGAGCAAACAGTGTAGAACTAGATCAGATGCCATAGATGGTGGCAACTAATCTGACACTATAGTTTTCACCCTAGTCCAGCTGATCTCGGATATACCCTGCCTTTGCAAACAGTGCAGATCCAGATCAGTTGGCTTCTGAAAAAGCCAACTGATCTGGATCTGCACTATTTGTCATTAAGTATGCAAATTTATATCAACAACATGGATCAAATAATCTGACTGGCTGAAAATAGCAAGTGGGTGTGGCATCTTAATTAATTCAGCATGACAAGGGTTAAGATCAAAAGCCAGTAAAAGTTTAGTACAAGCTTGGTAAAAAGTTAATCCCTTAACTGCCAATTACAACAATTGTCGTCTGCTTTGTCATCTGCTGGTGATTTTAAAAGTCATTTTTGCAAACAGTGTGGACCCAGATCAGACTGCTCCTCTAGGAGCAGTCTGATCTGCATCCACACTGTTTGCTGGTATGCAAAAATAGGTTTGACTAGAAATGTGTCAGTATGACACAGATGCCCCCGCCCAGGGCCATCCTCAACCACATGCATGTATTTTGCAAAAAATGAAGTTGAAAAAGGGCCATAACTCACATAATAATTGGCAGATTTTACCCTAAATCGAACTTGACCATATTTTATGACTATATACCTGGGTATAAAATATGAATCCAATACACAAATCAATCTTTTTTAAAAAAATATCAGAAGGAAAACTCTTTTGAAGGTGAAAAAGGGCCATAACTCCCATAATAATGGGTTGATTTTACTCTACTTGAAACTTGACCTCTATTTTATGATTATATACCTGTGTGTTAAATTTGAATTCAAAACACTAATGTTTTCAAAAGATATCAAACTGAACCTATTTTTCAACATTGAAAAAGGGCTGTAACTCCAAATATAATTGGTGGATTTTACCCTAAATCAAACTTGACCTATATTTTAAAAATTATATGCTTGTGTATAAATTATGAATCCAGTTCACTAATCTTTTCGGAAATTATGGAACGGAAACCATTTTTCAAAGTTGAAAAAGGGCCATAACTCCCAAAATAATTGGTGGATTTTACCCTAAATGCATTTTGACATACATTTTATGATTATATACCTGTGTATAAAATTTGAATCCAATACACTAATCTTTTCAAAAGATATTGAACTGAAACCATTTTTCAACTATTTTTCAACATTGATAAAGGGCTAGAACTCCAAAATAATTGGTGGATTTTACCCTAAATCAAACTTGATCTATATTTTATTATTATATGCTTGTGTATAAAATATGAATCCAATTCACTAATCTTTTCAAATGATATGGAACAGAAACCCTTTTTCAAAGTTGAAAAAGGGCCATAACTCCAAACATAATTGGTGGATTTTATAATAAATCCAACTTGACATACATTTTATGATTATATGCCTGTGTATAAAATTTTAATCCAATACACTAATCTTTTCAAAAGATATCCAACGGAAACCACTTTTCAACTATTTTTCAACATTGACAAAGGGCTGTAACTCCAAAAATAATTGGTGGATTTTACCCTAAATCAAACTTGACCTATATTTTATAATTATAAGCTTGTGTATAAAATATGAATCCAATACACTAAGCTTTTCAAAAGTTATGGAACGGAAACCATTTTTCAAAGTTGAAAAAGGGCCATAACTCCCAAAATAATACATGGATTTTACTCTAAATCGAACTTGACCTACATTTTATGATTATATATCTGTGTACAAAATTTCAATCCAATATACCAATCCTTTCAAAAGATATCACACAGAAACAGACGGACAGACGTATGGACAGCGGTGATACTATATGCCCCCGAATTGATAATGGTGGGGGCACAAAAAGTTTGCAAGGATGTTCAGCACACGACATAAACAGACGACATTTTCAGAATCAGGTTTCTTGGCGTTTTAAGGTTTAAGGTGTCCCATTATATGGCAAAAGCAAAATATTTCATAATGTCATGTCTGCCTAATAAGCCTCGATAAGAAGGGTGTAGCCCCTGCTGCAGAATGTAACCTCTGACCAGGGTCAACACTTTTGCTACACGCACAGCAGTATTTTAGAGAAATCAACAGGTAGTAAAATAAACTTGTTTTCAAGTTTTAACCCTTGTCATGCTGAATAAATTAAGAATCCATACCCACTTCTAATTTTCAGCCAATCAGATTACTTATTCTGGATTGTTGCTATAAATTCACATACTTAATGGCAAACAGTGCAGATCCAGATCAGTTGGCTTCTTCAGAAGCCAACTGATCTGGATCTACACTATTTGCAAATGCAGGGTATATCCGGGTTCAGCATGACAAGGGTTAAGACAAGTATGGAAAGGAGATAAAATTCATATTGTAAAAGCAGAGCTTCTTTTAGAATGCATTATTTTGAGAAAAGAATAAGGCTGTAACGATACAGTCACTTCAAGATACAATACGTATAGCGATACTTGCCTCATGATACGATACGTATCATGATACTATTTTCATGCATAAGTCAGCTTTAAAGTTTTAATACTCTTGGAAAACAGGCTCAAAACCATCTCAGAGGTTCATTCTTGTGTAACAATGCCTGTGTAAGAAATTGTCCCTGTTTGTCACATAAGTGATCAGTGTATTTTAATAACAATTTAGATTTTTGTAATTTGTTATAAAAATGGTCTTGAAATATGTTAAGCTATCATTTTTCTTTGGAAATTGTACTTTTGGGCATATCATCAGGTATCGTGATACTAGCCCCATGATACGATACATGCATCATCAGAAAAAGTATCAAGATACGATACGATTTCAATGAATCATTTTGCCTCTAGAAAAGAATGCTGATAGTTTTCTAACTTCCTTACAGAAACATTTCTGTGGGAACTCATAAGAATTGCTCTAGTAGAGAACAGTATTTATCCATAACTTAACCCTTATCTTGCTGATACACTCTGCCTTTGGGTACAGTGTAGATCCAGATCAGTTGGCTTCTCAGAACACTAGAAGTGGATGTAGTAGCATAATGTTTGATCACTGCCGATATACCTAAAAATTGCCGGATGCAAGGCAAAAAGTGTAATGAAAACATATATTGCGCATACTCATTAAAAATGCCTCAGCAACATGCTTCCGTTGATGACCCACAATATAATTTTATATGGAGAAACAAGAAAAAGTGTCAATAAGCATAAGACGGGAATCAGTTGTTTATAAATAGTTTAGGAAAACCCTGCGGAGGTGGAAATAACAACAAAACTGTCTTTTTTTTTCTTTCTTTCTTTCTTTTTACATACCTGACTGTTTATTGATGACGTCAGCTTTGATCATGCTCGTTATACCCGACTTCCGTCATATAACGGAGTTGAGTTGTATTATTTAAAAGGAGTTATAGGACTGCCAATTGTCATTAGTTTTCATGACAGGTGATATATAATATATATATATATATTTTTTTTTTTGGAAATGGGCTCATTGATGACGTCATCGTCATTGGCTGGACCGATTCAGATTTCAAAATTTCCAGAGCCCTGATAGACAATTATGGTTAACTCTTACAGCTGTCACATTTTTTTGACATAAACAATTACATCTCTCTAAATAAGAGGTCTTGTGTTTGTTTGTGTTGAGGTCTTATAGCCCAGTCAACCCATTGGGGTCATGTCGAGTCAGGGCTTGAAATTTTCCCTTGGACTCACTCATCCTGTAGGGCAAGTGGTCTCAAAATTGTTACTCGCCCTTAATTAAGTTGTACTGATCCTTTGTCTTACATTTGATCCTAAAACCAGAATTCAGTTCAGTATTAAACAGGGATTTTACTGTTACTGTTTTGCTGCGGAATCTTAGATAGTTACCTTCCGGAATTGATATTTTGACATGTCAGCGAAGTTTGACACAATAACCAATGATCTTTTTGTGGTATTCTGGAGTTATTTTTAAAACTTTGTAATTATGCCAGCTGATTCTATTTTCCCCAAAATATTTACCCTAACTGCCGAAAACAGTTACTCGTCCTGTCAGGCAAGCAGTTTGATTTTTCACTTACACTTAATGAACACCTACTCTTAAATACGAGTGGATGAATGCTATTTTCGAGCCCTAACCACACTTTTTCCTCCAAGCAGTTAACCAGTATTGTGCACATTCTTTCACTAAAAACTGACAACTGCCCATCTTGAATCAGCTGAGGGGACAGAATGACTGTAGAAAATATTTCATGATCAATCTCCATGAAAGAATGTTGCCGACATGGCGGGGATCGATCCGCAACCTCCTGATCAGAAATCGGACGCGCATCCAACTGAGCCATTGAGGCCCACACTAGATAATAGTTATGTAGGGAAATATTTTTTCTTATTTCTAACAGAAAATATATGTTATGAGGGCATGTCACTGAGATGATTCTAATAAATACTCATGCGCTTTTATAGAGAAATAAGAAATATAACAATACTTTTTGGTTGAAAAAAAAAATGCCCTATCTAAAGCTAATGCCATAAAGTTTATTTTAATCCTTAAAAACATCAACAGACAACATTTTAAAATATGTTGTTTTTTTATTTATTTTTCTAAGAAAGTAAGTCTTGACATTTCATATGAATTGTCTTCACATGAAATGTCAAGATTTATTTTCTCTGAAAAAAAAAATGAAAAAGAAAATCAGAATGTTGTCTGCTGCACATTTTTGCTTGGCACTTTAAAGGCTTAATAAACTTCCAATTTCGTGTGGTAAAATATATCTACATAGTATACTTAATGCTTAGCACTCTGGGTAAAATTTGCAGCAGACGACATTTTAAAATATTTTTCTTATTTTTCCCAGAAAACAGGATTTGACATTTCATGCAAATTGTCTCCCAAGGAGACAATTTGCATGAAATGTCATATCCAGTTTTCTGGGAAAAATAAGAAAAATATCATCAATTTGTCGTCTGCTGAAAATGCCCAGAGAGTGGTAAAGGTTAATGAGGAAGGATAAATAATTACACTTTTGTGTGTAACCTCAGGCAGAAGAAATGAACAGGATTCAATCAACTCGTTAAAGTGTCTAATTTGTTAATCAAACAAACTTTAAAGTTTTCTGTCTAATACCATATGAGGGGTGGGATTAAGGGCTTAGGCCAATATCTGCTAAAATATCCCAAATGAATAAGGGCTTCAAGCAGTTGCAAAATTAAGAAAAAAAAAAAACTAGAAATGTGTCAATACGACACAGATGCCCCTGTCCAGGGCCATCCTCATCCACCTGTAGGCATTTTTTGACACCTAGCCCTGCCCAGGGGCATGACCCTGGGGCAATGGTACCATACATTAGAAGGTCTTGATGTAGGTAAGTGTCATACAAAGTTTCAACTTTCTAGCCCATAAGGTACATGTATAAAAGTTATTAGCTGCAAGAGAAATGCGGATATAAATTTGCACCTAAACTTGAACCTGGTTACAAACGTGACATAAGCACATACGCACGTATGGACGTAACATCACGGCGAAACGCTATATGCCCCACTCCTGCCAAAGGCAGGTGGGGGCATAAAAATGAAGAAACAATAAACATGCCAATCAATAAGAAAGACATTTTCTCCAATAAGCTATCAATACACAAAGCTCCAGATAGAGAGGGGAATTCTGCAAAATATTATTCTTTTCCACACCAACATATGTTGAGAGTACTCATTGGAAGCACCTTGCTGAGACGCTTCTAATGAGTACCCACAACATATGGTTTTGTGCAAAAATAAGAAAAATATCATCAACAATTTTTAGTGAAAACTTTATCTGAAGGTTAACCCTTGTCATGCTGAATAAATTAACCCTTATCTTGCCGTTCGCGACAATAGTCGCGCTGGAGGGGTCTGCCAACTCAAAAGCCTGTCATACTTACAATATACCACATGCAACCATTCAGAGCAAGTGTTCTCATACAGGAGTGAACCTACTTTCATACAAACACGCCACTTTTCATTAGATAGTCAGGTGCTGGATTTTACCCACACTAAAAAAGACCGAGAATACCAAATTTCAAGCTGCCATTAATTTCAGCACTCACTTCAACAAATTGATCAGGCTTTTCTGGAAAAAAAAGCCCATAACACCTGAATCATTTCCAGTGAGGAAGAAGTAGGAATAACAGTAGAACCTATGTATGTCACTCGTTTCATTCGCAATAGTACACAGTAGGCGCTGGTCTCTTGTAATTTTTTTTTTTTTTTTAAGTGTCTTAAACGGTTCCTGGTTTACACATGGCTGTCACGTGACTTTCTAGTCACGTGACCATCCTTTCTCCGGTAAAATGGCCACCTAGGATCGGCAAATTATACGTGAAAATTTAATGAAAATCGAGGTAAAATTCAGGGGGTAATGACTTCTCAAGTAGAGGTACCCCCTCTTACAGGCCTGATTCATTTTTTTTCCGGCAAGAGAAGGGTTAACAGAAAGCCGGACAAAAACTTAAAAACCAAAAAGTTTGCCCGAATTTAACGTTTTGGGGTTGTATTCGACACAAAAAATGCAAAACCACATTTTTTATTTTTTTCTAGTTAACCCTTATCTTGCCGTTCGCGACAATAGTCGCGCTGGAGGGATCTGCCAACTCAAAAGCTTGTCATACTTACAATATACCACATGCAACCATTCAGAGCAAGTGTTCTCATACAGGAGTGAACCTACTTTCATACAAACACGCCACTTTTCATTAGATAGTCAGGTGCTGGATTTTACCCACACTAAAAAAGACCGAGAATACCAAATTTCAAGCTGCCATTAATTTCAGCACTCACTTCAACAAATTGATCAGGCTTTTCTGGAAAAAAAAAGCCCATAACACCTGAATCATTTCCAGTGAGGAAGAAGTAGGAATAACAGTAGAACCTATGTATGTCACTTGTTTCATTCGCAATAGTACACAGTAGGCGCTGGTCTCTTGTAATTTTTTTTTTTTTTTTTTTTTTAAGTGTCTTAAACGGTTCCTGGTTTACACATGACTGTCACGTGACTTTCTAGTCACGTGACCATCCTTTCTCCGGTAAAATGGCCACCTAGGATCGGCAAATTATACGTGAAAATTTCATGAAAATCGAGGTAAAATTCAGGGGGTAATGACTTCTCAAGTAGAGGTACCCCCTCTTACAGGCCTGATTCATTTTTTTTCCGGCAAGAGAAGGGTTAAGATACCATGCCTCTTTCTAATTTTCAGACAATCAAACTACATGTACTTGATTCAGGTTGATGATATAATTCACATACTAAATGACAAACACTGCAGATCCAGATCAGTTGTCTTCTTCAGAAGCCAACTGATCTGGAGCTACACTGTTTGCAAATGCAGGGTATATCCGGGTTCAGCAAGACAAGGGTTAATAAATACAACTTGTTTTATAACTGAATTTGTTTATCAGTGCCTCTCCCAACAGTATGATACATGGTCAGCTTATGATACATAATTAGACCGAATTTGATGACACTCCATTTTGTCTAGAAGACATGGTAATACATGTAGTTCCAGATAAGACAGGGGATCCACATATTATTTTTCTTATTTCTGCACAAAAACATATGTTGGAAGTACTCATTAGAAGCGTGCTTCTAATGAGTACTTTCAACATATGTTTTCATGCAGAAAAAAGAATAATACTGGTACTTTTCCGATGAAAAATGCACCTTATCTGCAGCTAAGTATGGTTCAGACATTAATTTGTGCCAAGGTCCATAACTCTGCAAATACTGCATAACAGCACCCATGCAACATATTACTATATCCCTTAGCTCCATAATAATAAGGTGCTTTTTTCAACTAAAATGTATGGATATTTTTTCTTATTTCTCTACAAAAATGTATATTGTGGGTACTCATAACAAGTGCACCGAGGTACTTGTTATGAGTACCGAAAACATTTATTTTCATGGAGAAATAAAGTATTTACCCGATACCCTCCACACTACCATCTTTTCTACAGTTATGCTATGCTAAGATCAGAATCTCATCAAAACTGGTGATTCCAACTTGACTAATGCAGAGGAAATAGGCCCAACAGGTTTAAAAATTTACTGCCCAAACATAGAGACTAAGGGCGGGCCATAAGTCTCAAAATACTGTAACAAAACTGACAAAACTTTTTGCATGCTACACCAATTGTCATCTTCTGATTTTAATCCTACTGAATTTAATGATCCTACCTTAGCCAGTGCAGAAGATGGCGGCCCGGCACACTGACCTATCCAGATATACCTCCTGATGAATGAACAGACAAACAAGGGTATAACTTAATTTCCAAGCCCACTTCAAGGCAAGGGCATAATTACACAAATCCAAAATGTACCAGCAAACTTTTATCCCAGAATATTAAATGTCTATCACTTCTTGATCTCCTGAAATTCTTCCATTTGGCTTTTAAGATAATAAGTATTTTCTTCAACCAAAGAGTATTGATATTTCTCCGTGATAACATAATACCGTATTCGACCTAATTACCGCACATACCCCTATAAGCACACAGTCAAGCAATTCCGTCTTCAGATTACTGCCAATGTATTTTGTCTACTTAATATAAAGGCATACATTGTGGGTATCCATTTGAATTGCATCGACTTGTCAATGCAATTCAAATGAGTACCCACAACATATGCTTTTATCAAGAAAATCAGAAAAACACACACACACACAAACATCATATTAGCATCATTAGATAAGTCTTTCGCAGATCATTTTTTTTTTTTTTTTTGAAAGTGTTGCTGAAAAAAGTTCACTGCACAATGAAGTAATTAGGTCGAATACCACAATGCAGTAATTAGGTCGAATATGGTATGTATCTGTATACTCCTTTTACCAGTAGCCTGGTTTCTGTCTCAAGTTCCACAAGCAAGTGTTTTATAAGTTTGCACAAAATCCTCGAAACTGTTTCAAAAGTTGCAGCACCAAAGACAAGTATACAGTGCAATGTAATGTATAATTTAAAACATTTGTTCAGCCAGGGTTCCGGTTAAACAGAAAATCCAGAGTAATAATGTTTTCACTTAATTTCTAATTTAACCTTTAGCACTCTCTGGGTACATTCTGCAGACGACAAACTGACTTCTTTTTTTCTTTTTTTTTTCTTATTTTTCTCAGAAAATAGGGTTTGGTCTTCCATAGGAGACAATTTGCATGAAAGGCCAAACCCTATTTTCTGAAAAAAAAAAAAAAAAGAAATAAAACACAATAAAACAGAATAAAAATATATCAAAATAGCTGCTCAAGTTTTATCCAGTCAAATAAGATATGAAATCTCATTTGTGTTACCCCAGCAAAATGATTCCAATGAGATTGCATCTGTCTTGTAATAATAAGAAAAAATCTCCATATTTCTTTGTCAAACACATTTACAGTAAATGTCCTAAAGTTTCAAATACTTAATTCCATACTTCTTTGGCATAAATTTTAATTTTTATGCAGTTGTTTCTTATACTACATAGATGATTAGCAAACACTGAGAAGACCCCAATCAGACCATTCCTTCAGGACCTATCTGATCTAGGTCTGCACTGTTTGCATATGCTTTTTTATCAGTAACTTTTGTGTACAACATTCCAGGACATTAAACTAACTCCAGAATCCGGTTCAACACTCTTCTCATGCACTTTTACTTCTACAGAAAGCGTCTAAAGCAAAACAGAAACAAGCCACTTACAACTCAAGAATTTTTTTTTTATTATTTTCACTTTTCTGTTTTAAAAAAAAAATGTAGTATTGTTCCTATTTCTCCACAAAAACATTGCTCAACGAGGTAATTTTAATGAGTGCACACAACAACCGAATTATGTTCTGTGAAAAAAACAGCAAAAAACTGCTAGGTGAAAGGTACAATATAATTATCAAAACATTTTATACACCACTGTGCTGTGGTTTAACCCTTGTCCTGCTGAACCCGGATATACCCTGCAATTGCAAGCAGTGTAGATCCAGATCAGTTGGCTTCTGAAGAAGCCAACTGATCTGGATCTGCACTGTTTGCCATTAAGTATGTGAATTTATGGCTACAATCCAGATCAAGTAATCTGATTGGCTGAAAATTAGAAGTGGGAGTGACATCTTAATTTATTCAGCAGGACAAGGGTTAACAATCACTTCAACCCTTGTGGGTCATTTTGTGTCATCTTCCAGAGGGAGAAAAGAGATAGAAAAGACAGTAGAGGAGAGGAAGGAGAGAGAAGAATAAGGGATAAGGGAACATGACTGAAGAAACAAGAAATAAAAACATGCCCCCATACCCCATCTGCTACAAGCACTGATGGCCCTTACCCCACCACAGCCAACACTACTTTTCTGAAAAAAAAACAAAAAAAAAAACAAGAGGGCCAAGAGGGCCAAAATGGCCCTGTATCGCTAACCTGATTACCAGATAAACTGGTCTTTCTGTTCAAGAGAAGAAGTGCAAAATAGATTTCCAAGACAGTGGCAATGGCAGCCATCTTGGATTTCTGATCCGAATGACGTTAGCTCTTTTTTATCTACATCACCCTGATGCCAAGTTAAGAGTCAATATGCCTTTCAGTTCAGAAGAAGCAAAAAATAGATTTTCAAGGTGGCAGCCATGGTGGCCATCTTGGATTTCAGATTAGAATGATTTTAGCTATTTTGATCTACTTGTCACCCCAATGCTTCCTATCAAGTTTCAAGACAATCGGTATTTTGTTTCAGGAGAAGATCAAAAAATAGATCTTCAAGATGGCGGCCATCTTGGATTTCCCATCAGAACAATTTTAGCTACTTTTAATCTACAAATCACCCCGATGCTTCCTACCAAGTTTCATGTCAGTTGGCCTGTTGTTTTAGAGGAAGAAGCAAAAAATAGATTTTCAAGATGACAGCCATGGTGGTCATCTTGGATTTCAGAACAGAACGATTTCTGCTATTTTTGCTCTTCAAGACACCCCAATGCTTCTTACCAAGTTTCAAGTTAATTGGCCTTTCGGTTCAGGGGAAGAAGCGAAAAATAGATTTTCAAGATAGCATCCATGGCGGGCATAAAATTTTACTTAGTCTGTTTGGCTATTCTTAGATGTGTCCAAAAGTACTGACAGAATGGCAAACAGTGTAGACCCTGATCAAACTGCTCCTGTAGGAGCAGTTTGATCTGGGTCTACACTGTTTGCTCAGACCTACTTTTCGAAATATTTAGCATAAATATCTTATCCAAGTAGAGCAGGAAAAAAATTGCTAGGTTTCACCAGGTAAATTTGGTAAGGTAGCACATACATTTTTTTTGGTCTTATCTAGGGTTATGTTATTCATCTTGAAACTGGCTTATCTAGACCTCTGTGGTTCATAACTGTGTTACTAGTATTTACACTAATACAGACAAATCAGGAAGAACTAAATCAACTCTGCTGGGCAGTTATCCAGTTTAATAATTAAAATTTTACTAATCCCTCTCTCTCTCTTTATATATCATAGCTCCAGATAAGATAGGGTAATATTTCTCTCTGAAAACATATGTTGTGGTATTCATTGGAAGCGCCTCACTGAGTCACTTCTTATGAGTACCAACAACATATGTTTGCATGAATATATAAGAAAGATATAAAAAATATATTACAATACTGACTGTGGCTCAAAGAATGTATTTTGTTTGTGTTGAGGTTTTAGAGCCCAGTCAACTTATTGGGGTCATGTCGAGCAAGGTCAGTTTATCTAATCACACTTTTATTGGGCAGGCTTAGTCCTCTAAGCACTTACACGTAACCAGTATTGTGCACTTCCTTTTGTCAGAAACTAACAACTGCCCTAACTGAATCAGCGGGAGGGAGAAAATGACCGTAAGAAATATCTCATGATGAACCTCTTTAAAAGAATGTTGCAGACCCGGCAGATGTCAAACCCACAACCTCCTGATCACCAGTCAGATGCCCATCCAACTGAGCCACCATGGCTGGCTCTTCAAAGACAGTAAGAACTTTGAAAAGAAGACTTTAGGAAAGGATAGTAAGCCCATCTGGGCCCAGTTGTTCAAAGCTAACGATGTCATTAGTTAACGATTTGTTAAAATTTTAATCGAGTGATACGCAAATATGCTGAAATTTTTTGCTGAAAAAATGTGAGTAGCTTTTGCAGTGCAAAAGCTACTCACATTTTTTCAGCAAAAAATATCAAAATATTGTATATTGAATCGGCTAAAACAGTTAACGAAATAACCCTTAACGAGCTCGTTAAGCTAACGACGCTTTGAACAACTGGGCCCTGACAATTATTATTTATTACATTACCTTATATACCCTAAATAATAGGTCACCTAAACTCCTATCCAATCTTGTACTAAAACTTGAACAAGTCCATTTTACTATAGGGAGCAAACATGGTTTTTCATGCATTAACATTCGCCAGTTCCCGTGGGAGGTGTTGACAACCGAGGCCGAAGGCCGCGGTTTTCAACACCTCCCATGGGACCTGGCGAATGTTAATGCATTTTTCATGCATTAACATTCCCCAGTTCCCGTGGGAGGTGTTGACAACCGAGGCCGAAGGCCGCGGTTTTCAACACCTCCCATGGGACCTGGCGAATGTTAATGCATTGAAAAACCTTGTTGGATCGCTATTATTGCATAAAAACTGAAAACACTTGCTACATTTCGCTTTATTTCTTGCACTAGTTTATTTCGCCCTTTCCACGATGTCACGCGAATGCTATTTCCACGGACTATGCTCGTACTAGGGCAGGGCAGTACACATCTCATGTATTTCGTATTTGAACAGCAAAGACTCAGATGAGCTCACATTCATGCAATTTTTTCACCATTTTGTCAATACCATATTCAACTTAATTACTGCACATACCCCTTTAAGAGCACAGTCAAACAATTCCACTGTCTTCAGATTATAGCCAGTGTCCTTTTTGTCTACTGCTTTATAAAGGCAATTATGCTGTGGGTACCCAATTGGATTGCATCGACTTGTCAGTGCAATTCAAATGAATACCCATAACATATACTTTCATAAAGAAAATCAGAAAGAAAACACACACACACACACAAAATCACTGCATAAACACCATTAGGAAAGTCATACGTGAGCTTGTTTTTAAAGCGTACTTTTAGTAGGTATACATATTTCAAGTTACAAGATTTCCCAGTAATTTTGAAAAACTTAAGCGCACAGTGCAGCAATTAGGTCGAATATGGTACATTATACATATACAGTAATAAATGATTCTGTAAACTGACTGAAGGCCCCAAATCGAACTGTGAAAGATGCACAGACTGATCTTGGCCTTAGTTATCTGTATTTGTAATTAAGAACATTTTCTAATGACATAGTTCTGAAAATATTGTGTGAAATGAGTGTTCAAAATTTTAAGACACTTACCACACCATTCTGCAAACACTCAGCAGATTTCCAGATAAGATACTAATTCTAATGCTTAGCATCCGGAGTTAAAATTCAAACATTTTGTTTTGTTTTGTTTTTTCTTATTTTTCCCAGAATAAAAGGGTCTGATACTCCATGCACACTAAAACAGTGTGCATGAAATGTCTAAGTCTAACCCTATTTTCTGGGAAAATTTAAAAAAAAAAAAAAATATCAATTTGTCATCTGCTGAATTAGCCCTGGGAAAGGTAAAAGTGAGATAATGATAGAAATCATACCTCTTGATAAGGCGCTTTTTTCAACCAAACAGTTTCTACATTTTTCTTATTTCTCGATGAAAACATAATGTTGTGGATACTCATTAGAAGCACATTAGTGAGGTGCTTCTAATGAGTACCCACAACATATGTTTTCATCAAGAAATAAGACAACTATTTACCTGATTCCCACTCTTATCTAGACTTATGTAGAAAAACATTTTTCTTCTCCCTAAAAACCTTTTTTGAAGCACTTTTATATTTCAGATGTCTCGTTCTATTAAGATAAGGAGACACCATATCTAAGTCCAACTGGCATGTTTTCAGGAGCAAAAAAAAACACAGAAAATATAGACCCAGAATATCCTGTTTCAAAGCCCTGCTATACCACTTTACCACTCTCTGGGTTAATTCAGCAGATGACGATGACATTTTCTTATTTTCCCAGAAAACAGGATTTGACTTTTCATGCAAATTGTCTCCAATTTGCATGAAATGTCAAAACCTGTTTTCTGGGCAAAATAAGATAAAAAAAATTTTTTCAAAACTTTGTCTGCTGAAAATTTTACCCAGTGTGCTACGCATTAAGAGCTGTCAGCTTAATTTGTTTTACTCTTGAAACATTAGCTCCAGAGCTGTCTGGGAATTCTGATCTTATCTCTTCTATAAGAATCATGTAGAAAATAATTCAAAACTTTGAAATGTGTTTTCAAAAACATGACTGCAGACAATTCACACAGGCATTGCTGTGAACAAATGGTTCTTAACTGGGTCCTGGCTCAACCCGGATATGCCCTGCCTCTGCAATGAGAGTAGATCCAGATCAGTTGGCTTCTGAAATATCTAAAAATTCAGAAAAACTGAAATCCAGCATCTAAGAATATGAGAGTCCAGGATGGTTTGTTTGTGTTGAGGTTTTACGGTTCAGTCAACCCAATGGGGTCATGTCGAGTGTGATCAGCTTACCTAACCACACTTTTACTGTGCAGGCTTAGTCCTCTATGTGGTTAACCAGTATTGTGCACATCCTTTCACCAGAAACTGATGACTGCCCTTCTTGAATCAGTGGAAGGGAGAGAATGACCAAAGAAAATATTTCATGATCCAGGATGTTGAATGAGGAGTTTCTCAAATATCTAATCATCTTTCATATGACTCCTATGGGTGACACAACTATACAATTTTAACCCTTGTTATTCTGAATAAATTTAGATGCTACCTCATTTCTAACAGTCAGCCGGTCAGATTGTTTTGTCCAGACTGGTGATATAAATGCACCTACCGAATGACAAACAGTGCAGATCAAGATCAGCAGAGATATCTCGGTTCAGCAGGACAATATTATGTTAATAAAAAAAAATACTTACCGTATTTGACCTAATTACCACACCGTGCGCATAGCTTTTTCAAAACTACTGCGAAAACTTGTGATAAAATTTGTTTGTGTGGAGGTTTTATGGCCCAGTCAACCCAATGGGGTCATGTCAAGCGTGGTCAGTTTACCTAACCACACGTTTACTGGGCAGGCTTTGTCCTCTAAGCGGTTAACCAGTATTGTGCACATTCTTTCGCCAGAAACTGACAACTGCCCTTCTTGAATCAGCGGAAGGGAGAGAATGACTGTAGATAATATTTCATGATCAATCTCCACGAAAGAATGTTGCCTACCTCGGCGGGGGTTGAACCCGCGACCTCCTGATCTCCAGTCGGACTGCGCATCAAACTGAGCCACTGAGGCCGACAATATGTATCCAACTTTACTAAGGGTACACTTAAAAAATTTCAGCGAAAGACTTATCTAATGATGCTTATGCAATTTTTTTTTCTGATTTTCTTTATAAAAGCATATGTTGTGGGTTCTCATTTGAATTGCATCGACATGTCAATGCAATTCAAATGGGTACCCAGAACATATATGCCCTTATAAAAAAGTAGACAAAAAGTACACTGGCTGTAATCTGAAACTACAGAATTGCTTGACTGTGCGCCAGTGTTCTCGGGGACGCAGAATCCTGCGTCCCGGGAGGCATAAATCATGGTCCGGACTCCTAAAAATTCCCAAAGCCGAGTCCGCCGGACGCATTTTTTTTTTCCGCGGATTATTTGACTGAAGTCTAAAGTCCGCCACGTGTTATTCGTACCGTCGATAGCATCTTAAAAGAACAGTAGTAATCCACCGCGTGCTTTTCACACCTGCGACAAGTACCGTTATTTGCTAAGTAAGCGGTAGTAAACAGGTGTTGGCAGTTCACACTTCAGCGATCGAGTAATTAAAGCATGCAACTGACACTGGTATGCGACCCTTTCCCTCACTGTGTATTGCTTCCACCGACGACTGATTCATCGAAAACGCACACGCAGGTGTCATGCTTGAGGCCGGCGTTTTTTTGTTTTTTTTGTTATATATAGATTTTTTTTTTTCCATTTCAAAATTTTCGGACGCTGAATTTTCGTCACTAACATCAAAAAAGCCCGCTTACTGTTTTCTGTTACAAGCCGACAAGTGTACCTTATCCCTTGGCGAGATAACAGTCTGCGCATCTAAACAGTTATTCCTGCTTGTCACTAAAAAAAAAAAAAAAGTTTCTAAGTCCCAGCGAATCTATCCCGTAAGCCCTGTGAAGAGTCTGATAGGACTGCTCAGATGACGCTATACATAATACATTTTCCATTGCTCCCGCATGATGAAAGCGCGTGCTCGTTACGGTAGCGCGTGCTCGTAAGGGTAACGTCATCTGACAGCGTGGCGGGAAACCGTTTAGGGAGAAAAATGAACTATTTCCATGTTGCATTGTAGAGCATTTTCTTGGATATGAATCAGACACATATTTAAAAACAGAACTAAATTATCAAGACTTTTACGGCAAATCAAAGCAGTAGATCGAAATTTCAGCTAGTGAAGAAGTCCCGGACATTTTTTTCGTAGCGTGTATTGATCGCAGCACGGTGCAGATGTAAACATTGAAATGACGTTTTGCAGGAAGCTCAAAAGAGGTGTCCATGATCAGAATGTGCGGATAGATTGCATATTTAAGTTTACGATAGCATATAACGGAGCTTTCGTTGGTTTTGATTAAAATATTTTTCACTTAGTATTCAGAACACTCGAGATCACTTAATAGACAGCGACGAACTGTGGGGTATTGAATTTAAGTGCGACGATCTTTACCATGCAAGTAAAATAGATTAGGATTGTCATGTCTCCCTGATCTGTAAAGATGTCTCTAGTTCCCCATGAGGGAGATATGACGTCATCCTAATTTCTGGGCCAACTCAATTGAATTAACAACATCAGGATAATGACTACCAGTTGGTTACATGCATTGCTCGGAATAACACATAATGCAAGGCACCATAAAAAAGTATGTGAAAGTAAGGAAACTGATTCTCCATCAGGTATTTATACAATGAAGTTACCGGGGACATGCTCACTATCAAAGGAGAATGAAGTTACAGGGGACATGCTCAATATCAAAGGAGAGTCATAAAAAAAAAAAATGGGACTCCTGTTTTTGGGGAGTGGGACTCCTACTTTTTGGCTGGGACTCCTCCTTTTTACAAAAAGGGAGTCCCGGACTCCTACTTTTAAAATCCTAGTGAGAACCCTGCTGTGCGCTAATAGGGTTATGTGTGTTGATTAGGTCCAATACGGTACATTTTGGAAAGGCAGGTGTAATGAGTACCCACATGTGTACTGGGACAGACAAATCTGAGCTAACAGTTCCAATCTACATGTAGATCAGACATTGCAGTAAGTGACATCTGATCAGGGTTTTTAGACTCATCAACAGGCAACAAAATAGACTTTGTTGAAATTTTATAAGTACATGTGGTAAGGACTTAACCAATTAATGACTGAATAAACTCTCCCACACTATATATTGGAAGAGTCTATTTTTTATTTTAGGTATGTCAGGCTATATGATGTATATATTCGTAAAGAAAAATGGTTGAACTATTTGCAAACAGTGGAGACCCAGATCAGACACCAGGTTCTGCAGCATCTGATCTGGGTCTGCACTGATTGCCAGTTACCCATTTAGGGGTCTCCAGTCTTCAATGAGTTAAGATGTCTCAATATTTAGGATAAATATCCAGATTGGGATTACCCGCAGCGCTAACCTACAGTTGTGGGAATTACGCTGTGTTGCTGAAGGGTTTTCTAATGAATGAGTAGCCAGCCACAACATATATGCTTTTTTTCTTTCTTTTTTTTAACAAAATAGGCAAACTCATACAAGTATCTTCAAAATAACTGCCTCATCTAACACTGTGTTAAACATTTTTTTTCCCCAGATTTTATTCCCATGTTTCAAACCATGTGGCTTCCTTTCCAATGATTTATAACTCTACAGCAGTTTTCTGCAGATGGAAAGTGGGAAGCTTAGGATTATTCACCAAAATATTTGGACCGCGTCAAGCGAAGAAGTGCCTTCAAAATGCATAAAATTTGCATATTCAGGTCATCCTGCACATATGCAAAGTATAATCTGGGCCTTTGCTCTCCATTCATACATTCTGCAGTAGTCAATGGTTCTGTTAGCAAACAGTGAAGGCCCTGTTCAGACAGCAAATCCGTGCAGTCTGATATGGGCCTTTGCAGTCCGCACATGACCCGAAAGCACATTTTAGTTTTGTGAGACTCATTTTTTTTCTTCAAAAGCAGATATTCACAAATTGTAGTTTCTCATTAGAATCAGTCATAGCTCCAGATAAGGAGCTTCTGTTTTTCTTATTTCTCCATTGGGGTACTCATTTACATTAGAGACCCCAATATGGGGCTTTGACTGTGCACTTCTCCTGAGTATCGAACTCACATATAGTGTGCTAACTCAGTTTAGTCAAGAAACCCACAAAAGGGTAACTGCAAACATTGCGGACCCAGATCAAATGCTGCATTCTGTGGCATCTGATCAGGGTCTACACTGTTTGCATTAAAAAAAGGTCAGTCCCATTACTACGTACTGGTCGGGGTGCACAAATCGAGACCACATTATAGGCACGGCGCATAGTAGCTTCAGAGCTGACTGGTCAGACCTTATGAATGTTAAGATGCATGGGACACACGTGTATATATATATATATATATATATATATATATATATATATATATATATATATATATATATATCATTTATTTTTAAAGGTGTCCTAAGGAATGGACAGAAGAAGAAGTGCCTGTCAATTGGAATGTCCTAAAATACTTTTTATTGCATAAATCATGAGACAAAATCGTGTAATATTACTGCGAGTGCAAATGCTGCCGCCATTTTAACTTTGACTTATCATTTGGCTATCAGGTGTTTACAAGTCACATGTCCATTTAAAAAACGGAATTACTTTTATTTCCAGTTACAGAAAACAATTTTTTAAAGTATTTGAAGGGTTTCTTACTTCGAATGAAAATTCAAAAAAGAAAATAACTAAATTTAAAACAAAAGGGTTGAAAATAAAAGATTTTTTTTTGTGTTTTTTGGGGCTTTATTTGCTATTTTTGGCTGTACAGCAAGGGTCGATTTTTTCTTTCTTTCATCACATCAGTCCACATCATGACATTACTCGCAGCCTAGATTTTCTTGTTTTGTTTTGTGCTTTCTCGTCAAACTGTCAAATTGTTTAGTGCTACCTAGGAGACATGCTCTCAGCAACCAGTGGCCGTGAACTTTCAACCACAACATGTGTAAAAACCGCCTGGAAGAAGTTCAAGGAGTTGCTACCAGTTCTCTCTTCCCGCCACCTCTCTTTCAAGACACGTGGCCACCTGTACAGCTCCTGTGTGCGGAGTGCAAGGCTTCATGCCAGTGAGACTTGGCCATTGACAAAGCCAAATCTCCAACATCTGCAGCAAAATGACAGGGCAATGATCAGACAGATCTGCAATGTCAAGTAGCAAGACATTGTCACCACCAGATCCAATGAGCTAGTTGCGCAGCTTGGCATTAAGGATCTGGACCTCATTCTGAAGGAGAGAAGGCTACGCTGGTATGGACACATGGAATGCTCCAATGGTGCAGTCAAGACAGCCTTTGACCTACAGGTTGTTGGAAAGCGTGGGCCTGGGAGGCCCAAGATGACATGGAAGCAGTTGACAGAGAGGGATTGCTGAGAGTGGAAGCTCTCGGCTATCAACCCTCATGATAGACATTACTGGAAATCTGGTGTGAGATCTGCCATGCGTGAAGCAAGCCAGCTAACTGGAAGGGGGCCCACCGATGTTGACGTTGCCCCTGTACTGTACCTGCATGGTAATCAAAAATCTGATGATAATTTAAGGGTTAACTATTGTCCAAATATTGATCATTCTTGCCCTTCAGACTACAAATAGATTCAAATACAAAGCCATAGATAAATAAAATCTATTTTGGACTGATCATATATGCATCACTAAGGACCCTTCCCCTAACTTTTAAGAGTCTAAAAGGAAGTTTTGGGGGTAAAAACTGTCAAAATAAGAGTCAGGGAAACCTTGTCAAGCCCTTTCTGAAAAAGGGTCTAATCTAAAGGGAACTTTGCTCCCAAGGGAGAGCGTTCTTTACTTTATGATAAGATCACTTTTTGAGAAAGAAGGCTAAAACAATTTTGACAACAGTTTGCTCCCCTGAAAGTGTATCAATTCCCGTTAAGCTCCAATTTATTCAATCTAACCAAATACCAAATATATGTTAATTTCACACTGGTGGCCCTGACATGCCTCTGTAGATTTTTCAAAAACCTTTCCAAGTTCTCTGAAACAGTTAGCTCTTGATCAATCAATATAATACTGAACAGGTAAAAATGAACTTGTACTTATAAATAAAGACACAATAGAATGACACAACAGAATAACAATCACCAAATAATAGAGGCAGTAGTAGAGCATATATAATGACCAAATAAAATAAAATGACATTATTGGGACACACTTTTTACAATTTACTGTAAATGTCCTAAAATTTCATATACCAAACTTTCTGACAAAATGGAATATGCAGTCGGTGTAGACCCCGATCAGACTGCTGATCAGTGTCTGCACTGTTTGCCATTCCACTAAGCATTTTAAGAAACCACTGGATAAAAAGCAAAATTTAGTAAATGAAAATACAGAATATAAAGTGTTTACAATTTCAGGACTTTTACCATATATTACAGTATCTATCTTAAATATCTGGGCCCAGTTGTTCAAAACTAACGATGCCGTTAGTTAGCATATCATTAAAATTTTGATCATTAAATATGGCATATGGCTAATATTTTTGCTGAAAAAATGGGTGTATGGCAAAGAGTACAGACCTGATTTGGCGGCTATCTGATCTGAGCTGTCATCTAAATTGTATACAACATCAACCAGGTTCAATCCCCAACTCTAGCACCCAGTTACAAATGTACATATCTAATATGCATTATCTGTTATAACACTGAATTATTTTGCATGTACTGCACCCAGCTACTGATTTACCTCCCCCCACCCCCACCACAGCCCCCTCCCATAAAATGGCCACTTCATCCATATTCAGTTATAGAGAATGTTTATATAAGCCAATAAGAATACATAAAACCTTTTACAAATATATTCTTTATTTACATGTATGTTCCAACAACTAGATTCATATCAACTTTGCCAGCATTTTCCACAAAAGTTTTATCTAAACGACCGGAGACACAGAATATGTGATCGTAAAAACAATACCCCATCTCATCTACTGGACAGGAAGTTTTGGTATTATCTGTTGCAAGCTTTTATAATTTGTACATAAATTTAAATCAACAAGAGGCCCATGGGCCAGGGCTTGCTCACCTGAGTGACATAGCCACTGCAGATATGCAGATGTTACACATGTATGCAACATTTTTCCAATCCTATCATTGCAACTAATGAAAGGATCATCATTTACATGTAAGCAGTTCTTAGTTTTGAAGAAGAATATATGGGCACGACAGTCCATGGAGTGTAATCATTTTAAGAACAAACTCTCAATCACATTTCAACAGTAGGATCAATGTGAAAGTTGGTGGAAATCGGCTGAGTTGTTTAACAATATCATAATTTTATACATATAAATAGCACAGGGGCAGGGAAATATAATAAACGTCAAAAGATTGCCTTTGGAAACAAAGAACTCACTACAGATTAGAGAATAGGAGTCTCGCTTTTATTGACTCTTCATAAGCAGTAATGAAGTTTGCAACACTGCTTACTGTGGTTTTGGAGGAGCTGTCATTTAAAAAATTCATTTTTTTTCTAAATTAATTGTTGCCATGGCAACCAAATCAAATCATCACTGGTAATAAAACAATTAAACTGGGTAGACAATCATCCAATGGTCATAACTGCAAAATATGGTTCACATCACTCCAATGGTTATGGAGAAAATGCAATTTAACCATTTTCTCATTGTAAGTCTATGGGAGTTTTCTGTTGACATAGCACTCAAACCAAGAGGCAAACTGGCAGACTTTTAGCTATTTTCAATTGCCCTTACCAATTTAACATTTGTACCAAATTAGAGTCCTACTACTTCAGTGGCTTTGGAGAAATGGTCATTAATTTTTTTTTATTTTTTTTTTAATTTAATGTTGCAATGGAAACCAAAAATTGCCACTGGTCATGAAACACACAAACTGGCTAGACAATCATCAAGTGATCATTACTGCCAAATACGGTTCACATCACTTCAATGGTTATGAAGAAAATGAAATTTAACCATTTTTCCATTATAAGTCTATGGGAGCTTTCTGTTGCTATGGCAACCGACCAAAGAGGCAGATCACCATAATTTTTGCTATTTTGTAATGTCCTTATCCAAATAACATTTGTACAAAATTAGAGTCATACTACTTCAGTGGTTTTGGAGGAGATTTCATTTAAAAAAATCCATTTTTTAAATTTCAATGTTGCCATGGCAACAAAACAAAATGGCCATTGGTCATAAAACACATACATGTACACTGGGTAGACAATCATTCAATAATCATAACTGCCAAATATGGTTTGCTTCACTTGTTATGAAGAAAACGCATTTTAACCATTTTCCATTATAAGTCTATGGGAGATTCCCATTGCCATGGCAACCAAACCAAAAGGCAGATCATAATAATCAGAGTTCTCGGAAACGCCGAATCCGGCGTATTTTTACGCCTATTTTTGCTTTTGAACGCGTAAAATTTCCTTCCAAGGATTCTCATTTACGCTCTATTGCCACCGGACATCTAACTGAACTTCAAAGACGTACCGCGGACTTCCGAAATTTCTTTTGTCCGTAGAAATCGATACCCGAGATGTCCAAAAATTGTCAAAATGCCTGCCCACTTTTAACGAGTTGTATGATGTTTGCCCCGCCTACTTATTGGAAATTCGCTACCTGTGTTGACTGAGCTTTAAGGACGTCCCACTTTCAGCTTGCGGGAGTTTTATTGACATCGGAGTCAAGCGTCGCGGCACCCTTTTGATGGCTGCGTGATCACTGTGTGTATTTGTCACGCGTGCTGAGTTGATTAATTGATGTTTGTATAATTAAACTTTCTTCTGCGACATCCGAAAATATTCGGTGAAATTATATGAAGTCATTATTATTTTTAAATATTCACGTCTTAAAATCTTAAATTATTATTTTGCTAAGAACGTGTGTCGTCTGTAAACACCTCAACACTTCCGGGAGTTACCGAGTGAAATTAAATAAATAAATAACAATTATGCACAGAACGCAAATTTAAATCTATTCGAATTTAGAAGCTTATGTTTGTCATGACAACAAAAGCAATTTTTCAAATGAGAAGAAAACATATTTTTCGTCAAAATTTTTGGAAAACCCGTTTCTAAATTCGTAGCCTTGTTCTGGCTGCGCTGTTTACCAGCGCGGAAAAGACGCAAAGTAAGTCTAAATATAGGCGAACTGCGATGGTTTTGCTTGCTATTCTCCGCAAACAAACGTATTGCTGTTGGTAACTCATCGAGAGCTGCCGTTTATTTGTTTGTTGTTGCACGAGTCGGAGCCGTTTTCCCGCAATATTTGTGAAGTAAGCAACTCGCTCGCTCGTGTTGATCAGCTTCAATCCAAGCAAATATTTCATTAAATACATTTCTGCAAAATAATTTCAGCATAGTTTGTTTTTAAGAAAACATGTTTTGGGTGTTTTCTCTCATGTATTTTCTTTTCTTATTTTCTTTTTCTGGGCTTTGAAACGAACACGAAGTTGGACCAATGTTGATGCTTTCTCTAAGGTCCGACATACAAGTACATGGCTTTCCAAAAAGATGCGATTGAATTTTAATAAGCGATAAGGATATGTTTAAAACACATCTAAGAGAAGTGTATATCATGATGATTCTGTGTGACACTGAATTAAGAACCTCTGTTCTACTAAAGAAAGGGCAGACCACCGCAGCAGGGAAAAAAGTGGGACTTCCTAGATTTTCCTGTGGGACTTCCAATTTTGAGGGGTAGGAAGTCTGGGACTTCCCGAGTCTGGAAGTTAATGGAAGTCCTGTCACTATTTCCTAAGCCCCAAAAGCTTTTGGATCCTTACCAGACACTCAGTGAGCAAGGTTAACTATGTTGAAAAATTAAGTTGTCCAGACAATGTCCTTAAATATTAAGTTTTCATATTTAGCCGAAAACTCCAAGTTTTCTAGGTCAAACTCCTATTTTTCAATTTTAACTCCAACTTTTCTCAGAGATGGATTCTTAAACTCCTGCTTTCAAAATCCTAGTGAGAACTCTGATAATTTTATCTATTTTGAATTGTCCTTACCCAAGCAACATTTGTACAAAATTAAAGAGTCATACTGCTTCAGTGGTTATGGAGGAGGTTTCATTTAAAAAATTCCTTTTTTTTTTAAATTTAATGTTGCCATGGCAACCAAACAAAATGGCCATTGGTCATAAAACACATACACTGGGTAGACAATCATCTAATGATCATTGCTGCCAAATATGGTTCACATCACCACTGGTTATGAAGAAAACACAATTTAACCATTTTCCCATTATAAGTCTATGGGAGCTTTATGTTGCCATGGCAACCAAACTAAGAGGCAGATCACCATAATTTTAGCAATTTTTGAAGGCCCTAACCAAGCACCATTCTTACCAAGTTAGTGACAAACACTTCAGTAGCTTTGGAGGAGTTGTCATTTGGAAGTGTTAACAGACAGACAACTGGAGAGACGGACAGGCGGGCAAAAAGTAATCACTATAGCTCACCTGAGCATAGCTCACATGAGCTAAAAAGCTTTTCTGCTTCTACACAACTCTACTCATATCTAAAATTTCCGTTTAAATAAACATAGCTACTGAACATTTTTGTTTTATGATTAAAGTGTCAACCACTTATCAATTTGAATTCATCATTGAACCCCAGCGTCACAGGAATTCTGTCTTTTTTCATCCAAACGTTAACCTTTCTCATCTTTTTTGCCAACAATTAAACTGCAATTCGCACACTGAATCAAGCATGTTTCTATTGATAAATTTAGACAACTAAGTCTACCTGACAAATTACAGGTCTAGACCAATGCATGTGATGAAATGTGCATAACTGTCATTGGTAGCCAGTTATGAACTCTGTAAAACCTTTTTTTTACCATTGAATCACACTATTACAAAAAAAAAAAATATATATATATATAATTACAATGTGAGCAGTCATCTGTACTTGCAGAGCTCTAGATAAGAGGGAGTAAAGGGTATTTCAGCATTGATTTTTTGAAAATCAGCATTGAAATTGAAGCAGAGGGGGTCAAAAGACTCAAAGAAAAATTTTGGATTTTAGCATTCGCTTTATTTAGTATTTGCCGATGTGACATCCGGTTGAAACGAAAGTGGAAAAACCAATACTGATAGTGTTATGATGACCGCTTTTTGTTTGACTAAAGATGAATTATTTTCAAGATTTTACATCAAATTCTACAATGGGAATACGTTAAAGCAAATAGTTTAGATGGGAATAAAATAACACCAACCAGTAGGTTTTTTTTCTTACTTTAATTCTTGCAATAATCACCAGGAGCTCCGGGAGAAACAAGTGCAAGAATTATTGTTACTGATGACTAAATCCTGTCATTACTCAATTTAGAATTGTTTGGAAAGTCTGTATTTTCACTCTGAGATAACAGAATAAATATTTAAATCCCCGATATACATTTCAGTAAACTTTACCCTTTATAAACAAACGTTCATATATTAAGCAGAGAATTACACTATAAACCAGTGACTGACATTTTTGTTGACAAAACAGCAATTGAAAATTTAAAAATAAACACACAATCTAACATGGTATTAGAGAACTTAATATCACTAATTGATTGATTGACTGACTGATTTGCATCACGATGCGCAGCATAAAAAGTACATTATGTTCTACTCAATGTGACAGGGTTGGGATTGATGGTTTGTTGACAGTTATAAATATATAGTACCTGAATAAGCAACAAAGAATACAAAGACCTGTCAGCTACACTGTCATCCGGTGTATCAGTCAGTAACCCGGTGTATAGTGGTCTGTCACATGGAGAGTATACCGGAAGATTGGTCAGCAACAGAGTAAACCAAGACCTGTAAGCTACACTGTACACCAGTGTATCAGTCAGTAACCCAGGGTATAGCGACCTTTCATCTAAAGTGCATACCAGAATATCAGTCGGAGACAAAGTATACAAAGACCTGTCAGCTACACTGTACCCCAAAGTATCAGTCTGTAACTTAGGGTATAGCAGCCTCTCACGTGGACCAGAATATTGGTCAGCAACAAAGTATAAGATCTGTAAGCTACACTGTACCCGGGAATAGCCGCCTGTCACCTGGAGTACATACCCGAATACCGATAAGCGACAAAGTATACAAACACCTATCCGCTACACTGTTACCCAGTATATTAGCCTGTCACCTGGGGTATAGTGGCCTGTCACCTGGAGTGTCTACCGGAATATCGGTCAGCGACAAAGTGTTTGAAGGCCTGCAAGCTACATTGCTCCTCGGTATACCAGTCAGTAACCTGGTGTATAGTGGCCTGTCACCTAGAGTGTATACCAGTGAATATCCGTCAGCGACAAAGTATACTAAGACTTATTAGATAAACTGTACCCCAAAGTATAAGTCTGGTAACCCAGGGTAAAGCAGCCTGTTACTTGGAGTGCATACCAGAATATCAGCCAGCAACAGAGTATACTAAGACCTGTAAGCTACACTGTTACTCTGTGTATCAGTCAGTAACCCGGGATATAGCCCCTGACACTTGGAGCATATACTGGAATATCAGTCAGTGACAAAGTATATGAAGACCTATCAGCTACACTGTACCCCTGTGTCAGTCAGTAAAGCTGGGTATAGCGACCTGTCACCTGGATTGTATACCGGAATATCTGTCATCTATCTGAATGGTATTGTCAAACTCCTGTCAAACTTAAAACCCGACAAAGCAGCTGCACCAGATGAAATCAAACCCTCAGTACTTAAGGAACGAAGAAATGAGATTGCCCCTGTCATCCAACTGATATTTGAAAGATCTCTGGCTACTGGTGTATTACCCTCAGATTGGACTAAAGCAAATGTCAGCCCTGTATATAAAAATAAGTGATAAGAGTGACCCAGCCAATTACAGGCCCATTTTTTTAACCACCATACTCTGTAAGGTAATGGAGGCTCTGAGCACACAATTGCTTCAAACCTCACTAGTCACCTACATTTTAGATAAGCATGAAATTCTATACGATCTCCAACACGGTTTCGGCAGAAGAGGTCTTGCGAAATCCAGCTGATCCAGCTAGTAGAGGACCTGGGTAGGCAACTTGCAAAAGGCAAGCAAACTGATTTGGTCTTACTTGATTTTAGTACAGCCCTTGACAAGGTAAACCATCTAATACTCCTATTTATACTCTCTCAACTGGATAAAAGGGTCAAACCTAGGCTGAGGTGTTGGAAGCGGAGAGGTCCTCAGAGGTACCTCTGGAGTGCCGCAAGGTTCTGTTTTTGAGCCTCTCCTTTTCTTGCTCTACATTAATGACTTACTACAAGATATCCAGTCACAGGTAAAGTTATTTGCCGATGATACGGCTGTATACTTGACAGTTCACTCAAACGAGGATGTGAATATGCTTCAGGCTGACCTAGACACTTTACTAGAATGGGAACGGACCTGGGACATGGAGTTTAACCCTAGCAAATGTCAGGTACTCCACATTACAAGGTCAAGGAAACCACTTTAGTCTCAGTACACCCTTCATTGTCAAATTCTTGAAACAGTAAGTGATGCCAAATATCTCGGTACAACCATTTCAAAGGACCTAAACTGGAATACCCATCTAAACAACATCACCGCAAAAACTAATAGAACATTCCGCTTCATCAAAAGAAACATAAAAACCTCCAATGAATCAGTTAAAGAACTCGGTTATACCACACTAGTACGACCCCAGGTCAAATATTCTTTCTCGGTGTGGTCTCCCTCTACCAAGCAAAATATAAGTAATATTGAAATGATACAGCGGAAAGCTGCAAGATGGGTGAAACATAATTATTCCCCTTATAAAAGTGCCACCAGAATGCTTGATGACCTGGGTTGGCGATCGTTGGAAAATAGACAGGCAGACGCACGCCTTATCATGTTTCATAGACTCATATATGGCTATGTAGCCATCCAAGTACCTTCATATTTTGAGAGACCCGAGGTCCTCACTCGTCACATGCACCCTCTTGCCTTCAGACGTATTCATACCTATGCCTCATTATCAGTATTCAGTCTATCCAGCAGCAATAGGACTTTGGAATAAGCTTGATCCAGCAGGGCTTCCGTTAAGCGGACGTACGACGTATATTACGCCCTGAGATTGCCACCGGACGTCCAAATTGAACTTCAAAGACGTACCGCGGACTTCCGAAATTTCTTTTGTCCGTCCGAAATCGATACCCAAGACATCCAAAAATTGTCAAAAGGCCCGCCCACTTTTAACCAGTTGTATGATGTTTGCCCCGCCTACTTACCGGAAATTCGCTACCTGTGTTGACTGAGCTTTAAGGACGTCCCACTTTCCGCTTGCGGGAGTTTTATTGACAGCCGTGTCAAGCGTTGCGGCACCCTTTTGATGGCTGCGTGATCACTGCGTGTATTTGTCACGCGTGCTGAGTTGATTAATTGATGTTTTTATTCTACTGCGACCCCGAAAATATTCGTTGAAATTATATGGTCATTATTATTTTTTAATAGTCACGTCTTAAAACCTTCAATTATTATTTTGCTAAGAACGTGTGTCGTCTGCAATACTTCCGGGAATTGCCGAGTGAAATTCTATAAATAAATAAATAACAATTATGCACAGAACGCAAATTGAAATCTATTCGAATTTAGAAGCTTACGTTTGTCATGACAACAAAAGCAATTTTTCAAGTGAAAAGAAAACATATTTTTCGTCAAAATTTTCGGAAAACCCGTTTCTAAATGCGTAGCCTTGTTCCGGTTGCGCTGTTTACCAGCGCGGAAAATCGCAAAGTAAGTCTAAATATAGGCGATTTGCGATGGTTTTGCTTGCTTTTCTCCGCGAACGAACGTTTTGCTGTTGGTATTTCATCGAGAGCTGCCTTTAATTTGTTTGTTGTTGCACGAGTCGGCGCCGTTTTCCCGCAATTTTTGTGAAGTAAGCAACTCGTTCGCTTGTGTTGATCAGCTTCAATCCGAACAAATATTTCATTAAACACATTTCTGCAAAATAATTTTAGCATAGTTTATTTTTAAGAAAACATGTTTTTGGTGTTTTCTCTCATGTATTTTCTTTTCTTTTTTCTTTCTCTGTGCTTTGAAACGAATGCGAAGTTGTACCAATGTTGATGCTTTCTCTAAGGTCCGACATACAAGTACAGGCTTTCCAAAAAGATGCGATCGAATTTTAATAAGCGATAAGGACATTTTTAAAACACATCTAAGAGAAGCCTATATCATGATGATACTGTGTGACACTGAAATAAGAACCTGTGTACTACTAAAGAAAGGGCAGACCGTCGCAGCACGGAAAGAAAGTGGGACTTCCTAGATTTTCCTGTGGGACTTCCAAATTTGAGGGGTAGGAAGTCTGGGACTTCCTGAGTCTGGAAGTTAATGGAAGCCCTGATCCAGAGATAGCCCTCATCATGGTTCTTACTAGGATTTTAAAAGTAGGAGTCCGGGACTCCCTTTTTGTAAAAAGTAGGAGTCCCAGCCAAAAAGTAGGAGTCCCACTCCCCCAAAATAGGAGTCCCATTTTTTTTTTTTTTTTTTTTTTTGACTCTCCTTTGATATTGAGCATGTCCCCGGTAACTTCATTCTCCTTTGATAGTGAGCATGTCCCTGGTAACATCATTCTATAAATACCTGATGGAGAATCAGTTTCCTTATTTTCACATACTTTTTTATGGTGCTTTGTATTATGTGTTATTCCGAGCAATGCATGTAACCAACTGGTAGTCATTTTCACACATCCTGATGTTGTTAATTCAATGGAGTTGGCCCAGAAAATAGGATGATGTCATATCTCCCTCATGGCTTTGTAGATCAGGGAGACATGACAATCCTAATCTATTTTACTTGCATGGTAAAGATCGTCGCACTTAAATTCAATACCCCACCATTCGTCGCTGTCTGTTAAGTGATCTCGAGTGTTCTGAATACTAAATGAAAAATATTTTAATCAAAACCAACGAAAGCTCCTTTATATGCTATCGTAAACTTATATATGCAATCTATCCGCACATTCTGATCATGGACACCTCTTTTAAGCTTCCCGCAAAACGTCATTTCAATGTTTACATTTGCACCGTGCTGCGATCAATACACGCTACGAAAAAATGTCCGGGACTTCTTCACTAGCTGAAATTTCGATCTACTGCTTTGATTTGCCGTAAAAGTCTTGATAATTTAGTTCTGTTTTTTAAATATGTGTCTGATTCATATCCAAGAAAATGCTCTACAATGCAACATGGAAATAGTTCGTTTTTCTCCCTAAACGGTTTCCCGCCACGCTGTCAAATGACGTTAGCCTTACGAGCACGCGCTACCGTAACGAGCACGCGCTTTCATCATGCGGGAGCAATGGAAAATGTAACTTATACTAGAACAGTCCCAAATTGTATAGCGTCGTTCGGGGTGCATCTGAGCAGTCCTATCAGACTCTTCACAGGGCTTACGGGATAGATTCGCTGGGACTTAGAAACTTTTTTTTTTGTTTGTTTTTTTTTTTTTTTTAGTGACAAGCAGGAACAAGTGTTTAGATGCGCAGACTGTTATCTCGCGAAGGGATAAGGTACACTTGTCGGCTTTTAACAGAGAACAGTAAGCGGGCTTTTTTGATGTTCGTGACGAAAATTCAGCGTCCGAAAATTTTGAAATGGAAATAAAAAATCTATTAATAAAAAAAAAAAAAAACCGCCGGCCTCAAGCATGACACCTGCGTGTGCGTTTTCGATGAATCAGTCGTCGGTGCAAGCAATACACAGTGAGGGAAAGGGTCGCATACCGGTGTCAGTTGCATGCTTAAATTACTCGATCGCTGAAGTGTGAACTGCCAACACCTGTTTAACTACCGCTTACTTAGCAAATAACGGTACTTGTCGCAGGTGTGAAAAGCACGCGGCGGATTACTACTGTTCTTTTAAGATGCTACCGACGGTACGAATAACACGTGGCGGACTTTAGACTTCAGTCAAATAATCCGATCATAATTAGTAGTAGTCCCACGGGAAAAAAACATGCGTCCGGCGGACTCGGCTTTGGGAATTTTTAGGAGTCCGGACCATGATTTATGCGTCCCAATCCTGCGTCCCCCGAGAACCCTGCCTCATCAGTGATCCTAAATCCTTCAATGAGAGGGTAGGGCAATCCCCCATCCGTCACCCTAAGCCCCAAACACTTTTTAACCTGCTTTTAAACTTCATTCACTCTGCACTAACACTTTCATTCTTTTTATCATGTCTCACTTTCATACACCTACAATCTCATTTTTATTCTTGCACTGACGCGCAACTGCACATAATACTCGCAAGAGGGTGCTGCAGTATATGAAGATAGATAGATAGCATCTTTATCGAATGTTTTTGATTTCAATGCAATTCCCTAGTTTTGGTAACTTAAACCGGATGTTACATTCATGCAAGGCATTATGGTCTGGAATATCATGAAATCAAATTTAGAAAGTTAAGTTTTTTAGTGAACTTTACATCTTAATAGGAAGTGTACAAGGGTGGTTTATACCAGCTTCCATATCCTATCAGACCATGATCTCATTTTTAAGGACACCCTGTAGCATACTTTCCATAAAGCTATGACTTTGTTGACTATGACTACTGGCGCGCGTGTCACTTATGCATGAACAGCAATTACTAATACGCATGCGCACTAACCATATGCTTTGTCAGTCATATGTTTAATTTCATGGCGGCAGGTCACCTTCCGTCCGTGTGTGAAATGAAGGTCTTAATATTTCTAATACAGGATATATTATTTGTTGCAGGTATGTCCCATTACATTATCTCTCATGTTTTATTAGGACACAGCAGCATTGCAAATTCTATTATTTTGCAGTTGCGCATTGACGCCTCTTTGTAGCTGCTGCGTGTCCATCTAGCAGTCTTGATTATAAATATATATGAGCTGACTCATGATGGAATGGTATGCATGTGCACGGCCGGCTGCTGTAGCTAGGCATGGCTCTTTATCTGAACGTTCCTCTGGATCCATGAATTGTGTCTATGAATAGAGAAAGCCCTGATGATCTTGCGCTTATGCGATGCGCAGCCTCGGTTGATGCTTTGCTATGCGCCTATACGTTAAGTACCTTTTCGTTATGGTCTGGTTCATATGTAGAAATAATGAGGACATTACGCTGTTCGCTGATTATACAGACATTTTGTGAATTTGAATATTGGTCAGTCATATGTTTGATTTCATGGAGGCAGGTCGCCTTCCGCCCGTGTGTGAAATGAAGGTCTTAATATTTCTAATACAGGATATATTGTTTGTTGCAGCATGGCTAGTACAAATAAGCGGTTGGATATCCACTGGTTAACCGGCGTTTTTGTTATAATCAACATGACCCGCTTCGAACACTGTAACAGAAGCAATTTCCCCTACATTGAATCTGTTGTGAGCAGGAGCAGTACACTAGATCAGAAAGGGCTTAACCCTTAAGCTTCAATGACAAATGCATAACTAGGTTGTTGGTTTTTTTCTTTGTTTTTTTTTGCTTTTTTTTCCAGATAAAATAAAGCTTGACAATTCACATGAAATTCAAAGCTTTATTTTATCTGAAAAAGTAATAATTTTCTATGCTACACTTAAGCTTGGCACTTTAAGAATTAAGCATTGCAAATGGGCTTAAGCAATAAGCTTTAAAGCATGTGTGTGTGTGAGTGTGTGTGTAAATACTCTTTGTACCAAAACCTTTTTTTTTTTTTTTCCATATTTATTCTTTTAAAGATATACACAAACATATATAGACATACACAAACATATATGTGACAATTTTTGTCTTTACAAAGTACATTTAGACATTATCATATAACAGAAAAATAGTAGTTTCTTATAATTGTATGACAACTTTTTTGCAATTATATATTACGAGTATATCTATCCAAGAAGATATTAATGTCACATGCTATATTTAGTACTGAGATTTTCTTTCATAGTTCGCAGGTGTGTAGTCCTGGGTGGGTTATAATTTTTTTATCTTTTACATATGAATATAAATTAAAGGTATCTAAGACTTTGTATACTTTAGAGTGTCAGAACTGTTTTAATTATATAAAAAAAAAACAACAAAAAAAACCCAAAAAAAAACGGAACTCTTTTCTCACATTGTGTTAAGCGGACGGACCAAGGAAGACCATTTTCCCAGAAATTTATCATACTTATTATTTATTCTTGCAATATACTGTTCATTTTTAAATTTTCTTTTCAACAATGATTGAAATCCTTGTATACTCAAATGTTTGGATAAAAACTTTGTTTTATAAATATAATACTTAGCTATAATTATGAGATAACTAATTAAGGATGATTCATGTGGCCAAGCAAATATGATATTTTTATCAGTGATACTTAAATTTATGTTCCCATTAAGCTGTAGCCAGTTTTTCAATGTGTTCCAAAACGCTTTTACTTTAGGACAGTCTACAAATAAATGTTTAATTGATTCTATTGCCTGTTCACAGAAGGAACATCTATTGCTGTCTATTTTATTGATTTTGTATAAAAATGAATTGGTTGTCAAAATTCTATTATTAATTTTGTACTGGAAATCTTTCAATTTAACCTCTTTGATATCATTAAGGGCTGTATTATATTGACATTTTTCCTCCTTTGAAATATCCCCTAGATCTCGTTGCCATCTATTTGGTAAATCATTTTCGCTTTTTATAAAACTTTCATAAATTTTCTTACAACCTTTTTTATCTTTAAGAATAAGTTTAACATGTTTTGAACATATTACATTATATTTCATATCAATACAGGTTTGAATATTATTGTTTAATAAATTCTTCCAGACCTGTGGTATTCTATTTATTACTCCTTGAAAATCTAAAATTGTGCCTCGAACATTAAACAAAGTTTTGAACTGATTAAAATCATAAAACACCCCATTCTCATTAACAAGATCAACTATATTCCTTATTCCTTTCTCATACCAATTTTTAATGTAGAATTTTCCACCGTGTTGCATTTCTGAATTAAACCATATTGGTGAGTTTAAAACATCTTCAGTTTGACTTGCTGGATTGCATTTTAAAAAAGCTTTCCAACTATTTAAAACATCAATCCAAAAAGGATTACTTAGATTTGAAGCACAAAATTTGGCATAACCATCTCCAAAAATAACAAGTTTTCTAAAGTCAACACGGGAAAGTCTGTTCCAAGAACATTCGTTTGTACTAATTAAAATTCTACGCAACCATGTTACTTTTAGTGATTCGATAAATTTGTTTATTTTTATCATCCTTAGTCCACCCTCCTTAACATCTTGTATAATAACATTACGACTTATCCTATCGGGCCCTGAGTTCCACAAAAACTTATAAAATAATTTCTCTAACTGTTTGACAAACTGTTCCGGGGGGTTTGGAAGAGCTGTAAATAGATGAATAAATTTTGAAAATGCTAAAGATTTTATGATTGTGATCTTGCCTGGGAGAGTCAGCTTTCTTTTTGACCACGATTGTAGTATTTTCTCCATTTTTCGTACTGTTTCTAAGGAGTTAAAATCCCATATATTAAAAACTTCAGGGGTAAATATAACACCTAGTATTTTAATTGGACCCTGCTCCCAATCAAGATTATAGTTATGACATAACCTCAAATCTGATCTTGACATTGAACCTATCCAGAGAGCCTTTGTTTTATCCTCATTTATTTTCAGCCCTGACATTAAGTGGAATTTTTTTAAAATACCTAAAGTTGCTAATAGTGAAGTTTCGGACCCATTTAAAAATATCTGAGTATCATCTGCATATTGACTAAGTAAAAAGGTTTTATCATTTATATCAATTCCTTTAATTGCAATTTCTTTTCTCATCATTAGGCTCAACACCTCTGCACAGAGAATAAATAAGTAGGGGGAGATAGGGTCTCCTTGTCTACACCCTCTTTGTAAATAGAAAAACTCTGACAAGAAACCATTTTGCAGAATACATGATTCTGCTCCATTTTGAAAAAGTTTAATCCATTTCTTGATAGAGGGACCAAAATTAAAATAATCTAAAGTCTTCGAAATAAATTTCCATGAAACAGAGTCGAATGCTTGTTGAAAATCTATAGAAAGTAATAAACCTGGTATATTTTGTTGTTTTGTTTCAAATAAAACATCATATATTAATCGGACATTTTCACCAATAAATCTACCAGCAATAAAGCCTTTCTGATCTTCGTGAATTATACTATCTAAAACTGATTTAATCCGATTTGCAATTACTGAGGAGGCTAATTTATAAACTTTGTACCAAAACCTTATCCAGAGCCCTGGTCCTTGTAAGCTGTATATGAGAGAATAACCTTTACTCCAAACTATACTAGAGACAGCCAATCAGTTTGCAACTGTGCTAACCGCATGAAACCAATACACTACTCCGAAAGAAAATATGTGATGGAAATGGGACTAGCATAAAAAAAAACAATATACCACTCCCACAGAAATTAGGTGATGGATATGCGACTATATCTGTTCATATTCAGAATGACTAAGTGTATGATTAGGCTAATTCTAAGTTGTCTTTTCCAAAAGTGAAAGTAGACATTTGCAATCTAACAAAATGCAGGAAAATATTTTCTCATGATTTTGAAGTTCTATATAGAACTCTGTGCATGTAAACACCTTTATTATTTTATGTAAAATCTTTGCAATCTGCAACTGATTTATGATGGGTTTTTGCTTATGGCTGAATGGGCATTCTGGATTTATGTCAATCTCTTTATCAGTGTGTTTGCTGTGTGTTAATTCCAAACATTTTGAGTAAAGAATATCACACAACAAGGTTTACTTCTTACCTAACTTAATAAGAAAATCCCATGACGTTTTTCTTCTTACCTAATTTAATACAGTCGGTGTAAAATACTTTGGGCTAGAAACAAGTACTGCTGTTGAGTATCTCTAACCAAGCATGTCAATCAAGCTATTATACTTGGATCACGACTTTTTTCACAAAAATGGGTGGGGTTGTGTTTATTTACACATGGCTAAACAGCTGATCTTAGTATTCTTTAGACATTTAAACGCTCTATATCGAAACTGCCTAAGAAAATAATTCTCTATTCCTCTACATTTTCAAAAAGATATTAAATACTACACAACTTGTACAAACAATAAAATGCTACGTCAGCAATGAAAAACCAAATCATGAAATTTGATATCATACATAACACTTCTAAGCAAAGTAGCCTGTATGAAGTTGTTTCTTAGACAATAATGCAAAAATAATCGTTCTAAAATTGATATGCCTGCTAGTCAGTTTCATTTTATTTATTTATGCAACAGTTTCTTTAAGGATTCTGCTTCAGTTATGTAACCGTTTGTAAACTTTAATTGTTATTTTTCAACCACGGTGATCCGAAGAAATGAGGTCAAATGGACAGTGAAATTTTAGTTGAGCGACTTCATTTAAAACATCGGTAAACGCTTCGATTAAACATCCATTTGATAAACTAAGACTATGAGCAACACTGACCAATGTAACCAAATGTGAAAAACAATAAATACCATTTTTCATTGCGTTTTTTCTTGCCATTTCTTCGTGCATCGAAAAGTTCTTTCGTCTGACGGAAATTATTCGAGTGATGGTTGGCTCGCAGGTTATCGACAAGAACAAAACGTTCCGCATAAAGAGAGCACCGCCTCGAATTCTACGGTAGCACATAATTGTCAGCTACCTGTACACAAGCGAGAGTCTTCCCATCTCTCATTGCTGAGTATTATGCGCAGGGATGCGTGCGTTAGAGTAGTGAGAATTAAAAGAGTGACAGTTAGGAGTGAAAAAAAAGATGAAAGTGCTTTGTTTGTTAGTAAGAATGAGATTAAAAGCAGGATAAAGACAATATTATTTTCTATGGCCTTGAATAATTAAATCTTGTTCACTTCTCTCTTGTAGGAGTCAGATCACTTAAGAGAATAGTTTCTGCGGGGAGCCTCCCAGTAAGCATTCGACATAAATCTATAGCGGGCCGTTATCGGCTCGTCAGGGTAGCTGACGGACCGATAACGGCCCGCTGTAGATTTTTAAAGAATGCTAGCTGGACTATTCCATAAAACAACAGTCATCGAAAAAGAAAATGAACACCTGTAAAAGTCACAAGCATACACCTGGCGGTAGCTGAGTGGATTATTAAGGCTGTGGCGAATGATATTCTTGGGATGTTCAAGGCATGACGGCATTGGCACTGCAACAAGGCCATACTTTTTTTTTTTTTTTTTTTTGTAAAACATCGTGAGACGCGATTCACAACGGCGATATTCAAGGGAGCCCATAATTAACTGATCTGTTGTTATGCTCAATACTTTAATCCACTGTTACAAACAACCAATTATAGGTTGCCTTTGAACTTTAATCATTTTAACTGGAAGGTGACAAATATTTATAATGTAAATGTCATGCTTAGAAGCGATTCTGCCGAGCAACTACAATCTGATTTGAGCAGAAATAAAATATACTCCTGGAAACCACCCGTTTTACTATTTGGGCTTCGTCGCCAGAAAACCTGTCTGATCGATCAGGTTAGACAAAAACTGGCTTGCCCAGTCTCAAAAACACGAATTTTGGCATACAGCAGCCTAAGTAATTATACTTTTCAAGTAGCGAACAACAAAAGCGTTGATCAGACTGCGCGGTTGATCTGCACCTTTGTTGTTCGCACTTGCAGGTTGCAGGTTTTCTTCCGGGGAGGGTGGGGTGGGGTATATTTTATTTTGTAACGGTGGATTAAAGTATTCAACATAACAACAGATCAGTTAATTATGGGGCGCGTGTATATAAACCGAGTTGGTTATGTGCCGAGTTTGCTATGTGCCGAGTGGTCCCACAATCGCCAACCGAAGTTGCGCAGCACGTGAAAGGGAAGCTAGACAACAGTAAGCATTGGGCACTCTCTTGACTATTATTTACCTTAATTTCAGGAAAATGGTCTATTATATTACTATAGGACTTAATTAACATTACGTTTTTAAATCTTAATTTGTACGGATGTGCTGAGATTATATATAATGTATACTTAAATCAAGTAACACACACACACACACACACACACACACACACACACACACACACTTGTAAATTTGTCTTGTTATTGAAAAAAAAAAAAAAAAAAAAAAAAAACATTTTTTGTGTACCCATTAGAATCCTTGTTGTTTTCATCGCTGTTGTTAGGTTTAGTCAGTCAATGAGTGAGTGAGTGAGTTTGTTTGTTGTTTTTTTGTTTGTTTGTTTTTTGTTTGTTTGTTTGTATGTATATTCTTTTTGTTTTGTTTTGTTTGTTTTCTATACAACAGCAATAGAAAAAGGTAATAGGTTTGTAAATGTACAACAAGCTATCCTCCATTCCCTTATAGTGCAATAAAACTACCAACAAATCTAGGTTAACGTTTGTTTGTTTTTTTGTTGTTTTTTTTCCTCCTCTTTCTTCTTCTTCTTCTCCTTAAGTTGACGAAGTCATCAAGATGAATAAAATAATAGAACTATAAAAGGTGCGTCCTCGCCTACATCGATAAAACCAGGATGTCCCACTATTAAAGTTACAGGTCATGCAGATAAGTTATGGTTTCCAAAGTCAAGTTCTGAATGAACAAAATATGCCATTTCACACAGAACCTGTCTTTTGCTGCCAATTTATCTCACTAAAGTTCTTTCCCGTTTAAAATTTACCTTTTTATGGCTGGGAGCCAATGGATGTTTCATGTTCTCGTTATCTTTCATGAACACACTCGTTCAAACCGTCTGCTATTTTCTGTCTTTTGTTATGTATTTCACATGGATCCGTAGGTTAGCGCTTCTGACATTATGAAAACAAGCCTATTCAAATATACTGAAAATTTTACCACCAAAAGATGAAACTTTTCAGATAAAAATTCTGATATTTTCATATTTCTGCTCAAAACATAGATTGTGGGTACTCGTCAGAACCGCCTCGGCGAGGCGGTTCTAATGAGTACTCACAATCCATGCTTATGAGCAGAAATAAGAAAAATAATGTATACCCCTGCAAACCCCGGTTTTACTATATAAGTGGGGCTTAAGGGATTCAACATTATATAGGCATGTTTTCCTGACGTCTTTGGAAGCGGGCTTCACGACTTCATAGCGCATAATCGTGCAGAGCATTTCATCTGAAAGCGTGCATTTGAGCCAGCGCACGACAAAACCTATAACGAGACCTGTGTAAACAGCAAAGATCAGATCAGCTTGTACATCTACCTAGTATGGCAAGGGTTCTCGTTTATCCCTCTTTGGATAGCCTGGAGGCTGTAGAAGGCACATGTGATCAGCGAAAGACTCTGATCAGACTGCGCGGATGCGCAGGCTGATCTGAGTCTTCGCTGGTTGCACAAGTCTTATTGTAGGTTTTGTCTTGCGCTGGCTCATTTGTCTTTGAGAACGGAGCACATGCAGCCCAGCAAATAAATAAATAAATAAATAAATAAATAAATAAAGGCAAAACGCCATTACTACAGTATGTTCAACTATCGTCCCAAACGATTTATGACAAAAACGTCAGAGCAAAGTCTGAACACAAATATCCAAAACATACATTTGCATAAGCGAAGGTTTCGTGACAGTCAAATTGTCATAACAAATTTTGTCGTTGTATCGAGTGTCGGTATAAAGAGAGCTGTCTGTAGTTAACTCATTTATGCCTAGCGTCCCATAAAAGAGACATTGACAAATAGTGTAAACCCAGATCAGACGATATGATTAAGTTCTACACTGTTTGCAGAAAGTACAGGAATTTCTGTAATAATTGGTGATACTAAATACAAACCAAGTAGCCTTGCCCAAGGCTTAGAAATATACATATCTAGTTTTTGGCTTATTGAGCTCTGTGGCTAGTCTGTAGATAATATGGTCTGGATTTCTAATATATTTCAGAGACAACCACAGAAGAAAAGTTCACCCATAGACTAGCTAAACATTGAATCAAAAAGTAGAATGTAAATGAAAAAACAAATAATAATAAGTAAACAAAAAGTGACAAACATACTTATATATTGGCCTAGTAGCTAGGCTACAAACCAAGCAACCCTTAAATTGGAAATTAACCTGTCCAAATGCAGAAGTAGGAGAGTCCACTAGACATTAATGGGTTAAATGGACTTATGAAAAGTTTAGCATATGTATGGTAGGAATTAAGTTGTTTTTTTTTTTTTTTTTTGTTTTTTTTTTTTTTTCCAATGTTTAAGGTAAATATTTCCAATGTTCAAGGTAAATAAGTTATATTCTGAATGTTACACAGAATTCGAAAAAGGCCATATTTTACAATAAAACTGTCAAATTAATATGGCCTAATAAAGTCGCTGTATAAGTAGATTGGATATACACAGATTCTATTTAATTGAAGTAAAATATCTGTTTACACGTCAAAGATGTATAAATCAAACTTTAATAGGCACAATGTAAGTATAAAGCTATAGTGCATGCCAAAAAATGTTCATTTAATCATCATGTGTGTTCGGCTATCAGTACATACACATTTTAGGTGCAATATTGTCGGTGTCTAATTGGCGGTACATGTACTGGTATGTCACATTTCAGGTACCGATATGTAACATTTCAGGTTGCGGCACAGTCGGCGTCTAGTTAGCGGTACATATGCCGATAAGTCACATTTCATGTTGCGACACTGTCGGTGTCTTGTAGGCTTTAATCAAAATAAACCAGTATGTCACATTTTAGGATACAGTTCTGTCAGTGTCTAGTTGGCGGTACATATACCGGAATTTCACATTTCTGGTTGCGTTACTGTCGGTGTCTAAATGGTGGTACTTACACCGGTATGTCAGATTTCAGGTTGCGGCGTTGACAGGTGTCTAGTATGAGGTACATATACCGGTATGTCACATTTCAGGACGCGGCATATTTAATGTCTAGTAGGCGATACAGATATTGGTATGTCACAATTCAGGATAACTGTATGTCTCATTTCAGGTTGCGATACTATCGGTGTCTAGCTGGCGTTACATATAGGGGTATGTCACATTTTTGGGTTGCGATATTGTCGGTGTCATGTAGGCGGTACATACACCCGTTTATTATATAACCTAAAAATAGACTTTCTTTCATTGGCTGAGAGCTGTTTTCAGCCCAGTGAATATTTCTGATGTTCATCGGCTTGTGCGCGGCTTCAAGTAAATAAAATGATATTTTCACATGAGAAAGAATATGATTTTTTTTCACTAGTGAAAAATAACAAGTCGATGTTATTTTCACTACCCGCTTTGGAACACTTCGGTTTTCTTCATTGTTTCACTAACAGATGCCGATCCCGCTTCGGTTTTTTGAACTCCTGTAACTTCTCTGTTTCTTAACAAAACTATAAAGTCTTGGTATGCATTTTCTTAGTTAGAATGTAAGGGACATTTTGGTAACAAGATTATTTTAATTTGCCGAAACTTTTTTGTTTTTGTCTCTCCAGCGCTTCACATGTTTTGAAAGCACTGAACGTCGACGCCATAGTGTTCATGTTGTTTGGTGACGTTGTTATGACGTCAGAAGCGCGCACTGGCGTGTTAACAATAAAATAAAAAATAAAATTTACTCTTTCTCAGTGAATACTATAAAAATTTTCATCTCGTGTAATGAAAACATTCAAATTTTCACTCGTGCTTCGCACTCCTGAAAGTACTGATGTCACATTTCAAGTTGCAGCACTGTCGATGCCTAAAAGGGGATTCAGACATAGGTATGTCACATTTCAGCTTGCGGCATTATCAGTACCTAGTAGGCAATGCATATGCCGGTATGTCAAAATTCCGGTTGCAGCATTGTCCGTATCTAGTAGGCAATGCATATACCGGTATGACAAATTTCCGGTTTCGGCATTGTCAGTATCTAGTAGGCAATGCATATACTGGTATGTCAAAATTCCGGTTGCGGCATTGTCAGTGTCTAGTAGGCGGTACATACCGGTATGTCACATTTCAGGTTGCGATATTGTCGGTGTCTAGTTAGCGGTATGTACACCAGTTTATCACATTTCAGGATGCGGCAATGCCGACGTCTAGTTGGCGATACATATAACGTATGTCACATTTCAGGTTGCGGTATTGTGCGTGTCACTATAGTAAGTGATATAGATATGGGAATGCTACATTTCAGGTTGCGGCATTGTCCTTGTTTAGTAGGGGATACATATACCGGTATGTCAAATTCCAGGTAGCGGCATTGTCAATATCTAGTAGGCTTTATATATACGGTATGTCACATTAAAGGCTGCGATATTGTCGGTGACTAGTAGGGGATACATATACCGGCATTTCAGGTGCGGTACTGTCGGTGTCTAGTTGGCGGTACATATAGGTGTATGTCACATTTCAGGTTGCGATATTGTCGGTGTCTAGTAGGCAGTACATACACCTACATGTCACATTTCAGGATGCGGCATCGTCAGTGTCTAGTAGGCGATATACTGGTATGTTAAATTTCAGGTTGCGATACTGTCGTGTCTAGTAGGCGATGCAGATATTGGTATGTCACATTTCAGGTTGCGGCATTCTCGATGTCTAGTAGGCGTTAATACACCGGCAAGTCACATTTCCGTTGCGATATTGTTGGCGTCTAGTTGGCGGAACATAAACCGGCATGTCACATTTCAGGATGAGGCATTGTCGGTGTCTAGTAGGCGATAAAGATATTGGTATGTCACATTTCAGGTTGCGGCATTGTCGGTATCTACTGGTATGTCACATTTTAGGTTGTTATTGTCGGTGTGTAGTCGGAAGTAGATATACCGGCATGTCACATTTCAGGCTGCTGCATTGTCAGTGTCTTGTATCAGGTCATGTATCGCTTGGTCACATGTCTGGCTGCGGCATTATCGGTGTCTAGTCGGAGTTACATGTACCCTATATAATATTTCTTTAAAAGTCTTCGTAAAACAAGTTCAGTGAAAATGCAGAATTTACAACTCATTATCCGTACGCATAACCCTACCCCGTTTCTGATTTTATGTTTATTTTTAGGTGTTAACTATTATGTGCTTTTTTTAAACAAGACAAAAACAAGCGTTTTAAGAAGTTTTTGACTCATAGATCCATTTTAGTTCCACTTATCTACCCCATTAGAATGAAATATGTTGGACTGAATATTCATTTCTGGCATGTTTTCTTTATATCGCCTCTTTAAAACTTACCTGTAATAGTGTTAAGTTTTATTATTGTCCCACTTAGAAATAATGATCTGCGCTCTTTGAAGAAAAAAAACAAAACAAAACAAAACAAAACAAAAAAAAAAAAAAAAAAAAAAAACTTTCATTTGACAGTTGCATGCAGTTTACTTAGACTGTATTTACTTTAACAACTTTAATAACCATATGAATCGCACGTGAGAAAACGTACCTTCGGACGCATGCGCACAGCGAAGATTCAAATCAGCCTGCGCATCCGCGCAGTCTGATCAGAATCTTCATTGTGCGCATTTTGGATAGTCAAGGATGCATAGTTTCTTCATGCGGACAACCAAGTCTCTGATCAGACTTCGCGGATGCACAGGCTGATTTGAGTCTTCGCTGGGCGCATATGTCAAAAGGTACGTTTTCTCACGTATCGGCTCATATAACCATCACAATCTCCTTAATGTACGTGCATTATCGTGCGAATAAAAGAAGAGAGATTTTCTAGGGAAAAATAAGACATTATCAGAAAGGACGAGGTCATGGAACTTCATGTTGCACGTTACATACAAATTTAAAGTCCTTTAGTTGTCATTGAATCCATTGTTGGAGAATATGTGGTGAAATGGCTGACAACATTTATAAGTAATTTTCGCAAGCTTTTGATAAAGAAATTTTTTTGTTTACTTTGCATTTCTGTCTTGCCTAAAGTTAACAAAAGATCACGTTCCCTAATTAGATTTTTGGAGGAATGACCGTTGATAGCAAAGAACACACACATATGCAAGCACGCGCATAAATGAAAAAAAAAAAAAAAACAACAAAAAAAAAACAAAAAAAAAAAAAAAACGCGGTGACGAAACGTTTTAAGCCTGATTAGCTAGTCAAGTTCGGTCACTTGAGCCTCACCAGTGACCCTCATATAAAATTTCAAATTTCTGAATGGGTTCAATGATCATAAAGTACAAGAAAATCTAAACTATAATACCGTGAAGTACAGGGAGACGTTTCACGGCCGCCACAGAGTACTACCAACAGCTGTAGTGAAGACTATTACATTTTAAAAGGAAAGATCCTTGAAAGCAATGAACACACACACACACACACACACACACACACACACACACACACACACACACACACACACACACACACACACACACACACACACACACACACACGAACTGAAAATAACTGAAGAGTCGAAGTTTTCTAGGCTAAACTACCTAGTTTCGGTCAAGTAAGCATCATCAGGTCAAGTCCTTTTCGGTGTTTAGTCGCAACGCGGCTCGGGTTACACTTTTTACCCAACGCAGTACATTTGGCGCGTTTACTGGAGCATTCATATTAAACTGGAAGCCTGTTCTATTGCAAGCCGCTGTACTATCTACTGTGCAAAATAGATAGCGTATATTATATAGGGCATAAGATATCTAATACAGGATATATGAATTAATATATATATAATCTATATTAGATATCTTATATCCTATATAAGATATCTGATAAATCATATTAGATATCTTATTTAATTCCACATACGACGTATAAGATAAGTTACCACGTAAGACTGTTATTTGTTAAATAAGATATCTTATATACTAATAAATACTAACTTCTCATATACTAAATGCTATCTGATAGCCTAAATGAGATATCTTATTTAAATGAATAAATGAGATAGCTTCTTTTTTAAAAAAGATATCTTATATCCTATATATGATATATACGATATATACCAAATAAGACATCTTATATGTCAAATTAGATATATGCTAAATAAGATAACTCATACAGTACTATATGTATCTTATTTCCTATATAAGAGCTCTTATATAGGATATAAGAGATCTTATTTACTAAAGAAGATATCTTTAATGTTATATCACATATATGTTTTAGCAATTCAGATATCTTAAATGTTATATCAGATATCTTATATAAATTGGAGGGAAATATAAAACACAACATACAATTGTTGCTCCCTCAGGCCGAAACGGCGGACTCAGAAATACCTCAACATCTCTTAAACGTTCAAACAACTATTGAAAGTGCTAACAGATGTGTACGGGACAAAGGCATGGTGCCTCCCCGGTACTAGCATATTACTTTCAATGCACTTGTATTTCTTGGTCTTTCTCATACCCAGATGAGAATGTATAAAATATTAAAATCCTTTAAATGAAAATCTTAAATTCATAAAATGCCAGTAAAATCATCAGCTAAAACACGGCCGTTCTTGGTACTAATGTCTAAAAGAAAGTGATATTTATTCGTTTTAGTCATTCATGACGTAATGTAATCAAGATTATCGTTCAGAGGAGATTTTACTGTTAAAAAAGTTTAGCCGCCGTAACAATTCGACTATTTACACTTTTTTTCATGAAACGGTGCGACAATACGCATGTGAAAAATTCCGTGGATCGAGTTGAAGGGCTCGATAGAGGTGCGAAATGACGAAGGATCGAATTGACCAATGAATGCGAGTTGATTAAAGTGGAAATGACAAAGGTTCGAGTTGACCATAAAAATACGGTGACCATGCTGATACAACACGCATTGATAATTCGAGGACGATTGATTACCAATCGAGTCTGTTCGGATCTTTTCGTGTACATCAAGCTAGGGAGGCTTCATTTAATTCAGTTGATAAACATACAAAATATCTTATATAATACATTAGATATCTTATATAGGAAACTAAAGAAGATATCTTATATATGATATACGATATCTTATATAGTTTATCAGATATCTTCCATGTTAAAAAAGATATCTGAATTTGCGAATAAGATATATGCAAATCCAAATAAGATATCTTTATGTTATATAAGATATCTTATATACATAAATAAGATATCTGACATACTATATATCTAATATAGCATATCAGATATCTTAATTAGTATATAAGATATCTGATTTAGTCAATATATGTTATATAAGATATCTAATATAGTATAAAAGATATCTGATATACTATTTTAGATACCGAATCTATTTGAATAAACCAGATATCTTATTTATTAATACAGCTATCTTATATCCTATATAAGATATCTAATATACCTTATCATATATATTATATCTTATATAGCATACAAGCTATCATATATAGCATATAAAATATCTTATATAGCATATACAATTACTTAATTGATATATAATTAAGATATATAACATATAAGATATCTGAAATATTAAATCAGATATCTGATTTATAGATTATATAATAAAACGGCTTACCATATTGTTCTCATAAAACAGACAACCCTATAAGCTGTAGGGTGAGAAAACCAATCTACATTCATATTCGTCCGCCGATATTATAGTCAATATGATTAAACTCTTATTTCTTCAAAACTTGAAGTTTCTTTGGTTTTGTTTATCTATTCGCTTGTTAAAAGCATCAGAGTGTATTATTATTAAGGTTAATATATTTGAATGCAGAATTTAGCCTTAACAACGTTAGCAGGGAATTATTTATTAGGTCGTTATTAGGTTGGTACGAAGTAATAGGAACATGAATTGTCGAAATGTGGCGGTTTTGCAACTGTCCCGAAAAAACCCCCAAAAAACTCTGACGATTTATAGAAATCTGTAGATATTGCGAGCAAACAAAATATATCTTGCTGTCATAGCATTCAGCTGATGTAGGTTTAATTTCATATAAATTATAAGCAAGCTGGGCCCGGTTGTTCAAAGCGTCATTGGCTTAACGAGCTCGTTAAGGGTCATTTCGTTAACTGTTTTAGCGGATTCAGTATACAATATTCTAATATTTTTTGCTAAAAAAATGTGAGTAGCTTTTGCACTGCAAAAGCTACTCACATTTTTTCAGCAAAAAATTTCAGCGTATTTGCGTATCACTCGATGTAAATTTTAACGAATCGTTAACTAACAATGTCGTTAGCTTTGAACAACTGGGCCCTGATGATTTTTATCGGTAGGAATGCAAACAGACGATTTCATGTTACAATAGTCATGCTGGTTTACGTGCATATGATGAGAGTGAATGGCCGCGGTGGTCTTTGTTGGGAATATTTACCATATGTTTCACGGAATAACGCTTCATTAGCTTTTCTGAAAAGCAATGAATATCGTTGAAATTCTAACGATACCATGGTAAGCGGTCTTAAGGGGACTTGATGGATTTTCAGCCATTTTTACAGAGGGGACAACTTCCTCTGTGACTTCCTGTTTGCGTTCCTGTACACTAAAAAGGAGTCTCAGGGTCTTCTTACTGTCATGCCAAAATTGTACAGTGGATGTATTCTAATGAATATTAAAGTAACCCATTGTAGACTGGATAGACTCCCCCACACTATATATTGGAAGAGTCCAATTTCAATTTTAGGTATGTCAGGTTATGAAATTTAGATATTCCTAGAGAAAAAAAAATGACCAAACTATTTGCAAACGTACTGTGGCGTCTGATCTGGGTCTGCACTGTTTGAATATTACCCTTTTAGGGCTCTCCAGACAACAATGGGTTAAAGGTCAAAACGACAGATCAGTTTGGTCGGCCTATACAAATGTTTCATTGTACTGGCGATAAATAGCGTAAATGTTTGTTTAAACTTTACCACTCTCTGGGCATTTTCAGCAGACGACAAATTGATGATATTTTTCTTATTTTTCCCAGAAAACAAGATTAGACATTTCATGCAAATTGTCTCCTTAGGAGACAATCTGCATGAAATGTAAAATCCTGTTTTCCAGGAAAAATAAGAAAAATATTTCAAAATGTCGCCTGCTGAAAATTTTACCCAGATTGCTGAGCGTTAAGAATGGGAAAACTGTTCGGTTCGACACTGGAACGCGTTGATAATGCTGCAATAGTCATTAGATATAGTACTGTACGCGTCATTAGTGTAATGGAAGTTTCTTTATTTTTCTTTCTTTCTTTGTCCTTATTTTTATGGGTATACTATATGCTTGCTTTTCGTAAAGATACGACTACATACATTCGAGTCCTTAGGGACAGCTTAACGCTTAGCATTATCAAATTATTTTTCTTTCCCTTTTTTCCCTAGAAATCAAGTTTTGACATTTCATGCAAATTGCCTCCAACGGAGATAATTTGCATGAAAGTCAAATCCTGTTTTCTGGAAAAAAATAAAAAAATAAAAAAAAAACAAAAAAAAAAAAACGATCAGTTTGTCGGCTGCTGAATTAGCCCAGAGAATGGTGATGGTTAAAGTCCTTTTAGCTGAGTGTGTCAGATACTCGGGATACAGTTTGTCAGTTTTGCACAAGCACTGGTTACACGCGGTTAGCTGCCTAGAGGACCAAATCTGTCAAGGAAAACGTGTGGTTAAGTATACTGACCGCGCTCGACATAGGCCTTATGGGTTGACTTGACCTCAACACAAACAAATTGTCAAAATGTCACTTATGGGGGACGTGATGTACTTATTCGATTTTTTAAACTTTTGCGATTTCCTGCTTGGTTTTGCATACCAAGCTCCTCTGAAAAGTGGTCTACTCTAAAAGGAAAAAAATTGTTCCCGATGGAAACATTTTCCCCCCTTTTAGAGTAGAACCCTTTGAAGAAGGGGGCCAAGATAATTTTAACCGAGTTGTCGTCCCTGAAAGTGTATCAGTTCCCTTTATGAATAATCAATATAGTAAATGCTTAGCCAACAAAATAAGCTGTTTTTTTTTTTTTTTTTTTTTTTTGTTTTTGTTTTTTTACAAAGTCATACACACGCACTCAGTGCGTGTGTATGACTTTGTGAAAAAACAAAAACAAAAAAAAAAAAAAAAAAAAAAAAAAAAAAAAACAGCTTATTTTGTTGGCTAAGCATTTACTATATTGATTATTCATAGTATATTAGTATCTGCTGAGTCTGTTTGAATGGTAACAGGTCGTGTGCGATATCAGGGAATCTGCTTCATTATATAATGATATATTTAATACATTAATGTTAAAGCATGCCAAAAAAGAAACAGCGTAGACCCAAAACAATTTCACACAAAAACAAAAAACAACAACAAAAAAAACAGCTTATTTTGTTGGCTAAGCATTTACTATATTGATTATTCATAATATATTAGTATCTACTGAGTCTGTTTGACTGGTAACAGGTCGTGTGCGATATCAGGAAATCTGCTTCATTATATACTGATATAATTTAATACATTAATGCTAAAGCATGCCAAAAAAGAAACAGCGTAGACCCAAAACAATTTAACACAGAGCACAAATTAAATGGAAAAGCAATGTTGGTGCAAAATCTTAACAAACCGGGCAGTTTGATCGGAATTTGATCAAAATCGGATGAAAAAACTGTTTTATGAATAGTTATTAAGGCTTTTATAGGATGTCATAAAGCCTTAATCAAGATGAAAACCTAAATAAATCAAAGCACTGAGAGTGTTGGTTGGGGCGGTTCCCTTAACTCTTGAACTGATTGGGATTTACGCTGAAATATCAAATAGCAACACATAAACAGTAATCAATAATTGGCAACCTCTTTTGGGGTTTACACATTTTATGCAGATATCTCATTTCAAATAAAGACATCTCTTTTAATAAAAAACATATATCTGTAATTTTTGGACTTACAGATATCTTTATTGAAATGCAGATATCTGTAATTGAAATAGAGATATATCTAACTGAAATGCGGATATTGGTATTGTGAAATTCAGACATCTCTATTTTCAATTTTAATATAGGTATCTGCATTTCAATTAGAGATTTCTACATGTCAAATACAGATATCTGCATTTCAATTAGAGATATCTCTAATTAAGCTGAATTCTGGATATCTGCATTTAAAATACAGGTATCTCTAATTGAAATGCGTGTGTCTGTATTTGAAATGAGATATCTGAATTTCTAAATTAAATACATATATATATGTATTTCAGTTAGAGATATCTGCATTTCAATAAGATATATCTGTATTTATGATTGCATCAGAGATATCCCTATTAACTCCACTTATGGAAAACTGATACCTCCCTCGCATATTTTTACTTGCGCACCGTTCACCGGTTACAAATACCAATGTGGCGGACGGTGCAGTTCTCCCCCTTACAGACAACACAAAGAAACTAATTAATTATGCTCATCATCCCTATACAGTCAAACCCGTCGCTATAAACATTCCCTTATTTTTGGTTACAAACAAGCATACATAAACTTTATTCGCATAGGCCGCCATCTTTGCTGTGCCAAAAGACAGCTTGAAAATAGCCCCTTGTCTGCCCTTTTTTCTGTGGTTAGTAGAACCGCGCCTAGGGTAACGTTTTCTTTTTTTTTTTCAGAGATTACTATAGAGTGCGATTTGCACCGATTTCTGGCGGCCTCTCACAGTTTAATGTACTGGATGGGGGCGTGCTTCAGCAAAAAAAAAAAAAAAAAAAGAAAAAAAAAATGAAGATTCCCGCAATTTTTTGAGCGATTTTCATTTTTTCCGGACCTAAAGTATTTAAGAAGTTGTTTTTCATTTTTGTTTTTCTTTTCTTTGACATGAAAGCAAGGAGTCAAATATTGATAAAAATTCAATGATATCACTCATCTCTCATCTTACACGTTACAAAGGGAAACAACTTAGCTCATACAAGGTTATACAAAGGTAACAACGCAATCACCAGATAGCATTATGTTGGCAGGAAATGCCAGTCATATTCTTTAAATATTTTATTCTGATAATAATCGTAGAAAGTACTCGTAAGTATTTTAAGAACTATTTTGTTATTGCTTGCATGTTCTGAAGCAGAATTCAGGCTAACTGTTATAACGGTACGAAATTATCTGCTATGAAATGTTCCGCCTATATTGTCGAGAAATATCGGTCAAATTGGTCAATTCGAGCAATACCTGTCGCTCAGCCTAGGGGGCAGTTAAGTAGAAAGAAAAGACGACACACAGAATCCGTCTCATTGGAGGAGCCCCCCTCCACAGCCCCCACTCCCCCTCCCCTCCCCCCTCCCCTCCCCCCCCCTCCCGCCACACACACACCTCTATTGCAAATTCTTAAAATCACATCTGCTTGTTAGACAACACTGTAGATTTGGTTTGCTTTACTGGAAGACTGCCGTATTCATAATCGTCTGCCGATATTGTACAAAATATGATCAAAATCATATTCCTTCAAAAGTTTGACGTTTCCTTTCCTTTTATTCATTTTTTCGCTATTTATAAACATCGGAGTGTATAAATGTATAAAGCGAATATGTTTTAACGCAGAATATAGCGTTATCAGCGTTATCAGGGAACTATTTTTGGGGCGATTTTAGGTAGCTATTAGGTAGGCAAGTTTCAGCTGAACGGATATTTGAAATGCGGAATAGTAAAACTGGTGGCGGTAAACCGCCCCCAATAAGATTTGCAACACTATTCAACCTCTATATACTGTTGTATATGGCTTCTTCTCTAGGCATTTATGTATTGTGTTTGAAAACTGCAGAAGATTTTATTTAATATTTTGAAATGTTCAGAACCTCATTCAATATTCAAAATGGCTGCGCCCTGGATAATGGATTTCAAATCTTTAAATATCTTTAACTTCCCTGGTTTTTATCAGGTTTTCGATCAAATTTACATCAAAATTCATTATTTGTCAACTTCTTTCATTTGAGATACATTTTACCAGCCTTGCGTTTCCCTTTAAGGTAACGTAAACAACCAATAAAGAAGATGATAAGGATACTTGTCCCGAACAAATGCAAACTTGATGATTCTGATAATCAGACCACGTATCGAGGGTTGAGCGCAAGACTAGCGTAAGTCAGATGGTTGTTTTTCCCCAAACCTAATCTCCTCACCATGAAGGCGTTATGAAGATTACAACATTTCTTTCTGTAAACAATGAAAATTTAGGTGCCATTGCTCGTATGAGCAATGGCACCTAAATTTGCATTGTTTACAAAGGGGTCCAAGTTGCCCCTAAACAAGGGTTTCAAAAATATGTTTGAGTTACAATAGTCTTGCGCTCAACCCTCGATATATTAAGTTGTTCATTCTATATATGTATTTACAACATTTTATCTTTTCGTTTCAATCTTTAACTATAAAACAGAAGTCATGATTACCGAAACATAAATCTATATCGGATCGTTATCGGCCCAACAGAAATCCCTAATTTTATTTCTGAACCGATTATGATCAAATTTGTACCAACGTGCTTATTTTCTAAGGCTGAAAACACATGTCACATTTAATTTGCCTTTCCTTTTAACGTATTTCTGTAGGCTCAGACGTCATAAGACATTTCTGCCTTTTCTGGTATGTCTAATCAATTAAATTGTGTTTCTTTTGAGAGAAAATAAAACTTGTATTGACCCAGCGGTAAAGTTTACGGTAAAATCAGAAAAAAAAAAAAAATATATATACATACATATATATATATATATATATATATATACTATATATATATATATATATATATATATATATATATATATATATATATATATATATATATATATATATATATATATATATATATATATATATATATATATATATATATATATATATATATATAAATTATTATTATTATTATTATTATTATTACTATCATTATTATGAGCCGGGCTATGCGAAAAGGTATCTTCTGGGTGTGAGTGTGTGTGTGTGTGTGTGTGTGTGGTGGGGGGGGGGGACAACAAAGGTCCAGATCAGTCCAAGTGCCCCGCGCAGTCTGATCAGGGTATTCCTCTCACAAGTTATCGCATACTTTACAATACCTTTGAAGGGCTCAGATGTTAACCCTTGCCATGCTGAATTAATTAAGATGCCACGCCCACTTCAAATTTTCAGCCAATCAAATTACTTGATCCAGAATGTTGATAATAATTCATATACTGAGTTGCAAACAGTGCAGGTCCAGATCAGTTGGCTTCTTAGAAGCCAACTATCTGGGTCTACACTGTTTGCAAAGGCAGGACATATCCGGGTTCTGCAAGACAAGGGTTAATGCGCAGATGCGCAGGCTCTCTTGTCTTTCTCAGTTCGCATTATGTGATTGAAAAAAAAAAACACTTTTCACATGGCGTGACCCAATAATGTTATTATGGAATCAAATGCGACGTAGCATGGGAAAAAGGACCTTTGTTTCCTATCGTATTTACCCTTAAAAATCGGATACATTAACTCCCTTCCGTACTCGTCCGAAAAATCTGAACGAGTTCATTTAACTACTTGCTGAAGTGTGCAAATCTGTTGGATGGGTGGTATCCAGCAAATAGTGAAGGCCCTGACCAGAATGCGGCGTCTGATCTGGGTCTACATTGTTTGCTCAGGCCTGTCTGTCCAAATACTTCGGGTAAATATGGTATGCAGACAACGGAGTTTAAAATCAGCTACCTCACTCACTCAGTCTGATAGGGATCTACGTTGCCCTCTTATAGAATCACTAGATGCTGTTGAAGATATCGACGAGCAGAGAAGGGCCTGATCAGACGCGAGGAAGCGCAGTTTGATGTAGGCTTTAACCCATTGTAGACTGAATGAACTCCCTCACGCTATATATTGGAAGATTCTAATGTCGATTTTAGGTATGTCAGGCTATGTGATTTAGACATTCTTAGAGAAAAATGGTTGAACTGTCTGTAAACAGTGGAGACCCAGATCAGACGCTGCATTCTGCGGCGTCTGATCTGGGTCTGCATTGTTTGCCAGTTACTCTTTTAGGGGTCTCCAGACTACAATGGGTTAACTGTTTACACATGATGAAAGGTCCTTTTTTTTGTTTGTTGCAGCTTACATGAAAAGATAAATAAAGAATCAAAGTTTGATTTATCGTCGTATTTTCAGGGAATTGAGTACACAAATAATGCCCAGTAAAAATATTTATGTAAGATCAGATATATATATATATATATATATATATATATATATATATATATATATATATATATATATATATATATATATATATATATATATATATATATATATATATATATATATATATATATATATATTATGACCAAAATGGTAAGGTTCATCCGAGTAGACCGACAGATTTAGCAGTAAGTTCCAATGCAATACGATTGTGGCCAACAAAGAAATAATAAAAAACAATAATACATGTAAAAACCCCTAAAATTCAAACGCTTAATTCGGTGATCCCCTAGTGACTTCCTTAAATAATCATACAGACTGACCTGAGTAAACAGTATAGATCCTGATCAGGCGCCACTATGGCGTCTGGTCAGTTTCTACACAGTTTCTACTCATCCAACAGTTTTTAGACGCAACAACAGGTAGGAGGATGGACTTTTTTAAGTTTCAGGGATAGTTATGGTAACGAGTTAGGGTCCAAATATTAAGGTATACTTGCACAGATTCCGGGTATTTGCACTTCGCACTTCACTTCAAGAACTAGGGAATATATTTCACTTGGTAAATTTTTACGGTAAAATCAGAAAAAAAAAAAAGAAAAAAAAATGACCAAGTGAAATCTATTCCCTTAAAGTTGTTGAAGTGAAGTGCGAAGTGCAAATACCCGGAATCCACCAAGATAGGCAAATTTTGTGGCCCCCCTGTTTCCTTCCCAGAATCCCAGATCCCTTCTGAAAAGGGGTCTCGTCTAAAAGAAAAGAGTTTGCTACCAAGGGGAGCAAATTCTTATCTTTTAGAACAGACCCCTTTTCAGAAGGGAGGCAAAACAATTTCGACAGGGTTGCCTCCCGTGATAGCGTATTACTTCTCTTAATTGCTTTGAAGTGGTCGCTTAATTTGTAGATAAGTTGTAAAGCGACACTTTGACTTACATAAGTACTTGACAACTAAGCCATTTGAGCTGAGACATGACAACAAGTACCTCATAACATGTGCATGAGCAGCCTACGCATCTTATTGAAGAAGCTTTGAATCCTTGGCTTCCCACAGGGTGCAAGCAAAGACTGATCAGACTGCGCGGATGCGCAAGCTAATCAGATTTTTGCTGAACGCACATTTCATCAGGTTCAGTTTTTCATATATTTATTGATGAAAAATATACTATAACTTCAGATTACAAGTATCGGGTATACTAAATATTGGAACAGACAATCCTGCGCAAATAGTGTAGACCCAGGTCAGACGCCGCAGAACGCGGCGTCTGATCAGGATCTACACTATTTGCCACTCATACAGCAGTTTTGACTTATTCAAAGTTTAGGACACTTCTGATTAGGTGTTAAAGTGTCCCAATTAAATATTTTGGGTCAACTGGGTACACATTATTTAACATGTGTAACGCTATGCATGATGGGAAAAAAATCAGCAGGCGATATTTTGAAATATTTTCCTTATTTTTCCTAGAAAATATGCTTTGACATTTCATGCACAAAACGTCAAAGTCTATTCTCAGGAAAATATAAGAAACATAAATTTGTTGTCTGCAGAATATGTCCAGAGAGTGGTAAAGGTTAATATATTTCAAAATATGTGCAATTAAATACGATGTTATTTACATCCTTGATAATAATAATAATAATAATAATAATAATAATAATATTAGTGATAATAATTATAAGAATAATTCTTATTATTATAATAACTAAGTACAATTCTTACGTCTATTTACCATTTAATTTGAAAAGCCATGTTTTTCATCTTATAAAATGTAACAGAATTTTTTCCCGTTTACCCGGAGGAAAAAGGGGATCAATCCTCTCCGAAAATTTGGTAAACAGAGCTAAAAATTTTACCAAGTTATATTTATGATGTTATCCCCTTGGATAAAGAACCATAAGTGGAATAATAATAATAATAATAATATTAATAATAGTAATGGAAAACATACAATTTTCTTCTTTTTTTTTCTTTTCAAATCTTTCATTGACTTACCTGATTTGTGTGTATTTTTAAAACTCACACCTCAGATAAAGGTAACGTTTAAATTAATTCCTTCTAATAATGTAGACGGTTTTTATTATTTTTTCTCCAGAAACAGCGGTATATATAATCAATTCCTTCTGTCTTTTAAGATCCACACTTTCTCTTTTTTAAGAAAACGATAGATGTAAATCTTGCTGAATTAACATAATGTTAGATGACAATATTGATCATATATCTAGTACATAATGATACAGAATTGTAAAAACCGCCATGTCTAACTTACAAGTCGAACAAAAGATCAACATCTCTATTCCTACAAGCAATTCCTTTTTCAGATCCCGCTCCCCGCTTTAACTGGTTAGTTTGTTAAAAACAAAAGTAAAATATCAGTTGAAGCAAATTAATACTCGAAATACATTCAAGGGATAAATAAAAACGTCAAACGATAATACCCCGCCATTATCATGTCATGGACGGAAATTTGTCCATTAGCGATGCCAACCCAAATCGCCATAATATCAATGTACATATCAAGTTTTGTGAAAATCCATTGAGATTTACTCAAGTTATTGTCCTGGAACGAAATAGGGATGTGCTGCGGGCAGATAACTCTGTCTAAAAGTGACGAAATTTGCCCACTAGCAATCCCAAACCTGATCGCCACAAAATCAATGCACATACCAAGTTTCGTGAAAATCCATTGATGTTTATTGACGTTATCGTCCGAAAACGAAAATATGGACGTGTAGCGGGCAGATAACTCTGTAAAAATCGGCCAACTTTGTCCAACAGCAGTCCTAAACCAGATCCCCAAATATCAATGCACATACCAAGTTTCGTGAACATCCATTGATTTTTACAGAAGTTATTGTTCGGAAAGGAAAATACGGATGTGTCGAGAGCAGATAACTGTGTCAGAATTGACGAAATTCGCCTATTAGCAATCCAAAACCAGATCTCCACAAAATCAATGCACATATCAAGTTTGTGAAAATCCATTGATATTTATTGAAGCTATCGTCCGAAAACGAAAATATGGACGTGTCGAGGGCAGACAACTCTGTCAAAAATGGACTAAATTTACCCAACGGCAGTCCTAAACCAGATCCCCAAATATCAATGCATATACCAAGTTTCGTGAAAACCCATTGATATTTAATGACGTTATCGTTCAGAAACGAAAATATGGACGTGTCGCGAGCATATAACTGTCAAAAATTGACGAAATTCGCCTATTAGAAATCCCGAACCAGATCTCAACAATATCAATGCACATACCAAGTTTCGTGAAAATCCATTTATATTTTTCAAGTTATCGTCCGGAAACGAAAATACGGACGGACGTACGACAGACGGACGGACAGCCAGTGTGAAACCATAATACCCCGCCACACGATATTGGCGGGGTATAAAAATGTAGTATGTTTCCCCTGATTGGGGAACATGCGGGTTTTTTAATAAAAAAAAAATAAAAACCGGTTAGTGATTTGTATATCAGGACAGATGTTGCTGTTCTCAACAATCTACATATGTTGTAGTAAGACGTGCAGTATTTGGAAAGTATATGATTGGTCCTATTTCTTTTTAAGTTCAAAAATATAAATGCTGTTATTTTGTAAAGAAAAAGTACTTAAGGGGAACTGTGGCACGTTCGTTCCCTTTTTAGTAAGCCGCTTTCTTTTCAGAAAGGGCTTTGAGTGCTGGAAAGCAAATAGAAAGTTGCAACAGTTGTCTGTCTTGTAATCAAAGCACTGATAGCACTGGTGGGTCGATTGTCTCTGAGTGGTAGGTTTGGAAAACGTTCCTAAACGGGAACGTAAGATTGTTTCATTTAATCCTTAACTTTCTGTAATTTAAGCAAACAATGCAGACCCTGATCAGACGCCGCATTCTGTGGCGTCTGATCTGGGTCTGCACTGTTTGCGAGTGTCCCAGTCCAGGTTTTGCAGATTTGCTTGATGCGGCCCAAATATGACCCTGATCAGACTCCATTTTGTACAATGAGTATGTTATCTTGCTTTAAAGGCTCCATATGCCTCAAAAATAGACATTTTTGTTATTCGAGAAAGGTTTGATAAATAGATATATATTTAAATACAATCATAAAATGTGGCATTTGACAGCCTATTAATATCAGGCTATTAATATCATATATCAATTTATTAAACCTTTCTTTGATAAAAAAAAAAAAAATGTCTATTTTTGAGGAATATGGAGCCTTTAAAGCTTTATCTGAAATGCCCATTCGCAATGCTTAGCTGTACCACCAAGCAAAATTGTAGCATACGAAAGTCTATTTTTTTCCAGAGAAAAATAAGGCTTGGGATTTTGTGTGAATTGTCTGCTTGGCGTGCGCTTTATGGGTTAAACCGTACTGGTACTGCTCACAAAAGAATCATTTACCTCCATCAGCTTCAATTTCAATGATGATTTTCAAAAAAAATATCAATGCTGACTAACCCTTTACTTCCTCTTTTCTGGAGCTCTGAGACTGGCTTACAAAGTTTTGTTCGGATCTATGTTCGTCCGGTCTATTTATTTGAAAATAATAATAATAATAATGTCACATTCAGTCACCTTGGTGCTGAGGATGAAGATTTTCTAGTCTTTAAGACAAGTTCAGCAGGCGTAGACAACAAATTGATGATAGCCTTCTTATTTGCCAGAAAAAAAAAAAAAAATAAATGACGATGATAATACGAGTAATAATAAACAAACAAATAAAACAGGTTTGATATTACGTGCAATTTGTTTGAACTGTTAGCACCATTTTTCAGGAAAAAAAAAAGAAGAAACTATTTCAAAATGTCCTCTGCTGAAACATTTACGCAGCGTGCTACGGCGCAAGCGTTATGGTCGATCGACGATGGTGTGCGCAGTGATTCTGCTCCTGCAGCGAACCCTGGAATACGATCGCTAACGTTTTGTTCCGAATTCCTGCGAACAAAACAAATGTTTGGTCTTTAGACGCTTGCTGAAAGTCATTGTTCTTCAGACACTTGCTTTAATAAGAAATTTTAACCCATTTATGCCTAGTGGACTCTTCTAGCTCAACTCTTTGAACAGATTCATTTCCTATATAGGGGTGTCTGATTAGTTTTTTATTATTGCCATGTTTTGTAGGAATTTCTGATCTTAATGCAAACAGAGTAGACCCAGATCAGACGCCGCGTAGACCCAGATCAGACGCCGCGTTCTGCGGCGTCTGATCTGGGTCTACGCTGCTTGCCAATGCCCCTTTTTATGGGATTTTAGGCTTAAATGGGTTAAGCAACACAGGCAACATGGGCAACGGAGATAACAAATTTGGCGAATATTTTCAGATGGGTGCTTAGCGGTTTTATTGTGCATTTCCAAGGTAAAGGCATTTCTAATACGGCTTACTGTTTATAAAAGACACTTTTTAACATCAATACTATGTAAAACTTAATTAATAAGGGGTAAATTATTTTTAGCAACTTTTTACAGTTCTTAGATCTTAAAGGCACCATATCCCTCAAAAATAGACATTTTATTGTCCAAGAAAGGTTTAATAAATTGATACATGGTATTAATATACAATCATAAAATGTGGCACCTGACAGCCTGTAAAATTTCAGTTAGTCTCTCGTTCTTGAAATGAAATGATTTTTTATCGTATCTCTGAATTAATGTTGCCAACATTAATTCAAATATATGACTAAAAATCATTTCATTTTTGATTCAGTTCAAAAACGAGAGACAATACTGAAATTTTACAGGCTGTCAGATGCTGCATTTTATGATCATATTGATACTATTTATCAGTTTATTAAATCTTTCTTGGATAAAAAATGCCTATTTTTGAGGAACATGGAGCCTTTAATCATGGCGTTGCTAAATTTTGTTTAACGATATACGTTTTTATTATTTTCGCAAGAAAAAGTCACAGGGCAGAAGAAAGGAAAAAAAAAGAACAATGCAGATGGGAGGAGCAGGGATTCCTTCAGTCTGAAATGTTGGTGGTATTGAGGTTTTACGGACCTTTCAACAATGTTTCAGTTACATGAGCTGGCGTTGTGTATGTTTGCAAGTATTCGTACACCCTTGTTTTCGTGGACTTCCCTTCACAGACAAAGCCGCTGTCCGTCTTTAAACGCCTACCAGTCCACTATACTAAGCCCCGGGCGCACTAAGTATAATACTGTTGTACTAAAGATCTGAAAAATTCTTGGCTGGCGCTTGCCAGTCCTCGGATTCAGAGGCAGACACTTTAACTGTTAGGTCAGCGGGGCCACTCTCCTTTCTGTAACTAGCTTTGAACCGTTTTGTTCTACCATATGGACCTCAAATCAGATCTGACCAAATACAATAGAACTTCAATGGCTCGAACCCCGATGGCTCGTTTACCATGGATGAGTCGAACACGTTCTTGAGTCCGCAGGGATTTCCTCCAAATACGATATACGGATAATTTTGGGAGATTTTCTTCAATTATCTTGTAAATGTATGCTGTGTGCACTCATTAGAATAGCATCTACGAAGCGATTCTAATGAGTACACACAACATACATTTAAAATATAGAACACCGAAAAGATATCCCACAATTATCTCCATTACGCCCCTGGTGTGGCACCAGTAGTAACCTTCCGTGTCTCGAACAACCGCTGTCTCGAACAAATTTTCATGGTCCCAAAGAGGTTCGAGCCATCGAAGTTCGACTGTAGTGTACGCAAGATAGCGGCATCTGATCGTAGTCTGACAGCAATACAGGGACCCAGTTGTTAAAAGCTAACGACATCGTTAGTTCACGATTCGTTAAAATTTACATCGAGTGATACGCAAATATGCTGAAATTTTTTGCTGAAAAAATGTGAATAGCTTTTGCAGTGCAAAAGCTACTCACATTTTTTCAGCAAAAAATATCAGAATACTGTGTATTGAATCCGCTAAAACGGTTAACGAAATGACCCATAACGAACTCGTTAAGCTAACGACGCTTTAAACAACTGGGCCCAGCAGTTTTAGACTCATCGATATGTAGTAAAATATACTTCTTCAATTTCAGGGCAAGTGTGGTAATGACTTATAGTGTCCAAATATTTAGGGTAAACACGGTACCCGTTTTTACATTAATAATTTTTCTAAACATGATTAAAAAATCTTTGTCAGTGACAGGGTGGATATGATGGGATCGGAAGCAGAGTAAATGAATAAGAGGATGATACTTGATGAGGTGGGATAGAAGTGATAGACAAGTGAAAGGTAGACGGGCGGGGGGTGGGGAGCGTGGGGGGGGGGGGCAGGAAGCAGATGTGACAGCAAAGAGGGGAGGGTAGACCACCACCCCAAAACACACACTGTCCACCCCCGCAAATCTAGGATGATAGAAAAGAAAACCTATTGAAATGAATTTCTATACTGTGATATTGGATATGAATTTTCTGTCAATATTTTATGAAAGCTGTATACGGAAATTAATGAAACCTCTTACTGCTGAGCATATACTATCTAGTTTTTATCTGGTCAACAGCTTGTAGATAAACTTGGGGACATAACATGAGGACGAGATAACATTAAATATACAGCCAGTTCGATATGACCGTGGAGAAGTATACACATACGCGTGGGAAATGATTCAAGTTTCCCTGCGATTTTCCCCATTATTATTATTATTATTATTATTGTTATTAACATTATTATTATTATTATTATTATTATTGTTGTTGTTGTTGTTGTTGTTGTTGTTGTTATTATTATTATTAATAATAATATTATTATTATATGTGAAGGGGAATGATAGGCCTATTATTATTATTATTATTATTATTATTATTATTATTATTATTACTATATGTGAAGGGGAATGGTACACTTCAAGAGAAGCAATTCTGTCGAATTGTGTTGCTTCCCTTCTGAGAAGCGGCCTACTCTGAAAGGAAACTATTTGTCTATGAATTAATGTACCCCTTTTCAGAGGTGTCGGTGTGCAAGGAAGCAAACAGAAAGTAACAAAAGTGTCTCCCTTGAACAAACATTGCGAATATCTACCCAAATACAGTCGAACCTCAATGCCTCAAACAGCCATGAGACTATGAAATGAAAATTTTGTTCGAGATATGGGTTGTTCGCACCACTAAGGGTTAATCATGGCGCCAGGTCAGGAAGCATATGGCGATAATTTGGGGAAGTCTTTTCAATCTTCTATACAATAATGGTATGCTGAGTGTACTCGTTAGAATCGCCTGGATGAGGCGATTCTAATGAGTACACACAACATACTATTTCATGATAAAATAAGAAAATATTTCTAAATATTTGGTTTCTGAGCTATAGAAAGAATTTCGTAGAGACTGAAAAACAAGTTCGAATTAGCCATGGTAAACGAGCCATTAGTGTTCGAGCCATTGAGTTCGACTGTTTATCCCTTAACATCATTTTCAGCACAGGTTTTTGACATTATATGGTAGGTCAGCTTTGAAAGTCGAAATATGCCGGAGTGCTCGGAGAGCCGGTACCTTTGCCTCACTGCGCATACAACGAGTCTCGAGTCATTACAATGAGAGGCTAGGTAGGCCCGAAAGCTAATGTTTCTGCGAGGCCCTTGATTTATCGCTACTACTCTCTGGCAAAATTCAGCAAACGAAATTTTATGCTATTTTTCTTATTTTTCTCAGAAAATAGACTTTGACGTTTCATGCAAATTGTCTCCTACTAAGGAGACGATTTGCATGAAATGTCAAGCTATTATCTAGGAAAATAAGAGAAAATATTTCAAAAATAGTTTGGTTCATAAATGAGTCTATGACATGTAAGTCATATGACAGTCTATCTTTCGTTTGGTAAATCCTTGTTGCCAGTTTTACATTTTTATCAACACCGACTGTGTGTTTGACTTGCTCACGTAAAGATACGACAGCCTGTTATTATCATTTAATGGCATGATGGTGGTATTCATAAGATTTACGGGTCTTTCGACAGTGTTTTAGTTATATCAGAGGTGCGATGTATGTTTGTGTATGCTACGGTCAGCATTGCTCCCATGGTCACCCATGCAGACTCAGTGCTACTGCCAGTTACCAAGCACTCCCCAGTCAACCCTGGGCACGTAGGTCATGAGCTAGGTGTACTAACGATCACGACCAAAAAAAAAAACAAACAAAAAAAAACAAAAAAAAAAAAAAAACAGCCAGACGGGTATCCGATTCCCCTATAACTGTCTTGCAAATCAAGAACGTTAACCACAAGACCACAAGGAGTTTTGCTGTTCGCACTGAGGAAAAATGGCAGTACATGTACCACAAGTAATTAATTATAAGCATGCACCACATCCCAGACAGCATTCTATCTAAATCTATATCGGCCCGACAGGATTCTTTTTTCGGATAACTGTCCAATGTAGATTTAAGTACGGTATATAAAGTTCCGCTGTTAAGACCACTTGAAATTAAGATCTCTCCGCTATTAACCTTTACCACTCTCTGCATGACATTTTCAGCAGACGACAAACTGATGATATTTTTCTTATTTCCACCCCCACCCCACAACCCCCCCCCCCCCCCCACAAAAAAAAAAGAAAAAAAAAAAAAAAAAAAAAGGATTTGACATTTCATGCAAATTGTCTCCCATATCCTGTTTTCTGGAAAAAATAAGAAAAATATTTCAAAATGCCGTCTGCTGAAAATTTTACCCAGAGTACTAAGCGTTAAGAACAGCTTTTGTCAGTCCAGAATGTTTCCTTTCTTACTATTCTGTATTCAATATCCCAAATGCGGTTTTAGTAGAATGCTAGCTGGAAGGTCACAATTTTTTAGGAAAGTCACAAATCCACACTCAGTTGAAACTGTGTGTATGTGGTTTTAACAGATGCAACTCGACTTGTTAACACGAAGTTATTACAAGTTATTGTTAATAACATTTTAAATAACTGTACACCAAATATGGCTCTTGATAATGGGACCAAATTGGGATCCATTATTTTGACATTTGCAGGTGAACTGCGTTTCGACGTTACCAGGCTGTGGAAAATTTGGACAGATGATAAAAACATACCGAGCCCGTTTTGTGATAAAGCTTCATATAAACACGTACGACAGCACTCTAGGTAAAGTTTTCAGCAGACAACATATTGATGTTTTTTCCTTATTTTCCCAGAAAACAGGATTTGATATTTCATGTAATTTGTCTCCAAACAGGATTTGACATTTCATGCAAACTGTATCCATTGTAGACAATTTGTATGAAATGTTTTCTGGGGAAAATAAGATAAATATCAGTACTGTCCTTTCGACAACTCTTGGAAAGACGTTTTTTGCTTGGCGTTTTATTTTAAATGAAAATATTTTGTTCTGATTTACCATATCTTATCAGAAACCATTTGTCTTTTCTATTTCTGTGTTTTGTTCTCAAATATTTATCCTAAAATTAAATTTACAGCCAAAAATTGGTCTGACCTATACAAATTCTATAGTAAAGTGATTTTTGGATTTTTTTGTCTAAGAAAACATATTTTACTTATCTTTACTGAATTTGAATTATTGATGTTTCACAACAATATTGTGAAAATTGAACTGGCGGAACTTATTGAAAATCTGTCTCCAAGTTACCTATCCTATAGATTTCTGCAAAATTTGCATTCATTTTTACTGTGTAGAAAATTGAAAATATTTGATTTTTTGAAAAGCTATGACTAGAATAAAACTTTTTATATACAGTCGACTCTCGTTATCTCGAACTCGCTTATCTCGAATAACCGCTTATCTCGAAGTGAAAATCTGGTCCCTGTTTTAATACAGAGATCTACAGACAGACAACAAAATATTGTGGAAAAGAGGAGAAATTGCTCCTTAGGAGCAATTTCTCCTCTTTTCCATAATATTTTCAATATATCTCTAACTTAGGAGTCAAATTACATATTCATTCTGTTAAACGTGTTTGTTCGATTAATTGTTTTCCTCAGTTCCGCAAATCTGATATGTCGAAGTACGGATATCTCGAAGTATTTCATAGAGTCCCTTGGAGTTCGAGATAACGAGAGTCGACTGTATATGTAGTTACGACAAATCGTTTTGCATTAAAGTATGACCAAAGTTTTCAAATTTACATCTGTGTAAAGCGCCTAGCAAAGAAAAAAAAAAAAAAAAAAAAAAAAAATACTTTCTGAAAAAATGTCGAAAATTTGACCTCTGCTGAATTAGCCCAGAGAGTGGTATAGGTTAATATCATCGTCGCCAGTCTGCAGGTCTAGAAGATTAGATCAGGCCATTCACTGCTCACCGTGTGGTGCAATCGCGAACAGCGCAGGCCTATATCAGAATGTGTGGAAGTGGAGGGTGATTTGAATACGGGCTATGCGATATAGATCATGTTTTCATTCCAGACATTTCTTTCTCGGAAATAGGGTTTGAGGATGGTGACTATTTGTATAAAATGTCAAACCCTATTTAAAACAAATAAAAAAAAGGAAAAAAATATACTTATGGTGTACTAAATCCACCCTCACTCCGAGTCTGTACAGAGTTAATATGAACAGGTGGCAAAGGCTGGCAGACAAGATGGCTTTTGAAAAAAAGGATTGCCAGTTTATTTGAATACTCGAACAAAAGGATTCGAACATAATGCAAACTGGAAGGGGGTTATTATAATGAAATTCCAAGCGGCGGGCTTGGCATCCAACCAGTTTGATTGTTGCGTACAGAGCAGGCTGAATATATTGTACATTTTTTTTTTTTTTTTTTTTTTGTGCGGGGGAGGGGGGGGGGGGGGGGGAGGAACGCGAGGTCCCTTTTTTACTGCCTAAGTCCATTTTCGACCTGTATCGACCTGTAAGTATAAAAGTACAAATTGTTACATCATAGTTAAATCACGTGAAGCTCGACTGTCTCAAGGCTTATGAAACAGCAAGATATTGATTTTCCCGTGATCATAATTGACTATAAATACACCCCGCTGAAATTATACGACAGACAGCTCATACTCGACGTGCCCTGGGTTGAGTATAAAGTGGACAGGGCGGCGCTTGGTGACAGACAGCGGCACCAAGTGTGCATGGGTGATCCATGAAAGCAAGGCTGTACAAATACATGTACACAACAATCGCCGCTGCCTCTATGTGCCTCGGGTGCCTGGTAGCGTTAAAAATCCGTACAACAACAATATACGACAGACACATTCGACCTTCGACCTCTGAAGTGTCAACATCGTTAAATAACGAATAACCATGTCTGATTCAGTTATGCCTGGTGTACTGCTCAGGGCTCTGAGCGAGTACAAGTTTGTCGGCACTCCACTTTGGAGGATGTCCGACGGAAAGGATTTAGTTCGTTCATAAGAAGTTGCCAACGCCGAGATACTACAAGAAGGGGGCTGAAACAGGAGGCAGCCTGCACCCCCTGCAGGCGAGTGGCCTCACCAGCCCGCTCCAGCTACAAGACCGCCGCCACGCCGAGTACCGACGCAGATAGAGAGGGAGACGCTACCACCAACGACACAGACTATACTACAGACACCGCATCAGATCATCAGACCACACTACAAGAATACAGCTATCTTCACCGCATCGCCGACCATCACCAGACCAGCACTAGCATCAGCGTCTCCCGAGTCCCCACCTTCACCACCTACGAAGAAATCCAGAAAAGAGTCTCCAGTACCAGCGACAGATCGCCCGATCCAGTACTGCTCCTACCACTACGACGAAGAGTACCCGATCCACGAAAAATACGACCTCCAGGACGCTCTCAGCAACAAGCTTCATGGAAACGACGTTGTAATCATAAAGGCACAAAGATTCCCAGAAGAAGATGAGATGAACATCGACCTGCCAGCCTACTTTTTACATCGAACTTGGAAGAAGGACTGGCTACTCATCAAGGGACCAACGTCCAAGTACCACCATGAAGAATTTTACATCAAGGTGGAAGAGCTAGCCAAATCAGGAAAGCCACAGAAGAATATCATATCCTGGTTTGGCTTCCTGGAGCGTTCCTGCGGCGACCCAAGGGGAAAGTACCAGTTCATCAGAGTAGAACCACGCTAGAGACTCGGGTGAGGACACCCTTCTGGATCATGGGTGAGGACACCCTTCTTTTTTCATTAACTTGGGTGAGGACACCCTCTCGGCAGCCTGGATGAGGACACCCCTCCGGCGACTCCCTTCCTCGGCTAGTGTCTGAAACTTTCGCACGACTCGAGTTTATGCAGTCGTAATTGACACGCATTAGGTACTAGATTAAAAGCTCAAACTTTACGGCCGATCGTCAAAATTCTGCAACTTACAGGCTGGACTACTACTCTCGCACGATGTCTGGAACACGCCCGCACCGTGTCTGGACGTGCACACACTCCGTGTCTGGGCGGGGTGATCTAGTTATGAATTATAACTAGGCACCGTTTCAAGCCAACCCAGTAGTCCAGTAAAACTAATCCAGATTTTTCTGGTGCTGCCTCTATGTGACTTAGTTGCCTGGCAGCGTATAAAATTTGAAAACTGAACTGAACTATACGGCAGAGGGCAAACCAGTATCGACGCTAAATGTCACAAGTGGCATTTTTTTTCGGTGAGTGGTATTTTATAATTTATTTATTGGTTTTCAGAGCAAATTCCGAAATGGCAGGTTGCATATCGAGACTGGGGAATGAAAACCTTCAAATTATTACTTGCAGATGCTAAATGTTGTGCGCAGTTCGATTCTGAATGTTACCGAAGTATTCATTACGAAAACATGCCTATTCAAATATATTGAAAATTTCATCTCCAAAAGCTGAAAATTTTCGGATAAAAATCTCTGACATTTTTCATACTTCTGCTCAAAACATAGATTGTGGGTACTCGTTAGAACCGCCTCGGCGAGGCGGTTCTAACAAGTACCCACAATCTATGTTATGAGCAGAAATAAAAATAATGTATACCCCTGTAAACCCCAGTTTTACTATATAAAAGTGGGGTTTAAGGGGGTCAAAATTATATAGGCATGTTTTCGTGATGTATCGGGGTCTCTCTGTCGTAGGTGCAAGTTGTAATTTTGGTGGAAATAAGAACAGTGCAGGATCGAACTTGCCGATTTAAACGTGAAAGTGGCAGTACTCTAGGGGATCGCGCCGGCTTATAGGATTAAGGAAGAGCGGACACACATACACACGGACATACATGCACGCAGACACCCACAGACATGTGTATTTATGTGAGGCTATGCGCGTCTGCTCGAGCAGACGATCTGGACAATCAGTTTTGTCAGATCTGTTATATAAACTTTAACAAATAATTTTATTTGGGAATTTGATTCTAGATTTAATCAAGTCCTATTTAATTAATTTTCAACGTATCGATAGGTTGCCGGTACATTCAACAAAGCGTAGTGTCTTCATAGCATTAGGGTCGCGACATTTGAAACATTATAGCCCTGTTGTTATTTAGGCATTATGAAGAATATTGTAATTGTCTTGTTGGGAAATGAAGCTTCCGTGTGATTTTGAAGTCGGGCGACGGTGTTGACAGTTAGTGGATTGCTCACTATCGGCAACACCGATGCTGGTAACCGAGAGGTCGGTCACGAGGATCATGCCGACGTTGATGATTGCGCCGCGTCGTCGATGACGTCTCTCACTCTATTTGGTGACGTACGTCGTCATTGTAATAGTATAGTCACATAATAGCAGGCTTCATCTTGTGTTATTGTAGAATGTATAGTTAGAGTGTGTTTGATCATTCGTTATAGGTTTAGCCCTCCGATCTACATCTCATCCCAGGACGGGGTTAAGGTGTGAAGACCGCCGGGAAGTCAAAGTTAATCTAAACGAAGCTGGAGGACGTAATCGGCCGGAAGGGACGACGTCTATTGAAGCTGCAACAGCCTTCAGCATGTTCCGTCTGGACTGAACAAGGCTGTCATCGCGATATAATTGAAACAAAATCACAGCGATAATTTAAAAGTAGGCATCGAATGCCATAAAACCCGTAGTAAAACTTAAGTGGCATCAACTGCCAAACAAAATACAGTACTTTAACTGAAGTCGGAATAACTTATTAATTGAGAAAAATAAATGGACTGGGCCCAGGGAACAGTGAACAGCGAAGTGGAAATATAATCTGTACATTTTTAGTTAATGGTTAGTGTTGTGAGAAGGTATTCTCTTCACATCGGCACGACCAAGTCCACCGCACCAGGTTGGATATTGTACTGGTTGTCAACAGTTTGATTAGTCAAGCCAGATTAATAAAATTATAAACCAGTATAGTTTCCGATTATGTTGTGATCATTGTCGATGCCGACGCGAACAGAATAGCAGTTATGTGTTTTGTGTATTATATGTTGTAAATACAGTTGACTTTCGTTATCTCGACCTCGCTTATCTCGAATAACTGCTTACCTCGAAGCGAAAATCCGGTCCCTTCTTAAACATGAAAATCTAAAAACAGGTAACAAAATATTGTGGAAAAAAGGAGAAATTGCTCCTGGAGCAATTTCTCCTCTTTTCCACAATATTTTCAATATACATCTAACTTCAGGAGTCAAAGTACATATAAATTTGTTAAAGATGATTGGTCGATTGATTGTTTCCTCAATTCTGCAAATCTGATATGTCGAGGTACGGATATCTCGAAGTATTTCACAGAGTCCCTTGGAATTCGAGAAAAATAGAGTGGACTGTATATATGTGTAAAAAATATCATAAAAATTCTAACGGTGTTAGAGTCTCTATATAGTGATATAGTTAGGCGTCACCCAACCTGGAACTTAATAGGAAATCACCATCGGTCCGCTAGCTTATGACATACAGTCGAACCTCAATGGCTCGAACATCTTTGGGACCATGGAAATTCGTTTGAGACATGGGTAGTTCGAGCCACTGAGGGTTAATCATGGCACTAGTTCAAGAAGCAAATAGCGATAATTTAGGGAAACCTTTTCGATTTTCTACACAATGATTGTATGTTGAGTGTACTCGTTAGAATGAGTACACACAACATACAGTTCCATGATAAAATTAGAAAAAAAAAATCCCTAAATATTTGTTTTCTTGAGCTATTGGAAGAATTTTGTAGGGACTGAAAAAAGAGTTCGAATCATCCGCGGTAAACGAGCCATCCGTATTCGAGCCATTGAGATAAAACTGTATGTGAAAAACGAAGATCCAGATCAGCCCGTGTAATCGCGCAGCCTGGCAAGAAAATTCTTTACTCTCTATTAAATAGAACCAATGGCTATTGAAAAATAATGTATCACGGAACAGAGAAGATGCATTTCTGCTTGGTATGACCTTCGTACTGCTACAGGTGAACACATTAAGGTTTACCACCCTCTGGGCAAATTCAGCAGACGAAAATTCCTGGCATTTTTCTTATGTTCTTTTTTCTTCCATAAAATAGGCATTGGCATTTTATGCTAATTGTCTCCAAAGACAATTTGCATAAGATGCTAAAGCCTGTTTTTTTTTTTTCTGTTAAAAAAATAAGAAAATTATTTCAATGTCATCTGCTGAATTTTTAACCAGCATACTAAGCATTGTTTGATGTACACTCCGTAAATACCTATTTATATTGGAAAACCAGGTAACAAGTGCCTGCTTAAAACAGGTAAATTTCCTTGTATTTGACTTCAAAAGGATCAAATAATGATAGTAGTATAGGGTGCCACTAACTACTAACGATGGCTGCATAATATGCTAATAAAGAGGTCTATATTTGTACAAAAAAAGATTTTGGACCCTTCGGGGCCATATCCCCCTCCCCACCCCTGGCCCTGCCCCTAGGGATTACATAAAAATTCCGAATGTGTTCCTCCAGTCCTCAGCCATAGGGGTATCGCCTGTGAAAGTTTCGAGATTCTAGCTTAAATGGTCTAGAAACAATGGTGTGACATTACAGATGGACGGACGGACAGGGGTATCACAATATCCCCGCTTTTTCTTCGAAAAGCGCGGGGATTATTACTTGAATTATTTGTCGTCTGCAATATGGGGAAAAAAAACCTTTACCACTCTCTGAGCTAATTAAGCAGATGACAAATTGTTGGTATTTTTCTTATATTGTCCAAGAAAACAGGATTTGACATTATATGCAAATTGTCTCCAGTGGAGACAATTTGCATATATTGTCAAAACCTGTTTTCTGGGAAAATAAGAGACATATTTCAATATATCGTCTGCTGAAAAGTTTACCCAGAGTGCTAAGTGTTAAATAAATCTGTTACCATCTGTTACCTACGATACTTCCTACGCATTATCTTATACGATGCGCAGCGCATGCAAAACGCCCTTATGTCATAGAAGAGCAACGAAGGCCCAGATCAGCCTGCGCATTCGTGCAGTCTGATCAGGACCTGCACCACCGCTTACCAAATCAATTCAGACTAAAGAATACATTGATTCAAGCGCAGAAGACCTTGATCAGACTGCTCGGATGCCCAGGTTCATAAGAGCTTCGCTTTTTGTATATGGCATAAATACCCTTGTTGTGTATAGTATAGATTTTCTTAATATGGATTTCCGTAATACAGCTGGCTTATACCTAAGAACTTCTATAGTAGAAAGGTTCTCGACGTCATATTTATTGTATGAATGACGCACGTTTCACAATAATTACATGAGCCGTAAAGTCAAAAAACGTACCTTCGGACAAGTGCAGACTATTCGCGCAGTCTGATCAGAATCTTTACTGTGCGCACTTTGGAAAGCTAAGGATGCAAAATCTCTTCTTGCGGACAATGAAGACTCTATTCAGACTGCGCGGATGCACAGATTGACTTGTCTTCGTCGGGCGTATATGTCTGGGGGTACGGTATGTTATCTCCCGTTGTGGCTAACACGTAGATGACATAATCGGGTGGCATCAGGGAAAATGTGTCTTCGGACACGTGCGACGGCACAGGCCAAGATCGGACCGCACAGTCTGATCAGGATCTCCGCTGTTCACTCACCGAAACGATAGAATACTTTAGTATGTATCAACGGAGAGCAAAAGCTTGTGAGGATGCTTAAGATAACCCCGGTCAGCTCGAATTCGTAGGATGCTTGTGTGTCTGCATACGATGATCCGTGTCGGCGCAGATGTTTACGATGGTTGTGCGGATGCTTACAATGATCTGAGTAGGCGCGGATGCTATGATAATTTAGCGGATGCTTATAATAATACGTGTCGGCGCGGAGGCTTACGATGATTGAGCGGATTTTTAATTTATCTGAGTAGGCGCGGATTCTTATGATGACCGAGCGGATGCTTACAATAATCCGAGTAGGTGCAGATGCTTATGATGATGGTCGGAAGTTTGTAATGATTCGAGTCGGCGGGGATGTTAACAGTGATTGTCTGGATGCCTACAATGATCCGAGTCGGCGCAGATGCTTGCGGGATGGGAGGATGCCTACAATGATCCGAGTACGCGTGGATGCTAACAGCGATTGTGCGGATGCTAACAATGGTCCGAGTATACGCGGATGCATACGAAGATCTGAAAGGTGTGGTTGCTAACGATGTATGTGTGGTTACCTATGATCCGAGACGACGCAGACACTTACTATGAGTCGGGTAGGTGCGGAAGCTTACGATGATCCGAGTAGGCATAGATGCTTACGGTAATTGCGCGAATGCTTACAATGATTCGAGTAGGCGTGGATAGTTTTGGTGATTGTGCAGATGCTAACAATGATCCGGATAGGCGCGGAAGCATACGATGATCTGAAAAGTGCGGTGGCTTAGGATGATTGTGTGGATGTTTATGATGATCCGAGTCGACGCGGATACTTACTAAGATTCGGGCAGGTGCGGAAGCCTACGATGATCCGAGTAAGTGCAGATGCTTACGATGAGAGTGCAATTGCTTACAATGATCAGAGTAGACACGGATGTTTACGATGAACTGACAGGCGCGGACGCTCATGATGATGAGCGGATACCTACGGCTATTCGGGACTGTACGAAGATATATTTTCATTTTAGCTATCATAAGCAATCGTTAGCATAGAAAGTTTTACTGTTATTAGGCGGTCTCTAAAGCCCGTCTATAGCTATGGTCTTCGACTCGATTTTGGAGACCGCTTTAGGTATCTCTAGTCTAATAATCTTACGCTAGAAAAATAATTCTCAAATATATTTTATAGTTCCGAGAATTTATCCGCATTGTACATTGCCAAAAGAATCAATAATCATTTTAGATTTATTCAAATTGAAAATGGCACCAGTTTGCTTCTGAAGTCAATACTTATAACTTCGACAACGGAACATTAATCAACGCGTATAAATGCATTACGTATATGTTAACACCTGGTTAATTTACCTGGTAAAATGTCACGTGCGCACTGACGAGTGAAATAAACGTGTCGGTTATTGAGAATTTCAATGAAAATGGATAATGTGATAAACAAGCCGTCATGTCATCTCAGTGGTTTACTTTTTTGAAGATGACGATAGGTAATCTGTTCGCACTGTCTGTACAATTAAACTTGATCCCAACAAAACAAAAACGAACATGATAATAAGATCTTTTTTCTCATAAAAAGGATTCCCGTCACTGTGCTACGTGAAGTTAATTAGGGTAACGCAGCTTCTTCTTGTGGGAACGGGCAATCCCATCTCAGCAGTGCAGATCCAGATCAGAACGGCACGTCTGTTAAGGGTTAACCCTGTTTGCCAAAGTACAGGAACTTTTCGTACAAATAAAACAAACTTCAAACCCCTTAACTTTCAAATGATTTTGTCCAATGGATCTGTACAGAGGCAGTTTTGGGACTTGGGTAAACAGTGTAGATTCTGATCAGACGCCGCGTCAGTTCATTTACAGTGCAGGATTTTGTTTTGCAAACTTACATCAAACAAAACAAAACTGACACCCCCTAAATAGTTCTGTCCAAAGGCATTTTGCGAACAATTGAAAACGGTGTAGACTCAGATCAGAACGCCAAGTCTGATCAGGGTCACCGCTGTTTGCGTCAAAAAATATGTACTTTTGGGATTGGTAAACAGTGTAAATCCAGATCAGACGCCGCAGAATTATGTGGCGAATTATGCGGCGTCTGATCAGGGTCGCCATTGTTTTGCTTAATCTATAGGAATTTTTGTACAGCTTACAACAAATAAAACAACTCTGACACTACTTAAATTTAAAATGGATCTGTGACTGTTTGTTATCCAACATGGCAAAATTGTGGTACATTTTTGTTTGGAAAGCTATCTTTTCCAAAATGTGGAAATGAAGATTTCATGGTAAAACAAGTTGTGCAATGTTCTGCGATGGATGATTGAAAACATCAGTCAGATTAGTCGAAGGAAATTAATTCATTTACAGGGAGGTTAAAAAAACAAAAGTAGTGTATCCCCACAGCTAAAACGGGAAACTATTTCTTTGTAACAAAGTCTCTACATCCTCCACGTGGTTTAGTTCCCTCATTGAAAATAGACGCTTTGCAGAAAAAAAAATCGGGAATTCAGCAGTAATCACCAGAACTAAAAGTACTTATCTATCGGCAGCAAATGCCCTCTTTCCGGAGCCCGTTTGATACGAAATCAAATTTCAAAGAATGACTCCTTTGCAAAAGCACTGCAAAGTAAATCGTGAGCTAATTGCCCGCCTCTCGGTACTTTGATTTTTTATTATGTTGGAGATTCATATATTAACGCTTACACTGCTGGGTTAAAAAAACACACCAGGCATTTTGAAATACTTTTCCAAGAAAATAGTTTTGACATTGCATGCAAATTGTCTAGAAAATTTGCATGAGATGTCAGTGCCCTTTTTGTGGGAAAAGTAAAGAAAATGTCACCAATTTGTCGTCTGATGAATTTGCTCATAGTGCTAAAAGTTAAAGGCATGCAGACATTCCCTGAATCATTCTTTTTTTAATGATGAATTATAGGAGGTATTTGAAAATGCACCGAAGGCTCGCTTATCACATACCAGGTTTCACACAACATACCATTAAAGATAAGAAGATAAAACGAAACTGAAAGTAAGTGATGAATAAAAGTGAAAGAAACAAGAGGGCCATAATGGCCCTATAACGCTCACCTGAGTATCATAGCTCTTAGAGAACCTGACTTAGAACTGATCAAGGCAAACATTCTGACCAAAATTCATAATTATTATATTAACAAGTAAGACTATGTAGCATGTCTAATAGACTGTGAAATAGAGGTCAAGGTCAAAATATGGATGACTGTACTCAAGAGGCCATGCTATGAAGTATGCATGTGCTAAGTATCACTGGCTGTAGTAGCAATAGTTACCGAGAAACTGACCTAAACACAAACACTTCACAAGTGCCAAATACGAGGGTCGTGCAAAAGGTTGTCACCAATAGGCTTCCTTAGTTTTAGCCCAGGTATATTTTAAAATGCTTCACTGCACTTGAATAGTGTGTTGAATAGCTAACGATGCCCGTTTATTTCGTGCAAATTGCTTTCCGACTGACCGAGTTATTTCAAATTGAAATAGATGCACTCATATACACCGACCAATTTACTTGTTACATTGGAACATGGACCAGAAGAATGAAATTCGCAGCTATATTAAATGCCGCATTAGGCTTAATATAGATTCAAAGCAGATATATAATAAATTGTGTGGTATATATGGACCTCAGACCATTTCAATGCGCACAGTGTTTAGGTGGGTTAAAGCTTTTAAAGTTGGGAAATTTTCTGTTGAAGATGATACCCGTCCTGGAAGGCCTAAAACCTCTGTTACCAAGGCCAACATATCTGCTGTAAAGATTGTGGTCGAACAGGATGCGCGATTGTCTGTCAAAGATATAGCTAGTTGTGCTAGTTGTACTGGCATATCAGAAGGCAGTGTGCAAACAATTCTGAAAAAGCGTTTGGACCTGAGAAAGGTTTGCGTTAGGTGGGTACCTAATTTGCTCACTGAGGAGCACAACGCCTTAAATGTGCCCAGGAACTTTTGAAACCATACAAAGGCTGTAATAGTCGGGTTATTTCTAACTTGCTAACAGGTGATGAAACCTGGGTGCACATGTTTGAGCCACAAAGAAGGGCTGACAATAAGAAATGGAAGCGAAAAGATAAAATAACGCCCATGTATTGCCAAGAGAACCGTAAGTTCGAAAAAGATGTTGTACGCAATGTTCTTTAATTCAAAGTGGGCCAGTCGTTCAAGTGCCTTGTCCATCTGGTCATACAGTCACTGGCCGATTCTACAAGAATTCTGTACTGAAGAAAGTGAAAGAGTTTTACAATAAGAAATGACCAAGCAAAGGATGGTCAGGAGACCACCTTTTACATGACAACGCCTCCTCTCATAAGTGTGAGGTTGTTAAGTCTTTTCTGGCTTCTGAAAAGGTGAAAGTTTTAAACCATCCACCTTGTTCACCTGACCTGAGTCCCTGTGACTTCTTTTTATTTCCAAGGCTTTAAAAAAATGCTTTCTGGAAATAGGTATACATCTAGAAGTTCTCTTGGCAGCGCTATTTATCAGTGTCTCCAACAGATACCAAAAGAAGACTATTTATCTGCTTTTCGCAACTGGGTAAAAAGGTTACAAAAATATGTTTCAGTATAGGGGAAATACTTTGAAGGTTTGTAATAAAAATATGTTTGATAAAACGTAGCACTGAAGTAATCCGAACCCAGTGACAAAACTTTTTTGCAGGACCGTCGTATCTCTGTAGGACCAAAAATTACTGAGAAACTGACCTAACGGAATAACTAAAGAAAGTCACCGGACCGTGAAATATACGTCATAAGTGACCCAGTTCCAAACTTCACATAGAAAGCATCAAGACAAACATTTTGAGCAAGATTCATGATCATTTAAAAAATGTGACCTCTACAGAGTGTTAAGGTTGTTATTTGATTTGGCCTGGTGACCTAGTTTCTGACTCCAAGTGACCCAGTTTTTAACTAGACCTAGAAATCACCAAGACGAACATTTTGAGCAATACTATGATGATTATTTAAAAAAAATGGGACCTCCGGAATGTTAACACGGTTTTCCTGATTTGCCCTGGTGACCTAGTTTTTTGACCCCAAGTGACCCAGTTTCAAAACTGACCTAGAAATCAAGACACATTTTGAGCAAGATTCATGCTTGTTTCAAAAATGTGTTCTCTAGAGTATTAACAATGTCTTCCTTTGATTTGGCCCGGTGACCTAGTTTTTGACCCCAAGTGACCCAGTTTCAAACATTACCTAGAAAACATCAAGATAAACATTTTGAGCAAGATTCATGATGACTGCTTCAAAAATGTGACCGCTAGAGTGTTCATTTTCCGCCGATTTGGCCAGGTGACCAAGTTTTTGACCCCAAGTGATCCAGTTTCGAACTTGACCTAGATTTCATAGGGGGGAAACATTCTGTCTAAGTTTCATCAAGATTGGGTCAAAACTGTGACTGTGACCTCTAGAGTGTTAACAAACTAGTTGTTGACGACGGACCACCAATGGATGACGGACAGAGGGTGATCATAATAGCTCAGCCTGAGCTTTGCTCAGGTGAGCTAAAAATCATAGAACATGTCTCGACATTTCATGTGAATAGAATGTCTGTCTGCAACAAATTTTGCTTGGCACTTCAAGGGTTAACAGTGTTTTTGTTTTATATTTAAAGCAACTTTCTTTCACCTCAATATTACATAGGAATACATATCAAACACCAAACACAAGTAATGAAGATGGGATTTATTGAAATTTCCATTCATAATGCAAATAAATTAACCGACAGAGGACAGGACTTTAGAACAGAACTTGAAAATCTAACACTTAGCATGCTGGGTAAAAATTTCAGCAGACAACATTTTGAAATATTTTGCTTATTTTTCCCAGTTAATAGGCTTTGACATTTCATGCAAATTTGCATGACATGTCAAAGCCTATTTTCTGGGACAAATAAAAAACAAAAACAAAAAAAAACTATAAAATTGCTGTCTGCCGATTTGCCCATAGCATGGTAAGTGTTAACAACATGGGCTATACCAAGGAAAAAGGGATCTTATACATATACAAGCAGTGAATATCCAGTTTAACCTGCATTACTACAGTCAAATCAATGTCTTCACAAGAAGTATTAGGTTCTTTTTTTTTCATTCCACAAAAAAAAAAAAAAAATCCTGGACAAGGTATTATTCGCATCTGACTGCAGTAATATGCATGTTGATCTGGACTTTGCTACATCATACAGAAATGATGCTCAACATACAAGAAGGCCCCTCTTGCAATTTTAGGAACAGCCTAATCAGTCTGAACACACATGCAGTTTGATCAAGGACTTCTCTATTCCTTGAGCCTAATCTGGGCCTACCTTACTCACATGATGCAAGGGCCGTTTTTCATGTGTTGCCCTTTTAACCCTTTCAATAACTGATGACTGATCAGAGATGATGGAGCTTGTAGGCTGTATGATCCTCTTTCTCCTGGCACTGCCCCTTTATTTAACACTTAGTATTCTGGGTAAAAATTGCAGTGGACAACATTTTTAAAATATTTTTCTTATTTTTATCAGAAAATAGGCTCTGACATTTCATGCAAACTGTCTCCTCTGGAGACAGATTGCAGGAAATGTCAACATCTATTTTCTGGGACAAAAATAAGAATCACATCATCAATGTTGTCTGCTGAATTAGCCCATAGCAGGTTAAATTTAAGATCTGTGTTATCCTAGTTTATCTTCCAAAACAGAATTATGCCAACATTTGTTTTTACCGTATATACCCTAAATATTTGGACAGACATGCCTGAGCAAACAGTGTAGCTCTTTATCAGATGAAACAAAAAGTGGCATCTGATCAGGGTCCACACTGTTTATCAGTCATCCAGCAGTTTTTAGACACCTCAAAGATAGTAAAATACTTATTTCAAATCTTAGGACAAACATTTTAATGAAATTATGTGTCCCAATATTTCGGGTAAATATGATATATAATGCCAAGGGTGAACAGCTTAAAGGTACAGACCAGCTTGGCACTTGTGCACAGTCTGACCTGGGCCTTCACATGCACACATTATTCAAACTATATTGAAAATATTGTGGAAAAGAGGAGAAATTGCTCCTTAGGAGCAATTTCTCCTCTTTTCCACAATATTTTTTTTAGTTGAATCCATAACTCCAGATATGAGGAATATCCAAACAAAATGGAGTATCCACACAATTCTCTTATTTCTCCACAAGAACATATATTATGGTACTCATTAGAAGTACTATGGTGAGATGCTTACTATGAGTATTCACAATACAGTCAACTCTCGTTATCTGGAAGACCAAGGGACTCTCTGAAATACTTCCTGATATCCATACTTCGATATAGTAAGATTTGCAGAATTGAGGAACAAATAAAACTGCCACATTTAACAAATGAATATGTATACTGAAAATATTGTGAAAAATATCCTGAAGTTAGAGATATATTGAAAGTATTGTGAAAAAGAGGAGAAATTGCTCCTTTGGAGGTAATTTCTCCTCTTTTCCACAATATTTTGTTAGATTTCCATGTTAGAACAGGGACCAGATTTTCACTTAGAGGTAAGCGGTTATTAGAGATAAGCGAAGTCGAGATAACGCGGGTCAGCTGTATAAGTTCTCATGGCGTAATAAGAAAAAAATATCAACATTTTTTTAGTTGAAAAAAAAAAAACCCACCTGGTCTGGAACTATGGCTGAATCTGTACAGCAAAAACAATAAAGTCCATTTGTCAGACTGCGATATAGTCTGTGCCTTCTCTGTTCATCCAATAGTATTTTTTCATAAATGTTCCTGTGAACTAGGCCCAATTTTACCGCAGTAATTCCTGCCCAGAAATACAAGCACTGGATAACACAGCAACCACATTATTTTCATATAACAAAAAAATGCTCAAATTTATCCACGTCAACAGTTTCACCTGACACCCTAAAATCGTATTGTGTATTGCTTTAACTGAACAGAACCACTGGGCAAATCATGTGCATCAACAAAACTGTTTTGCTTAAACCAATCAAATAATCCAAATTTTCTGTTGGCTCTTTTAAGTGATCCAAGTTTTTTTTACCTGTGCAGAAATTGTGGCAGTTTCAACTGCAACTTCCTGCACAGATAAACAACTGATCAATGATGAGATTTAACAGAAAATCTGAAGAATTTCATTGGTGGAATTGCAATAATTATTTTGTGGATTCACACTTTATCCCCAATGAAAATATGTACATGTAAATATGAGTTGTGCGTAAATAACCTGCCTTATTCACATGCACTTACAATGACAGCCCAGTCCAGATGGCACATTAACATTTAGAATGCAGGTTAAAATCTTCAGCAGATGACATATGGATATTTATTTTTTTTTTTCTCAGAAAATAGGGTTTGACAGTTCATGCAAATTGTCTCCTCTAGAGACAATTTGCATGAGCTGTCAAACCCTTTTTTCTAAAACAAATAAGAGAACTCTTATCAATTTGTTATCTGCTGAATTTGCACAGAGTTCTCAAGGTTAATGCAATCTAGTCAGTGCCTTTACTGTTCATACATAGCATTGAGTCAGGTTTTACCAAGCCATAGCTTACATTATTCTTTAAACAATTTAAGACTTTTTACTTAAAGCATCATTTTACAGCAACTGGTATTTTAATTCAATTTTTGTTTCTTGTTAATTCCATGTTACTATATTAGTCCACTAGCAAGCGGTTAAACTGTATTTAAAAATCAGCACACAACAAATGATGAACATTTTTCTTAACCATCAAAGAAAAACAGCATTTGACATTTCATTCAAACTATCTTTGACGAAAGTTAGAATGAAAAGGCTTGTACCATTTTGCAGCATAAAATAAGAAATGTACTTCAAAATGTTGTTTACTAGTTTTTAACTGCAGAAGATGATTGATTAAATCTGTAACTGGTGCGTGTTGCAGGGAACCAAGCCTCATCACTGGCACACAAACAGAAGACCTAAATCGGCTGTAAATCTACTCAGTTTAGGTACCGATGTCAGGATTCATAACCTCATTCCACAATATCACAATTTTGTGCACAACTGACAACCATGAACAGACTGCACAGATCTGCAGATGGATCTAGGCCTTCACTGTCTGTCAGTGCAACAAGGTTATTCATCCCACATCATGCCTCCTTCATCTTAGATCACCAATCAAAATAGCAGCAGACGACATTCTAAAATATTTTTCTTCATTTAAAAAAAAAAAAAAAAAAAAAAAATTCTGAGAAAAAACGGCTTGAGAAATGTAGAGCCTTATTTTCCCAGAAAAAAAAAAATCAGAATGTTGTCTGCTGTAATTCTGAAGGGTGCTTTAAGGGTTAATAAATTATTAAAAGCATATCATTGTACAAGCACCTACTCAGTCTGCCTATGAATACTGACAACAATGCCTGAGAAATAACATTTCTATTACTGAAGGCTTGCATGTTTACCCCACCACAGGCAGACATTTTTAAATACTTTTCTCAATTTTCCCTGGAAATGGGGCTCAGCAAACAATTTAAAAGCAAAGCCATGCCACTTTTTCAGTAAATTTAAGAAAAGTGTAAGTCATCTGTTGGCTATTAAATGTCAGCTACAGCAGGTTTAAATGTCGGCTAGAGCAAGGAAACATTCTTCCTTTGATTTGTCCTGTGATATGAACAATCAATAATCAGTCTGGTTCCCTACTTATCAATTATGTAGTGCACTATGCTCTCTTAAGTCAGGTCACCATTTTCAAAATGGTGGCAACCATTTCAAATGGAAACAGTATTTTTAACCTACTTTTCAAACTGATATCTTACCAACTTTATTCTGTCTGTTTTGTTTGAAAATCAACTCTGTCAGAAGTTCCAAAGGATAATGTTTTTACAGTGTTTACCCTAAGTATTCAGCCAGACAAGCCTGAGCAAACACTGTAATCTCAGATCAGACACTGCAGAATGTGGCATCTGATAAGCCTCTACACTGTTTCCCAGTCAGCATTCTACGTAAATCTATATCGGGCGGTCATCGGCTCGTCAGGGTAGCTGACGGGCCGATGGCGGCCCGATGTAGATTTACGTAGAATGCTAGCTGGGTTGTCACTTATCCAGCAGTTTTCAGACACATCAACAGGAAGAAATATGGACTTGTTTAAGACAATATGCTCAGGAATTACAGTGTCTGAATACTTAGGGTAAATGGCATAACCCTTATTTGATTCCTCCTTTATAATGTATCTGGCCCTGAGGTTATACAACTTTTTTCATGCTCAACTCAGCTGAGCATGAAATTTGACTTGCTTATAAAACTAAAAATACTGACAATTTTGAAACTTCTTTCATGCTCAACTCAGCTGAGCATGCTCAGCTGAGTTGAGCATGAAAAAAGTTTTAACTGTTGGTACTTTTATTTTTACGACCAAGTTAAATTTCATGCTCAGTTGAGTTGAGCATGAAAAAAGTTTTATAACCTCGGGGCCAGTTTTCTCCCAACTATCAGGAAGAATACAAATACAAGTCAGGGGTCCAGACTAAGTAATAAACAAATCTTCAAGTGTCCAAATTAACAATTGCAGGTTGATAAATCTTAAATCAACTGCAGACCACAAGCAGAAGACAGTTTTGAATATTTAAAGTGAACATGTATACCTCCAGGGGAGATTAATCTGACCTGAAAGGATTTCCTGGACCTTTTTTCCCTTTAAGAATATTCCCCTTTGCAAGGAAGCAAACTTTTCTGGAGTCATCTCCCTTTCAAAAGGGAAGCAAAAACACACAGCTTAGAATGCTCTCTCTTTAAAGTGTATCCATTCACCTGAGCTTGGCATTTCATCTGAATCATTTCTGTTAAACCTTTAAGCAGCAGATTTTTCTGAGAAAATAAGGCTGATATTTCCTGCGAATCGTCTACCTTGCTGATGATATTCACTGCCTTGCAGGTCTGCCTTGCCGACGATATTCGCTGCCTTGCAGACGATTTGCATGAAATATGCCTTATTTCCTCCGATCAAATTCATGTGTCTGCTGCAATTATTAATGGCCCTTAAAAAGTTAATTAAAAAAAATCGCTCAAGGAAGAATAAGAAAATTCGTTGTTTGCTGCTTGTCCTCTGAAGTGTCACAAGGCGAAGGAGGCTAAAATCAAATCAATTAACATGCTATCTACAGTTCCTTCAAGACTACTTTGTCATTTCAAAGAATTGTTTTTACAAGCCATTTCCCTAATTACAATATCTATTTACAAGCTGCTTCCAAAAACAGGCTTATAGAACATTCAATAATGTCCCTTCAAAGTAAGTCATTATAAGAGCAACACCAGGAGAAAACGTACCTTCCGACATGAGAGTCCAGCGAAGAATCGGTGCCCTTGTTGGTCACTGTGCAGATAGCCAAGTATCAGAAGTATCCATCACTATATATGTATATGAGGGGTATCAACAAAATATTTTTCTTATTTCTCCACGAAGACATATGTTGTGGGTACTCATTAGAAGTGCCTTGGTGAGATGCTTCTAAAGAGTACCACAACATACGTTTTCAAGGAAAAATAAGAAAATATGAAAATATCACTATTTTTCAGTTGTAAACAGTGCCTGATCTGGAGCTATGTGTATCTACATGTGAAAAGCAAAGAATCTAATCAGACTGGGCACTTGCACTTGCTGATCTGAGTCTTAACTGGGCACAGATGTCCTAAGATGCATTATCTCACGTCGTGGCTGGTATTACTTATATGTGCAAGTGATATGAATCTAATGGGAGATAACTGCTTCACAAGTCCAAGAAAGCTGTTTGACAAACAGGGGCCAGTTGTTCAAAGCGTCGTTAGCTTAACGAGCTCGTTAAGGGTCATTTCGTTAACTGTTTTAGCCGATTCAATATACAATATTCTGATATTTTTTGCTGAAAAAATGTGAGTAGCTTTTGCACTGCAAAAGCTACTCACATTTTTTCAGCAAAAAATTTCAGCATATTTGCGTATCACTCGATTAAAATTTTAACGAATCGTTAACTAACGACGTCGTTAGCTTCGAACAACTGGGCCCAGATAAAGAAGAAAAAAAATCTCCACAATAAATTGTACCTATCTAGCCACAAAAAATTGCAGTGGCACTTCTGATGAGTATCCACAACATATGGTTTTGTGCAGAAATAAGAAAAAAAAAAAACCTGACAACCTTCTTATCTGAAGCTCAGGGTCCAGTTGTTCAAAGCTAACGACGTCGTTAGTTAACGATTCGTTAAAATTTACATTGGGTGATACGCAAATACGCTGAAATTTTTTGCTGAAAAAATGTGAGTAGCTTTTGCAATGCAAAAGCTACTCACATTTTTTCAGCAAAAAATATCAGAATATTGTATATTGAATCCGCTAAAACAGTTAACGAAATGACCCTTAACGAACTCGTTAAGCTAACGATGCTTTGAACAACTGGGCCCTGTGTTACAGTTTCCAACATTTTACTGGCAACTTTGGGGGGGGGGGGGGGGGGGGGGGGGGGTGGGGGGGGAATGATAAAAATAATGATATCATACATCAGACACATGAAGTCAGTGTATCTCACCATTAATGTACTATGCAGTATTTTATTACAAAAGACAAGAAAAAAGGGAAAAAAAAATATCCTGTCCCACAAAAAAATGAACTGAATTAAGATGAAAACTTTCAAAAACGATTCACTCTTGCACACAGACCTGACACAACAAGTGTTAGTTGAAACAAAAACCATGAATCTATAGTCTAAACATTGTTGTTCCTTGATTCAGAGGAACATGTGTCCTTGACATTTTTGAAATTGTGGAACTGTTAGAAATGAATTTTACTTTTGTGAATTTTATCGGTGTAAATGCCGGTGAATCACTCAGAAACTTACCACAAAGCCTTTGGGCTCTATTGAGTTTGTGAGTGAATTGCCAGTGTTTACACATTGACAAACTCCACAAAAATTAAATTTATTCCTAAACAGTAACCAACTGTAGCTTCAGACATGTTCATTATTTATTCAATCATAACCTGTTGATTTTTTTTTTATTTCTCCATATAAACATATGTAGCAGGTACTCATTGCTTCTAATGAATACCCACAACATGTCTTCATGCAGAAATAAGAAAATATTTATCTGGAAATCCCTCTTCCTTTGAGCTATAATATCCAATGCTTCTGAAAGCAGACAGCAGAAGGCCCTGATGCATAGGCTGAACTGGGTATTCCGTTTGCAATCCCTCACCCCCTTGAGGCAGGTAAAAGGTCAAGATGAAGGACACACATTTCTATAAATCAAAGCAGTATAAACTGTAATAGCTTAAAATAAAAAAAAATAAAAAATAAAAAAAAAATACATATACCTACATATCGCCATAAATGCATACCTTGAATAAACTTGTCTAAATACACAAAAACCGACTTCACAAAAACTAACAAGCTATCAACCTTCAGCATTCTGTGGCCAAATTCAGCAGATAACACTATTTTTCTTTCTTTTTTTCCCCCATAAATAGGGTCTGACATTCCACGTAATGGGAACTGTCTCCAAGGGAGACATTCGCACGACATGAAATGTCAAAACTTATCTTATGAATAAAATGAGAAAAATATTTGAAACTGTCGTCTGATGTTATTTAAGTCCAGCAGTGAAGGTTAAAAAGAAACAGAAGACTTAGTATGAATGTAAAAGGTAACTAGGAAACTTGGCTCCACACAAGACATAGAGCTTCAACAGAATGACTACAGAATTTTCCCAACCTTTTGTATTGAAGAATTAGTGTGAATATAACTCTAAAAGGGCCCAGCAAAATTTGTAGCAGACGGCATTCTAAATTTTTTTCATATAATCTTTAATAGAAAATAAATCTCGACCTTTCATGTGAATCATCTGCCTGGCAGATGATTCACATGAAACATCAAGACTTATTTTCTGTGAAAAAAATAAAAATGTCTGCTGCAGTTATGATTGGCACTTTAAGGGTTAACTAACAGACCTGAATCTGGCAAATTACTTTCATGCTGATGGAAATGCCTAACAATTGGGGCTCTGCATGGGAAATGCTACAAAATGACACTGCCAATGGAATGACAAAAACAAACAGATATACAGTTTAGTCTGGGTGTCACTGACGCAAAGCATCACGGCTCCAGATAAGGTGGTAATGGAGTTGATAATTTAGGATAATTTTGATTATTTTTGCTTCAAAATATACCATGTGGCACTCACTGAAACTGCCTTGATGAGCCCATTTCAACGAGTACCTAGAAGGTACATTTATATAAAAAATCAATCTTTTCTGAATGTTCTCCTTTATAGGGAGTTTTTTTTCTCACCTTGTATCATTTCCTAGCATTGCCCTGATATAATAATTTCAACCTTTTATGGCAGTGTTTGGATAGAAAAATATTGTCACAAATGTATTTCCTTTTACCCTGCCTGATGTAACAAACAGCACACATTTTAACTCTTTAACCTTTACCTCTTTGGGCAAATTCAGCAGACAACAAATATACAATATTTTTTCTTATTTTTCTCAGGAAGCAAGGTCTGACATTTTCCTGCAAACTGTCTCCATTTGCAGGAAATCTCAAATCCTGCTTCCTGGGAAAAATAAAAAAAATATTTCAAAATGTCTGCTGAAAATTTTACCCAGAGTGCTAAAGGTTAAGTTTCATTCAAAATTGTAGAAAGATACAATAAAGACCAAACGTTTCAATCAAAAAATGTTATGAAAATCTAGCGATTACAGAGGAAGGAAGGTTAATCATTCTCCTTTTTTTTTTCCTGCCTTACATTAAGCATCAGCCCACTTCAGATAAAAAAAATTAGCAGACTAATTATTCCAAATTCCTAAGTTATATTTACAGGTTAACCCTTTAAGTGCTAATCATAGCATCAGCAGACGATTTCTCTTCATTTATTTTCTCTACTTGACATTTTGTATGAATCATCTGCCTGGCAGACCATTCACATGAAATGCAAAGGTTTATTTACTCTGAAAAAATATATATATACAACTGACTCTCGTTATCTCAACTTCGCTATCTCAAATAACTGCTTATCTCGAAGTGAAAATCTGGTCCCTGCCTAAAGATGAAAATCTAACAACAGGTAATAAAATATTGTGGAAAAGAGGAGAAATTGCTCCAAAGGAGCAATTTCTCCTCTTTTCCACAATATTTTCAATATATTTCGAATCTCAAAGAGTCCAATCACATATACATTTGTTAAATGTGGTTGTTCGATTTATTTTTACCTCAATTCTGCAATTCTGATATGTCGAGGTACCGGATATCTCGAAGTATTTCAGACAGTCCCTTGGACTTGGACTTCGAGATAACGAGAATCGACTGTATATACGTACATTACGTATGTATGTGTATATATAAATTAAAATGCCGCCTGCTACAATTTTAAGGGTTAAAGCAAATTTAAAATTGTGTTAGTCCACTACATGCCATTTTTAACAATTTAATACTGTGAAAAAGAAAACAATCTGGGCCCAGTTGTTCAAAGCGTCGTTAGCTTAACGAGCTCGTTAAGGGTCATTTCGTTAACTGTTTTAGCAGATTCAATGTACAATATTCTAATATTTTTTGCTGAAAAAATGTGAGTAGCTTTTGCACTCTACTCACATTTTTTCAGCAAAAAATTTCAGCATATTTGTGTATCACTCGATTAAAATTTTAACCAATCGTTAACTAACGACGTCGTTAGCTTTGAACAACTGGGCCCTGGCTTTCAATGTTAGAAGAGTGCACCATAAAATCTACAAAATGATCTAAGCCCAGCTATACAATCTGTGAGAGCTTACACTGTTAGCAGCAAATACATTACATAAGCGTCAAGACATCTCACAGATTGGTCTGGGTTGGTTGGTTTGGAGTTTACGGCCCAGTCAAGACTGTTATGGTCATGTTGAGCCAGACAGTTTACCTAACCACCTTTTCCCAGGGCGAACTTAGTCCTCTAAGCAGTAAACTAGTACTTGTGCACATTCTTTCGCCAGACACCGACAACTGCCCTTCTTGAATCTGTGTAAGGGAGAGAATGACTGTAGAAAATATTTCATGACTGAATGTTGCGGCACCCACCAGGGATCCAACCCACAACCCCCTGATCACCAGTCAGACATGCATCTCACTCAGCCACCGAGGCCTGAGACTGGTCTGGGTCTTATCTATTTATATACAGTATTTTGGCAGACTTTGCTGGTTTCTCGCACAAATATTCTACACCGTATGAGAGTATGTTTATTTAGCAGGGTTCTAGTACTCCAGTGCTTGTACTAACTGTCAAAATCAGGAAGTCCCAGGACTTCCTAGCTCCAATATCTGGAAGTCCTGGTGATCAAATTTTTTCACTCACTTGAAATTCAACGGTTTCAACCTCAATATTCTTAAACTCTCATTTATGGAGTAAAATTGCCATTCTTAAGCTAAATAAAACATATAGATTCATTCTAAATTTTTGTTATAAATGACTAAATATCTTTAAAATTTGGGAGTTACAGACTTCCTGGCATTGATTTTTGGAAGTCCCAGGGCAATTTTTGGGACTCTCTGACCCCCAGTCTTCTCTTTATGCAGGCACTGGTACTCTGACAATTCCTTATTTCTTCAAACAACTTATTTTTTGCTTTCTTATTAGTGCAATACCCTAAGTATTGGGACAGAAGGCCTCAGCAAACAGTGTAGAGCCAGATCAAATGCTGAAGAATGTGGCATCTGATCAGGGTCTACACTGATTGCCACTCATCCAGCAGTTTTTAGACACATTAACAGGTAGTAAAATGTACTTGTTTCAATTTAGGACAAATGGTAAGGTGTCAAGGTGTCTAAATATTTTGGGTAAGTATTCAACCTTGTACAGTTACCAAAAATCATTCAACTCTGGCAAGGATTTGCATCAACTAAATTATTTCTGTTTGATGGCAGGGTGAAAAAGAAAAACGAGTTGGTGTGTGTGTGTGGAGATTAGGCATGGTAAAGCAAAGACTAAATCTGACAGAAAATAGCAGACTATTAGCAAAAGTGTTCTATAACAATATTTTGATATTTTGTTAACATTGCATTTCACAATTAACACTTACCATGCTATGGCCAAATTCAGCAGATCACAAACTAGAAAATAGGATCTGATACTTCATGCAAATTGTCTCAGGAGACAATTTGCATGAAAAGTCCTATTTTCTAGGGAGATAAGAAAATAATTTCAAAATGCCATCTGCTGAAATTTGTACTCAGCAAAGTGTTAAGGAATAACTTTACAAATCTCTGACAAATATTCTCAAAGAAATGGCATCATGAATGGTGTAGAACTGCTGAAATCTATTTTTGTACTAATTCCAGTAAATATCTATGATTATAAAACATAAAGCTTTGTTTTCCAGCTGTCTTCATAATACTGGGTGCTCAACACACAACAGACAGGAAACCAGAGTTGCATTTTTTTCTGAGATCTAAGGAACTTAATTATTTTAGCATATATGGAGAAAATATTCCTTATGACATGCACAAAAACCTAATGCTGAGCTCAGCATGATTGCTCAGTTCAGCATGTACATGTTGATCCATCTGGTCAAGGTCATTAACTGCTTCCTGAAAGAATCCATAAATTAATATGACCAAGTTAATGGAGTTTTACACATAGCAGATAGTATACAAAGCATGTTTTGCATGTATTTGAGATGATCTGTAAATACTCTGGCCAGATCTCACTGAACTGCAGACTGATCTGAATCTATGCTATTCACATACAGGAAAATCTTGTTTTCTCACAGTGGCCTCTGCTGGGGACAGCTCTAAAAGGCCATGACTAAGTAAATGCCATAAGATACCTTTTACCATCCACAGGCAAAAAAAAAAACAAACTGTATAATCATATTTTACCAAAATATTCTGACATCTTAACTTGCCCTAAAATTTGACTGTCCGTTTTACTGCCTCTTGATGTGTCTAAAAGCTGCTGGACTGAGTGGCCACAGTGCTGACCCTAGTCTGTGTCCACAATGTCTGCTCGGCATTGTCTGTCCGAATACTTAGGGTAAATGGGTAAACAATCTTGTTTTCTGACACTATGGCTTCCACTCATTCAAGCGTTTTCAAAACATTCATTTAACACTTAGCATGCTGGGTAAAAATTTCAGTAGCAAATATTATTATCTGTCCCAGAAAATAAGGAGACAATTTGCATGAAATGTCAAAGCCTATTTTCTGGGGGGAAAAAAAAAGAAAAAGAAAAATATCATCAATTTGTCATCTGCTGAAGTTTTTACCAAACATGCTAAGCGCTAAGCAATAAGGTAGCTTTTGAGCCCACCTGTTATTTAATAATTATGACAAAATTTGCCACAGAAATCAAGATCAACATCTGAATTACTAATTTTAATACACACCTTATAACAAAGAAGGCAAAAATTTTGTACATCATTCATGTATAACAAGAAAACTGAGCCATGACACTGCAACATCTACCTGATCATGTAAGAACAGCCATTCACCATAGCTCTAGGTAAGGGGATGATTGTGGTGGTACACTACTTTTATTTTCACAGCAAAATATTCGATCCAAAAATTTCTGTATGTTGCCTTCAGGATTTTTTTTTTTTTTTTTTTTTTCACGTGTGGATAGCTCAGAGGTTTGTCTCTCACTTGTCACTGCTGCAGCCTGGGTTCGACTCCCTGCGCTGGCATGTGGCAAGGTAGTGCCTTATAAGAGCTATAAATATACACAATCTCTTCAGGGTCTTTCAATGTTTCCTTACCCATTTAAAAATTCAAGAAATTCTGTAAGTGGAATTTCTGACCAGCATGCATATATGTACCCTGTAAACATAGGAAAAGCTGATACCAAATATTTATAATCGGACAAAAAGAACTCAATTAATTAAAGAAATTCTTTATAAGAATGTTATGTAATATTAAAGCATTTTAGTCCTATGCTAGTTGAGAATCTTGAAAAAAGCTTGGTGAAGCAATCAAACGCCACCAAAACCACCGGTTTCACTGAACTCGAGTACTGGATAGACCCATTTTTTTTTCTATAGAAATCTCACAAACATAACAAGACACTTTCTCATTTTTCATTCTCAATATATACATAACTAAGCCCATCTAAACCGAAACTGACCTTACAATGTATGCTGCCAGCATGGACCCAGATCAGTCTGCTCATCAAAACCGTGAATTTGAACAAAGTAACAAAAACTGATCTTGAATATTCTACAGATGTGTAACATGACCATGATCAGTCTGTTCTAGATCTACCCACATAGCTCCAGACAAGAGGGGGCATCCGCTGGAGAATGTATTTATCATATTTCTGCATGAAAGCGAGGCGCTTCTAATGAGTAACCACAACATATGTTTTTGAGCAGAAATAAGAAAAATATCAGTAGTTTTTGGTCGAAATAAAGTATCTTATCTAGAGCTATGTCTATGCAGGTTGTATATATAGTAAGGTCTATTTCTACTTGAAAGGACTCACATTTACATTTATGGTTAATTTGTGTACATTTACAGTGGCAAGAAAACTTGTTTGCCAGTCAGAATTCACAGGACTGCTATAAGCTTAGGAGGAAAAAAGATAATCTGGTATGAGCGCGGACATGAACAATTTTTCATATAAAATGAATTATGAGGCCGATTTTCTGGGAATTTTAAAATGTCAACAGCTAATAGTCAAAATTAGTGTGTTAAAGGATGTAGCCGGGTTCCAGATAAGTAGACTAGTCAGGTATGTAATACTTCTATTTCTCCACAAAAAAACATCATTGCTTTGGAAGATTCAGGAAAATATTGTGTGTTCTCACCAGAAGTACCTAACACACGTTTTCATGGAGAAATTAGAAAATCAACACATTTTGCTGCAAAAAGCACCTTATTCATCAAAATGGCTCCTCAACCAGACCATTCCAAAAAAATCCCAATGTATGCATAAGAAATTTACATAGCCCTATGTAACAGGCATTTTTTCAACCAAAAAGTAGATTTCTTTTTCTTATTTCTCCACAAAAAAACGTGTTTTGTGTACTTATTAGAAGTGCCTCACTGAGGCTCTTCTAATGAGTACCCACAACATAAATTTTTATATAGAAAAATTTTCTGCATACCCCCTTATATGGAGCGATGAATAATCAATATGCAAGACAAAATCTTAAAATTTACAACAACTTATCTAGAACCTTGAGTGGTGAATGTAATTAGCATTAGACACAGTCAAAAACACACAAGGCTCCTAGTCAGTCGGATAACAAACTCTTTCCCCATATGTAAACAATAAAAGCCCTGAAGCAGCTGACCATTTGCATGGCCTGGCAGACTTGTTTGTTTCTTTGTGTTGAGGTTTTACAGCCCAGTCAACCCATTGGGGTCATGCCGAGCGTGGTCAGTTTACCTAACCACATGTTTACTGGGCAGGCTTAGTCCTCTAAGCGGTTAACCAGTATTGTGCACATTCTTTCGCCAGAAACTGACAACTGCCCTTCTTGAATCAGCGGAAGGGAGAGAATGACCGTAGAAAATATTTCATGATCAATCTCCAAGAAAGACTCTTTGCTAACAACGAGCAAGAATTCTGACCAGATAAGGAGGATTTTTTGCATACAGGGAAAATGTTTGCTTTGTCTCTGTAGGTCTTACACAGTCCATTAACAAAGACTCAAAGAAAATCACAGAATATAAAAAGAGAGACACACTGGGGATAATCATCCACAGGGCGATAGACAAGGGTATCCATATTTTTTTTTTATTTCTCCACGAAAATGTATGCTGTGGGTACTCATTAGAAGTGCCTCAGTGCTTCTAATGAGTACCCACGAATACGTTTTTCATGGAGAAATTGTCTACTGAGCGCAAAAAGTCAGTAACTCCCATTAAAATATATAAGGAGTTACTGACTTCTTGCACTCAGGTGACGAAATAAGGTAAAGTGATGATACAGGAGGGTTTGTTACTTTTGCACCAATGATTTTGATACTTATTGGAGCTGCCTCAGTGAGGGGATTCCAGTGAGTACCTAGAAGGTATGTTCTTGTGCAAAATTACTAAAAACAAACAAACCCATCTTCAGATATCTAGAGCTATGTTGTAATACAGACCCAGACTTGCCTGTGCATTCTAATTCTAGTCACTGTGTGCTTCGCACTTGCACAATATCTAAATTTACACAGCACCCAGCAAGCAAAGACCATTAGCAAACTAGAGATACAGTATAACCTCAATGGGTCGAACACGGATGGCTCGTTTACGGTGGATGATTCGAACTCTTTTTTCAGTCCCTACAAAATTCTTCCAATAGCTCAAGAAAACAAATATTTAGGGATTTTTTTCTTATTCTATCATGGAATTGTATGTTGTGTGTACTCATTAGAATTGCCTCAATGAGGCGATTCTAATGAGTACACACAACATACAATAATTGTGTAGAAAATCAAAAAGGTTTCCCTAAACTATCGCTATTTGCTTCCTGAACTGGTGCCATGATTACCCTCAGTGGCTCGAACTACCCATGTCTCGAACGAATTTCCATGGTCCCGAAGATGTTCTAGCCATTGAGGTTCGACTATCTGAGGCATCACTGTTACAAATAGGACAGAAATGATCATCTTCTGTGTGTCTCTCAAGTCAGCATGATATTTAACAATACAAACATTTATTTTATACAGAATTGGTATTTAATTAGATGATGCATAATTATAAAATAAAAGGATCACAAAAAGCACTTTACCTCTGCTGCCAATGCCATTTTTATCAAGCTTTTTGAAAGAAAATTTGTAAACTGAAATTGTAAAAGCAAATAAAGACTGTGCTGCATTCATTTAACTATCCCTCATTTATATTAACCAACATTAACATATGACACTTTTAAGCAATCAAAACAAAAAAGATATTAGGAAGTCTGCCTATTAATTTATCTGTATACATAATGTTTTACCCAATGAAAATGACCCAACACATCTACATCAACCAATCAAGACAAGTGACAGCTACATTCCATCATTCTAGCTATTAATATCAACCAATCAAAGACAAGCAAAGAAATGGATCTAATGCTGTTATGAAGCTTTGCTGCGTACAGTAAAAATTTAGCATAACCAAATCGTGAAAAAAAGTAACAAAGAGCATCTATGCAACGTCACAACTTGTAAGTATTGTATTTACAAAGTATTCAAAAATAAATATCTTTGCTTTGATTTAAAATAGTGTAAAACATTACCATGTAGCCCAGGGCTTCAGACAAAATGTGTATTTCAGATGAATGCCGAGTCCTAACATTAGAAAATGTTCCTTATGATGTGCCCCATTTAACCATTTATGCCAAGTGAACACCTCTACTGTTCTTTGGGCAGTCCATTTCCAGTGGAAGAGATGGCTGCTTTGTTTTTATAGTAACTCTGTTTTCTAGAAATTCCCGTATTTAATGCAACAGTGTAGATCCTAATCTACATTGGCAAAAAGTGTAGATCCAGATCAGATGCTGCAGAATGCAGCATCTGATCTGGATCTACACTGTTTGCCAATGTCCCTTTTAGAGGATGCTAGTCATAAACGGAACTTGGAGAAGCCTGCATGTCCACTTAGTCTGATTAGTGTCTTCCTAGGGCACTCTATGATAGCCAAGGAACCAAGGCTTCAACAGGCAGAAGGGAACACTGATCAGACTGGTGTTCTGACCAACCCGAGTCTTTGCTGCGCACTCCTCGTAAGGTTTATCATGTCATGGCTCATCTTATTTCATCATGAAAAAATGGCCTGAAATCTCAAAATCATAGACTTGTTACAATATTCTGAATCTCAAAATTATAGTTTTATTGTCTGACCATTCTAAATCTCAAAATAGCGATCTTGTTTAATCAATCTGTATCTCAAAATAGTAGTTGTGTGACTCCAAGCACTTACAAATTCTGTTTGTGAGGATAAATCGGAAAACTCATTCTACCTGAAACTTTGCCGAGTCCATCAGTTTAAATGGAAATTATGCTCTATAACAAAATCTCTATACAACACGAGATTTAAAAGAGAACAGGACTTTTCTGAAACCAGCAACACTGCAACCTCTTTATAACACGATTCGTTATAACACAGTTTTGGATATAACACGGTTCACAGATGGATCCCAAAAATGTATAGATTATATTGAAAAATGACCATAAATGGTCATTTTTAAATACAATCTATACATTTTGTTTGGCTATAACACGGTTGTTTAACTAACACTGTTTATGCTATGGACCCCAACAATAGTGTTGTAAAGAGGTTGTGGTGTATTTAGGCCCAGAAAACCTGACACCGTATTCTCATTCTTGCTAGTTCATTGCTCAAAAGGGACAGTTCTTTTAGAATCTATTTTGAAAGTGACACGTCATTATATGGCACACTTAGGCACATAAATTGATTTACACACAGAGTCAGGTTTATTTGAGTTGGGAGTTTTATGGCCCAGTAAATACTGTTACGGTCATGTTGAGCAGGTCAGTTAACCTTCTCATACTTTTCTTGGGCAGGCTTAGTCCTTTAAGCAGTTTACCAGTACTTGTGCACATACTTTTGCCAGTAACTGACAACGGCCTTTCTTGAATCAGCGGATGGGGGAGAATGACCATAGAAATGTTTGAAGTTGGATCATCACAACAGCAGTTTGGAACTGTACAAATTCTAAGCTAAGGTTTGTTGAACAGCTTGTTACAGAGAAATTAGAAAAAGATTACTTACAAGATTTATTAGTTGCACATGAATGACTATGGTAAACACCCTAAAATTTCGTACACTAAAGTTCCAAGGAGCAGTCTGATCACTGTCTACACTGTTTGTCATTCCACTAATTATGTTAAGAAACAAGTGCATAAAAAGCAATATTTAGACTTAAAAGCTATAGGATAAAGTGTTCAAAATTTTAGGATGTCTACCGTATATCCCACTTAGGCATAGACCACCTAGCGCTTGGTAAGACTTTTCTTCTGTCCAAAAATATTGGGAATTTTTTCTCATTTCTCTGTGAAAATATACTGTTGACCAGTACTAATAAGAAGTGCCTTGATGATGTACTTCTAATGACAGGTTTTCATGGAAAGGTAAAACCTTGATCTCTAGAGAAATAAGAAAAATATTTATTGGCCACTCCTCTTTAAATATCTAGAACTATGCTTACATTACCCAAGCTTATTTCTGCTTTTATCTGCATTTTGCAACAATTTCAGATTTTTTTGCTTTTTTTTTGTTCATTTTGTGACTATGTCATGATAAAAATGTATAAAGATGTGTGGGTAGTAATGAGGACCTTTTTATCTGATTCCTCCCAAATTGACTGGCAACTTACAGCATAATGCATGTATACAAATACAAATGATGGCAATACCACACAACCTCTTTATAATACTATTACTGGGAACCTAAGTAAAAACTGTGTTAGCTAAACAACTGTGTTATACCCGAACAAAAAATGTACAGATTATATAGAAAAATCACCATTTATGGTCATTTTTCTATATAATCTATACATTTCTGTTTGGATGCCACACTTTTGGGATCCACCTTTAAACCTTCTTATATCTACACCATCTTATATCCAAATCATCTAATATCCAAACCGTCTTATAAAGAAGTACTAGTGTACTTGTGAAGATACGCTTTTATACAGTTTTCTTGCTCTTTGTGCATTTTACATTACAAGCAGCTATTTATAATAAGAAACTTTTAGCACTCCAGATAAGAGAAACCAAAATATACACATTTCTTGCTTTGTTTTTAAATAAACATTTATAGCATTATGACAGCTCATTATATAACTACAGAGAAGACACCCATGTTAATTCTTTTCTTTTGTCTACATGAACATATCTAGTACTCATCTGAACAGCCTTGCTAAAGAGTACCGACAAAATATACTTTATGAAGAAATGAGACAAATATTTATCTTTTATCTAGCAGTACCTTTTCTAAAGGTAGCCAATTGCAGACAGACAAGATCTAGATACAACCGGTATCCAGGCAAAATATTTTTCTGATTTTTTTTTTCCTCCATAAAAATGGGTAACAGATTCTTCCAGCAAATGCCATTAAAATCAGCACACAATATGTTCATGAAGAAAAACATTGAATACTGCTTCATCAAAGAAAAGTGTCCTATATCTGAGCTTTGAACAACACAAGCACCTCTTTATACACTTCAACCTCTTTATAACACAGCTCGTTATAACACGGTTTTCAATATAACACAGTACAAAGATGGATCCCAAAAATGTATAGATTATATTGAAAAATGACCATAAATGGTCATTTTTCAATATAATCTATACATTTTTGTTTGGATATAACACGGTTGTTTAACTAACACGGTTTATGCTATGGACCCCAACAATAGTGTTATAAAGAGGTTGTGGTGTACCATTATTGCTGAGATCCAAAGCAAATTAAAAATATTATCTAAAGAACAGTGTTGTATCAATCAAAAACATAGATTTTGTAGAAAAAAATGACCATTTATTGTCATTTTTCTACAAAATCTATATGCTTTTGTTTGGATACATCATTTTTCTACAAACTTTTACGCTTTTATCTGGATTCATGTACAGCATTTTTGAGGTCCATCTTTAAACTGCAATGCACCTGCTGTAGTGGACGTGTTATAAAGAGGTTCCCATGTGCTGCTGTCAGTAAAAAAGCATCTTACTGGAGCGCTATGAAAGACTTGAAAACTTGCTGCAATTACACAGAACATAGGCTTCCCAGAGCATAGCTCCAGATAAGGGGCTAATCACAAGATATTTTTGTATTTTGGTATCAAAATGCATCTTGTGGATACTCAATGGAAGAGTCTTGCTGAGGCAATTCCAACTAATACTAACAAGATATGTTTTGATGCGTAGCAGACTTGATGAGTATTTGATAATTATTCTGGGACAATTTTATCAATTTATCCATAAAAACACATTGTTTGTCTCATTCGAATTGTTTGTGTTGAGGTTTTACTGCCCAGTCAATCCAATGGGATCAAGTCGAGTGCGGACAGTTTATCTAACCACAAGTTTACTGGGCATGCTTAGTCCTCTAACCAGTTACCCTGTGCTTCTAATGAGTACCCACGAAGTTCTTATAGAAGAATAAGAAAAATCCTCCCCGAATAATCACTAATTACTCCACAAAGTCCTCTGTGAATTAATAAAATTGTCCTAGATTTTTACCACAATTATTACCTTATCTAGAGCTATGTTCAAACGAATTAAAGATTCCACTGTTACTGCAAAGCTCGCATGAAACAACCTTCCAGGACTCCAGATAAGCACAATAGTCCAATTCAAGACACTATTGTTTTATTTCTCCATGATAATATACTGTGCATATTCATTAGAACCAACTCTTAAAAAGCTAAGAAAAATACATGTACCAAACAAAAAAAAAAAAAAAAGAGGGTGTCTTATCCAGAACCTTGCATTCTTTAGATATTTTTTCTCTTTACATCCTTGGACCTCATTAGAAGCCTTCCGATAAGGAAATAATTAAAGTGCCAATTTTTGTTATTCTAGTGCCAAACATATCATATTTGTGGCTACTTACTAGAATCATCTCACCGTGTAGGTAGGGGAACCATCTTAGAGATGTGATTCCAGGAAGTATCCAGAAAATCTGTTTTAGTGCCAAATTGCAAAGCCAATTCCAACGAGTACCATCACCATACGTTTAGGACAGTGCTCCAGATAAACTTTTTGTACAATGAGTATTTTACCCCCTCCATAAAAGCCAAACCCTAAAATACACATCTGCCATGTTTAAGATTTGAAGCACCAAACAAAATGTAGCATAGAATTTTTTTTTTTTTTCAGAGAAAATAAGGCCTGGCATTTCATGTGAACTGTCTGCCTAGCAGACAATTCACATGAAGCATCAGACCTTATTTTGTCTGAAATTTGGGTTAACATAAAGAATCATCAAAAAGGAAGCTAAATTTCTCTGACAATTATCATTTTCCTATAAAATGGTTACCCCCCTGAATTAGATTTTAATGCTAAAATCCAAAATTCTGAGTATTTTTACCCCCCCAAATTCAAATTCAATGGGGGTGGTCGGGTGATGTCACCGGGGCGTCCAACTGATATTGGCTTACAGTTGGGCAAGGTCTGCTATCCTTGTAGCAAGTAAAGGTAGAGGGGGAATGTTTTTATTTCTTCTGTTTCTTCATTTTCATTCCTGTTCCTCTTTCTTCCCTGTTCCTCTTTTTCATCTCCTCTACTATCTCTTCTGTCTCTTTTCTCCCTTTCTCTGGGAGACGACACAAAATGACCAACAAGGGCTAACGTGTCGTGAAACCCCAAAACAATCAATCAATCAAATACAATGCCGATTTTCAAAAAAAAAATAAAATCTGAAATACCCTTTTATCTGGAGCTGTTTTGGTGCAAAAAAATAACAACATTAACTGTCAGAATACTTCCCTTATCCTAAGCTATGCTCATCTCATAATGATTTCATGCAATCAAAGAATATTTTCATGGAGGAAAAAGACAAATATCAAGAGATTTACTTCCATACCATTAAAGTTTCTGGAGCCCTGGCCTTCTTAGCATACCCTAGAGGTAGACATGGAAGAATCAATATATACTGACTAATGACTGAAGACTTATCCATAAATGAGCAAACGACCATAGGTCTAGATAAGAGTGGGTATCAGGTAAATAGTTTTCTTATTTCTCCATGAAAACATACATTTTGGGTACTCATTAGAAGTGCCTCAGCGAGGTGCTTCTAATGAGTACCACAACATATGTTTTCATCGAGAAATAAGAAAAATATAGATACTTTTTGTTTGAAAAAAGCGCCTTATCAAGAGCTATGAAACGACAGTTTAACGCTTAGCATGCTGGGTAAAAATTTCAGCAAATGACCTCAAAATATTCTATTTTTCCAGAAAAAGAGGGTTTGACTTTTTTCATGCAAAGTTTCATTTACATGAAATGTCAAAGCTTATTTTCTGGGAATAATAGAAAAATATCTTCAGTATGCTTAATTTGGCCCTAGAATGCTAAAGGTTAAACAGTAGCAGACACAATTTTTAACTTTTTTTTTTCTTCTTTTTTTCCCTTGAGAAAAAAAAACAACAGGTGTGACATTTACGTCAAACCCTATTTTGCAGGAAAATTAAAAAAAAAATACCCGTCTGCCATCTACTTTTCATGGTAAGCATTTAATGATTAAAATATTTCTTCTTTTTTTTCCTGAAAAAAAGGCTCACATAAAAAAAAATCAAGTCTTTTTTCTCCCAATAGAAAATGCTATTCACTTGTTTGCTGACCATGTCTGCTCCTGTTGTCTGGAACAGTACTATGTTTCAACTTCCAGAAATCCAGAAGACATTATTCAAGTTGTTTTCTTATTTCTTCAAAAAAAAAAACAACATATTTTATATACCACTTTCACTACAATGACTCTAACAAGATCCCACATAAATATTTTCATGGAGAAATAAGAAAAACATTTCATCAGTTCTTATTTGAAGTCCCGCAGAAACGCATATTACACTTAGGTAGACAGGGGTAAGTCTTTAACGTGCACACGTACACATATGTACATGTACATTTATAACATTGCTATTACACAGTACAAGTAACAAGAAAAATCTTTTGTCTATTTTGTCTATATAACACAGTAAGACTGGAATAAGCAGTTTTGTCTTTAAATATCAAACTGTTCTCTTCAGTTTTTTTTTTTTTGTTTTTTTTTTTTTTCAGAATTACTTCTACCAACCCCTGGTAGAGCCTTGTAAAATATTTCCATGGCAACAGAAAAACACAACACCATCACAACTTTCTCTCTGGAAGGCAGTATGGTGATTTCCAAGATCAAATTCTATGTCAGTACCCAATTCTTCTCTCGAAGCGCAAAGCTAGGTTCCGAAACTATTAGCTTTCACATTCAGAAATTCAGTCTTATAATGCAATTTTCAATTGCTGCCAATGTAAGTCAGAAGATAAAAAATATCTGAACCTCCTATTTCTTCATTCTGCACTTCATTTTCCAACTGATGGTCTAGGGCCTTCACGCTCACGGAAATCCCTCCTACCCCGGCGATCAAATTTCTCACCAGGGCGATCACGGTTTTCACGATTTTCTTTTAGTCTTCGACCTCCATTGAACCTCTGCTCTTTTGGCTCAGCATCACGGTCTTTACGAAAGTCCTCTCTGTCGGTACTATCTCGATCTTTTCTTAAAGAGTCTTTGGCAGGTGCTTTTGTTGCGGCTGACATATTTTTCTGTGACTGAGAAGACTGACCCTGTTCCTTTAACATATGGTTGGGTTTGTTAGACTGTTGTAGTGGAGTTTCCGCCTCACTGTCTGATCTGTCGGCACCGTCGGCTTTTTCAGAAGCCTCATCTTTACCTCTTTGCACCATTTGAGCATATGACAGTTTTGCTGATGACGAAGACTTGTCATCCTGGAAAGAGATGAATGGAATCATAGCACTGGGTTAGACATTTTTCTTATATCTCCACGAAAACCTAAGTATGTTGTGGGTACTCGTTACAAATGCCTTGTCAAGGCACTTCTAATGTTTATTTTATGGAGAAATTAGAAATATGTGTGTTGTGGCTACTCATTAGAAGTGCCTTGCTGAGGTGCTTCTAATGAGTACTGGTACCCACAATATATGTTTTAGCGGAGAAAAAGTAAAATATTAATTTGGATACGTCTCTCATCTGGAGTTATTTAATCACTATTTCAGCCAATGCACCACAAAATCTATAAGACCTGTGCGACCAGCGAAGACATCAGCCTGCCAATCCGCGCAGTCTGATTAGAGTCTTCTACAGCTTTTAGGCTATCAAAAGAGAAAATGGTGAAATCTCTAGCCATACTGGTTGAATGTTCAGGCTGACCAGAGTCCTACCATCTACCTAAAGGGGATTAAGATCCTTCTGGAGAGGTTATAACAGCATGCTAAATTGATGCATAGGTCCAGACAAGAAGCTTTTTTATTCAATTGAAAAGTACTGATATTTTTCTTATTTCTCAATGAAAAAATATTGTGGGTTCTCATTGGAAGGGCCTCAGTGAGGAGCTTCTAATGATTACCCACGTTTTCTAACGATTTGTGTTGAGGTTTTACGGTCTAGTCAACCCACTGGGGTCATGTTGAGCATGGTCAGTTTACCTAACCATACTTTAACTGGGCTTAGTCCTCTAAGTGGTTAACCAGTATTGTGCACATTCTTTTGCCGGAAACTGACAATTGCCCTTCTTGAATCAGCGGAAGGGAGAGAATGACTAGAAATATTACATGATCAATCTCCACGAAAGAATGTTGCAGAATGCGGGGGTCCGTCAATGTATGTTTTTGTCAAGAAATTTGAAAAATACATGTATTACGTGGATATCCCTTCTGTTTTTCTGTAGCTATGATTATTGTGTTCAGTTTATGCTCAAGCAATAATAAACAGGACTTACCAGCTGTGATTGTGTGTTTTCGACAACTGTTTTTCCTTTTGAAGGAATATTTGACTTAGATTCTGATGCTGTCGTAGAAACTGGTTTTGACGTAGACCTGAAAAATGCAACATGAATATATTAATAAAAAGAATTATTTTACAAATACATGCATACTGTAATGAAGGTACCCAATGGAATCACTTCAGCAAGGCTATTTTGTACCTGCAAGGCAAATTTTCAGTGTGAAAAAATTACAAAAAAAATTATCCAATACTATCAGCTTCATTTTAATGGTAACATTGCTGAAAACAAATTCTGCTGTTGAGTTCACTGTTATTCAAGCTAAGGCAAGGATGAGAATCATTTTTAGTGAAAAAAAAAGCTGGAACCCCCAATACTCTCATCTAAAAACATCAGATCTTAACAGATCAGACTGAACCTGCATTGCAATGGAAACTTGAAAAGTGATGAAAAAAGCTCAAATTTGTCAAAAAGCTGAAGATTCTCATTCCTGTTAAGATGAAAACTGGAATAATTTAGGAGTGTTTTTTTTGTGATCTCTGCATCAAAGCATCATATGCTTACTCACTGAAATTACCACAACAGAACTAGATATTTACTTCAAGTTTCTTGTGAAATATCAGAAGTGTCTGCACCGCAGACCAGTTCATATTCCAGGCTTTGGAACAATACCCGAGTCAAATCCCACTGGAAGCTGAATTCAACTCATGACTGCAGGGCAATTCATTGCACAGAGCCTTTCATTATAACCCATCCTTGTTCTAACTGATTACTGTTGAAAGGGTCTGAAACACTAAATCATTACTTTTTTTTTTCAACAGATACAAGTTTATGTCTCCTATCTTTGAATCATTACTGGATGACTGGTTTCTGTGTTTTATTAAATCCAGTAATGATTCAAAGATAGGAGACATTTTGGTACTTTGGAATTGCAACAGTATCTTATTTACCCTAAATATTTGGATTTCTTGAGATTTTTATGATGTGTAGTTAAGATGTCCAAATAGTAGGGAAAATACAATATGTATGGTAGGTGTCCTAAAATTTTGAACACTTTATTGCATACAAATTTGGCCCAAATTTTGCTTTTTATGCAGGTGTTTCCTAAAATATCAAGTGGAATTGCAAACAGAGTAAACAGTCTGATCAGCGTCTACACTGTTTGCATATGCCGTTTTGTCAGACACTTTGGTGTACAAAATTTTAGGACATTTGCTGTAAACCATTTCTGAATGCAAAATTATTGAACTGTTTTCAAAAACCATGATTACGTTTAGTCAGACACAATTCCATGCTCCATGCTTTTTGGTTTTTTTTGCCTAATTTTGTTTTTTATGCAGTTGTTAGAATACTTAATGGTATGGCAAACAGTGTAGACCCTGAACAAACTGCTCCTTCCATTCTAGGTCTACAGTTTGCATATGCCACTTTGCCAGAAACTTTGGTGAACAAAATTTTAGGGCATTTATCGTAATGCAGTAACTTACCTGATGGTAGGGGAGACAGGAGGTTGAGAACTTGTGGCACTATTTGTCCGCGCCACAAGTGGTGCTTGTTGTTGGGAAGGCTGGCTTACTGGCGGTGGCGGCGATGCGCTCCGCGATGTGGTTGTCACACTGGGGCTAGGTTTATCACGAGTGGCAGTACTTGTGCTGGTATGGGTGCTACATGATGGTGTTGCGGTTGATGTAGTGGGTGCTGAAGAGGTTGGAGCGACACTTGATTTTGTCACTTCTTTCACTTGAGCTTTTGCGGTGCCTCGAACAACATCTGATAACTTGCTTTCAAATACCTCGCCAGATGAAGCATTATTCTACAAGAAAAAGAGAAGAAATATTGTAAGAACATAGCTCCTGAAAAGAGGAGATATCTCTATGTCCATGAAAACTTGTGAAAGGTACTCATTAGAAGTGCCTTGAATATATTTTTCTGATACCTGCTGTGGGTATTCAATAGAATTGCCTTGGCAAGGCAGTTCTAATGAGTACCCACAACATATATTTTCATGGAGAAGTAAGAAAAATAGTACTTTTTTTTTTTTAACAGATAAAAGCGCCTTGACTGACGCTACGTAAGAAGTTGTTTTATTTGCATTTGCATGAACTTTATTTTAAAGAATATTACCTGGCCAAAGAAATACATTTTTAATCCTTGTCATGCTGAATAAAAAGATGCCACACCCATTTCTAATTATCAGCCAATCAGATCACTCAATCTAAATTTTTGATACAAATTCACATACTGAATGACAAACAGTGCAACAGAAGCCAACTGATCTGGATCTGCACTGTCTGTAAAGGCAGGGCATATCCAGGTTCAGCAGGACAAGGGTTAACATTGTTCTCGGGTTTTGTTTTTTTTTGTCTACTTAGTTTTCCAACTGTGAAGAAGACTGGTGGATTTTCCGTCATTTTAAAATGAAGAAAAAATTTGTGAAAGAAGGTCTTATCTAGTCTGATCTTTCCTTTTAGAGTTGACCACTTTTCAGAAGGAAGGCAAAAACAGTTTTGACAGAGTTGCCTCCCCTGAAAGTGTATCCAATCCTCTTAACTCTTAAATTAAGATGCCATGCCCACTTCTAATTTACAGCCAATCATATTACTTGATCCAGGTTGTTGATATAAATTCACATACTTAATGACAAACAGTGCAGCTCCAGATCAATTAGTTTCTTCAGAATTTGTTTGTGCTGAGGTTTTACGGCCCAGTCAACCCAATGGGGTCATGTCGAGCGCGGTCAGTTTACCTAACCACACATTTACTGGGCAGGCTTAGTCCTCTTAGCGGTTTACCAGTATTGTGCACATTCTTTCGCCAGAAACTGACAACTGCCCTTCTTGAATCAGCGGAAGGGAGAGAATGACCGTAGAAAATATTTCATGATCAATCTCCACGAAAGAATGTTGCCGACCTCGGCGGGGGTCGAACCCGCGACCTCCTGATCTCCAGTCGGACGCAGTTTCTTCAGAAGCCAACTGATCTGGATCTACTTTATTTGCAAATACAGGGTATATCCGGGTTCTGCAGGACCGGTGTTAAGATTGGTTATTTACAAAATGTGTTAAGAAAAAGGTTGTTCACTGAATTAACCCATTGTAGACTGAATATACTCTCCCACACTATATATTGGAAGAGTCCAATTTCAATTTTTGGTATATCCAGCTGCGAGATTTAGATAGTCCTAGAGAAAAACGGCTCAAATATTTGCAAACAGTGAAGACCCTGATCAGACGCCACATTCTACGGCATCTGATCTGGGTCTGCACTGTTTGCCAATTACCCTTTTCGGGGTGTCCTGACTACAATGGATTAAGGAATACATACTGCTGATCCGGGAAGAGGTGGAAAACTGGTAGGTTCATAATCAAACTGTTTGTCGAGGGAATTATATCGTCCCTGGCTACCTTCTCTCGTATTACCATTTGCAGAGTTTGGCGGCTGTGATGAAGAACTTAGCCTCTGAAAATGCAAACAAAATCTTGAAACAGGCTGCAGAGAAACAAAATTATGTTTGTTTTTTTTGTTTGTTTGTGTTGAGGTTTTACGGCCCAGTCAACCCAATGGGGTCATGTCGAGCGCGGTCAGTTTACCTAACCACACATTTACTGGGCAGGCTTAGTCCTCTAAGCGGTTCACCAGTATTGTGCACTTCTTGAATCAGCGGAAGGGAGAGAATGACCTTAGAAAATATTTCATGATCAATCTCCACGAAAGAATGTTGCCGACCTCGGCGGGGGTTGAACCCGCGACCTCCTGGTCTCCAGTCGGACGGCGCATCCAACTGAGCCACCGAGGCCGGCCAAAATTATGTTTGATAAGAATTCCAGTGAATAAATACCCTATTATTATGGAGAGACAGGCCAGAGCAAACAATGTAGACTCTGATCAGATGCCACAGAATGCAGCATCTGATCATGGTCTACACTGTTTGCAACTTCCACAACAGTCTTTAAACACATGTATTAAAATGAAATTTTATGATGACTATGGAAAGGAACATTTAGAATAAATATGGTATTTCACAACACAATAGATGTACTATAATTACCCTAGTATTGGGACAGACATACCTGAGTAAACAGTGTAGACACAGATCAGATGCTGAATGCACCCTTTACCTCTCAACCAGCAGATTTTAGACACATCAACAAATGGACATTAAAATTTTAGGACAAGTATGGCAAGGTACCGCAAGGTGTCAGAATATTTAGGATATTTCACAATTCCCATATTTACCAAAAATAGTGGGATTGACACTTTGAATGAAATGCCTTTCATAGGGCTAGAAGAGAGTGGGTATCAGGTAAATAGTTTTCTTATTTCTCAACGAAAACATATGTTGTGGGTACTCATTAGAAGTACCTCGGTGAGGCACTTCTAATGAGTACCCATAACATATGTTTTAGTCGAGAAATAAGAAAAGTATAGATACTTTTTGGTTGAAAAACGGGCCTTATCAAGAGCTATGCCTTTTGCAAAGCTCATTTTCAGTGGAAAATAACATCACTTTCCCCTTCTACACAGAATCCATGCCCTATTTTTACAATACTATATAGATCTAGACAGGGTACTTTATTTGTTTGCAAGCCGTGAAATCACTGTATTACCAAAATTAATAAAAACAAATGATATTTTCACAGTGAAAGGATATGGTTATTTTCACTTGTAAAAAATAACAAGGTCATTTTTATTTTCACTCCTCGTTTTGGATTATTTCGGTTGTCAGCATTGTTTTCTTAACAGATGCCGATGCCACTTCAGTTTTTTTTAACTCCTCTTACTTCTCTGTTTCTGAGCAAAACTATTTAAGTGTTGGTAAGCATTTTCTTAGTTAGAATGCAAGGAACATTTTGGTAAGAAGATTATTTTCATTTGCCAAAACTTCACATGAACGTCGACACCATGACTTTCATATTTTTTTTGTTGTTGTTTTTTTTTTTTTGGTGATGTTACTTATGATGTCAGAAGAGTGCACTGGCGTGTAAACAATAAAATTAGAAAAAAATTTACTCTTTTTTAGTGAATACCATTAAAAGTTTCATCGAGTGTAATGAAAATATTCAAATTTTCACTTGTGCTTCACACTCTTGAAAATACTGATATTTTCATTACAGTCCATGAAAATATGGTATTCACAGCAAAAGAGTAATTATCCTCTATTTTTTTTTCCCCAGTAAAAAGTACTCCTATTTTCTTATTTCTCCCTGCTTCCATTGAGTATCCACAACATACATTTTTTGTGGAGAAATAAGAAAATATGTGGATACCTCATTTTATCTGGAGCTAGGATGCTAAAAATATAAATTTATAGCTCCAGATAAGGCACTTTTTCTAGCAATAGTATTGATTATTTTCTTATTTCTCCATGGTACTCATTAGAAGTGCCTCACTGAGATGCTTCTAATGAGTACCCATAATATATGTTTTCATGGAGAAATAAGCAAACTATTATGCTGATATGCCCACTTATCTGGAGTTATGTAAACTGTTTAAGATGTTCAAACTTACAGCTGGCCGAATAGCACCTTCTTCATCTCTCCTCCGCCGGCTCTTGTAACTTTTACTGCAATAATAAGTATAAAACAATGCAGCTTGACCCAGTGTTCTAAACTAATGATGCCATTAGTTAACATATCATTTCAGTTTTCATCAAATATGGCATATAAGCTAATATTTTTGCTGAAAAAACCTGAGTAGCTTTTGCATTTGTGAATTAGATATTGTACTTACTAAAGTACTTAACATTTTGACCAATAACGAGTTCTTTAAGCGATGATGCTTTGAACAACTGGGCCCTGGTATACAAAACAACTGTTAACAGTGACAGAGGGACAGACCAGATTAACTTGCCCATCCACAGACTAAACAGGCATCCACAGACTAAACAGGGTACTGCTGTTTAAATGTTGTGGCAACAGTACCAGTATTAACCCTAATTCTAATGCACTTGCATATGTAACGCGATGTCTGATTGGATAACATCAAAAATTTCGGATAAGTATGGTATATTCAGCGATATACTGTTCAGAATCTGATGTCATGATGTAAAGTCGCTTTCCATTGGCTGGCATTTGATTTTATGCAGCTAACAGCACTTGCCCCTTTGTGCAAGTAGTACATTTTTTCAACAAAACAATAGAATAAATGCATCAGAATGGGGATAAGTGCACTTAAAATTGTCATTCTGGGAGGTAAATTGTCAGTTTTACAGTCGTAAATTACGTTTTACGGCCCAGCTTGTGCGTCACAGTAAAACAAAATTTCTGACCGTAAAACCGCAGATTTACTTCCCCAAATGCTAATTTTGAATGCAGTTGTCCCCTAAATAATGGGACAGACAAACCTGTGCAATCAGTATAGATCTAAAGGAGCAGTTTCATCAGGGTCTAACTATTTGCCATTCCATCTCAACATTTTCGACATATCACCAGCTCGTTAAATTTAATGGCAAGTACAGCAAAGGTGTCTGAGGTTTCCAAATGTTTTTGCTGCTTTAACTGTCCATTAAAATTACAACAGCACTTAAATCCTAAATTTACAGGGGAGTTTCAAGTGTTATTAGTTTCTTCGACAACTGTCAGAGCATTACTGAGGAAGGGGAATAACTCTGAAGAGCATAATTCAACTTCATGACATGGAAAGAAACTAAGGGAAATAATACAGTAGTGACAAAGAGACTTGCACTAAGGGAAATAACTAAAAAGCACACACTGAGCTGCAGTCATAACTCCAAATATGTGAACAGAAAAAAGCCCTGAACAGCCTGTTTATTCTCCAGATCAGGCCAGGAAATTTTTCTGTTCCTATGATAAATTTTAAAGCCTACTTGACTGCCTGGCTATATCTCGAAAGTGCTGAACAGTTGAAGTCTAACAACACAAACCTGTTTCAACAAGGCTACTTGCATGTCTATATGCATACTCCTGTTCAAGAGCTCTTATTATCATGCCAACCAATATCAGTGGGATTTGCACCAAAAACAGTATGCCCCACCCCTCTCACCTCCGGTGTGGGGATTTAATACAGCATGTATTTGATTAATGTGTAGACTCTGATGACTGTAAGCCATTGTATTGTAAGTAAATAAATTTGCCAAATCAGCACATTTTTGAGTGACCTCACATAGTTCTAGTGTATTTTTAGCTAACAGTTACTGTATTTACCCAATGTGTTCAGACAGACAGGCCCTAGAGTGTAGACCCAGATCAATGTGATGTTTGCTCAGAGTTCACATTATTTGTCACCCATCCAGTGTCACTCATACAGTTTTTAGACATGTCCACAAATAGTAAAATGCCTCGTTTCAAGTTTTAGGACAAGTAAAGGAGTTAACCCTTCTCCTGCTAAACATGACATGCCCCGTCTTAGCAAAATGTGTAGATCCAGATCAGAACTGATCTGGATCTGCACTGTTTGTCATTAAATATGTGAATTTCTATCAAAAACCCAGGTCACTGATTGATTGTGTTGGGGTTTAACGACACATCAACCCTTGAGGGTCATTTTGTGTCGTCTCCCAGAGAAAGGGAGAAAAGAGATAGAAGAGAGAGTAGAGGAGATGAAAGAGAGGGACAGGGAAGAAAGAGGAACAGGAATGAAAGTGAAGAAACAGAAGAAATAAAAACATTCCCCCTCTACCCTTACCCACTACAAGGATAGCAGGCCTTGCCCAACTGTAAGCCAATATCAGTTGGACGCCCCGGTGACGAAGATACACAGCACCTTCGCACCACCCTACCACCCCCAAACCCAGATCAAGTAATCTGATTGGCTGGAAATTAGAAGTGGGTGTGGCTTCTTGATTTATTCAGCATGACAATGGTTAAGGTGTTTCAATATTTAGGGCAGATACAATAGATGGAGAAAATACAAACAAATATCTAGGCTCTAAATTACAGGCATTATACATCTGAATAAAACCTGTGATTAGCAATAAACTGATTCACTTTTCAGCAATAATTAAAGTTTCACATACCTGATGACTTCTGAAATGGGTAATAATTTCTATCTGTACATGAATTTCAATGTGTTTTAATCAGATACTTTACCATATATGTCCAAAGATTTCAAATATGTAACTTACCCCGGAAATCTCTGTGAGATAGGAACGTGTTCAGGAACCCCTATTCGACTATTTGACACATTGTTATTGGTGTTATCAGGATGCTGGGGATTCTGCGGCTGCTGCAGACCCCCATGTACCATATGATTATGGTTTCCGACGCTGTCTATTCGTCGGCTCTGGTACATGTGTGGGTGATTTGAGATCTGTGACGAGTCAGAGTTCCTAGGACTGGTTTTATTGAAGTTTCCATTACTGCTGCTTGGAGGTCGGTCGTGGTTCATCATACGAGGCGGCGGATCATTCCGTTCATGGTTCATTGGGCGATTACTAGTGTGCATCTTTTGATTTCTGAAACAAAAACAATTTTTTTCCTTTTAATCCAAACCTGTAGCAGATGACAATTTGAAATGCATTTTTTAACATACTTTTCAGAGAAAATAAGGCTTGACATTTAAAGTGAATCTACACAATCCAAGCTAGCCTTTGATGTGTGCATCAAAAATGCACATCAAATGAAAAGAACTTTTTTGTCAAATGCCCAAATCAACCTACCTTAATTACCCTAAGTATTTGGACAGACAGGCCTATGCAATCAGAGTGCGGCATCTGATCAGAGTCTGTTTGCCTATATTTAGCACATCAACAGTTAGAATGCACTATTTCAAATTCTAGGACAAGTACGGTAAGTAGATAAGGTTTCCAAATACTTAGGGTAAATACTGCATGCATTCTCATAGTCTGATCAGGGCCTTTGTTGTCTGATTACTCATCAAATGGATACTGTAGATTCAATCAATATAAACAGAGAAGAGCCTGATCAGACAGCAGATGCACAGTCTGATCTTGGCTGCCAATGTTCACCTATGGCATAAGGGCCCTTTTTGCATGCCAAACATCATAATTTTGTCTTTTTAGACAGTCAAGATCCTAAAGAAGTGAAGGCGCTTACATGTCATTTTGCAAATTTTGCTACTGACAAGCAGTAAATCCATTTGTCTTGGCGCTTACATGTCATTTTGCAAATTTTGCTACTGACAAGCAGTAAATCCATTTGTCTTGTATAGCTGCAGATAGAGCGAATATCCACATAATATTTTTTCTTATTTCTCCATGAAAACATGTTGTGAGTACTCATCAGAAGTGCCTCGCAGAGGCACTTCTAATGGGTACCCACAACATGTTTTTGTAAAGAGAAAAATATTATTTTTTTTGTTGAAAAAAGAAGAAAAAAAAAAGGAGCCTATCTGGAACTATGGCAGTGTATTTACTCTAAATATTTGGACACCTTAACTCCACATAATCTGAACAAATCCATTTGGATACATATTGGTGTGCCTTAAAACTGCTGGATGTAGCAAGCAGTGTAGATCCAGATCATATGCCCTGTTTTGCAGTGTCTTATCTGGATCTACACTGTTTACTCAGGCCTGTCTATCCGAACACTGAGGGTAATTAATATGGTATCCAGATACTTTTCTTATTTCTCCACAAAAGCATATAATGTGAGTACTCACTACAATTGCCGCAGTAAGTACCGATACAATATCGGTCCAATTAAGTACCGATAATATACCCTCTTACCTAGAGCTATAGCCAGCATAAATAAGCCACGATATGAGAAAATATGCACACACCAAATTTGGATCAGTCTGCACATCTATACAGTCTGCTCAGAGTCCTCAAATCCAAAATTAATTTTATATATCTATGTTTGTTTGTGTTGAGGTTTTACGGCCCAGTCAACCCAATGGGGGCATGTCGAGCGCGGTCAGTTTACCTAACCACACGTTTACTGGGCAGGCTTAGTCCTCTAAGCGGTTAACCAGTATTGTGTACATTCTTTCGCCAGAAACTGACAACTGCCCTTCTTGAAATTATTTATCTTTGGCTTTGCATTTTAATCTATTTGCGGTCTCAAGGCCAAGACTTATCAATATTTGAGCAATAGTTAAACTTGAAGCAAAAGCAATTTGTAGCAGACAACATTCTAAAACTGATTTATTTTTCAGAGAAATTAAGGCTTGACATTTCATGTGAATTGTCTGCCTAGCCTTATTTTCTCTGAAAAAAAAAAAGTATTTCAAAGTGTCATCTGCTGCAGTTGTGATTAGTGCTTGAAGGGTTAACCTCTTTAAAACAATAAACCCCTAAATCTTATTAAAGGACCCCTTAACTCCACATAAGGGAGTGCCTGGGACCCTCACTTTAAAACCCTGAGGGGAAAACCCTATGGAAGGTACTTTTTCTTGGTTGCATCTCTTTATGTTAATAACTATTATATCAATGAGGTGGTTAGCCAATGTCCAAGGTCAAAAGAGCTTTTCAGGTCAGTCGCCTTGTCACAATTTTATTAACGTTTACCACTCTCTGGTCTGGTTCAGCTAACAAACTATGATATTTTTCTTATTTTTACCAGAAAATAGGCTTTAACATTTTATGCAAATTATTTCCAAAGGAGACAATTTGCATGAAATGTCAAATATTATTTTCTGGAAAAAATGTATTAAAATGCTGTCTGTTGATTTTTTTCATCCAGCATGCTAAGTGTTAAATCATGACTCTTTAGACCTTGAAAATAGCAGATATTTATTTAACAGTTAGCACTGGACAAATCAGCATATGACAAACTGATTTCTCCCTTTTTCTGCAGAAAATAAGGTCTGACAATTTATGCAAAGTGTCTACAAAGAAAATTTACATAAGATGTTAGCTCTTTTTTCTAGAAACCAGAAAAAAAAGAAAAAAAGAAAAAAAGTAAAACAAGGTTTTACAAATTCGTCTGCAGCTTTTTAAGATGACTGGATACACTTGGTAGATTTTCAGCCCTTATCAGAAGGGAGATAACTTTTGTGACTTCCTGTTTTGCTTTTTTCGGCACATTAAGCCTCTTCTTCACAACTGTCCTGCTGAATAAATTAAATTGCCATGCCCACTTCTTACTTTCAGCCGATCAGATTACTTGATCAAAATTGTTGCTATTAATTCACATACTTAATGACAAACAGTGCAGATCCAGATCAGTTGGCTTCTGAAGAAGACAACTGATCTGGATCTACACTGTTTGCAAAAGCAGGCTATATCCGGGTTCAGCATGACATGGGTTAAAAGGGGTCTGCTCTAAAACAAAAAAATTTGCTCCCATACCGAACAAATTCTTTCCTTTTAGAGGAAACCATTTTCCAGAAGGTGACAAAATGTTTTACAGTTGTCTTGCCTGAATGTGTATCCATTACCCTCAAATCCATTAAGATGTTTTTGTGTATGTGTGTGTTTTTTTTTTCTCAGACTACAGAGCTTGTCTTTATTCAAAATGCTGTTGACCAAATTTGGACGATATTCTATCCTTACTTTACCAAAAATTTAAAAAAAAAAAAAAAAAAAATCCAAAAAAAAAAAATCTCTCTTGGCAGTATGCTAATTGTCATATGCAGCATGGTAAAAGTTGAAGGACATCCTGGTGTATGCCCTGTAATGTCCTATATCTGTGACAATGTGAAAGCTCCAGATAACTGGGGTGGTAGAAAAAGTATTCATTTCTATTTCTCTTTGAAAATTTACCTTTTTTTATACTCATTAGAAAGGCCTCAACAAAGCAGATCTAGTATTCTAATGAATACCTACGATATAGGTTTTTGTGGAGAAATAAGACAAACAGATCAAAACTTTTTGGTTGAATAAATGTTGTCTTACCTGAAATCATGAAATGTTGCATCAGAATTACAGCAGTTTAAAAAAAAAAAAAAAAAAAAAAAGGCAGCAGCAAAAAAAACCCAGGAATTAGATTAGAGCCATCATTGCTCCAAACAAGTGGGAGTATCAAGTCAATATTTTTCTTATTTCTCCATGAAACCATAGGTTGTGGGTACTCATTAGTAGTGCCTCACTATGAATACCCACAAGTTATGTTGTTGCTTTTTTGTTTTTTGTTTTTTACGTGTGTTTTTTTTTTTTTTTGTGGAGAAATAAGCAAACTATCAATACTTTTGGCTGAAAAATAAATGTGTTTCAAACTGTACTTAGAAACCATCAAAACAAATATTTTGAGCAAGATTCATGATGATTGCTTCAAAAATGTGAACTCTACAGTGTTAATAAGGTTTTCCTTTGATTTGGTCCAGTGACCTAGTTTCTGACCATAAGTGACCAGTTTCGAACTTGCCCTAGAAATCATCAAGACAAACATTTTGCGCAATATTCATGATGATAACTTCAAAATGTGACCTCTGGAGAGTTAACAAGTTTTTACTTTGATTTGGATTAGTGACCCAGTTTTTCACCCCAGGTGACCCAGTTTTGAACTTGACCTAGAAACCATGAAGACAAACATTTTAAGCAAGATTCATGATGATTGCAATTCGAAAATCTGACCACAGTGTTAACAAGATTTTTCTTTCATTTGACCTGGTAACCTAGTTTTTGACTCCAAGTGACCCAGTTTCAAAACTGTCCTAGAAATCATTAAAACAAACATTTTGAGCAAGATTCATGATGATTACTTAAAATGTGATCTCTTACAGTGTTAACAAGGTTTTTGACTCTAAAATGCCCAGTTTCAAAGTCGACCTAAAGAACATCATGACAAACATTTTCAGCAAGATTCATGATGATTGCTTCAAAAATGTGACCTCTAAATTGTGTTAATAAGGTCTTCCTTTGACTTGGCCCGGTGACCTAGTTTTTGACTCCCAAGTGATCCAGTTTCGAACATGACCTAGAAATCATCAAGACAGATTTTGAACATTATTCATGATAACTTCAAAAATATAACCTCCAAAGTGTAAACAAGATGTTCCTTTCATTTGACCTGGTGACCTAGTTTTTGACCCCAATTGATCCCATTTCAAACTTGACCTAGATTTCATCGGGATAAATATTCTGAGCAAGTTTCACTAGTCTAAGGCTGGGTCAAAACTGTGACCTCTAGAGTGTTTTCAAACTAATCACAATACAGGGTGGCCACACATTTTTAGCAATCGAATTCCCTGATTTTTCCCGGATTTGATTTTCCCTGATTAAAAACCTTAATATTATCGCAATGGCCCCTAATTTTAGAAGTCATATACTGATTCAAATGCTGTCAAGTGACATGTTTATACACAATGCTGTCACAATATTCTTAATTAAATGAAAATTTATCTAAAATATGATGTACATGTGCTAATTTACTTTCATGGTAGTCAAAATCAAAACTGGTAAAATATATGGCCTCCAACCTCCCCTTGTAGCCATACCTTCACCTCCAATTTATTAAAACAGTAGGGTTTTTTTGTTCTTTTTTTTGGGGGGGTGGGGGGGGGGAGGTTACATGATAGACTGTCTAAGGCCATTCTTAAAAATTGCATACACACTTCTACTTGAGCTCTGGGGCAACCGTTGCTCAATTCCGTTTTGGCTTTTAACTGCACTGATGTATATTTTTGCATCAAAATTTAATGACAGACATTGGGTTTGCAATTAAATGTCCACTTTGGAATGAGAAAAAGAAAAAACAATATACAGCAAACAAGTACTCCACCTTTAAGTAAGATTATATCTGCAGGTATTTTAAGCATATGGCAGAAAGAAACCACCAGTAGCCACATCTAAACAGTTATAAAATTTGAATATTTTGACCTTACAAAGATAAGATTTTTTTTTAATTCCCTGATTTTTCCCTGATTTTCAGCAAAATTTCAAATTCCCTGATTTTCCCTGCAGGGATTTTTTTTTCACCATTTTCCCTGTTTTCCCTGTTTTCCAGAGTGCGTGGCCACCCTGCAATAGCTCACCCTAAGCTTTTGCTCAGGTGAGCTAGAAACAACACCTTAGCCAAAGCTATGATGCACAAATGTCGGAATTTTGCTGTACCCAAACACCTGAAGTAAAAGGAGAAGGATGTAACACAGATGCACAGGCCAGTCCCAAACTTGGTGATGGAATATCATAGCTACAGATAAGAGGAGGTACCCACATCATATTTTTCTTATTTCTCGACGAAAACATATGTTGTGGGTACTCATTAGAAGCGCCTCGCCAAGGTGCTTCTAATGAGTACCCACAACATATGTTTTTGTTGAGAAATAAGAACGATATCAGCATTTTTCGAATGAAAAAAGCGCCTTATCTGTTGCTATGGAAGATAGATTTTCATGTGGTTTAATTCTTTTAATCTTTAGCCTGAATGTAAATATATGCAAAACAACATTTCGTCTCGTCTCGGACATAAAACAATAGTGCTGCAAATAAAAAAAAACATACCTTCAGACATGCATGCCCAGCAAAAATTCAGTTTGATCACTGGGCACATTGTGATAGTCAAGGATGCAAAGTTTCTTCATGTGGACAACAAAGACTGATCAGACTGCGCGGATGTGCATGCTAATTTGAGTCTTCATTGGGTGCACATGTCGGAATATACATTTTCAATTATAGGACAGGTAATAAATACTTTTTATAGCTCTATGAAAACAGAGAAGGGCATTGAGGATATTATTGCTTAATATGGTGAATTAAATTATTAGCAGACAAAATTTTAAAATACTTTTCGTATTTTTTCCTAAAAATAATTCTTTGTATTTAATGTGAATTGTCACAATTCACATGAAATGTCATGCCCTATTTTCTGAGAAATGTAAAACAATATATCAAGGACTTGTCATCTGCAAATTTTTTCATTAAGTACTATGGGTTCATTGCAGTTCAAGCATATTAAATGCCTTTCAACAGTGGGCCAAGGGTAAGTAGACTACATATTGTCTTCCAATGACCTCTCATAAAATATACAAATGGACCATGATAAAGCAGAAAAGGGACCTTAATACATATGCTAACTTTGCAATAAGGAAACATTAACCTTTAAAGCACTAAGTAAAATTGTAACTGATGACATTTTTATTTTTTTTTTATCATTGTTCAGAGAAAATAGGACACGACATTTCATGTGAATTGTCTGTAAGGCAGACAATTCACACAAAATGTCTAGCCTTATTTACTCTGAAACACACACACACACACACACACACACACACACACACACACACACACACACACACACACACACACACACACACACACACACACACACACACACACACACACACACACACACACACACACACAAATGTATATATGAAATATCACCTGCTGCAGTTGTGAATAGCATTTTAAGGGTTAATACTTATGCAAACTGTGTACCTTAGTGCACATACCGTAGGTGTTGTGTAAAAATGTACCTTTTAATGCTAAAGTAACTGTGTAAAGGTAACTGTATTGCACATGTGAACTGTGTAAAAAAAGGTACTTTATTCATATGAAGTTTACAACAGAAGTACTTTAATGCATGTGAAATGTGCAAAAATGGTACTTTAATTCGTATGTGAACTGAAACAATTTGATTGTGTTAGGGTTTAAGGACACATCAACCCTTGTGGGTCATTTTGTGTCGTCTCCCAGAAAAGGGGAGAAAAAAGATAGAAGAGACAGTAGAAGAGATGAAAGACAGGGACAGGGAAGAAAGAGAATAGGAATGAAAGTGAAGACACAGAAGAAATAAAAACATTCACTCTCTATCCTTACCTGCTACAAGGATAGCAGGCCTAGCCCAACTGTAAGCCAATATCAGTTGAACGCCCCAGTGACTCAAGATACACTACACCTTCGCACCACCCCCCGAACTGAAACAAACATGCCTTAATATGCATATCTGCATTGTGAAAAATGGTGAACTGTGCGAAGAAGTACCTATTGATATAATGCTATTAAATGGATGTTTTCATATTGGCCTGTTAAAAGTCCAAGGGCAGTCCTGTTGGCCTGAGGATTGCTGTACTGGCCCGGGAGAAAGCCGAGGGTCAATACAGCCATCCAAGGCCAATACGACTAGCCGAGGACCTGTTACAGGGCCTCTTGAAAACATCCATTTCATTACATTTTTATTAACATTATTATGACATTGTTTTCAATTGATATAACCTCATCGACTGGTTAATACCATAAAATATTGGCCCAGTTAATACCATAAAATATTGGCCCTACTGAAACTCTTGGTTTTTATCCCCTAAATCCTTGTTATTTTCAGTATTAGCCCTTGTATAAAGCTTGGGCCAAAACCTTATAGATATCATGCCAAACATTTCATCGGTATGATTTTGATTGATTTGATTGTGTTGGGGTTTAACGACACGTCAACCCTTGAGGGTCATTTTGTGTCGTCTCCCAGAGAAAGGGAGAAAAGAGATAGAAGAGACAGTAGAGGAGATGAAAAAGAGGGACAGAGAAGAAAGAGGAACAGGAATGAAAGTGAAGAAACAGAAGAAATAAAAACATTCCCCCTCTACCCTTACCGGCTACAAGAATAGCAGGCCTTGCCCAACTGTAAGCCAATATCAACTGGACACCCCGGTGATGTAAGATACACAGCACCTTCGCACCACCCAACCACCCCGTTTCATCGGTATGATGCAGGCTGTTTGGCACATATTAGAACAATAATTACTTAGTTGATTAATAATACATATTAAAAAGATTCTGCTTGATTTGGAGTTTTATGGCCCATTCAACACAGTTAAGGTCATGTTGAGCCAGTCAGTTAACCTACAAACAATTTTCCTAGACAGGCTTAGTCCTATAAGTGATTAATCTGGGCCTGGTTGTTCAAAGCGTTGTTAGCTTAACGAGCTTGTTAAGGGTAATTTCGTTAACTGTTTAAGCAGATTCAATATACAATATTCTGATATTTTTTTGCTGAAAAAATGTGAGTAGCTTTTGCACTTCAAAAGCTACTCACATTATTTTTAGCAAAAAAATTTCAGAATATTTGCGTATCACTCGATGTAAATTTTAAAGAATCGTTAACTAACGACGTCGTTAGCTTTGAACAACTGGGCCCAGTACTTGAGAGGACATATTTTGGTCAGTAACTGACAACTGCCCTTTCTTTAATCAGCTAAAGAGAGAGAATAACCACAGACCTGTCTGTCTCAATACTTAAGGTAAATCAGGTAATCAAAAAGAAAATTTTACCTGGTATTATTTCTGTTCATACTGTTATTGGTAAATGGAATATTTCTATTTGGCCCAACGTTCATCTTCACGTTTGTTGCTTGGTAGCCATTCATCGCCAACACCTGTAAGTTCAGGACAAGTTAAGTATATCACAAAAATAGCATAAAAAGATACGTTGCGAAAACTCAATGGAATAACCTTGTCCATCACCCCATATTTTCATGAAGAATAAAGAATATAAACAGAAATTATTCTGGCCGAAGATTTTTGTGAGAAAAAAATCCCATTTGGTCAAAATCACTCAGAAAACTTCCATTTTTTAGATTTTTTTCTCATCACATAAATATGCATCTACTCTGAGTTAATGTTTCATCTTCATATGTCATTTGTTGTTTTTTTTTTTCTTCATTTTTTTCTATATTTCCTATAAATCATACCAACAAAAAAAAAAAACAAACAAACAAAACAAATGGATTCTTAACAGAATGACCTCTGAGAGCAAAGAATGCACTGAATGCACTCACAAAACCAAAGCTGAACTGTCATATTTTCTGGGCCGGACTATTTTTTTTTTTTTTTTTTTTTTTTTTTGATTTGGGTTTTACGGCCCTTTCAAGAATATTTCACTTATATCGAGCCGATCGTTCATCGAAAGTGGGCGAAACCGGAGAACCCGGAGAAAAACCACCTGACCATCCGTAAGCAGAACTTGGCTTTCCCACATATGACCCGAGCGAGGCTCGAACCACAGCGGTGAGAAACCTAATGGATTAAGAGTCAACTCTCTTATCCACTAGGCTACGGGGGCTGGGCCGGACTAGCTAGGCAATTATGTCTCATCAGTGACCCTCATTATCCCAACACTTTAGCAATATGGATATTGTGAACTGTCCATCCATCTGTCACACTATCTCCTCCTAAACTACTGGGTGGAATTGAATCAAACTTGCCACATGGCTTCCCTCTGTGGTAAGGGTGTGCAAGAGCAACATTATTTTTCCATCCATCATGCTTTTAGCAACATTAGCATGGAGCGTGGGGATGGTATGCCATCGATTGCACAATCTAATATAAACTTTCAAAAATCTCAGAATGAGCACAGTGATCGCAAAGTCTTTACTAGCAATCTCATCATCAACACTGCGAGTACACACGTTTTCATGATGAAATTATAAGCAAATTCATCCAGATACTCCTCCTATCAGGAGCTGCACTACAACCTCTTTATAACATGGTTTGTTATAACACAGTTTTGGATATAACATGGTTCGTTTTAACACGGTTTTGGATATAACACGTTTCACGGATGGATCTCAAAAATGTATAGATTATACTGAAAAATGACCATAAATGGTCATTTTTCAATATAATCTATACATTTTTGTTTGGATATAACATGGTTGTTTAACTAACATGGTTTATGCTGTGGACCCCAACAATAGTGATATAAAGAGGCTCTGGTATATATAATGGGCTGTGTTAGGTTTCCTATAAAATGTGTCCCTCCTGATATTAGTCTGGAGACATGTAATCCTCGTCTGGACATCAAATAAACGTCAACTTAAAATGTCACCATTACTCATGTTGCATAAATACTTAGCAATGCATGCTGGATAAAAATTTTCACAGGCATTTTGAAATATTTTTTCTTTTTGTTTTTCCCAGAAATCAGGGTTTGTCATTTCATGTAAACTGTCTAGCAAAGAGACAATGTGCATGAAATATCAAGCCCAATTTTGTGGAAAAACAATAGGAAAAATATGGTCATCAATTGGCCCTCTTCTGAATTTGCCCAGCAAGTGTTAATGGCCAATTATTTCCATAAAATACCAAATCCTATTTTCTTATTTGCTGTCTGCTAAATCTACCTTTGGTGTGCAGAATTAACAGACCTTGTTTTGCAGTATAAAACAGTATTCCTGAATACCATTTATATTGGGACACCTTATCATTATCCAAAAATTATACCAAATCCCATTTTACTACCTGTTGATGTGGCTAAAGTCTGCTGGATGAATCCTTGGGTTATTATGGTACAAGATGTATTTGTACAGTCCCAATGGTTAATCTGGATTAAATCAGATCACAGTTATAGACAACAGGGACATTCCAATGAATATTTTTCTCATTCTCCAGGAAAACATAGCTACAGTTTAGAGGGGGTATCCACATAATATTTTTCTTATTTCTCCACAAAAGCATATGTTGTGGGTACTCATTAGAATGAGTACCCACAACATATGTTTTCATGGAGAAATAAGAAAAATATCAGCATTTTTCGGATGAAAAAAGCACCTTATCTGTTGCTATGGAAAAAACCTATCTATTAGGGTACTTATTAGTAATTCCTCACTGCAGAGTACCAAAACATGTTTATGTGAAGAAATAAGAAAATACTGTATTAACCCTATAAATGGAGATATAAAACCGTATCAACTGCAGGTGCTGAGACACCCTAACTCCTTACCATACTTGTCTTGTAAGTTAACCCTTGTTAACTTACAAGACAAGTATGGTAAGGAGTTAGGGTGTCTCAGCACCTGCAGTTGATACGGTTTTATATCTCCATTTATAGGGTTGTGTATCTTACATCACCGGGGCGTCCAACTGATATTGGCTTACAGTTGGGCAAGGCCTGCTATCCTTGTAGTGGGTAAGGGTAGAGGGGGAATGTTTTTATTTCTTCTGTTTCTTCACTTTCATTCCTGTTCCTCTTTCTTCCCTGTCCCTCTCTTTCATCTCCTCTACTCTCTCTTCTATCTCTTTTCTCCCTTTCTCTGGGAGACGACACAAAATGACCCTCAAAGGTTGACGTGTCGTTAAACCCCAACACAATCAATCAAGTTAACCCTTGTCCTCCTAAACCTGGATATACCCCACCTTAGCAAACAGTGTAGATCCAGATCAGTTGGCTTCTGAAAAAGCCAACTGATCTGGATCTGCACTGATTGCCATAAAGTATGAGAATTTATAGCAATCATCCGGATCAAGTAATCTGATTGGCTGAAAATTAGAAGCGGGCCTGGCATCTTAATTTATTCAACATGGCAAGGATTAAACAAGTCTATTTTACTACCTGCTAGTGCATCACAAAACTACCAGATGATTGGCAAAAATTATAGACTCTGATCAGAAGCCACATTCTGCGGCATCTAACTTGAGTCTACACTGTTTGCTCAGGCCTGTTTGTCTCAATACTTAGGGTTATTATGGTATGGTTTATTTGTAAATAAAATCACTGATCAAGTTTACTGGCAAACATTGTAGACCCTAGTCAGAAGCTGCATTCTTTGGCATCTGATCTGGGTCTACACTGTTTGCTTCAGCCCATCTATCCCAATACTTTGGGTCATTACAGGTTTGAGCCGCAATTTTAGAAAATATGCCTTCAGGCATATGCACCCAACTAAAATTCAGATCAGCCTGCACATTTGTGCAGTCTGATCAGAATCTTCACTGGGTGCATTTTAGACAGCCAAGGATGCAAAGTTTCTTTTATATGCAAATAATGAAGACTGATCAGACTGCGCAGATGCACTGGCTGATTTGAGATTTTCTGGGGTCTTGTTCGTTTGTGGATAAAATCAGTGATAAAGTTTATTTAGGTTTTGTTATCTTGAGAAAACTCAATAATCTGTGAAACTTACTGTACTCACCATACTTGGGTCTAGCATGGTGGGGCTTGCTGTTGGCCAGGTCTGTAACAACGGGTTGGGGGGAGGGTAAAATGGAATTGCCTGAAAAATCAAATATATACAATAACTTCAAGCTAGCTAACATTTTATAGTAAGAACCCAAAAAGCCAAAATATTATTACCCATGCAAAATAACAAATCCAGAGAAACATGCAGATTTGCTCAAAGTGATCAGAATCTGCACAATTCGTGTATACTGTTCTGCTTTTCAGATCAGGAATTTGAAGGCCAATCCAGATCCATTAACTCATGGCTCTAGTTAAGGTGTTTTTTTTCAATCGAAAAGTGTTGATATTTTTCTTATTTCTCCAAGAAAACATATGTTGTGGTACTCATTAGAAGTGCCTCACTGAGGCGCTTCTAATGAGTACCCACAACATATGTTTTTGTGGAGAAATAAGAAAAATATTCACCTGATACCCACTCTTATCTAGGCCTATGCATGTTGTTCATAAGAAGCAATCTGATCTTGGTCTGGATTGTTACAAATATATATTCCCATCAATCAGTGTCATACGTTTAGATATGGTGAACTTTTTTTTTTATTATGAGTAATGATGATATTTTGGTGTTTTTTTTTTTCTTTCTACATTATTTAGATCATATCGAGATGATAAAGGAGTGATAAAATGTGCAATGAAGTGTTGTATAGTCATAAGCTGAATTCTGCCTGTTTGTTTGTGTTGAGGTTTTATGGCCCAGTCAACCCAATGGGGTCATGTCGAGCGCGGTCAGTTTACCTAACCACACATTTACTGGGCAGGCTTAGTCCTCTAAGCGGTTAACCAGTATTGTGCACATTCTTTCGCCAGAAACTGACAACTGCCCTTCTTGAATCAGCGGAAGGGAGAGAATGACCGTAGAAAATATTTCATGATCACGAAAGAATGTTGCCGACCTCGGCGGAGGTTGAATCCACGACCTCCTGGTCTCCAGTCAGACAAATTCTGCCTGTAGGGGGATTCTAATCTGAGACCTCATGAACAGAAGTCAGAACTAACAGTTTGGCCATGCAAACACTTCATTCTATTAGTGAGGTTATAATTCAGGGCCCAGTTGTTCAAAGCACTGTTAGCTTAATGAGTTTGTTAGTGGTCAAAATGTTAACTGTTCTAGTAAGTACAATATCTAATTCACACGTATTTTTGCTGAAAAAAATGTGTGTAGCTTTTGCAAATGCAAAAGTTACTCACATTTTTTCAGTAAAAATATTAGCCTATATGCCATATTTAATGATCAAAGTTTTTAACGATATGTCAACTAACTACATCGCTAGTTTTGAACAACTGGGCCCAGGATAATTTTCAATTTTTACATCTGTGGTGCAATTCCACAAAGTACCCACAACATGTTTTTGTGTATCTTCCCTTTATCTGGGCCCTCTTCGGTAAGTACCATAAATATTTATACCCTGATAGTATAGATACAGTCAACTTTCGCTATCTCAAAGTCCAAGGGACTCTCTGAAATATTTTGAGATATCCGTATCTTGATATACCAGATTTTCCAAATTTAGTAAAATATAATCTAACATACACATTTCACAAATGAATATGTAATTTAACTTCTGAAGTTAGAGGTAAAGGACCAGATTTTCACTGAGTACGCCGTTATTCACGATACTCTATCGAGATAACGAGAGCTGACTGTATACTTATTCTAAAATTTGAACAGTCCATTTGACTGGTTGCATCATAGCTCCAGACAGTGGGGTATCCTTATTATATTTTTCTTATTTCTCCATAGAAAAAATGATGTTCATACGCATAAGAAGTCCCTCGCCAAGGCATTTCTAATGAGTGCCCACAAAGTATCTCGGAGAAATAAGAAAAATATTGGCACATTACGGATGACAAAAAGCACCTTATCTGGAGCTGTGGGTGAGGTATCTAATGGCTGAATGGTAAACAATGTACACCTTGAACAGTAGTTTGCTCTGGGTCTGAGCAAACTACTGATCAAGGTGTACATTTGTATTAATATCTTATTTACCCCTTATCTTTCGACTCATGCTGGAACAAAGAGTGTCTACACTCTTTGTTCCAGCATGAGTCGAAAGATAAGGGGTAAATAAGATATAGCATTTTTGTCTTGACACTACTCATATTTATTCAAACTATTACCTGTTGCCCATTAATATACTGCGACACATTCGGCATCAACGTAAATGGCTGTGTCGCTGTGAAAGGTTGTGCTGTCTGCTGTGGAGCAGACGATGTCGGAACTTCCTGTAATGGCTGCTGTTGCTGCTGAGGTTGTGTACCCGCAAATTTGTTGATGTAGCCATTCCGGGGTGGATATGATGATGTCCGTATCAAAGTGTTTGCTTTAATACGAGCCTGAAAAAGATGTCATGTCCATGTAAAACAAAGTGGTGGTATTCTAGGGGCTTACAGGCCTTTACCTTTTAGCACTCTCTGTGCAAAGTCAAAAGACAACTAACTGTGGATATTTTTTTCCCAGAAAAAAAGGATCTACCATTTCATGAAAATTTTCTACTGAGACAATTTGCATAAAATATCTGAGGAAAAATAATAAAATATTGTCAATTTGTCATCTACTAAATTAGCCCAGAGAGTGGTTTAGGATAAAACTGCTTTGTTCTTAGTTTTCTTTTAATTCTGAAGTTGAGATTGATTGTCTAAACGCTGCTTCACTGTGTCACAGATTTAGCACAGACAATCAGGAATGTATTGATCGACTCTTTGCACAGCTGACTGTGGATTCAGCAGACGATATATAAGTGACAGTTCTCTCGCTGTCTCCTTGCTTTTTTTTTGTTGGTTTGTTGTTTTTTTGCTGTTGTTTTTTTTTAATTTTTTTCAAGAAAAGAGATTAAACATTAAACACTCTGCAAAATAAGGGCTTTCTGTGGCAAATATCAATAAAATAAAGAACATTTATGCATTTTTTGTTCGCAATTAAACCTTTACCATTCTCTGGGCTTATTCAGTAGGCAACATAATGATGATATTTTTATTATTTTTTTTCCAGAAAATAGGCTATGGCATTTCATGCAAACTGACTTGACTTCTTAGATTTTTCTTATTTTTCCCAGAAAATAGGTTTTGACATTTCATGCATATCATCCCCTAAGTCATATTGAGACTTTTTAGAAATTTGGAGAAAATGCCCAAAGCAATCCACAACTCCAACAGACTGCTAGTGTACAGCTGTATCAATTCTATCTGAGTTAACTCCCTTATACAGTCGAACCTCAATGGCTCAAACATCTTTGGGACCATGGAAATTTGTTCGAGACATGGGTAGTTCGAGCCACTGAGGGTAATCATGGCACCAGTTCAGGAAGCAAATAGCGATAAGTTAGGGGGTCTTTTCGATTTTCTACACAATGATTGTATGTTGAGTGTACACATTAGAATTGCCTCACTGAGGCGATTCTAATGAGTACACACAACAGACAATTCTATGATAAAATAAGAAAAAATCATTAAAATTTGTTTTCTTGAGCTAATGGAAGAATTTTGTAGGGACTGAAAAAAGAGTTCGAATCATCCACGGTAAACGAGCCATCCATGTTCGAGCTATTGAGGTTATACTGTACCTGACTAACTGTAGACAGGGCTCAACTAGCCAACTCACTGATTTGCTATATTTTTTTATATTTTTTTTGTTGTTGTTGTTTTGTTGTTGTCTGCTACAAGTTTGAATTGCCCTTTAATAAAGAGTTAACTTTTCAATTCTACAGGGCAAACTATAACCTGTAATAATGAAGACAAAGCAAACAATGTATATCAACAGGCAACTTGCCATTTCCAGAATTCATCATTTGCCATTTTGTCTAATACCCAGAAAATTTGTTATAAAAAGAGTATTTGATGATAATTCTGGGATACTCTTCTCCTTTCTCCATTAGAAACATGAGAGGCATTTCAAATGAGTACTGTGAAACCTGTGTAAGAGAGCCACCTTTGAGACTGACTTCAAATAGAGGTTGATGTGAAAAAAAGTGTCCGTCTTATAAAGGTATATGTCGTAATTTTGCTGGCAAAACATGACATGTACCTTTCCACATCAACCACTAAAGTCAGTCTCAAAGGTGGCTTTCTTACACAGGTTTCACTGTACTGACAATGTTTTTATGGAGAAACAAGAAAATTATATGAAAATTATTATCAAATATTCCACCTTAATAAGTCCTCTGTATGATACATTATTAGATAGTGCTTGACAGAAAATCTGAAAGCTCACCATAATTGGTTTTCCCTGGAAAGTCTTCACCTCCTCTCGCAAGTACCGATATGCCCTCTGCGCATCAGCATCAGAGTCGAACGTGACATACCAGTTATTATTATGTGCAAACTCGCAGCTCACAAACTTCGGACAATTCTCTCCAGAGAATAAGTTCTGCACATCCTGTCAAAATAAACAATACAACTTTCTGACAGCTGCAGATAGGGACAAAAAAAACTAGACATGTGTCCAAAGTACAGAGATGGTCGTTTCCTTTGGCCCCACCCAACAGCCCCACCCCTAGCATGATCCAGTTTCCAAACCCTGGTCTCTGTATAACCTATTTCATCTGTGATCATTATACCCAATTTCTAGGGCAAGTTAATGGTACCAGACTTATGATTCTATTCCTTTTTTACATGTGTACAATATGAACTGTTATACATTCCGACCCCTGGCCCTGCCCAGAGGCAACTCTACCATGAAGTCTAAGGTCTTGGTCTGGGTAAATATCATACCAAAGTTCGACTTTGTAGCATAAAAGGTATCAAAGTTATAAGCAACTTGGATGCAAAGGTGAATGTAAATATGCAGGTAAAGTTGCATGTAAACTGTAACATTTGTTTAGACTCTGGTTAGGAACATGACATACGCACTCACTGACATAACATCATGGCAAAATGCTTTATGCCCCTCGCCTTCGGCAGGTGGGGGCATAAAAACAACAACTAGATGATCCCTAAAGGGGATGAATGCCTGCCCCAGCTACTGCCAGTTTGTATAACATAAATATTCTAAGTAAATCAAGGGTACCTATTTCTACCAATAATAATTCAATCAGAGTTTTGTGACCTTTATGCATATGCTTTGTTTGTGTTGAGGTTTTACGGCCCAGTCAACCCAATGGGGTCATGTCGAGCACGGTCAGTTTACCTAACCACACGTTTACTGGGCAGGCTTAGTCCTCTAAGCGGTTAACCAGTATTGTGCACATTCTTTCGCCAGAAACTGACAACTGCCCTTCTTGGATCAGCGGAAGGGAGAGAATGACCGCAGAAAATATTTCATGATCAATCTCCACGAAAGAATGTTGCCGACCTCGGCGGGGGTTGAACCCGCGACCTCCTGGTCTCCAGTCGGACGGCGCATCCAACTGAGCCACCGAGGCCGGGTTATGCATATGCTGAGTCTATATTCTTACTATTGTACAAGTTTCAAACCATTACCTTGAAAAGTGCAGGAGGAGTTGCAGAGACACAAACAGTACTAATAAGTGTGACGCATGGACTCATGGATGTGCCAGGAACAAAAGAACATGCAGTTTGTGGCACAAGCTCGAGTCTGAATGCAATTCACGATTAATTTAAGCTTTTAAGACATACACTACAACCTCTTTATAACACGGTTCGTTAAAACACGGTTTTGGATATAACACTGTTCAAAGATGGATCCCAAAAATGTATAGATTATATTGAAAAATGACCATAAATGGTCATTTTTCAATATAATCTATACATTTTTGTTTGGATATAACACTGTTGTTTAACTAACACGGTTTATGCTATGGACCTCAACAATAGTGTTATAAAAAGGTTGTGGTGCATTGTATTTAGCCTAAATATTGGGACAGCTTATTTACTATGCTTATTCTAAAATTCAAATATCCTATTTTACTACCTACTGATGTGTCTAAAAACTGCTGGACAAATGGCAAACAGTGTATAACCTGATCAGACACTATATTAGACAACATTGGCTTATTAAAACAGTCCTCAGGGTAAATTGGTTTTTCATCTTTTTCAGCATATCGGAAGCACTTATTTACAATCTCGGGCTAAATTTATCAAAGGTTTATGCATGTAACTGTTACATTACAGAAAATATTATCAATCATGATGAGGTAATTCAGTCCAAGTTCTTAAGGACTGACAATAATCCTGTGGTAATTTTTCTTATTTCTCCATAAAAACATGTGGGTTTCTCATTAGAAGCACCTCAGCAAGGCGCTTCTAATGAGTACCCACAAGATAAGTTTTTACAAAGAATTGGAGAAAATTATCCCAGAATTATCACCACTCCTCAATAAGTCCTCTGAAATTTACAGACAGACACGCACTAATTGGCTATTTTCAATCACTGTTTGGCTACAAAGTTTACTAACCCGTACATAACTGAACCATTCTTATGTCTAGACTGAATATCCAAAATTAGATACAAATCTTCCCATTCAAGTATTCTGTTCGTTTCTTTTTTCAGCTTAAAGGGCATTTTTTTTTTTTTTTTTTTTTTTGTGAAAGGCTGTAAAAACTGAAATAATTGTAAAAACACACATAAATAACTAGTAAAATTTTTGTTTTGAAAAATAACTAAGAAATCAGGGCCCAGCTGTTCAAAGCATTGTTAGCTTAAGGAGCTCGTTAGTGGTCAAAATGTTAACTGTTCTAGTAAGTACAATATCTAATTCACAGTCATTTTTGCTGAAAAAATGTGAGTAGCTTTTGTAAATGCAAAAGCTACCCACATTTTTTCAGCAAAAATGTTAGCTTATATGCCATATTTAATGATCAAAGTTTTAACGATACGTTAACTAACGACATTGTTAGTTTTGAACAACTGGGCCCAGATTCCTGACCAGCAACAGACAAAAGAAAATTATTGCTGTTTTACTGTTTGTTTTATTGTTGTTTTTTCACAAAACCCTCATCTTTCATTACAGACAACCCTCTTTATATCCCGATACTTGATACGACGACAAAATTCGTTACAATGACAATTTGACTGTCATGAAACCTTCGCTTAAGAGGTAACAATTAGTCACAAATTATGCAAGAATATTGTATTTAATACTTTCAAGAAACATAGGTTTTGGATATTTGTTAGAATTACCTCAGTGAGGCAATTCTAACAAATATCCAAAATATATGTTCTATAAGGAAATAAGAAAACAAGACCTTTCTTACATATCAATCTGCTAATTAAATATTCTGTACAACAGCAAATTCATTTTAATGGCAACATCTTAGGGAACAAATGTTGTCATTGTAACGAGGGTTCACTGTACATGCAGATTACCTACCTCAACAGGTGTGGAGTCGGGAATTTCTCTGAGAATGACAATACATCTGTTGTGATTGGGGCGGACTTTTTCTCCCTTCTCATCTACTTGAACAACTGTTGACTCTGAAAGATGCGATACAAGGTATTGTAAGAGAAATCTCACGTAAATGACTGAAAGCAGCCGAGGTCTGGATGACCAGACATCTCATCTTTCATATAATATGGCATCAAAATCTTTGCTGTCTGCACAGCTCTAGACAATAAGGGTATTTTATTTTATTTTTTTTTTTTTTTTATTTCTGAAAAAAAAAATATGTTGCAGGTACTCATTAAGTGTCTGGGCAAGGCAATTCCACCGAGTACCCGAAGCCTATATATTTAAGGAATTGGATAAGGTGCCTTAACTTGAGCCATGCTGTCTATCTAAAGAAGACAAAAATACTCTGGTATCCACTGTGAGTCAAGTAAACTCTAATCAGATGTTTGAGTTTGAGGTATTGTCCACCCAGTCAGTTTACCTAACCACATGTCTCCTTGGCAGGCTTAGTCCTCTAAGTGGTTAACTAAGGCTTCCAAAACTGTGGCTTTTACACATGACAGAAAGAATATAAATGACAAATTTCCATTTAAAATTCGAAATAGTCATAAACAATGCCAAATGTGAACTATTAACCAGACGATTTGTTAAGGATGAGTATCTGGTGATAATTCTGGGCTAATTTTCTGATTTCTTCATAAAAACCATACGTTGCGGGTACTCATCAGAAGCGCCTCGCCAGGGCGCTTCTTCTGAGTACCCACAACATATGTTTTTATTGGGAACTGGAGAAAATCACCCAGAATGACCATCAAATACTCTTCCTTAACCCATTGTAGTCTGGAGACCCATTAAAGGGTATTTGACAAACAGTGCAGACCCAGATCAGACGCCTCATTCTCTGATCAGGGTCTCCACTGTTTGCAAATAATGCCACGAATTTTCTCTAGGAATATTTTTTTTTTTTTTTTTTTCTCTAGGAATATACAAATCTTATAGTCCAACATACCTAAAATTGAAATTGGACTCTTCCAATATATAGTGTGGATGAGTTCATTCAGTCTACAAGGGGTTAACAACTCCTCTGGTTAATCATAGCTCCAGATAAGAAAATTAAGCAGATAAACAGTCTTCTTACTTCTCCATGAAAATGTATGTTGTGGATACTCACATTATATGTTTTCATGGATTTGATTTTGTCATTATCTAGACTTTTATGGCCCAATCAACACTGTTAGTCATTTCAAGCTGATCAGATGACGTTTTCCTGGCCAGGGTTAGTCCTCTAAGCAGTTAACCAGGGCCCAGTTGTTCAAAGCGTCGTTAGCTTAACGAGCTCGTTAAGGGTCATTTCGTTAACTGTTTTAGCGGATTCAATATACAATATTCTGATATTTTTTGCTGAAAAAATGTGAGTAGCTTTTGCACTGCAAAAGCTACTCGCATTTTTTCAGCAAAAAATTTCAGCATATCTGCGTATCACTTGATGTAAATTTTAACGAATCGTTAACTAACGAAGTCGTTAGCTTTGAACAACTGGGCCCAGTATTTTGTGCATGTACTTTCTCCAGTGCCTGAATCAACGGAAGAGGGGGGATGACGGTAGATATCATTTCATGATCAAACTCCAGAATTATGTTTGTGTTCGGTTTGAGGCTGAAAATCATACTTTATCTGGCAACTGTAACAGTACCACTATAACTTACCTCTGAGGAGATCCACAATTAACTGAATGTCACAGTTAAACTTCTGTATCTGGTCAAGATTCGCAACTGTTGCTATAGGAACATACTGATCTGCATCCATCTGAGACTGAAGATAGGAATCACTTGACAAATTCTCTCTGTAAAACAGAAATATATGTGTTAACTTTCTTCTTTGAATTGCATGTACTCTTGAGATCACCATCAACAGGATCACCCGCATGTACTGGTGGAGAAACTAGAAAATAATGTGTACTTGTAAGACATTATGTCCAAAACTGCATAGGCCTAAATAAGAGTGGGGATCAGGTTAACATTTTTCTTATTTCTCCATGAAAACATATGTTGTGGGTACTCATTAGAAGTGCCTCGGCAAGGCGCTTCTAATGAGTACCACAACATATGTTTTCATGGAGAAATAAGAAAAATATCAACACTTTTGGATTGAAAAAAGCGCCTTAACTAGAGCTATGAAAACTATAAGCTTGTCCCGACACAAGGACGCAACTCTGGCATTTTAATTTTTTTTTTTTTTTTTTTTTTTTGAATTTGTTCAAAAGTTAATCATTGTGGGGATATGGGAGGGAGAGGCAATTAGCCACAATTGCCATAATTATTCAGGTCCATTATAGATTCCCTAAAATTTGAACAATTCCCTTTGAGTAAATGGAGCATGTTTAAAAAGTGCCTGATGACTGCAAAATCTTGATCAAACTGTTCCTTTACATTGTTCATCGAGACATGTTCACCCAGATACCATATTTACCCTAAGTACTGGGACACCTAAACTCTTTACCATACTTCTCCTAAAATTTGAGAGAAAAAAAAAAGGTTTGTTCTACTACCCACTGATGTGTTTAAAGTACTGCTGGATGAGTGGCAAACAGTTTAGACCCTGATCAGATGCCACATTCTGCGGCCTCTGGTCTGGGTCAACACTGTTTGCTCAGGCCTGTCTGTCCCATACTTAGGGTTATTACGTTATATAGGTTAAACATGATCATAGCTCTAAATAAGGCACTTATCAACCAGAATGTGATTATATTTCTTCTTTTTCTTCACAAAAACATGCTGCAACCTGGGGAAAGGTTCCCTTTGACGTTTGCGTATCGAAGATTCAAATCTGCCTGCGTATCTGCACAGTCTGATCAGTCTTTGTTCTCAGCATGAAGAAACTTTGCATCCTTGGATATACAAAGAGTGCCCAATTCTGAACAGACAGCATGTATATGCAGGCTGATTTGAATCTTTGCTGGGCGCATGTCTGAAGGTAGTGCGCACATCCGAAGGTACGATTTCTGACATTACAGCTTGTATGTTGTGGTACTAAGAAGAGCTTCAGTTAAAGACTATCTATTGAGTACCACGATATTTTCAAGGAGAATTAGGGGATAACTGCAGGTAAATCGGCCGTTTTACGGTCAGAAATTTCGTTTTATGGTGACGCGCTAGGGGAGCCATACAATGTTTGTGTTGAGGTTTTTGTTTCTTTGTGTTGAGGTTTTACAGCCCAGTCAACCCAATGGGGTCATGTTGAGCGCGGTCAGTTTACCTAACCACACGCTTACTTGGCAGGTTTAGTCCTCTAAGCAGTTCACCAGTATTGTGCACGTTCTTTTGCCAGAAACTGACAACTGCCCTTCTTGAATCAGCGGAAGGGAGAGAATGACCGAAGAAAATATTTCATGATCAATCTCCACGAAAGAATGTTGCCGATATTGGCGGGGGTTGAACCCCGATCTCCTGGTCTCCAGTCGGATGGCGCATCCAACTGAGCACCTACCCAAATGACAAATTTGAAGGCAGTTATCCCCATTCTAATGCATTTATTCATTTTTTCTGTTGAAAAAATATACTATTTGCACAAAGCGACAAGTGCTGTGAGCTGCGTAAAACCAAATGGCAGCCAATGAGAAGCGACATTATGTGATGACCTCGGATTTCAGACAGTATATCGCAGAATATACCGTCGCAAATTTTAGAAGTTATCTAATCAGACGTCGCATTCCATACGAAAGTGCACAAGAATGAAGAATAACATGTACCTCTCTATTCCTCTTATCTTAGAGATGGGATGATATGTTTGTTACACATCTTAGATTCCAACGTAACATAAGGGTCGCGCCATGCAAAAATGCTTCTTTGGGCATATGTGGACAGCAAAGGCCCAGATCAGCCTGCGCATCTGCACAGACTGAACAGGGCCTTCACTGTCTGCAAACAGACTCTTTCGAAACTACAGAATGTATAAATGGAGAGCAAAGGCCCGGATGATACATTGCACATTCTCAGGATATCTGAATCGGATTTTGCAGATGTTCACGAGCACTTTTTCACTTGATGTGGTCCATGTTACAGTACATGTAATTGAAACACATATCCATTCTCCAATATTACAGATGTTGCAGTAAAAACATATTCAATATTTCTGTACCGTAAAAACATCCCCCAACCAGTAGCACAGCTCTAGATAAGGTGCTGTTTTAACGGAAAAAAAAAAAAAAAAAAAAAATCTATACTTTTCTTATGTCTCCATGAAAACATATGTTCTGGGTACTCATTAGAAGTGCCTTGCAAAGGCACTTCTAATGAGTACCCACAACATATGTTTTCATGGAGACATAAGAAAAATATTTATCTGACACCTCCTCTTATCTGAGGCTATGTTGTTGTATAAACATATTCAATACTTCTGTACCGTAAAAGATGCCCAACCTGCAGCACAGCTTCAGAAGAGGAGTGCCTACGTAAATATTCTTCCTATATCTCCACCAAAGCAAATGTGTGTATTCATTAGTAGCTCCTTTGCGGGGTGCTTCTAACGAGTACCCATAGCTTTAGATAAGATGTTTTTTTTCAACCAAAAAGTATTGCTATTTTTCTTATTTCTCCATAAAAACATATATTGTGGGTACTCATTAGAAGCGCCACATTTTCATGGAGAAATAAGAAAAATACTTACCTGATACCCACTCTTATCTAGACCTATGAGTACCCATGTTTTCGGGGAAAAAAATAAGAGAAAATATCAATACTTTTTGCTGAAAACGCAGCCTATCTGGAGCATTAGGTGCAGAAATGACACATTATGACGTTTTATGTATTCAAAATCATTAAAAAAAACTTTGCAACAGCTTGTATAGCTTCAAAACTGTGATTAATGCACTTTTCTTGAGCTGAAACGTGTCAACATTTTTCCTACTTCTCCACAAAATCCTCAGAGCTAGATAGCAGATTATCAAGACAGTTTTCTTAGTTCTTCAGGGTTCAAATTTAACTTTTTTGACAGCTTGCTAAATTTAGCAAGTGGCATTATTTTTTACTTGCTAAACCTTTCAGCCAACTTGCTTTTTCACACTTGTAAACACTGTTAAATGTGGCTTTAAACCTTAGCACTCTGGGTAAAAATTTCAGCAGACATTTTAGAATATTTTTCTTATTTTTCCCAGAAAACAGGTTTTGACATTAATGTCAAAACCTGTTTTCTGGGAAATATAAGAAAAAAATCATCATTGCTTTTGGAAAAGAAATTGCAAAACTTTAGCAACAATGCCTCAGGTTCTGCCAATTAAAGAGAATCTTTCCAACTTGCTAGAATTAGCAAGTGATGGAAATTGCAGCTTGCTTTTTGAGGAAATTAACCAGCATTTAGCAAGTTAGCAAGTGCTAAAATTGATCCCTGTTCTTCATGAAAATGTATGTTGTGGGTACTCAAAAATAAATTCTGCAGAAAAATAAGAAAGAAGAACAATACAAGAATTCCGCGGAAGGCGTCATCGCACCTGCTGGCGCAAAAGTCACAGGAGCCTCAATCAGAATGTGGTTATTAAATAAGTTTATTTCATTCTTAGCAGTGCTTACTTGGAAAACTGGGTTGAAAAAAAATGTAGACAAAGTGCCTTGTGGGGCACATATATTCCAGGCCAGTCCCATTCCCTCTAATGGCTATATCTTCAGCACTGACTTTTCGTACATACAGCCCAATGATAATGGAACGTTGACGTTAAATGTGTAAAAGTCACTGGAGCATGAAATATAGGTCAAGGTCACGGGTCAAGGTACCTGCTAATTCAGTACATCAAGGAGAAGCACAATGCAAGGTATGGTGGTTGTAGGCCTTATAGTTGAGGAGTTATCAAACATCAACGTAAAATGTGTCAAATATAGGTCAAGGTCACTGGGTCAAGGTACCTGCCAAGTCAGGGCAATGAGGTGAAGCACTATGCAAAGTTTAGTGGTTGTAGGTCTTATATTTGAGGAGATACCGAACATCAATATAAAATGTGTCAAAGTCACTGGAGTGCACAATATAGGTCAAGGTCACCAGGTCAAGGTACCTGTCGAGTCAGTACATCGAGAAGAAGTGCTATATAAGGTTTGGTGGTTGAAGGCCTTACAGTTGAGGACATATGGAAGGGTGACCTAAAAGGTGTAAAAGTCAATGGAGCGTGAAATATAGGTCAAGGTCACCCAGTCAAGGTACCTGCAGAGTCCGTACATTCAGGAGAAGCACTATGCAAGGTTTTATGGTTGTAGGCCTTATAGTTGAGGAGATATTGAACGTTGACGTAAAATGTGTAAAAGGCACTGGAGCTCAAAATATAGGTCAAGGTCACCGGGTCAAGATACCTGCCAAGTCAGTACATATAGGAGAAGCACTATGCAAGGTTTGGTGGCTAGAGGTCTTACACTTGAGGAGATCTGGAACTTTGATGTAAATTATGTCAAAGTCACTGCAGCCAAAATATAGGTCAAGGACACCAGGTCAAGGTATCTGCTAAGTCAGTACATTGAGGAGAAGCACTTTGCAAGGTTTGATGGTTGTAGGCCTTATAGTTGAGGAGATATCGAACATCGACGCAAAATATGTCAAAGTCACTGGAGCGCAAAATATAGGTCAAGGTCACTAGGTCAAGGTACCTGCCAAGTCTGTACATCTAGAAGAAGCACTATGCAAGGTTTGGTAGTTGTATGCCTTATAGTTGAGAAGATCTGGAATGTCAACGTAAATTGTGTCAAAGTCAATGGAGCGCAAGATGTAGGTCAAGGTCACTGGGTCAACATATCTGCCAAGTCAGGAGGTCAGGGAGATGTGTCATGCAAGGAATGATGGTTGCTGTAGAATTGTAGTTGATTAGAATACTAACTTTGACGTAAATGTCGAACTTTGACATAACAGAACTGTTAAGAGACAGACGGACAGACGAACGGACAGACGAATGGAAAAGTGGGCACCTATGTCGCAAAGTCAGGAGGTAAGGGAGATATTTCATACAAGGTTTGATGGTTGTTTAGTCTTGTAGTTGATTAGAATACTAACTTTGACATAAATGTCGAACTTCGACATAACAGAAATGTTAAGAGACGGACAGACGAACAGACAGACGAATGGAAAAGTGGGCACCTGTGTCGCAACGTCGGGAGGTCAGGGAGATGTTTCATGCAAGGTTTGATGGTTGTTTAGTCTTGTAGTCGATTAAAATACTAACTTTGACATAAATGTCGAACTTCGACATAAATGTTGACAGACGGACGGACAAATGGACAGACATACAGAAAAGCAGATGCCTATGTTGCAAAGTCAGGAGGTCAGGGAGATGTTTCATGCAAGGTTTGATGGTTGTTTAGTCTTGTAGTTGATTAGAATACTAACTTTGACATAAATGTCGAACGTTGACATAAATGTTGACGGACGGACGGACGGACGGACGGATGGACGGACGGACGGAAAATCGGACGCCTATATCGCACCCTGCCACAAGCAGGTGCGATAAAAAATACTTTATGGTTGAATAAAAACAATACCTTGCCTAGAGCTATGACAAACATGTGGTTACTCATTAGAACTGTTTCCCCGCAGCCCAAAGACTTGTTAAGGATACGGCCAATTCAGCAGATGACAAAGTGATATTTTCTTATCTTTTTTTCCAGGAAACAGGATTCGACATTGGAGACAGTTTGCATGAAATGTCAAAACCTGTTTTCTGGAAAAAATAAGAAGAAAAATATTTCAGCATGTCATTTGCTGAAAATTTTAACCAGTGCACTAAGTGTTACATGACCCTACAAATCATACATTTTAACCACATCCCTGAACATAATGAAAAATTTCAATGTAACTGAGTCACTAGAGAAGGGTCATTATTATATCTAGACATGTCAGGGCTCAATGATTTCCTAAATGATGGTTAGGTATTTGATGTCCCTTTCAAACTTTTTTAAGTCACGTTGTGACAAAAGTAGGGTGATAATGAAAGACGCCATGCAACTAGAACAGTGTTTTCAGAGGAAAAAGTATGTCCTTGAAAAGACATACTTTTGAAATAGGTTGTATCTATAATTTCTCTGTGCATGCATGCGGGCGTGTGCGCGCGCGTGCGTACGTGTGTGGTCAATGAGGGGAGGGTGAGGGGTGCAGTAATAATTTTAGTATTTTTGTGGACTTTAACCTTTCATTAAATGCTTCTTTTCAGAGGAAATAATAATATGTATTTTCGCCTCCAGCAGGATTTGAACCCAGGGCTGTCAGAAGCGCTAACCACATGGCCACCGGGATGTACCGTAAGTCTTACCTCGAGAAGTAAGTTTCTAACTGTTGTTTGAGCACCTGTCGGAGCTGATCTTCTGTGCCAGCACCTTCTACAGCTGGTGCCTCACCATCTGAAAATGACAAGACTAAAATTGTTCATTCTTTACAAGATACAGAGGAATTGTTATGGAGGAGTATTTGGTGATAATTCTGGGATATTTTTTCTTATTTCTCCATTAAAAACATATGTTGTGGGTACTCTGCTGAGGCGTTTCTAATAAGAACACACAATAAATGTTTTTATGGAGAACTGGAGAAAATTATCCCATAATTATTACCAATACTCCTCCTTAACAACTTCTTAACAATTCCTCTAAAGATAAATCATAAGTTTCAACATATTACAAAACCTTTTGCTGGATAAGAAAGCTCACTCAAACACACCTTTGTCCATCATGTAAAATGTTAACTTATTTATTTTTTAATGAAACAGCCCAGTCAACACTATTAAGGTCATGTTTTGTTTGTTTGTGTTGAGGTTTTACGGCCCAGTCAACCCAATGGGGTCATGTCGAGCATGGTCAGTTTACCTAACCACACGTTTACTGGGTAGGCTCAGTCCTCTAAGCGGTTAACCAGTATTGTGCACACTCTTTCGCCAGAAACTGACAATTGCCCTTCTTGGATCAGCGGAAGGGAGAGAATGACCGTAGAAAATATTTCATGATCAATCTCCACGAAAGAATGTTGCCGACCTCATCGGGGTAAGGTCATGTCGAGCCAGTCAATTTACCTTATCTCATTTTTACTGGGCAGGCTTAGTCCACTAAGTGGTTAACCAGTATTTGTGCACATTCTTTCACCAGAAACTGACAATTGCCCTTCTTGAGTCAGTGGAAGAGAGAGAATGACCACAGAAAATATTTCATGATCAATCTCCACGAAAGAATGTTGCCATATCTGGCAGGGATTGAACACGGGTCGTCCTGATCTCCACTCGGATGTGCAGCTGACTGAGCCACCGAGGCCAGCCAGGTAAACCGTTTATCCTTTATCTCTCTATGAGCAGATTCAGCAGATGACAAATTAATTTTTCTTATAATTCCCAGACAATAAGATTTGACATTTCATGCAAATTGTCCCCACGTAGTCTGTTCAGGCCCTTCACTCTCCGCTAACAGAATCATTGGACACTATAGAATGTATCAATGGAATATGTAGGATGAATCTGAATTTGTGCATTTTGCATATGCTCAGATGCCTTTTCGCTTGGCTCTGCCCATTTTAAAAAAGTTTTCCCTGCAATCTAAGTGTTAACCCTGTTCTGCTGAATAAATTAAGATGCCACGCCCATTTCTAATTTTCAGCCAATCAGATTACTTGATTTAGATTGTTGATATAAATTCACATACTTAATGGCAAACAGTGCAGATCCAGATCAGTTTAGAAGCCAACTGATCTGGATCTACAGTATGCAAAGGCAGGACAGATCTGGGTTCAGCAGGACTAGGGTTAACAATTACCTGTCTGCTCAGGTCTGTCTGTGGTAGATACAGTACCACACCTGTTCTTACACGTTTATTTCCTTATATGTTTCACAGGAAGAAAATCCTGTTTCACATTCACATGTTCATTTTTACCCATCTAACTGAGGAATCTCATTAATGACATGTTGTCTTGTGGTCAGTGACCAACTGATTAATTTCCTACACACATTTCAGTACTTCCTTCTTGTTTTTTTTTTTTTTTTTTTTTTACAAAGCTCCAGATAAGGTGAACATAGGTCTAGATAAGAGGGGGTATCAGGTAAACATTTTTCTTATTTCTCCATGAAAACATAATATTGTGGGTACTCATTAGAAGCCCTCAGCGAGGCGCTTCTAATGAGTACCCACAACATATGTTTTTGTTGAGAAATAAGAAAAATATCAATATTTTTTGGCTGGAAAAAAAATGCACCTTAACTAGTTATGGATAACTATATTAATTTTTGTATATTTGCACCAAAACCTATGTTGTAAGAGGAGTCTCCTGATAATTGTTTTTCTTATTTTCCTCTACAGGTATTTCTTAAAGTGAGGCGTCTGGGCAATACCTTAACTTTTTGCTTCAAACAATGACCACAACAATACTCCTTATCTAATGATGAACGTCAGGGCCCAGTTGTTCAAAGCATCTTAAGCTTAACGAGCTTGTTAGTGGTCAAAATGTTAACTATTCTAAGTATAATATCTAATTCACAAGTATTTTTGCTGAAAAAAAGCTACTCACATTTTTCAGCAAAAATATTAGCGTATATGCCATATTTAACCCTGGTCGTGCTGAACCCGAATATGTCCTGTCTCTGGAAACGGTGTAGATCCAGATCAGTTGGCTTCTGAAGAAGCCAACTGATCTGGATCTGCACTGTTTGTCAGTTAGAATGAGAATTTGTATTCGCAACCTGGATCAAGTAATCTGATTGCTTGAAAATTAGAAGTGGGCAGGACATCTTAATTTATTCAGCATGACAAGGGTTAATGATCAAAATTTTAACAATAGGTTAACTAACGACATCGTTAGTTTTGAACAACTGGGCCCTGGTGTTTTACTTCTCTTTCAACAGTTTTTAACCCTTGTCCTGCTGAACCCGGATACAACATGCCTTTGCAAACAGTGTAGATCCAGATCAGTTGGCTTCTGAAGAAGCCAACTGATCTGGATCTGCACTGTTTGCCATTAAATATGTGAATTTATAGCCAAAATCTGGATCAAGTAATCTGATTGGCTGAAAATTAGAAGTGGGTGTGGCATCTTAATTTATTCAGCAGGACAAGGGTTAAGTCATATCAAAATAATGAAGGGGTGATATGAAAGGCTCTGAGCAATGACGTGCCATGTAGCCATAAGCTGAGTTCCGCCTGTCACAAGATTCAAAGCCAGGATCTCATGAACTAAAGTTAAGAGAACTAACCACTCAGCCACTCAGACTCTTCACTCCTTATCCGGGGCTCTGTATCTAGTAGGTACTGACTGGTATCGTCTCACCGACTCTTATCATGCTTAACCCAAATTACTGTATTCAACCCAATTACTGCATAATGGGGCACATACCCTATATATCAATAATATTGTAGTAGTCAGATTACTATCTGTGTACTATTATCCACTTATTTGTAAAAGAATATGTTGTGGCTACTCATTTGAATTGCCTCAACAAATTGAGGTTAACAAACTAATTGTTGATGATGGATGATGGACAATTGAGGATGGATGAAAGAAAGAGGCTGACCACAAAAGCTCACCCTGAGCTTTGCTCAGGTGAGCTAAAAACCTAAGTGCACAGTGTGGTTATTAGGTTGACTATGGTATAAGGACAGGCAGGCCTGAGCATGCAGTGTTGACCCCGATTAGACTTATATTAGCTTCTTCAGATTCTACAGGATATTTCCTATTATCTGGAGCTATGACTTTCAACACCTGCCACCTTGCAAAGCTAAAGTACTTCACATAAACACATTATATACAACTTTGTCCCTCCTATCTCCAACAGTCTAAGTTACATATCAACAAGGTCAACAAATCTTTGACCTATAATCATGGTTTGTTTGTTTTATTCGGGCTTTTCGTTGCTTTCAACAATCTTTAAGTCATATCGCAAGGGTGTCTGGATGTGTCAGGAAGCTCAATGCTCACTTTTAGTCTTTAGAGTGCTGCCTCACAGAAATATCACACCCCAGACACATGACATGATATTCCACCCAGTCACATTATACTGACACCGAGCTGACCAGTTCTGATTCCTAGCTCTACTTTCTTAATGCTAAGCGCCAAGAAAAACAGCAGCTAGCACCAGTTATTTATTCCTTAATTTTCAAAGGCTTTCCAAAGTCTTTGGTATGACTCAGCCATGGATTTAACCCAACCTCTCGGTCAAAAAGCAGAATGATGCTCTACCAACTGAGCCACTGTGCCGGTCAAATATAATCCTGGTAAAAAAGATATATCTCAGAGCAATAGTGCTTTCAAAGGGAGTTCACTCCAGCAGAAAAGAATTTGCTTTCTAGGTTAATGAATCCTTTCTCAAAGGGGGCTGCTCTTAAAAGAGAATCAGCCACTAGGGGGGCTCAAAGTCTGTCTTTTAAGGGCAGCTTCCTGGCAAATAACTCTGGTAGAGTGAGCTCCCTTTTCAGGAGATATGTTCCTTCACCTTAATGAGGCAAATTAAACTTTTCCACTCTCTGGACTAATTCAGCAGATGACAATTTTTTTTTCTTTTTTTTTTTTTATTTTTTTTTTTTTTACAACAAACAGAATTTGATATTTCATGGAGACAATTTGCATGAAATGTCAAAACTTGTTTTTTGGAAAAAAAATAAGAAAAATATTTCAATATGTTGTCTTCTGAAAATTTCATCCAGCCTGCAAAGCGTTAACTGCTAAAAATATTACCGGAAGCACCATTATCACTATTGTAAGTTATTCCTGTCATTGGCACACTGCTGTCACCAGCCAGCGAAGAGACTGGCATTTCAGAGGAGATTCCTCTCTGGATGTCAGCAACTGGTCTCCCTGCTGCCTCCTCCAACTTTGTTGCAATATTAGCATTCTTGTCACTGTTGCTGAGGACCTGATTGTCTGTGACGGGAGTGAACTCTGGCTGGAATGGCGAGTCTGAGGTAGGGGAGAAAACTCCTGTGTCGGACTTGTCGGAACTAATGTCACCATTGGCGTATGAGTAGTCTGAAACAGAGACTGACAACCTTTAAAATCTTCCAAGAAGCCTTTGTTTGTTTGTGCTGAGGTTTTATGGCCCATTCAACCTATTGGGGTCACGTCGGGTACAGTCAGCTTTACTCTAACCACACTCTTTCTTGGGCAGGCTTAGTCCTCATAGAGGTTACCAGTACTTGTGCACATTCTTTTGCCAGAAACTGACAAATGCCCTTATTAAATCTGCGGAAGGGAGAGAATGACCGTAGAAAATATTTCATGATCAATCTGTGCAAATGCCTCCTTAACCCTTGTCCTGCTGAATAAATTAAGATGCCACGCCCATTTTCAATTTTCAGCCAATCAGATTGCTTGATCCAGGCTGTTGATATAAAATTAAATATGAATGGCAAACAGTGCAGATCCAGATCAGTTGGCTTCTGAAGAAGCCAACTGATCTGGATCTACACTGTTTGCAAAGGCAGGGTATATCAGCAGGACAAGGGTTAAGACATACTGCTTTAAAGTTAAAAAGCTCATTTTCAAGAAAGAATATAAAAAATATTTCAAAATGTCTGCAGAAATTTTTTCCCAATATAGTATGTGTTAAAGCTTGTTTATAACCCTATCACAGTTCCCCCCACCACACTTTCTGAAGTGGATTTTTCCATCTTCGATTTTGAATGAGTCAATTATCTCCAAAATGGGATGTCGTGCAGACAGAAATCAAAAACAAAATACCTAACAATGAAGTGACAAAATAGAAATGGCAAACGATGTAGATCCTGATGAGATGGCTCTTAAAGAGCCATCTCATCTAGATCTACACTGCTTCCAAAGCGTTTTTTTTTTCGTTTTTTTTTTTTTTTTTTTTTTTTTTTTTCTGGTTGAAAAACTTGAAAGGATCATGGTTATTCTGACATCAGAATAAATGTCAATATTAGAGAAATTTAAACCTTGTCATGCTGAATTAATTAAGATGCCATGCCCATTTCTAATTTTCAGCTAATCAAATTGTTTCATCCAGATTGTTGATACAAATTCACATACTCAATCAGGGCCTGACAAATCCAAGTTTTAGCCACTTGTCCGGCATTCCACGGCATCTTGAAAATGGCTTGGAATTATAATATTCCCTAGATATTCTATACATTTTTCTGGGCAAGTGAAATAAAAAAATCACTTGCCCAGCCAAAATTTGGACTTGTCCCGGGCAGCTGGGCAATGGATTTGTCAGGCCCTGCTCAATGACAAACAGTGGAGATCCGGATCAGTTGGCTTCTTCTGAAGCCAACTGATCTGGATCCATACTGTTTGCAAAGGCAGAGTATATCTGGGTTCAACAGAATAAGGGTTAAGATTTTACTAGACAGTGTGCGATTTAACATGCTTCTTCAAATCCCTGGATAGGGCACTGTTCTTACACCCAAAATGTTGATACCAACTTTATTTCTCCATGTAAACATGTGTGTACTCCTCGGAAATGCTTGAAGCCTTCAGTAAGGTAATTCTAATGTGTTCCCATAGCATATCTTTTCAGAGAGAAACAGTAAAAGAGTTTATCTGGATACCCCTCTTATTTAGAGCTCTGCAGATTTCAAGTCAGACACAATTTAAAGAAAAAAAAAAGAGAAGAATATTATTAAATATTTCTATAAGAAATGTCAGAATCTGATAGGATCAACAAAGCCAATAATTAGTAGAAACTCAATTCCAGTGCAAATTTCTGCTGATTTTGCAAGACACACAAGTTATTAAAGTGGAAAACTGAGTTTACGTATGCTATGTTTTCTTAACCCTTGTCCTGCTGAACCCGGATATACCCTGATCTGCAAACAGTGTAGATCTAGATCAGTTGGCTTCTGAAGAAGCCAAATGATCTGGATCTGCATTGTTTGATATTATGTATGTGAATTTACAGCAACTATCAGGATCAAGTAATCTGATTGGCTGTAAATTAGAAGTGGGTGTGGCTACCCCACCCATTTCTCACTGAACTGAGTATCAGGAGTTTTCTTTTGGCCACCTTGTTTGGTTAATGTGTGCAAGAATCACTGGCATTTGAGTAATTACCCCATAAATCTAATTTGAATTGCTTTTTCAGAAATTTTAATTGGGTAGATACCCCTAATATATAGAATAGATCAAACAAATATAGATATAGATCCAACTTCGGTGGAACTGATGTCGCAGATGCCTCCCTCCACCTGCCCCCCCCACCCCCCCACACACACCCCCTGCAGCTGCTCCACCCCAACCCCCACCCCCAAACCACATAGACTTCTGCAGACCCTGGAGAAAACATGTGCAAAGTTTCAAAATGACCGGTATAAAATTGTATGAGGAGTTGCAATCATAAGGTACCCCTCAGTCTATACATTTGAGGTCAGAAAATAATAAAGTTCTGGGTAAATGTTGACGGATGGATGGACAAAAGGACAGAAACTTGCACGCCAAAGTCACCCTGCTAAAGGAGATGCGACAAAAACCAGCTTATCTCAGGCAATGATCAAAACGCATAGATTTCACTGATCTGCCCAGAGGAATTGTTCTGGGCAGAAGCCTCTGTTCTGGGATAATTTTTCTTATTCATCCATAAAAACATACTTTATGGGTAACATCAGATGCACATCCAGACCTCCATCATGTCCAAAAAACATTTTGTGAGTACTCCGTAGAAGGCAAAGTTTCTAATTTCTAATCAGTTTCTAATCAGTACCCACAGTACATGTTTATACTGAGAAACAAGAGGCCCATGGGCCATGGGTCGCTCACCTGAGTGACAGAGCCACTGCAGATATGCAGATGTTATGCAACATTTTTCCAATCCTGTCATCGCAACTAATGAAAAAATCATCATTTAAGCAGTTCTTTATTTTGAAGAAGAAGATATATGGCATGCCAGTCAATTGAGCGTGATCATTTGAACAAACTCTAAATGGCAGCAAGCTTGGATTTACGATTGGCACTATTTTAGCTATTTTTGATCTACGAGTCACCCCAATGCTTCCTACCAAGTTTCGAGTCAACTGGCCTTTCAGTTCAGGAGAAGAGATGAAAAATAGATTTTCAAGATGGCTGCCATGGTGGCCATCTTGGACATCGGATTGGCATGATTTTAGCTATTTTTGATCTACAAGTCACCCCATATCAAGTTTGGAGTCAACTGGCCTTTCGGTGCAGGAGAAGAAGCTAAATATAGATTTTCAAGATGGAGGCCATGGTGGCCATCTGGGATTTCTGATCAGAACGATTTTAGCTATATTTGATCTACAAGTCACCCTGATGCTTCCTACTAAGTTTCGAGTCAAGTGACTTTTGGGTTTAGGAGAAGAAGCAAAAAATAGATTTTCAAGATAGCCGCCATGGCGGCCATCTTGGATTTACGATCGGCATGATTTTAGCTATTTTTGATCTACAAGTCACCCAAATGCTTCCTACCAAGTTTCGAGTCAACTGGCCTTTCGGTTCAGGAGAAGAAGCTAAAAATGGATTTTCAAGATGGCTGCCATGGCGCCCATCCTGGTTTTACGATCGGCATGATTTTAGCTATTTTGTATCTACAAGTCACCCCGATGCTTCCTACCAAGTTTGGAGTCAACTGGCCTTTCGGTTCAGGAGAAGAAGCGAAAAATAGATTTTAAAGATGGCTGTCATGGCGGCCATCTTGGATTTCCGATAGGCACGATTTTAGCTATTTTTGATCTATAAGTCACCCCAATGCCCTACCAAGTTTGGAGTCAATTGGCTTTTGGGTTTAGGAGTAGAAGCGAAAAATAGATTTTCAAGATGGCGGCCATGGCGGCCATCTTGGATTTCCGATAGGCACGATTTTAGCTATTTTTGATCTACAAGTCATCCTGATGCTTCCTACCAAGGCCTTTCAGTTCAGGAGAAGAAGCAAAAAATAGATTTTCAAGATGGCCAGCTATGGCGGCCATCTTGGATTTTCAATCGGCATGATTTTAGCTACTTTTGATCTACAAGTCACCCTGATGCTTCCTAGCAAGTTTGGAGTCAATTGGCCTTTTGGTTCAGGAGAAGAAGCGAAAAATAGATTTTCAAGATGGCGGCCATCTTGAATTTCCGATCGGCACGATTTTAGCTATTTTTGATCTACAAGTCACCCTGATGCTTCCTAGCAAGTTTGGAGTCAAATGACCTTTCGGTTCAGGAGAAGAAGCGAAAAATAGATTTTCAAGATGGCGGCCATGGTGGCCATCTTGGATTTCCGATCGGCACGATTTTAGCTATTTTTAATCTACAAGTCACCTTGATGGTTCCTAGCAAGTCTGGAGTCAATTGGCCTTTCGGTTCAGGAGAAGAAGCGAAAAATAGATTTTCAAGATGGCGGCCATGGTGGCCATCTTGGATTTCTGATCGGAACGATTTTAGCTATTTTTGATCTACAAGTCACCCTGATGCTTCCTACCAAGTATCAAGTCAATTGGCCCAGGGGTGTAGGAGGAGTAGGCTTTTAAAGCAATTGTTGACGCCGCACGACGGACATTGACTGACCACAATAGCTCACCATGAGCACTTCGTGCTCAGGTGAGCTAATAAGGAAAATTACTCACTACTATTACCAAATACTTAACCCTTAAATTGCCAAGCTGACAGTCTAATTGTTTTATTATTATTTTTCAGAAAATAATAAGGTTTGACATTTCATATGAATCATCTGCAAATGCACTGTTTGTACTGAGGCAATTCTAATGAGTACCTACTCACAAAATGTACTTTCACACGAGAGATTAGGAAAACATTTTATCAAGCTACCTCTTACATCCTAAACCTGCTGATGACATTTATTAGTATTTTGACATTTTCAGCAGAAAAATATGTTTTGACAAAATGGTCCCCAGAGCATTCGCAACAATGTCTTATTTAAGGCAGTAACAATATTACATACACTTCTGTAAAAGCCTGTAATTCCTTTCACTAGAATGCTAAAAAGATGGTAATTGTATCAATCTTTAATATATGCTCAATTTAAATATTAGCATTCTAAATAATTAATGGAGACACTTTCAGGGGAGGCGACTGTCATTTTTTTTTTTTTTTTTTTTCGCCTCCATTTTGGAAAAGGGGTCTATTCTATAAGAAAAGAATTTGCCCTTTTTACTTTCCTTTTAGAGTAGATCCCTTTTCGAAGGGACGGTGTGTAGGAAAACAAATATGCAAAAGTTGTTGCCCTTGTGAACACGGCAAAAAATCTACCAAGTCTATCTATACTTAACCAAGAAAACCTGCATCTGAAAATGTCATCTGCTGAATATTCTTGCAAACTTTTCAAGCCTATTTTTCCATTCAGGCAAACAGTGTGGACCATGATCAGACTGCTCCTAGAAGAGTAGTCTGATCTGGGTCCACACTGTTTGCAAAAATGACTTTTAAAATCACAGATGACAATTGTTGTGATTGGCAGTTTAAAGGTTTTCCCCCCGCAATAGGGATGAGTGTTTCATGCAAATAGTGAAAATCTATATGAAAAGCAAACTGTTTTCTGGGATTGGCTGGTAATATTTTACAATACATTTTCCTACAATGCTTTTTTTTTTTTTTTTTCTCCCTCCAGGAAACAGGGCCTTTATCTTTTATTCAAACTGACCTGAGAATACAGTAGAGCAATCCCACCCATTTGTTAAAATTTAATTTACCTGAAAAAGTGCTCTGAGTTGTTGTGTTGAGGTTTTACGGCCCAGTCCACCCAATGAGGTCATGTCGAGCGCGGTCAGTTTACCTAACCACACGTTTACTGGGCAGGCTTAGTCCTCCAAGCCGTTAACCAGTGTTGTGCACATTCTTTTGCTAGAAAACTCTGAGTCCTTGTTAACTAAAGACAGTGAAGGAATAGTGAAGGAACAGACTGGTCTTATCAAGCACTCCACTTTTCACCAACAGATTTCACTAGAGGCTCTTTGTCCATATGGGCAGCAATGAATGGCCTTGATCAGTCTTTTTTTTGTATTTGGAGTTTTTAACCCTGTCAATGCTGTTACGCCAGCCTCGGTGGCTCAACTGGATGTGCATCTGACTGGTGATCAGGAGGTTGCTGGTTCGACCCCCGCAGGTCGGCAACATTCTTTTGTGGAGATTGATCAGGACATATTTTCTACATTCATTCTCTCCCTTCCGACGATTCAAGAAGGGCAGTTGTCAGTTTCTCGTGAAAGAATGTGCACAATACTGGTTAACTGCTAAAAGGACTAAGCCTGCCCAGTCGAAGTGTGGTTAGGTAAACTGACCGTGCTTGACATAACCCCATTGGGATGACTGGGTCGTAAAACCTCAACACAAACAAACAATGCTGTTAAGGCCACGTTAATTGAGCTGGCCAGTTAACCTTCTTACATTTTTCCTGGGTAGGCTTAGTCCTCAAAGCAATTAACCAGGGCCCGGTTGTTCAAAGCGTCGTTAGCTTAACAATCTCGTTAAGGGTCATTTCGTTAACTGTTCTAGCGGATTCAATATACAATATTCTGATATTTTTTGCTGAAAAAATGTGAATAGCTTTTCCTCTAGGAGCAGTCTGATCTGGGTCCACACTTTTTGCCGGTTTGAAAAGTTTGCAAGAATATTCAGCAGATGACATAAAAAGACAACATTTTCAGATACAGGTTTTCTTGCCATTTTAAGGGTTAAGGTCAATTTTTGTTTGTTGTGGCTCATTCGGTCATGGATGAGAAATTCAAGCACTCCACCTGAGTTTTTTATACAAATATAATTATAATTCTTTAAGGTGATAACTTTGACAATAATTTTCAGTAAATGTTTACACAAACATCATAGCTCCAGATAAGGTGTGCCCCAGATATTTTTCTTATTTCTTCCAAAAAACACTCAGAAGCACCTCAACGAGATCCCAGCAAGTTTTCGAGGATTTTAAATAAAACAGCAACCACACTTCCCCTCTTCTTTGTTTGTGTTGAGGTTTTATGGCCCAGTCAACCAAATGGGGTCATGTCGAGCGTGGTCAGTTTACCTAACCACACTTTTACTTGGCAGGCTTAGTCCTCTAAGCAGTTAACCAGTATTGTGCATATTCTTTCGCCAGAAACTGACAACTGCCCTTCTTGAATCAGCGGAAGGGAGAGAATGACTGTAGAAAGTATTTCAAGATCAATCGCAGCAAAAGAATGTTGCCGACCTCAGCGGGGGTTGAACCCGCACCTCCTGGTCTCCAGTCGGACGGCGCATCCAACTGAGCCACCGAGGCCTGCCACTTCCCCTCTCCCAACCCTAGCCAAAAATTATCTACCCTGATAATCTGGATCCCTAAATTTATATATCTGAAATGGAAATGTATTTGTAAGCATAATACTAACACAATTTTCTTGTCTCTCCATCACACACTGTATGTGGGGTCTCATAAGAATCATAAGTAAACCTCATACATTTTTGTGAAGACAAATATTAACATCTAAAATAAACTGCTCTCGAGGCCTGGATCTCTCTAGGATTTAATGAACCATGCCTGTATTCAGTCACATTAACAACAACCATGCCTATATGAACTGATGTGAAAACTAAGTCATCATACATTTTAATATTATAGTATATTTATGAGGGCGTGTCAATAAATAACCAGCCTATCCCATTTCCGATGGACCGAGACTGTCATGATTTTCATGCTTTGTTTCAATATATGTTTTATACATGGGTACATAATTGCACACGTATCGAGTCATTCTTTAATAAGATATTGAATGTCAAACATGGCTAGTGATGCAATGGCATGCTTTTCATATAAAGCTGAGTACCGTGCTGTAATTCGGTACTTGTATTTAAAAGGTAAAACAGGCAAGGAAATACACAGCGAGTTAGCCGATGTTTATGGGTCTTCTGCACCATCTTATGCTCTGGTTAAATTCTGGGTAGGGGAATTCAAACGCGGTAGAACATCTTTAGATGAAGCCAGGTCTGGACGCCCACTGGATGCCACCAACGAAGAAATGTGTAAGAAAGTTCAGGATCTGGTATACTCTGATAGGCAAATTCAGGTGGAAGATATAGCGCAGGCATTAGGCATTTCACATGGTAGCCTTTCAACAATCTTACATGATCGTTTAGGTACGCGCAAGCTAATAGCCCGTTGTAGGCCTCCTAGTGGCCCACTTTGAAAATACAGGTTTTCATATAGGTTCTTCTTACTCAAAATACAGGTTATTTACAGGTTTTTTAATAAAAAATATAGGTTATAAAAGGTTCCTCCAAACTCACATAAAGATTTAAAACTGAAGAAAAAACATTTGATGAATTTTTGCACCACAATTGCTACGATAAAATTGATCTGAATTTTACAAAGTCCAAGCGAGCGAGGAAAAAATTTACAATTTCTTGACAGTTTTCATCACTTTTTTGGGACTAAAAAATAAAAAATGGTAGGGCATTTTGAACAAAAGTTAGGGTTGAGTCACGAGAAGGTTCAAAAAGTGAAAAATATAGGTATTTTCATGAAAATACAGGCTTTTTATAGATTTTATGAACAAAATAAAGGTTTTATAGGTTTGACACAAAATTATAGGTTATTACAGGTTTTATAGGTTTTGCTAGGAGGCCTGCCGTTGGGTCCTCAAATCCCTTAGCGATGAGCAAATGGCTACCACAGCATCAGTATGCAGTGCCTTGTTGAAGTGTTTTAGGTCAAAAGAGGATTTTCTTTTGCGTCTGGTGACTGTAGATGAGACTTGGGTTCATTATTATGAGCCAGAGAATAAAGCTCAGAGTCTTCAGTGGGTAGGGCCTGGGTCCCCGTGGCCAAAGAAGTTCAAGACGCAACCATCTGCTGGCAAGGTGATGGCCACAGCATTTTGGGACGCAAAAGGCATTATTATGTTGGACTTTTTATCCAAGAGAAGTACAATAACGAATGTACTATGCAAACTTGTTAGACCAGCTGAGAACTGCCATCCGTGAAAAATGCCGAGGTAAACTCTCTAAAGGTGTTTTGCTGCAACAGGACAACGCGAGAGTCCACACTTGCAAAGTTGCAGTAGATGCTGTAGAGCGAAATGGGTATGAATTAATACCACATCCTGCCTATTTGCCTGACCTAGCTCCTAGCGACTTCTTTCTATTCCCAAACTAGGATATCCGTGGACTTCATTTCCAGTCTGATGAAGAAGTCGTGACGGCAACTGAAGAGTGGGTCAATGGAAAGGACCCTGACTTTTTCAGTTCTGGGCTGATGGCAACTGAACACCATTGGTCTAAGTGCATCACACTAGAGGGCAATTACATTGAAAAAGAAGAGGTGGATCTCAACCGGAAATAAGTTATTCTGGTTACTTATTGACTCACCCTCGTACATCCCATCAATAGTTTTTCAGACATTTTGGAATGATCATATACGGTATAGCTCCAGATAGATATCTACAAAGCTGTGTGGTTGAACTGGGATTCAAACTTGCAACCCCCTGAATATTCCATCAGACACGTTACCATCAGCACTATGGAACCCAGTACAGTAACCTACTTTTGGCACCAGACACACCACTGCTAAATTTGGTAAGCATCAGTTATACAGTCCTGGAGATGTGCACTAAATAAGTTTTTGTATTAATTAACCCTTGTCCTGCTGAACCCGGATATACCCTATCTTTGCAAACAGTGTAGACCCAGATCAGTTGGCTTCTGAAGAAGTCAACTGATCTGGATCTGCACTGTTTGCCATTCAGTATGTGAATTTATATCAACAATCTTGATCAAGTAATCTGATAGGCTGAAAATTAGAAGTGGGAGTGGCTTCTTAATTTATTCACTACGGGAAGTGGATTTTGACCATTCACTTGTCTGTGGACATGTAATCAAATTTGATAATTCCACAACCCTGGGTAACACCCATTTTGGCGAAAGCTCCTCTAGTACCTTAAATATTATTCTACTATAACTTATTCTATTCTATTCTATTCATAAATGTTGGAGATGAAAGCATCACTATTACTCACCACTGCTACTGTTTATCCCACTATCGCTGTGTTCCCACTGGCCAGTGTCAGGTACACCTGTGCCAGACTTGCAGCTTAGAAACACTGACGCATTTGGATTTAATCCAGGGGATTTTGGTGTGACCTGAAACGAGAAATAAAATTATTTCCTGAGAGAAGTGGATTACAGTTTTACTGGTGGCAGTAACCACTCTCATCGGACAACTGGGCCCAGTTGTTCAAAGCGTCGTTAGCTTAACGAGCTCGTTAAGGGTCATTTCGTTAACTGTTTTAGCGGATTCAATACACAATATTCTGATATTTTTTGCTGAAAAAATGTGAGTAGCTTTTGCACTGCAAAAGCTACTCACATTTTTTCAGCAAAAAATTTCAGCATATTTGCGTATCACTCGATGTAAATTTTAACGAATCGTTAACTAACGACATCGTTAGCTTTGAACAACTGGGCCCTGGTTTGCTGTTCATGAATCAGCACATAGGAAATGGCTAAAATTTTCTTTTCATTCAAGCCTGATGGCCATCAGGCTTGAATGAAAAGAAAATTTTAGCCTTGGTTCAAAAGACAGTCCCTCTATACTATAGCTAATCTTTACTGCCCTCTGGACAAACTGACGACATTTTTTTCTTATTTTTAATAGTTTTTGAAAGTTCAAATGAAATGCCACCAAAGCCTATTTTCTGGGGAAAATAAAAATATTTCAAAGCGTCATCTGCTGAAATTTTTTGCCAGCATGTTGAGCATTAAGTCAACAGCATTACAAAAAATCTAAAATATTATACATATTACTCCAGGGTTATAATGGTAGCTACTTAGGCCAGAACCTTTGCAGTTCAGGTAAACAATCATTTTAACATTACAGTACCAAGAAACCTGGCCCAGATTCTTTCCATTTGACAGTTTTAACATTATTATACTAAGAATTATGGTCCAGTATCTTGGAGTTCATTAACCCTTTAAGCTGTGGAAACTGCAAACTAAAAACAACAAGAAATTGCCAATAAGCATGCAAAATATTAGATCCCCCCCCTCCCACCCCCCCCCCCCCCCCCCAGGACCAAAACATAATAGATAAACGGATGGGTGTACACCCCACAACCAAACACAGTTTGCAGGGTGTATAAATACCTGTACAAACAGTGTGGATCCAGTGACGGCTCCTACCGAGCTGTCTCATCAGGATTCACACTGTTTGCCATTCTGATCAGATGCTGTGTTCCGCAGTTCTGATCTGGGTGTGCACCGTTCACTCAGGATCAGTCTCTCTGTCTGTATACTTATGGTAAATACAGTATTTCAGACAAATCAAATGGACTGGTTCAAAATTTAAAGGTTAGTACAGAAATTATCCTGCTGCACTTTCTTCTGGCTTTGCAAAGCAAATCCCTTCCCCTGTCAGAAAACCGAAAATTGAGGCAGGAGCCTTGATTCTGGAGGTTCTGACGTGCACTCAAGTAGGCCTACCCCATCTCCTTAAAGTGTAAATATATGTAGTCAAAAACAGCAGGATAAGTCCAAATGTAAAGGAATATTACAGCAGCAATAGTTATACAAATATTGTAATTGCTTAGTTTTTTATTTTTTTTTTATTTTCATCTACATGGGAAGGGGATGGATTTAGAGAAGTATTATAGTACTGAAAACCTCTCTAGAACCTCAACAATGGGTTGATTCCAAAGAGTACAGTAATTACCCTAAGTCAGGCCCCTAGCAATCTCTCCTAAAAATAAAGGCTTTTGGATAAATAAAGGTTTTCATCTTTAAAAGGTAATGTCAATATTAACTTGCATTTCTCTTTAGAAACATATGAATCTAAGTAATAGAACTATAATTTGTTGTTACGACATGATACATATTTACTCTGTCCTTCTCTTACATTTACAAAGCGCCAAATATAAAGGTTTTCTCATCAAAATACAGGTTTTTTTCAGCCAAATTAAAGGTTTTAAAGGATTTCAACAAAATTAAAGGTTTTAAAGGTTCCCCTAGGGGTCCTGCCCTAAGTATTGCCTAAGCAAACAGTGGACCCAGATCAGATGCCACAGAATACTGCATCTAATCAGGGTCTATACAGTTTGCCATTCATCCATCAGTTTTTACACACATCAATTGATAGAAAAATTGGACTTTTCAAATTTTAGGACACAGAATGGAAAAGCAGAAAGGTGTCCCAATATTTAGGATAACTATGGTATCTGTAACCTGTTTACATGGTATATTGTCAGTATACCCATCTTACCTTGAGATATGACTAGAGAAACTCAAATAGGACAGACCATACACTGAGCTATGCAGTGTTACATAGGCTCCCATAACCAGATATATGGAAGTATATAGATAATATTTTTTATTTTTTCTCCACACTAACTTATGGTGTGGGTATTTGTTAAAAGTGCACTTGTAATGAGTACCCACAAAATATGTATTCATGGAGAAATAAGAAAAATATCAATACTTTTCGGTTGAAAAAAAAAAAGTGCCTTAACTGGAGCTATGAATTGCTTGGGGGTCCCTGTTTACAAGACATGGCTTACCTATCAAAGTGAATTATAATGTTTCCAAGGAAGAATACTTTTAGACAAGCCAGGCTTGTTTACATATACTTGTAGCTTCCATGTTTGCCCAGCATGCAAGTAAAAATACCATCCCATATTTACCCTAAATATTGGAACACCTGAACCTTCAGCAGACAGCAAACTGATTTTTTTTTTCTAATTTTTTCCCAGAAAATAGGATTTGACATTTCAGGCAAATTGTCTCCACTGGAGACAATTTGCATGAAATGTCAAAACCTGTTTTTCTGGGAAAATAAGAAAAAAAATATGTCAAAATGTCTTCTGCTGTAATTTTTACCCAGAATGCCAAGCATAATTGATCTTTTATTGTACTTGACCTAAAATTTGAACAAGTCTATTTGACTATCTGGTGACGTCCCTGAATATGGTTGTTGAGTGATTAGCAGTGCAGACCATGATTAGACCCTGTTTTTCTGTGGTTTAAAGGCTTGTGAAACCTGACTACTTTTGTTTCGAGAAATACGAAAACTGATTCATCTGATTGCCTGATTTGCTGATACCCCGTAATGTTCTCTTACTTTTTCCAGAATGCTTTTTTCAACACTGTCAATAGAAATCAGCCTCTTAAAGGAAATCAATATGAGACTCCCACGTCTTGTTATTTATGGCTCACTCATTCATTTAACCTAATGAAAAAAGATTTTTTCTGGTAACATGAATGCAATATTTCAAGGCACATAATAAAGAATTAACTTGCTCCAAGAGACAAATCTTGGAACTGGCACAGAGCTGAATTACTACTCACAATACAGTAGATGTCCTAAACTTTCGTGCATCAAAGTTTCTGACGGAATGGCATATGCAAACAGTGCAGATCCAGATTACATAGGTCTAATTAAGGGGGAGGGTAGCCGGTAAATATTTTTTCTTATTTCTCATCAAAAACATATGTTGTGGGTACTCATTAGAAGTGCCTCCACAAAAACATATGATGTGGGTACTCATTAGAAGTGCCTCGGCGAGGCGCTTCTAATAAGTACCCACAACATATGTTTTTGTGGAGAAATAAGAAAAATATCAATACTTTTGGATTGAAAAAAAAAAACACCTTAACTAGTGCTATGAGATTAGACTGTCTGATCAGGGTCAACATTGTGTGCCAGTCCACTAAGTATTTTCAGAAAGCAAAATTTATGCAAAACTAGATGACCCCTAAATGGGGATGAATGGCCCCGCTACTGCCAGTTTGGCTTTTAAGGCAAAATTTCTACATAAATCAAGGGTACGTAACTCTAGCAATATGCCCTGCCTCTTACTTTGCTGCAAGTTTCAAATCATGATCTATTGTGAAGACACCTACCCTATAAGGCAAAATTTCTAAATAAATCCAGAGAATGTAACTCTAGCAATGAAAATTTGATCAGAGTTCTGTGACCTTTATGCACATGTCCAAACTATAGTCTTACTTTGCTGCAAGTTTGAAATCATTATCTTGAAAACTGTAGAAGATGCGGAGACATGAACCATACTATGCCATATGTATAAGGCCATATATTTAAGTAAATCAAAGGTATGTAACTCTAGCAATTTATCAGGGTTCTGTGACCTTTACGCACATGCCCAGCCTAAATACTGTTCTTACTTAAATGCAAGTTTCTAATCATTATCTTGAAAACTAGAAATTGCAGAGACATGAAGCCTACTATGCCATGTGTATAGGACAAATTTTCTTAGTAAATCAAGGGTAAGTAACTCTACCAATAACAATTCGTCCAGAGTTCTGTGACCTTTATGCAAATGCTCAGTCTATATCCTTACTATGATGCAAGTTTCTAACCATTACCTTGAAAACTGTAGGAGGAGTTGCGGAGACACAAACACTACTATGCCATATGAATAAGACAAATGTTCTAAATACCAAGGGTAAGTAACTCTACAAAAACAATTTGATCAGACAATTCTGTGACCTTTATACATAAGCTCAGTCTATATCATGGTGCAAGTTTCAAACCTTGAAACTGTAGGATGAGTTGTAGAGACACTAACAGTACTATAAAGAGTGACAGACGGACAGACGCATGACGAAGGGTAAAACTATATGCCCTCCTCCACTTCTTGGCCTGGGAATAAAATGTAATGACGAAATTTTAGGATATTTACAATACTATGTGAATAAATGACATTATGAATGCTGCAATATGACAGTATGAGATGATGCTAATTAGTTATAGTGTGACTTGACCCAGTAAGTTTGTAAACAATACTATAAATATTTACATAGTCAAGGTGAGCACTTTAAATGAACTAATATAGTTCCAAAGTTCCAAGCATGTTCATCATTTAAGCTTTCATTGACGTTTACAACCCCCACCTCCCCCCCCCCCCCCCCCACAACCTTTCCCTCAAAACCCCCACTCACAGCATTCACTTATGTCATTCAATGAACCCAATGGCTTTTTACATCACACTGTGCGCAGACCATCATTCAATGAACCCAATAGCTTTTTGTCCTGCCCACAAGCTGTTGGCTGATGATGTTTTAGTGTTTTACGTTCTTTTCAACATTATTCAAGTCATATCGAGCTGATGGAAGGGTGATAATGAAAGGCTCTGTGCAATTTAACACTGTACAGTCACCCAGACACTTCTGCTGTTCACTGAACAGCTTTCAATGAAGGTGATGGCATTTATGGACCACATACACGATGTTCATGCCAAATCACGTACTGGCCACAAAAAAAAAAAGAGTTATAAAAGGGATTGTCTCTTCATATTCAGTCCATATATCAGATTTTTTTTTACGTGAAAGATAAAATGCAAATATATGAAATAAACGTTATTATTTTGCTTTCACTGACTCACGAACGCATCAAGTCACATCCAAAGTTTACATGAACCCCTTTATGCATATGTCCTGATGCATTTAGCAGTCAAAGACCCAATTGCCGGCCTCGGTGGCTCAGCTGGAAGCGCCATCCGACTGGAGGCCAGGAGGTCGCAGGTTCAACCCCCACCAAGGTCGGCAACATTCTTTCATGGAGACTGATCATGAAATATTTTCTACAGTCATTCTCTCCCTTCCGCTGATTCAAGAAGGGCAGTTGTCAGTTTCTGGCGAAAGAATGTGCACAATACTGGTTAACCGCTTGGAGGACTAAGCCTGGCCAGTAAACGTGTGGTTAGGTAAACTGACCGCACTCGACATGACCCTATTGGGTTGACTGGGCCGTAAAACCTCAACACAAACAAACAAAGACCCAATTTCAGTGATAATCACTTACAGTGAAACCTGTGTAAGAAAGCCACCTTTGAGACTGACTTTAGTGGTTGATGTGGAAAGGTGGCTGTCTTGTAAAGGTAAATGTCATCTAATTTTGCTAGCAAAATTACATGACTAGCAAAATTACATGACATGTACCTTTATAAGACAGCTATCTTTCCATATCACCCTCACTGTTTGAAGTCTGTCTCAGAGGTGGCTCTCTTACACAGGTTTTACTGTATAAAACAACCCTTATAAATTTGTGACATAACCATGACTGCCAGTCAGTAAACAGCTGAATTCTACCCCTAATGAGATTTGAACCAAGGACCTTTTGATTCAGGATATAATACTGTGTAACAACACTAAGGACAATTCCTTAACATTCTGCTGATGCTGCAAAGAATTCAGTTTCAATTAATAGTTACAAAGCTCCAGACAAGGTCCTTATTTCAACAAAAAAATTGCTATTTTTCTTATTTCTCAACAAAAATATATGCTGTAGGTGAGGCGCTTCTAATGAGTACCCACAACAAGTTTTCATGGAGAAACAAGAAAACTATTCACCTGACACCCCTGGAGCTATGGTATTTGCCCTCAAATGAATTTTCTTCTCCTCCTGAGATACAGGAAATCTATTCATTTGAATACCTATTTGGAGCCTTGTATTGTAACCTACTGAATATAATTTCATTATTGGTTAACTCTTGTCATGCTGAATAAATTAAGATGCCACACCCTTTGCTAATTTACAGCCAATCAGATTGCTTGATCCAGGTTGTTGATACAAATTTACATGCTTAATGACAAACAGTGTAGATTCAGATCAGTTGGCTTCTGAAGAAGCCAACTGATCTGGATCTAAACTGTTTGCAAAGACAGGGTATATCCAGGTTCAGCAGGACAAGGGTTAATCTTGTGAAATCTGAGAACTTATTACCTCAATGGAATCCAATACTATTCATAATTCATGATCATAAGAGTTACAATACGAGAAAAGGGCCCTAATTAATTAAGCCGGGCAACGATGGGACAGAATAGCCCACCGATTTGTTGCTTGTTTATGAAATCACTGGATACTGAAGAATATATCAACAAACTGAGAAAGCCCTGCTGAGGTACTTTTTCTCACATCAGATGTATTAATATGAGTTTAACCTCAAGAACGATTATCACTATATAAGCAAAGAAAGAATCAATCAAAAATCCAGGTAACACACTTTTATCAGTGGAAAAGCACCAACATTTTTTTTTATTTCTCCATGAAAACATATACTGTGGGTACTCATTAGATGCACCTCACCCAACATACGTTTCATGGAGAAATAAGAAAAATATTATTTGGCTACCCCCTCTTATATCTGAAGCTAAGAATCAGGGATACTTCAGAAAATAAGGCTTTATATATTTCACAACAATGTTCCATATGAAAGGTCCTCCCTGTTTTTCTAAAAAAAAAAAGTAAGTCAAACAATGTCTGTTAATCTTTACGTATTTATCCTAAGTATGCCTGCCGACAAGGCTTAGCAAACAGAATGCAGCATCTTATCAGGATCTGTTTTGCTACTCGTCCAACAGTTTTTAGACATATAATGAACGTGTTCCTTTTTAGGACAACTATGGTAAGACTTAAAGCATTTGAATCTTTTTAATAGGGAAAATGATATGATATTTGTCCTAACATTTGAATACCAGCTGATGTATCTTGATTAAAGTTGCTAGATGAGTGGCAAAAAGTGTATAGGCATGGATAAGATGCCATTTCTGGGTCTACACGGTTTACTCAGGCCTGTCTGTCTGCATACTTTCTGGGATAATTCAGCAGACAACACACTGATGATATTTTACCTATTTTTCCTAAAAACAGCTTTTGACATTTCCTTGGAGACAATTTGCATGAAATATCAAAACCTGTTTTCTGGGGAAAAAGTATGAAAGATATTTCAATATGTCGTCTGCTGAAAATTTTAACCAGAATGCTAAGTGTTAAGGTACTGTACTTTTGGTTCACCTTGAAAGCACTGTTTTCAAATGAGACAGAAAACGCATTTCAAAAGGTCTGCTAAATTTGTCCTGGTTAATACATTATTACCTCTGGAAAATATTAAACAGACAGGATGCAACCATTGCTTTGATTAATTATAATTCTCTGGAGAAAAAGTGTATTGCAAAGTTTATCCTGTTCAAGAGTGAAAACCTCTCGCTATATAAAGACAACTGTGGATGTGATGATAATGATTTGGTGTTTTATGTCCCTTTCAACATTAACCCTTAAACTGCCAATCACAACAATTGTCGTCTGCTTTGTCATCTGCTTGTGATTTTAAATTTCATTTCTGCAAACAGTGTGGACCCAGTTCAGACTGCTCCTTTAGAAGCAGTCTGATCTGGGTCCACACTGTTTGCCTGTATGCAAAAATAGGTTTGAAAAATTTGCAAGAATATTCAGCAGACGACATAAACAGACGACATTTTCAGATGCAGTTTTTCTTGGCGCTTTAAGGGTTAAGTCATATCAAGATGATAGAATGGGGATAATGGCTAGCTCTGTGCAATGAAGCGCCGTACAGTCATGAGTTGAATTCTCATATACAGCAGGATTCAAACCCGTGACCTCTTGATCCAAAGTCAGGAGAGCTAACCACACAGACATCCATATGTGGCTATTCATCAGAATAGTTTTGCTGAGGCAATTCTAAGGAGTACCAGAGCATGTGCATGTGTGCATGTGTTTGTTTGTGTTGAGATTTTACGGCCCAGTCAACCTAATGGGGTCATGTCGAGCACGGTCAGTTTACCTAACCACACGTTTACTGGGCAGGCTTAGTCCTCTAAGCGGTTAACCAGTATTGTGCACATTCTTTCGCCAGAAACTGACAACTGCCCTTCTTGAATCAGCGGAAGGAAGAGAATGACCTTAGAAAATATTTCATAGTCAATCTTCACGAAAGAATGTTGCCGACCTCGGCGGGGGTTGAATCCGCAACCTCCTGGTCTCCAGTCGGACGGCACATCCAACTGAGCCATCGAGAATGTATGCGTGTGTGTTTGTGTGTGTGTAGGGGTGGAATGGGAATGAAGAAGCAGTGGTATAACCACCATTATTGCGAGGTAGGGTATAAAAACTGATTACTAACAAAATTTAAACAACAGCAGTAGCAGACAACAAACAGTCTACAAAGGTATTAAACCACTCATTTTACGCTAACCAAGTATCAAATGTGTCACTATTTACCTGTTGGGTTGGACTATAAAGTTGTTTCTCGACTTTGTTTTGCTTGACACAAAGAACAAACGAGTTGGAAGAGTAGTAATAGACATCTCCAGGCAGCATTAGAGATGAGCACCCGCCATACAGGTCACACCGACAGCAGTCACAATAGTCACAGATATCTCGTGTATTCAAGTGAAGAGGCTGACTTACGTTGGAGTAACAATCAGCTATACCCTCCTCCGTATCAATGTGCAGGGGCTGACTCACGTTAGAATACAAATCTATGGCATTTTCTCCAAACTGAACATTATTACCACAATTTCCAGCCTCCTCCCCAAGGCCTACGAAACAATCCTCCAATTCACTTATGTCCCCGTATATTTGACCCCCATTTTCAGGGCATTGATAATACTCCCCTATGATAATGTCCGTGTCCTGTTGAAAAGCCGCCAATTCCTTACTGCCTGGATCCACTTTGATAACTACGTCAAACTTATCAATGACTTTTGCATCATGCTTGCAATCCAGTACATTAATTTTTGTTTTCTCAATTTTCTTTAAAGACAATTACTGCTTTCTGAAGAAATAACAAATGGACCATGTCAAGCGAAACACAGTGCATTTGAGCATGCGCAAATTTGCCATTTCACATCATCCTGCACAAGCTCAAGGTCTCATCTGGGCCTTTGCACTCCATCAGTACATTCTATAGTATCCAATGATTCTGTTAGCGGACAGTGAAGGCCCTGATTGGACTGTGTGCTGGCTGATCTGGGCCTTCGCTGTCCGCATATGCCCAAAGATGAGTTTTCGCATGACGCGGCCCAAATCTCCTGTTTTCCTAACTTCACACTGTAATACAGACAAATAAATTCAAATACTAAAGGGCAAACAGTGTAGATCCAGATCAGTTGGCTTCTGAGGAAGCGATCTGGATCTACACTGTTTGCAAAGGCAGGGCATATCCAGGTTCAGCAGGACTAGGGTTAGTATGCTTATTATAAAATTAGCAGAGAACCAACTCTTATTTATCCAGGAAAATTGGGTTTAAAATTTCATACAAATAGACAATTTGCCTAAAATGTTAAACCCTACTTTCTGGAGAAAATACCATCAACCTGTCATTGCTGAATTTCTGAATTTGCCAAAGGAGTACTAAAGATTGACCAATTTCAGTCGGGGAAAACCCCCAAAAGGTAAATTGGCAAACTGTGCAGACCAATTTCAGATGCTACAGAATGCTGCACCTGATCAGGGTCTACACTATTTGCAAATAAAAGGAATTTCTATAAAATGCAGTTACAATGAAAACTAAACAAACATCAGTCCAAATACATAGGGTAAATAATTATGGTATGCATTAATTCAGAGAAATCTCATATTTTAATTTCCAAATACTGTTTGCTGCAGTATTTTCCTTCCGTTTCAAAAGTACAGTTTTGACTGGTGTATATTGTTTCCTTTAATCCAACAGAATTTTAATCACGCTCTAACCAACCACACGAAAATGATGACAAAACAAGTGAAACACGCATATTTTTCACACAACACACTCAATGTAAATATCCTTTCCATTTATACTATGACAATCTTTAACTTTCAGTTCTATGTTTTATACAAACCTTAATTAAACAAAACTGGTCATGTGAGTTAACAAAATGTCCTGAATACATCAGACATGTCAAGGTAAAGTGTACCTCTCACATGACATCTGATAAGATGATTTTTTTTTTCCCTGAAAAATTTGTTACTTTCCTGATTGTGTGAGTACTGAGATGGATAACTTAGATAAGATCTCCTAATAACTAGTGAACTCATGAATTTGGACAGGCAGGTCTGGCTGAGCAAAAAGAGTGTAGACCTTTCGAAGATTTAAAGTAAATAAATGAAATATCGTAAATGTCCTAAAAATTGGTACACCAAAATTTCTGATAAAATACCATATGCAAACAGTGTAGACCCAGATCAGACTGCTCCTGATCTGGGTCTACACTGTTTGCCATTCCACTAAATACTTTAAGAAACAACTGCATATAAAGCAAAATTTATGCCAAAATATGGAATAAAGTGTTCGAAACTTTAGGACATTTACAATAACGTAATTTTTATTTACTCTATGTATCTGAATAGGCCTGACTCTAGCAAGAAGTGTGGACTTGTCCCAAGATTTATGGTAAATGTAGTTAGGTAATTTTTGTGGAGAAGTAGGAAAAACCCTTGTAACAACTAATCAATAATAATTATGGAATATCCAATCTTGGTTATTGGGCAGAGATAGGACACACCACTTATCCAATAATTTTGCAGGACTATTTTTTTTTAGAAATACTTCAACCTTGACCACTCTCTGTGCATATTCAGCAGACTACTAACTTACAGAGTTTTTCTAATTCTATTGTCTTTATTGGAGACAATTTGCATGACGTGTCAACCCTATTTTCTGGAAACAAAATAAAAAAAAATAATTCAAAATATCATCTGCTGAAATTTTTACCCAGCGTGCTAAGCATTAAAAGACCCTCCTTAACCCATTTATGCCTATCGTCCTATAATAGGGACATTGGTAAACAATGTAGACCCAGATCAGGCACCGCAGAACTAATGTTGTTTATAACTTGTGTCCTAACATACTGTTTATTTGCAATAAAATATGTTTAACCCTTGTCCTCCTGAACCCGGGTCCCGGACATACGATGCTTTTGCAAACAGTGCAGATCCAGATCAGTTGGCTTCTGCAGAAGCCAGCTGATCTGGATCTGCACTGTTTGTCATTCAGTAGGTGAATTTATATCAACAATCTGGATTCATTAATCTGATTGGCTGACAATTAGAAATGGCTCAAATGGGTGTGGCATGCTTCACGTCATCAGAGCATATGCAGAAAAAGAGGATGTAGATCAGCCTACGTATCCATCGATCAGGAGTCCTAAACTGTCCATTTACAAAGTTTGTTTGTGTTGAGGTTTTACGGCCCAGTCAACCCAGTGGGGTCATGTTGAGTGTGGTCAGTTTACCTAACCACACGTTTACTGGGCAGGCTTAGTCCTCTAAGCGGTTAACCAGTATTGTGCACATTCTTTCGCCAGGAACTGACAACTGCCCTTCTTGAATCAGCGGAAGGGAGAGAATGACCGTAGAAAATATTTCATGATCAATCTCCACGAAAAAATGTTGCCGACCTCGGCGGGGGTTGAACGCATCCAACTGAGTGACCGAGGCTGGCCCACTTACAAAGTCTCTGGATACAGTGCCATATAATAATGGGACAGTAAAGCTCCTGGTTAAGACTGCGGATACTCTGCGGATACTCATGCTGATCCAGCATGAAATCAACAAAGAACCCTTGTCTCAAGGGCACCTCATATTCATAATAATCATTCTGGGGAATTATCTTTTTTATGAAAATCTGTGAACCCTTCTCATGCTGAATACGGATATACCTTGCCTTTGCAAACAGTGTAGATCCAGATCTGTTGGCTTCTGAAGAGTAAGTATGTGAATCTATAGCAACAATCTGATTAAAGTATGTGAATTTATAGCAACAATCTGGATCAAGCAATCTGACAGGCTGAAAATTAGAAGTGGGTGTGGCATCTTAATTTATTCAGCATGAAAAGGGTTAACATGTGCCTACCTTTAATGAAAAAATGATGGTACCAATAATAAAAGAAATCTACATTGGCATGTCTGTTAGTCTGAAAATGGCCTACTTTTATAAGTTAATGACAGTTAAAACTGCAAATACTTATAGCCTTTATAAAAAAATATATGATTTATTTTTATTATTTAAAATAAAAATCCACTGTAGTTAGCATGAGGTTTATTTCAGTTAAATCTGTTTGACATTTTATTAAATATTTAAACAAGAAATTGTTCATTTTCAACTTTGGTGTGTGGTATGCACTTTTAAATTATCAAATTATCATTTTAAATTGTCAAACTTATTAAATTTAATTTTCATTTATTGCCATTTACTTATTTGGCAAAACCCCATATAATCTATGCAAAATGAAGGGGAACTCCATACAAAATTTAATAAAGAAATACCATATTTGACCTAATTTCCGCACAATGCGCTAAGGTTTTTCAAGTCACTAGAAAAAACTTGGTAGTATAATATCCTCCCAAAAATATATATGTGTACACTTTGAAGAAAGATCAGCAGAGAACTTCATGAGGGGTGTATTTAATGATACTTACGGAATATGTTTCTGATTTTCTTTATAAAAGCATATTTTGTTGGTACTCATGTGAACTGCCTTGACATGTTGATGCAATTCAAATGAGTACCAACAACAATATGGTTATACAGAAGTAGATAAAAGTGCATTGGCTGCAATCTAAAGACTTCTCATTTTCTTGACTGTGCGCTAATAGGAGCATGTGCAGTAATAAGGTCAAATACGGTACTGTAATCACCTTAAGTATCTGGACAGGCTTCAGTAGTTGAATATAAAAGAAGCAGACCTAGAACTGAAGTCACAAAATATTGCAAAAGATCAGGGTCTACACTGCCTGTCAATCATTCAGCAGTTATCATAAACATGTCATCGGCCATTTGGTTCCTGAGGAGATTTTCAAAGGTTTTACCATATAATAGCATGGCGGCCATCTTGGGCATGTGACCCAGACCTTATGAGGGAACTTAAGCTCACCCACCCCATGAAGGCTTCACATGTAATTTGGTTTCAATCGGATTAGCAGTTTAAGAGAAGTCATTTGAAAAAGTTGACCCAGACAACGATAACGAGCAAGCCAACAGTCTATCCTATAAGCTCACCAAAGCCTTTGGCTCTGGTGATCTGAAAATAGTACAAAAAACACAGACACAAAACAACAACAACCAATCATCTGTCACCCTTAAGACAAACATCTAACAAAAAACATCTAGAAGGCAATGATATAATTATTCTTTGTTGAATTTCTGTTGTGGTATAGGTAACCAGCCAGTTATAGCCTATTAAGATAAATATGTTTTCATGGAGAAATAAGAAATGTGTCATCAGAGCTCTAGATGAGATGATTTTGTTTATTCAACAAAAACTGATATTTTTCTGATTTCTCCATAAAAACATGCTGATTCTGATATCTCCATAAAAACATGCTGAAGGTACACAATTTATAGAAGCACACTAGTGTGGCATTTCTTATAGGTACCACAACATTTTTTTGTGGAGAAATCAGAAAAAAATGTTGTTGTCATGTGCTCAAAAAAAAAGTGTCCTGTCCTCATTAAGGGTACATATACAAGAACAGTCTTCTCTCATTTCTGTTGTCCAGCCAGATAAGGCACCAACTGGCACGACATTTCAAGACAATCTCATACCTCCAGATACAGCACTTTTTCTAACCCAACAAGCATAATACCCCGCCACAGCAATTATTTGTTTATGTATTAAAGTTATCATTGCGAAAATGTCTGGAAAGAAAATGACGGCAAGACAGATAATAATCCTAAACCAGAACTTGATAATATCAATGGACAGATAACAATCCTAAACCAGATCTTGATAATATCAATGCATATAGCAAGTTTGGTTACAAGGCCTTGTTATTTACTTAAGTTATTGTCCGGAAACAAAAATATGGGCGTGTCTCAGGCAGATAACTCCGTAAAAATTTGATGCAATTTGCCCATTAGCAATTCCAAAACAGATCAACTTCATGTCAATGCATATAGCAAGTCTGGTTAAAATCCCTTGTTATTTACTCAAGTTATCATCTGGAAACCAAAATATGGGCGTGTCTCGGGCAGATAACTCCATAAAAAATTGACGAAATTTGCCCATTAGCAATTTCAAACCAGATCTCCTTAATGTCAATATATATATACAGTCGAACCTCAATGGCTCGAACATCTTTGGGACCATGGAAATTCATTCGAGACATGGGTAGCTCGAGCCACTGAGGGTTAATCATGGCACCAGTTCAGGAAGCAAACATACAATTCCATGATAAAACAAGAAAAAATCCCTAAATATTTGTTTTCTTGAGCTATTGGAAGAATTTTGTAGGGACTGAAAAAAAGAGTTTGTTTGTGTTGAGGTTTTACGGCCCAGTCAACCCAAAGGGGTCATGTCGAGCGCGGTCAGTTAATCTAACCACACGTTTACTGGGCAGGCTTAGTCCTCTAAGCGGATAACCAGTATTGTATACATTATTTTGCCAGAAACTGACAACTGCCCTTCTTGAATCAGCAGATGGGTGAGAATGACCCTAGAAAATATTTCATGATCAATCTCCACGAAAGAATGTTGCCAACCTCTGCTGGGGTTGAACCCGCGACCTCCTGGTCCCCAGTCGGACGGCGCATCCAACTGAGTCACCGAGGCCGGCGAAAAAAAGAGTTCGAATCATCCACGTTAAACGAGCCATTGAGGTTATACTGTAGCAAGTTTGGTTTAAATCCCTTGTTATTTACTTAAGTTATCGTCCGGAAACGAAAATATGGGCGTGTCTCTGGCAGATAACTCCGTGAAAATTTGACGAAATTTGCCCATTGGCAATCCCAAACCAGATCTTCTTAATGTCAATGCATATAGCAAGTTTGGTTAAAATCCCGTTTTATTTACTCAAGTTATCATCCGGAAACGAAAATATGGGCGTGTCTCAGGCAGATAACTCCGTAAAAATTTGACGAAATTTGCCCATTAGCAATCCCAAACCAGATATCCACAATATCAATGCCAGTACCAAGTTTGGTGAAAATCATTGATGTTTACTCAAGTTATCATTCGGACGTACGACTGACAGACGGACGGACAGACACACGGACGTCCAACGTGAAACCATAATACCCCGCCACTATAGTATGGCAGGGTGTAAAAATACTGGGCCCAATTGTTTAAAACTAACTATAGATGTCATTTTAACATATTAAAACTTTGATCATTAAATATGGCATATATGCTAATACACCACAACCTCTTTATAACTATTGTTGGGTCCATAGCATAAACCGTGTTATTTAAACAATTGTGTTATATCCAGACAAAAATGTATAGATTATATACATAAATGGTCATTTTTCAATATAAGCTATATATTTTTGGGATCCATCTTTGAACCGTGTTATATCCAAAACCATGTTATAACGAACAGTGTTATAAAGTGGTTGTAGTGTACTTTTGCTGAAAAAAATGTGAATGCAAAAGCTACTCACATTTTTTTCAGCAAAAAAAAACAAAAAACAAAAAAACAACGTGAATTAGGTAGTGTACTTACTAGAACAGTTACCATTTTGATCACTAACGAGCTTGTTAAGCTAACATAAACAATGCTTTGAACAGCTGATTTTTTGTTTTCTCCATGAAAACATGTCATGGTATCGAGTATCAACAACATATTTCTCTGGAGAAATAACAATAACATTTTTGAAGCAATTCTGAAGAGTACCTACCTACAACATATATTTTTGGGGGGGAAATTTGTATTCGACCTAATTACCGCACATGCCCTTATAAGCGCACAGTAAAGAAATTAAGAAGCCTTTAGATTACAGTTAGTGTACTTTTATCTACTTCTTTATAAAAACATATGTTGTGGGAACTCATTTGAATTGCCTAGACAAGTCGAGGCAATTCAAACGAGTGCCCACAACATATGTTTTTATAAAGAAAATCAGAAAATAATATTGCAAAAGCATTATTTAATACCCTCCTCATTAAATCCTCTGCTGATCTTTCTTTAACAAGTGCCTTTATTAGGTTGATATTTCACTACAAGTCTGTGTAGTAATTTTGAAAAATCTAAGCGCACAGTGCAGTAATTAGGACGAATACGGTAACAAAAATATTTATCTGATAATGCCTCTTACAATGACATCAATACTAAACTACACACACCACAATAATGCCAAGTATAGGGACAGACAGGCCTCAGCAAACAGTGTAAACTAAGATCAGACATTAAAAACATGGGGTTTGATCAGGATCTACACCATTTGCCACTCATCCAGGAAGTTTTTAAGCAAATGTTTAGGAAAATTACGCTAAGGAGTTAAGTATTCCAATATTTCTTAACACTTACAGTGCTATGGGCAAATTCAGTAGACAACAAAATGATGATATTTTTCTTATGTCTCCATGAAAATAGGATCTGACACTTCATGCAAATGGAGACAATTTGCATGCACTGTCAAATCCTATTTTCTAGGAAAAATAAGAAAAATATTTCAAAATGTCACCTGCTGAAATTTTTACCTCGCACCCAAAATTAGTGTTAAGGTAATACTTTTAGCCAGCTCCAAAACAGTAACAGAAGTTCACTAAAATTGTAACTTTTTTTTTCAAATTATAACTAATAAATATTCCGTCTTTTGTGCCTTACACTTTAACATTAGCAGATTTCGAAAGAAAAAAAATGGAAGGAAATAATGATGTGTCAGACAAAAGATTTTTGTTTTTCCCCTGATTTTTATCGTTTATTGATGAACTCAAAACAAACACACACAAACACAAACATAACATTCTAGCACTCGAAAGATGATAAGATCCAGAATTATATTTTTCTTAAGAAATAAATATGATACTTCTATTTCTTAATTAAGAAGTTCTCTGAGATCTCACACAAGATCTCTCACAAGGTAAGAAGAGATTCCGTATTTACATATCTCGATAAAAACAGATGTTCTGGACACTCACTGGAAATACATCATCGAGGCACTTTGCTGAGTACCCAAAACATATGGTTTTATGGAGAAATAAGAAATTAACCATTTGTGATAAAACAAAAAAAAAAACAAAAAAAAAAAATTATTTAGAGCTCTGCAAGGTAACTTAGCTCCAGATAAGGCACCTTTTTTTTTTTCAACCAAAAGTATGGATATTTTTTTTTTATTTCTCCATGAAAACATGTCATGGGTATGCATTAGAACTGACTCGGTAATGCACTTCTAAAGATTACCCACAACATATGTTTTCATGGAGAATTCAGAAAAATATCATGTGGTGACCCTTTTTATCTGAAGCTGTTGTAAGAAAAAAAGTGTAAATGTCAACTTCACATCAAGTGTCTTCCTACACTGTCACCTGACCTAGTCAGCGCTCTTTTAAGTTCAGTTTGTCACTAATTATGACAGCGTAATTATGTTCACCATGAATAAAAGGCTTATCCAACAAGTTACAAGAAAGCTTATCAACATAAACCTTTAAAGTGCCCATCACAACTGCAGCAGATGACATTTTATTTTTTATTATTATCATTTTATTTTTCAGAGAAAATAAGGCTTGACATTTCATGTGAATCATCTGCCTTGCAGACAATTTACATAAAATGCCAAGTCTTATTTTCTCAAAAAATAAAAAATAAAATAAATAAATGAATAAATGAATAATTTCTTTTTAGAATGTCGCCTGCTACAATTCTACTTTGTGCTTGAAGGGTTAATAAGTATTGACATTCCGTCATTTTCACACAGACATTTATCAATATTATTAATATTATTATAGCTATAAATAGAAACCTGTGATTTCCGATACTTAATATTACTCTACCATATTTACTCTTAATGTATATACAGATAAACCCGAACAAACTGCTAACCCAGGTTAGACTATTTAGCTGCAGATAAGCTTATCCAGAATAAATTTTTCCTTATTTCTCCATGAAAACATATGTTGTGGGTACTCATTAGAAGCGCACTGGTGAGGCACTTCTAATGAGTACTTACAACATTTATTTTCATGGAGAAATAGAAAAATATCACTGAAGTGCTTCTAATGGGTACCCATAACATGTTTTCATGGGAAAAATAAATAAAATACTTTTCAGATGAAATGCCTTATCTGGAGCACCAAAGGAACTTAGACAGGTGAGGTTAGATGAGCAGGCTGCTCTGAACCTTTAAAGTTTGTATATGCCTGGAAGACGCCATTTCACATGGTATGGTTTGTACATGGGTGAAAGTTGAGGAAATTTTCAATACTGAAAGGTGTTTTTATCAACACTGAAAGTATTATTTTTCCTATTATTTTAATACAGGCAGAGAAAAGTTTTCAATATTATTTGGTAATAAAACTGAAATCTTTCACTGCTGCCCAGTCATATGTGTTTCTATTTAAAATTTTCAGAACATTTACAGCGATTATTTCATAATTTTGTGGTTACAAGTCTGGGAGGGACTCATAGAATTCTAATCCAAATCCAAATGTCATTCTTGTAGGCAACACATCCTCTCATCTTGTTCTACATTTCTACCAAGTATCATCAAAATATTGAGAAGGGTATTCTAGTTACAGAAGGGAAACATGAAATCAAATTCAAACACAAGAAGGGGAGATAACTCCAAAAGTAAGAAAGCCAGGGTTGTCATTCTTGTACGCAACACATCATCCCATACTGTTCTACATTTCTACCAATTAAAATTAAAATAATGCAAAGGGTATTGGAGTTACAGAGCAGACAGGAAATCAAATATGAACACAAGAAAGTGAGATTTCTCCAAAAGTAAGAAAGCCAGTATTGTCATTCTTGTACGCAAACATGTCACCTTGTCCTGTTCTACATTTCTACCAAGTATCATCACAATATTCCAAAGGGTATTCATGTTCATACAGAGCAGACACGAAATCAAATTCAAACACAAGAAGGGGAGATAACGCCAAAAGTAAGAAACCCAAAGTTGTCATTCTTGAATATGACATGTCGTCTCGTCCTGTTCTGTATTTCTACCAAGTATCATAAGATATTCCAAAGGGTATTCGACTTATAAAGCAGCATAAGCACTGTCAAATATAACAAAGGGAGATAACTCCAAATGTAAGAAAGCCAGAGTTGTCATTCTTGTACGCAACAGGTCCTCTCGTCTTGTTCTACATTTCTACCAAATATCATAAAAATATTCTTAAGGGTATTAAACTTAAGAGTGGACATGAAATCAATGCATAAGCACTGTCAAATATCACAAAGGGGATAATGCCAAAAGTAAGAAAGGCAGAGTTGTCATTCTTGTATGTAACGCATTGTCTCGTCCTGTTCTATATTTCTACCAAGTACCATCAAAATATTTTGAAGGGTTTTCGACTTACAGAGCCAACACGAAATCTATTTCAAACAAAACAAAGGGAGAGAACTTAGAAGTAAGAAAGCCAGAGTTGTCATTCTTGTATGCAACACGTCGTGTCATCTTGTTCTACATTTCTACCAAGTATCATAAAAATATTCCAAAGGGTATTCGACTTATAGAGCAGACAAAAGTTTTACGCCAAGGGATCCGTCCAAAAAAAAAATATGTCCCCCCAACCTTCGGTAGGAGGGGACATAATTATCAATTCAATTCGCACCTTATCTGACTATAGGTTGAAGTGGCACATAATTCCTACTTTTTAATGTCATTTGATATATCTTGACAGTAGTAGAACATTCAACTGGTATACCAGACCATGTCTTTTGGGGGGGGGGGGGGGGGGGGGGGGGGGGGGGGGGGGGGAAACAAAACAAGACAAAAACAATGCCTATTAATGTTAATTGGATTCTGCAGTAATGTCAAGTTCAAGCTGCCAATCAATATATTTTCTTGCAACTGTTTTCATCCAGAAAGTACCGATTTTCTTAATTCTACCTAAAAACATGTTGAGGGTACTCATTAGAAGCAATGTACCCACAACATGTTTTAATGGAGAAAAAAAAGAAAGTTACTTCCTCCTCTTATCTGGAACAATGCTTTCGCTTTCAATTTTCCTAAAACAAAATAGGATTTCCTTTTTTTTTTGTCAAACAGAAGTATAAAAATCCCAAATCAATGGCTTCCATGACCCTACCACCATAATCCACACATGGTCATACCACAGTTTCTGATTTTCAGGATATTTTTACTTGTTTTTAGAAATATCAACCTTTACCACTTTCAGGGCAATTCAGCAGACGACAGACTGATGATATTTTTTCTTATTTTCCCCAGAAAATAGGCTTTGACATTTCATGCAAATTGTCTCCTTAGGAGACAAGTTGCATGAAATGTCAACAACTGTTTGCTGAGAACAGTAAGAAAAATATAACAAAATGTCGGCTGCTGACATTTTTACCCAGCATGCTAAGCATTAATGATTTTATTGTATTTATTTTTATCTCCATTCGTGATTTTCCAGGTCATGAACAGTCCAAAAGAATACATCCTGGTAAGGTTCAAACACACAAACCACAAATCCGGTTTCAGGATATGACGCAGTTTTTTATATATTTTTTTTTTCTTTTTCACAAAAAAGAAAAAAGCTGAAATGAAGCTGTTTCGTTGAATGCTATATGGTTGTGGCTACTCACCAGAAGTGCCTCCTAAGGTGCTTATAATGTTAACCCACAATGTATAAAAAATTAAATGATGACGATTTGTGTTTTACATTCCTTTCAACATTATTTAAATCATATCGAAACAATGGAAGGATATTGGAAGGCTTTGTGCAAGGAAGTGCCACACAGTCATGCGCTGAATTCCATAGCTACAGATAAGAGGGAGTATCCACAGAATATTTTTCTTATTTCCTTATGAAAACATGTTGTGGGTACTCATTAGAAGCCTCGGTGAGGCGCTGCTAATGAATACCCACAACATATGTTTTCGTGGAGAAATAAGACATCAGCATTTTTCGGATGAAAAAAAGCGCCTTATCTGTTGCTATAGAATTCCGTCACACAGTCATGCGCTAAATTCCGCCTCCAGCAGGTTTGGAACCCAGAACCTCGTTATCCAAAGTAGGGAGTGATAACAATTTGACCACCCAGATGCTCTCCCATAATGTACATTTTTGTGAAGAAATAAGAGAAATATTTATCTGGCTATCCCACTTATCTGGAGCTAACGTAATATGCCATATTAATTTAACCTTTATCACTCTCCGGGCTAATTCAGCAGACGACAAATTGGGTGATATTTTTCTTACTTTTCACAGAAAACAGGTTTTGACATTTCATGCAAATTCTCTCTTTTGCATGAAATGTCAAATCCTGTTTAATGGGGAAAATATTTCAATGTGGCGTTTGCTGAAAAATTTTACCAATAGTGCTAAGGGTTAAACCATGCTTGATTAGAAACTGGTCACACCCTGTCATTACTCTTTCTTACTTTCTTCAGAAGACCCTGAACACAACCATATTTACCCTAACTATTGGGGCACTTTAACACTTTACCATACTGGTCTTACAATTTTTAGTCCATATTACTACTCAGCCTGCTGGTATTTCTAATAAGAACAGTCGCAGAACAGTGTAGCTCACTTAGATCACGCTTTGCCTCCAACAACTTTAACCAAAAACTTTAACATAATGCGTTTTCTAAATCTGTGAGTTTGGCCTCAAGGTTACCCATGTGGGTCGGGAAGGTACAGCATAGGAGACCAGTATCTAACATCAGGGCATATATTACTACTGCCATCCTGAGGTTCCATCTAGAAGTGCCTTTTAACCCTTGTCCTGCTGAATAAATTAAGATGCCACACCCACTTCTGATTTTCAGCCAATCAGATTACTTGATCCAAATAATTGCTATAAATTCACATACTTAATGGCAAACAGTGCAGATCCAGATCAATTGGCTTTTCAGAAGCCAACTGATCTGGACCTACACTGTAAAGGTAGGATATATCCGGGTGCAGCAGGATAAGGGTTAAAAACTTTAACCAACTCTAACACGGTGGTGCATGTATCTCTCTCTACCTGTACTTTCATACAGGCAACGTAACAAATGCTGGATGAGTGACAAACAGTGTAGATAGATAGACCTCATTTTTATAGATGCTGTGTTTTTGTAGTGCAGTGAAGATGCTGCAGTTTGTGGCATTTGAACGTGTCGTGGAGAAATACTACTTTTTGGTTGAAAAGAACAACAAAAAAAACTGGCTTATCTGGAATGAGGGAGAAAGTAATATTTACCCAGCCAGAAAAAAAAATACTTTACTATAATGATTATTTGGGCGTTAATATCATGATGAAGAAATTGTAAATTTTAGTACTTAAGACTTTTTCACACCCTGATTTTTATAGATAGGAAAATTATTTGGTCTTCAAACGAAACCCAATAATGAGACATTTTTTTTTTTATTCCCATTAAACATGACCATGTAAAAATTGCAACAAAATGTACATTCTAAACACTCCCTTTAAATGAAGTTTTGGGCACAGAGCAGCCTGCGCAGACAGTAACAAACTAGAGCAAGAGCAGTCATTAGTGAAAATGCACCGGGATGGGTGGTGCAAAAATACTGAACACAGTTTCTAGTTCCACAATTTAGAGTTTCAAGCTCAAAAACAATATTTCAAGGATTACCAAGCTATCAGCAAAAAAGCATTCTGGATGGACTACTTTCTAAGAGTGAAAGGGGCCATAAAAATTGTATAATTCTATGTTACTAGCTTTAAATGCATCCTGATCAGCACTGCATTCTGCAGCATCTGAGGCCATCCTTAAAATATTCTTTGTTTGCTGTGCTCCTACCCATCAATTTCAGAATGGGTAGGTAGGTAGGTCATTTTTTTTTTTTTTTTTTTGAATCGGATATACATTTTCTTTTACTGTAGACAGTATATGGTCCAAAATGCTGTCCATAAAGATATAATATTTCGAAACAACTGAAAATAAAATTTATGATAAAAAGATTGTAGTGAATGTAAAAGGCTTTTTACAAAACGAAAAAAAAAAAAAAATCTCCAGAATGGCCAAAAAAAAAAAAAAAATTGGGTAGGGCCAGTTTTGGTGGCGAGATAGGAGTACAGCAAACCAACATTTTTTTAAGGTTGGACTGATCTAGTTAGACACTTCAACAGACTGTCAAATGTGCATGTTCAAATTTAGGACAAGTATGGGAAGGAATTAACCCTTGTCCTGCTGAACAGATTAAGATGCCACATCCATTTCTAATTTTTGGCCAATCAGATTACTCGAGCCAGATTGTTGATCTAAATTCACATACTTAATAGCAACTGATCTGGATCTACATTGTTTGCAAAGGCAGGATATATCCGGTTTCAGCAGGACTAGTGTTTAAGTGTCCCAATATTTAGGATAAATAAGGCTTATTAGCCCTTGTCCTGCTGACAGATATACCCTGTTTTTGCAAACAGAGTAGATCCAGATCAGTTGGCTTCTGAAGAAGCCAAGTGATCTGGATCTGCATTGTTTGCCATTCAGTATTTGAATTTATATCAACAACCCGGATTAAGTAAATTGATTGGCTGAAAATGAGAAGTGGGTGTGGCATCTTAATTTATTCAGCATGACAAGGGTTAGGTACTCATTGGAATGGCCTTGCAACAGATGTTTATCAGGAAAAATAATTGGTGCAATATTTTAACCCATTGTAAACTGAATAGACTCCTCAACACTATATATTGGAAGAGTCCAATTTCAATTTTAGGTATGTCCGGCTATGAGATTTAAATATTCCTAAAGAAAAATGGCTAAACTGTTTGCAAACAGTGAAGACCCTGATCAGACTCTGCATTCTGCAGCAACTGATCTGGGTCTGCAGCAACTGATCTGGGTCTGCACTGTTTGCCAATTACCCTTTTAAGGGTCTCCCGACTACAACAGGGTTAATGTCATACCATTTAATCTGGACTGGTTCAGGATACAGAAATACATCAATGGTGCGGTTTATCAAATCACCCTTTCACACAGAAGAAATTTTATATTTGTAATTATTGCTAGGATCAGATATTTAAACCTTTAATTTAAAGCTGTTTTTTTTATTTTTTCACGACTGGTAACTACGTGGCAATGAGCATTTCCTTGCAAACACTGAAGGCCCAGACTTGTGCCTTCCTATCATATGTGGACAGTGAAAGTGCAGACTGCTTTTTATTTGTAATTATTGCTAGGATCAGACATTTTAAACCTTTAATCCCATGCATAGCTTTAGATAAGACGCTTTTTTCAACCAAAAAGTATTGATATTTTTCTTATTTCTCCATGAAAACATATGTTGTGGGTACTCATTAGAAGCGCCTCGGCAAGGCGTTTCTAATGTAATGAGTACCCACAACGTATGTTTTTGTGGAGAAATAAGAAAAATATTTACCAGATACCCACTCTTATCTAGACCTATTCGGGCCATGCTTTTTTTTTTTCTCTCACAACTGTTAACTTCATGGCAATGAGTAGTTCCCTACATTTTTTTTAAATCAGTTCAGCATGTTTTTTCTTTTTTTCTTTTTTTTACATATCCCTCCAGATAAGTCATAATTATAACTGAAAAGTACTGACATTTTTTCTCATTGGAAACACCGGTTGTGGGTACCCATTAGAAGCCTGCTGCCTCTAATGGGTACCCACAACCTTAAAAAAAAAAAAGTCTAAACAACAGGCCCAGACAAAGTGATATTAACATTTAAAGTGCCAATCATAACTGCAGCAGACAACTCTTTTCTTTTCTTTTTTCTACAGAAAATTAGTATTGACATTTCATGTGAATCATCTGCCAATGAGATGATTCACAAGAAATGACAAGACATCTTTTCTATGAAAAATAAACTAGAAATGCGTCCAAAGGACATTAATACCCCAGCCTGAAAAACTTAAATGCAAATTGCTAATGCCTGACGCAGAAGGAAATGGAGAGACTGATTGAGAGATGGATGGACAGGGGTAATACTATATGCCCTTTCCACCATTCTTGAGATGGTGGGGGTGGGAGTTGGGGGGTGGGGGGCATAAAAAAAATGTTTACAAGCTTCGTGCTTGGTGCTTTAAGAATTAACATATCTTGTGTGTACTTGCTGGAGGCAATTTTAAAATGTACCACAAGATGTTTTGATACAAAATTTACACAACTGATCTGAAATCAGTACCATTATAAAATGACCCCTCATCCAAGCGTTCGTGATGGATGAGGGGCATTATTGGAATGAGACCTGAGGCCTCGAGCATGTATGACATTAGCAATTAACCTGGCTAGGAACTACCTGGATGCTCTTTTAAAGATTTTAAACCTGGAGTATATATGGTAATACCATGTGACTGAGCCATATATAACCAGGTATTCATTGTTCAGCACTTCATATTTTCAAAGTTATTTTGTTGCCTTACTAAAATAACTGAATAATGGGTGGGTACACACAAAATACATTCCGCTGTGGAAACACTCTTTCATCTCACCAAAGGGATTGGGTCATACATGCTCGAGGCCTCAGGTCTCATTCCAATAATGCCCCTCATCCATCACGAACGCTTGGATGAGGGGTCATTATTTTCATTTCGACCTTCGGCTCTCTCACATGTATGACATTAGCATCTTTAAAGTAAGGCAACAAACCAATCAACAAATAATGAAATACCAGCAGAATATAATGGTTTAATTGATGAAAAGATTCCACTAACTTATGATCATACCAAATCAAAAAATATTCAATGAGGAACTTTCCTTGAATAGTAATGGAAAAGTATGTCAAAATACGAATTAAGTTCCAAACTAAGTGAAAAATATATAGAGGAGACTAATATGCAATTATGTGCTGAGTAATGGAAGCTGGAAAGCTAAAAAACACTTTCTATTACGTATTTTTATACACTTTCAAGTCAATATCAAGAAACTCCAATTAAGTTGAGTTTCTTCTTCATCCTTCACAGTTGTTACATAATGATAATTATTTGTATACCGGTATATTTTTTCCCAAACTAGTTACTTTAACTGGTATTTTGTCTGTTAAAATACAAACTATTCTTTCTCCAGAACATATCTAATAGTTAAACATGAAAAATTTTATGAAAAAGAGCTGAAATAAAATTACTTTTTCAGTAGCTGATGTAAATCTCTGCTAAATAAAAGAACGTAAGGCTATACACTGTAAATATGATTTTTCTGCCTTGTAAGAAGAAGGCTATACACTGTAATATGATTTTTCTGCCTTATAAGAAGGCTATACACTGTAATATGATTTTTCTGTCTTATAAGAAGGCTATACACTGCAATATGATTTTTCTGCCTTATAAGAAGGCTACACACTGTAAAAAAAAAAAAAAAAAAAAAAAAAAACAAACAAAAAACAAACAAAACTACCAGTATTTCTGCCTAAAAAGAAGTGTTCATGATAAATAATAAATTTGTATCAAGTAGAACCCAATATTTGATGTGCACTGCAGATATTGCAAACTGACCTGCAGAATAAGAATTTGCATTATTTTGTTCTTTGAACAGCTAAGAAGACAGCATACATGTTTAAATTATTCCGGTAAAACTGTTGGTGTACGGTTTGGTAAGATCATAGATCATCTGAGTTTTACTAAGATCACATAATGACCTCTAAAAAGCACAGTTGCTGGTAAAAAACTGAAAGAAGTTATTTTTATAGTATTATTTATACACTGAATTTTCTAATTCGAATTTTCTAATTCAGATAATTTGATATCAAGCACTAAGTCTAAATGGTACTAAAAACGCTTCAGTTTACTATCAATATAGAAATGCTAATAAAGCTCAATAAATCTGGAGTATAAAATCTAACAACAAAATATTAATTCAAGGCTAACTGAGTAAATTGTATGTATGTAAAAAACTTGATGGCTGAAACAAAATTTTCTTCAATCTTGATTATTTAATGAGTACCCTGTTAATAAAGCCTTTGATCAGACACTCAACTGGTTATAGAAAACAATCATTCACTATGGCCTCTGAATGTTGGAGATTAAACGTTATATTTATGGTAAAATTTTATGATAACAAAGTTCTACTTTAAGGAAAAAAACAGTTGTACTGAGGCTGTAGATACAAATGAGGATGTAGACAGTAAATGTACTACTTTTAAACCATGTTTTATGGTCTGACCCAGTCAAGCACAAAAAAGTCACAGCTCTATAAAGAATCAGATGCTTGCTATTATTGGAAAGAAAAAAAAAATTTTGAGGTCTCAAATGGGGGTAAAGACTTTTTATTCCATATAAAATTGCCTTTGTTTTTACCAACACCTTCAAAAAAGACAAACTTTTTGAATATCCACTCTAAGAATTCAATCCACCTAATCAAGCATACAATTATGGTATTTCCAAACTGAGATTGAAATTCAATATGCCATATCAACTTGCTTAAAAGTACACCATCTGTACTAAAGTGTGAATGTCAAGAAATTAAACTTATTCAGTAGCTATATTTACTAGATAAACTGAATTTGAATATATTGGAAAAAGTCATTACTTACCCCAAATGAAGAGTTTATTCCAAAACACTAGATATTTTTCCCATTTCAGATGATATACTTACCAAACCAGTACTCTCATATTTTTCCTACGACTTCAATCAAACAAAGCAGACAGATGGTCTCTCATCGAAACCTATTTTCAACTGTTGCTTATATCATTTCAGTTATGCAGGACTAAATCATTCTATTGAAATTTAGAATATACTGACAAACAGTTAAATAAGAAATCAAGTTCTTCACTTAAATATTTTGGGAACATGAACACTTATTCTTTAATATGGAGGTTAAATACCACAGGTATCTTTTATTACTAAATATATATATGGTCATAACCAGCATTGACCATAAATGGCTTTTAATTCATGAATTTGATATGACACAAAGAAAAGGTACCAACAGTGCCTTACTTATCAATATACTCCAAAAATATATGGAACTAGCCATAATTTTCTATTGGATAAATAAAATTTGAACCAGCTATTCCTGAAACTCTATATAAGCACATGCTGTAAATTTTCATCAATCATTGGTTGTTATATGATTCCTCCCTTTAATTAAATCTTACTCACATAACAGTCCATGAATCAAGACTTGTTCGGACAGTTTAAAAAACTGCAGAAACAGCTCTAAGTTTGGCCAAAGTTTTGAGATAGAAGAAGTCAGCATTTATCCAAATCCAGAAAACTCAGCCCCAACAACTCACAAGGTTGAGGGACAGAAGTAAAGTGAAGTGAAGAAAACTGTAACAGCTATAATCCTGGACTACAAGACATCAAAAATTGTAATAAAATACATATCAAGTTGCATTAAAGTCTATATATCACGACCATGTGACAGCATATATGCTATCATGCTAAATTACAGAATCAAACTTGACATGATAGTTCTTATAAACTGGCTGTTCATATTCAGCTGCTCTTGGAGCATTACCTTAGTATAAGAGTGTATTTTGCCTAATTTGACCACTCCATCAATGGAACACATAAAATTTTCAATCAGACAGCAAAACATAAAATGGGGTTTAAATGACCCTCCAAAATTTCTATATGTGAAATGTAAATGAAGACTTTTAAATAAAGATCCCCCAATTAACTGAAAGCAAAATCCAATTAACATTTAAGGATGCAGAAGATTGTGTTTAAGCTATAGGATTATGTATAGCTATGAAGGAGTAAGTGAACAGCTCTGTAAATCATGGTCAAAGAGCCACTAAAACAGTCTATATTATTTTGAACATCTTTATTCTTTCTTCAGTGTCAAAAAATGTATTCTGTGCATATTGAATTTGCATGACTACAATATAAGCTCATATGGGATATAGTACATTCATCTCGTGTTATTTTTTGTTGGTATATAGATCTGGATATGCCAGAATATAGGCATGGATATGCTCTATCAGACCATATCTAATTTTTGTACAAAAAAGAAAAAATATTCCAAAATAAAGAAAAAGAAATTTTGATCACCAGCAACCTCCTGAATATGTGAAAAAATATAACCAGAATTTAAAAAAAAAAAAAAAAAAAATCTAAAGCAGGATTTCTTCATTTTTTAAAAATTCAGTTTAGCATTGGTCCTTTTTAGGCCATATAACTGTTTCTGGTCCTTTCTAGGCCATGTAACCATTGTCTTTCTAAGGTCATATGTTGAACTATAGCTCTGGTCCTTTTGAGGCCATATAGATCTTTTTAAGCTTATAAAGTTCTATGAACTAATGTTCTATACGAAAATTGCTTATGCAAATGTATATTTCAGCATAGTTAATCAGTAGCATTATGGAGTAAACATTATAAAACTGATTCAGTCTTTCATAGGAACCCTATGAATAAACTTTCAACAAGACCTTTAATTTATTGCTGCTTTTTCAGAAAAGTTTTGTTCGAACTCACCCAACTGAGCCTCCCTATAAATATCATTATTATACATGGAAGGAGGCTTTACTATAATATATCTTAAATTCATTTCATAATTTCTATATTTACTCTAAATAATGTAGTTTTACATAATGTTCTCTCCTCTGAGAAGAGAACTTCCAAAACATGTTTTTTGTTTTTTATAAAACATGCATATATAATACTGTGTAACGTATGTAACATAATTTCTTATAAGCCCATTATCTTCCTCGAAGACAAAGCTTTTACAGAAAACATCTTCCTATGTGTTTTCTCCTGGGGTGGGGGGTGAGGTAAAGAAAAGAAAATCTGTGGTTTCATAGTCAACATGGAACATTGGAAAAAAGATTCAGCCATGTTTTATTGTGTAATACCCTTTATGTCATAAAGGTAAAATTGTACAGTAATTATCTCAGGGTCACTGTGTAACCAAGCCCAGTACTGTTCATAATACAATAGAATTGACAGAAGAACAGTATCAACTGAAGAAGAAATAAAATGACTGCTTGCACTACGTGCTGAGCAAAATAAAACATTTTATTATCAACAAAAAATTTCACAATTTCCAAATTTTACTGTGTAAAGAGCATCCTTACCTGTCCCTTGCTAAGTTAAATATGAAGTGCTGAACAATGAATACCTGGTTATATATGGCTCAGTCACATGGTATTACCATATATACTCCAGGTTTAAAATCTTTAAAAGAGCATCCAGGTAGTTCCTAGCCAGGTTAATTGCTAATGTCATACATGTGAGAGAGCCGAAGGTCGAAATGAAAATAATGTCTTGGCAACAGACAGACACCATCAAATATAAAATTGATGAAAATATTATATTGCTGTTCATTAAGACAGATGTTACTTTAATGGCAAGAATATTATGCACAGCTGTAGATAGGAGGGGTACCCAGATAAGTAGGGTTTTTTTTGTTTTTTTTTATTTCCTCCAAATCACATTAGGTTTTGTGGAGAGTTGGGTTTAACATCCCATCCCTGTTAACTATTTTCTGTCATACAACAGAGACATTGCCTCTGATACCAGTCTGTGACTAATGACAAACTCAAGCTCTACCTAACCCTTAGCACTGGGTAAAATTTTCAGCAGGTGACATATTGAAATATTTTTCTTATTTTTCCCAGAAGACAGGTTTGGACATTTGACAATTTGCATGAAATGTCAAATCCTGATTTCTCGAAAAATATCATCAATTCACGTCTGCTGAATTAGCTCAGAGCGGTAAAGGTTAGCTGCTATGCCACAGAGGAACCCCATAGCCCATCCATTTCCTGGACCCTGGTAGTCAGTGAGAGGGGTGGGGGCAGGGCAACTTTTTATGTGAGAAAAGCATCTTATCTGGAGCCACAAAAAATGTCGGGTTTATTCCTTCAATGAATTGGAATATTACATATCGAGGGTTGATCGCAAGACTGTAGTATAACTTGAACATATTTTTGAAACCCTTGTTTATGGCAACTCTGACCCCTTTATAAACAATGCAAATTTAGGTGCCATTGCTCATACGAGCAATGGCACCTAAATTTTCATTGCACCCGTACGAAAATTCTAGATGGAGGTGGATTCCAAGCGGACTCCAAGTGGAAGTATCACGGATTTTAGAAAATTCTGGCATAATATGCCCGTACACGTATTTTTTTCTGAGTCCAGGCGTACTCTAAAGCATTGATTCAAGCGTACTTTTTTCGAAATCTGCCAGGAATAAAAATCTGCCCTGATTATTGCAACTTAAACTTTCAGAAACCTTGTTACTTTTTCCAAGTCCGCCTGGAAAAAAACCCGACTGGATTATTAATACTTAAAGTTCCTTCACTGACCCACTGACCTATACGTAACCTGACATCTCAAAGGAATCACCATGCAATTGAATGTTTTTGCTCCACATGGCATTTCTATGAATAGAAATGTTTGTGTACTTACTTCCCAAAGGACTTTTCACCAAGTGTTGTTTGTAAAACTCACAGAGACTTAACATGCCAAACCTTCGAGGTGGAAGAAAAATGCAGAATGAAATGGAAAGAAAGTCATTTTCAAAGTCAGGAGTAAGTTCATTAGTTATCACTTCTGCACTGGCAAGTTAAAAGACAGGACTGTGTCTAAAATATTACTTTATTATGGCAAACAGTGTAGTCCCTGATCAGACTACAGCATCAGCATATGACAATATGATAATATTTTTTCTGTAGAATTGAGTACTTGAACCATTAAATTGCCAGTCATGACATTAGCATATGTCATCAAGTATCAAATAGTTTTTCTTATTTTTCAAGGAAAATAGGGCTTGAAATTAGAGGTTAATCAGTTACCAAGCAGATGATTTTCTAATTTTCCCTGAAAAATTATTTACAAAATAAAATTGCTTTCTGCTCTAAAAATAGGATTTGATAAAATTTCAACTGTGGCTGGGAATTTTTCTTATATTCAGTTTGACTGGAGGCGGACTTCTAGTACGCTTGGATTTTATGTAAAAATTACGCCAGGATTTTCTGACACAGAAATCAAGATAAATACATGAGGCGGACCATTCCATTATTACGCCTCGATTTTGTTCAATACATGAGGCAGACCACACCATTATTACGCCTGGATTTTGAAAAGTACACCCGGAATATCTGAAAGACCTTTAATTTGTACACCAGGAATACGCCTGGATATCGGAAAGATGCCAAACCCTCAATATGTATAATGGTGTGGACATTTAAATATTACCACCCATTTTACGCCTGGAATAGATCAATTTCCTTTGATCTATTACTAAAAATAAAACTCCGTCTGTACTTTAAAATACTAAATCTCCAGCTGGAATATACTATAGCAGTATGTGTCATTTCCACCCGGATTCCAAGCGGGTATTTTCCTAGGGGTGTTTACAAAAAGAAATGTTGTAATCTTCATAACGCCTTCATGGTGAGGAGATTTAGTTTGGGGGAAAACAACCATCTGACTTACTAGTCTTGCGCTCAGCCCTTGATATGAAGTGTACCTATCCTAAGAGAAAACCCAACCTTTAACCCATTGTAGCCTGGAGACCACTAAAAAAAGGTAGCTGACAAACAGTGCAAACCCAGATCAGATGTGGTAGAATGCAGTACCTGATCAGGGTCTCCAATATTTGCAAATAGTTTAGCCATTTTTCTCTAGGAATATCTAAATGACATAGCCTGACATACCTAAAACTGAAATTTGGACTCTTCCAATACATAGTGGGGGAGTGTTTATTCATATAAGATGGGTTAAAACTATTTTCCCTTAGTAGTCAGACACATTAACTACGAAATATCCTGGTACCAAAAATTCAAAGGAGTCACCTTTACCATATTCCTAAGAGATGCAACCACACGATATGTTTTTGAGAGGAAACAAGAAAAATATTTACCTGGTAACCTTTCTTATCTGTATTTACCTGTAGCTACCATATATACCTTAAGTATTGGGACACCTTATCTACTTACCATACTTGTCCTAACATTTGCAATAGTCCATTCTACTACCTCTTGATGTGTCTGAAATATTGCTGTATGTATGGCAAACAGTGTCGACCCTGATCAGATGCCGCATTGTGCGGATTCTGATCTAGGTCTACACTGTTAGCAAAGGCCTAGCTATCCAAATACTTAGGGTTATTACAGTATGCTTCTCGCCTGTTTTAACAATTGATATATCGAAAGTAAAGCCCTACTCAGACTGGACATGCACAAGCACATGCACACAGGCTGATCTGAGTCTTCAATCTTAATATGTGGTTTTCCATCTTGTGCAGCATATAAAATCATATGGCTGAGACAAGTGTATCCAGTTAAAGACTACTAAAACAGGGCCCAGTTGTTCAAAGCTAGCGATGTTGTTAGTTAACGTATCATTAAAACTTTATCATTAAATATGGCATATGCACTAATAAATTGCTGAAAAAATATGAGAAGCTTTTGCATTTGCAAAAGCTATTCACATTTTTTCAGCAAAAATACCTTTGAATTAGATATCATACTTACTAAAACAGTTAACATTTTGACCACTAACAAGCTCTTTAAGCTAACGATGCTTTGAACAACTGGGCCCAGATCTTTAATTTCAGTACAGATGTGGGTACTCATTAAAATTCCCTCATCAAGGAAGATGTTACAGTACACACTACACAGAGCACAAGTTTCATGGTGAAATAAGATAAAATTATCAAATTTTTTTTTTTTTTTTTTTAAATTAGCAAAATAGCTAAACAATGGTGTTTTTTTCTGTAAATAGGAAGTTATACAATGTACAAGGCTTTAGACAGGGCATTTTTTACAACTAAAAGATATTGAGATTTCTTATTGTTCAACAGAAAAAAAAATGTCGTGGGTAACTCATTAGAAGTGTCTCACTGAGGTGCTTCCAATGAGTACTTAGAACAGATTTTTGTGGAGAAATAAGAAGAGTTTATTTGGAAACTCATCTTATCTATAGTTATGAACATGTCATTAGATATTACTGTATTAACCCAAAATATTGGGATGCACAGGTCTGAGCAAACAGTGCAGACCCAGATCAGATGCCGTATAATGTCATCTGATCAGGGTCTACACTGTTTGCCTCTAATCCAGCAATAATTTCGACACATCAACAGGTAGTAAAACATACTTTTTCAAATTTTATGACAAGTATGGTAAGGTGTGCAAATACTTAGGGTAAACATGGTAGTACATGTATTTAACCCTTAAAGCGCTGATCATAACTGCAGCAGACGACAATTTTTTTATTATTATTTTTTTTTTTTGTTGTTTTTTTTTTGTTTTTCAGAGAAAACAAGTCTTGACATTTCATGTGAATCATCTGCTTGGCAGATGATTCACATGAAATGTCAAGGCTTGTTTTCTCTGAAAAATAAAAAAAAAAATTTTTTGAATGTGGTCTGCTACAAAATTTTGCTTGGCACTTTAAGGGTTAATAGTTTCAATTAAAATCAGTTCATGGAAGATATACCCAGATAAAGATTTCTCTTTTTTTCTCTCTGAAAACATATTGTAGGTAGGTACTCTTTAGAAGCTCCTTATGAGGCACTTGTACTGAGTGCCCACAACATATGCTTTCACGGAGAAATAGGAAAAATATTAATACTTTTATTTGTTTGTGTTGAGGTTTTACGGCCCAGTCAACCCAATGGGGTCATGTCGAGCGCGGTCAGTTTACCTAACCACATGTTTACTGGGCAGGCTTAGTCCTCTCAGCGGTTAACCAGTATTGTGCACAGTCTTTCACCAGAAACTGACAACTGCCCTTCTTGAATCAGCGGAAGGGAGAGAATGACCGTAGAAAATATTTCATGATCAATCTCCATGAAAGAATGCTGCCAACTGAGCCACCGAGGCCGGTTCATTAATACTTTTAAGTTGAGCAAAAATTTATAGCCCAAGTTAGAAAGAGTGTACAGACAAAATTAATGTTTGTCCATCAGTCACCATGGAAACTAAATTTAATACTTTGACACTCATCTAAGCAAGGCAATTCTCCTATATAGTATAATATATGTTTTTGTGGTGAAATGAGAAAATCAGAACTGCAAAGTTTTACCAAAACAAAAGCACCTTATCTGGATCCCTGTATCAGATCATAAAGTACATAGTTCCAGATAAGAGGGGTATCCAGAAATATTTTTCTTATTTCTTAATGTAGACATATGTTGTGGGTACTCATTAGAAGCACCTTGTTGAGGTGCTTCTAATGGGTACCCACTACATACGTTCTTGTGGGAAAATAAGAAAAATATCAATAAATTTGGGTTGAAAAAAAGAGCCTTATCTAAAACAAAAGCAACTTATCTGGATCTCACTAGCAGATTATAAAATACATAGTTCCAGATAAAAGGGAGTATCCAGGTCATATTTATCTTATTTCTCAACAAAAACATATGTTGTGGGTATACATTAGAAGCACCTCACAAAGGCGCTTCTAATGAGTACCCACAACATGTTTTTTTTGAGAAATAAGAAAAATATCAACACATTTCATTGGAAAAAATAACATTATCTGGAGCTATGGAATACCAGAGCTACTAAGCACAAAACTAATATTCCCGAAATTGAACAGTCTATGTCTGTCCTTATAAAGTATTATCTTAAATCATCATCCTTCAATCTAGCAAATAAACGTAATTCCGCCAGAGAAATTGCACTTTTGGAAACGCAGACACACTGTGGGATTTCCAAGAAAAATTTACGTGAGATAATAATAATATATTATTCCACGTCACAATACGTGTGCAATGTATGTGTAGAAAAAATATTCAACAAAACCATAGCCTCAGAACAAAGGGTGTAATGAAAAAGATAAATTTTCGTCATTTCTGCTCCAATACACATGCTGCAGGTATTCAACGGAATTAACTTGATGAGGCAATTCCAGCTGGTACCACAACATGTGGTTTTGCGGAGAAATAAGAAAATATCAAGTTTTTGAATGAAAATTGCCTCTTATCTGTAGTTATCCTATTCATATAACTCCAGATGAGACACCTTTTCCCTGAAAGTATTTTTTTCTTCTTATTTCTCCACAAAAATATATGTCATGGTACTCATCAGAAGCGCCTCTACAAGGCGCTTCTAATGAGTACCCACAACATATGTTTTTGTGCAGAAACAAGAAAAACAGTTATATGACTAATTCTCTTATCTATATCTATGACTTATCTACAGTCTTGATCCTGTCACATCAAACTTTAACCTGCCAAATTTAAATATCAGCAGATGGCTAACAGGTGATTATTTTTCCTAGCTCTTCTCCAAAAACCTCATCATTCAACTGTCCAAAGAAAATCACTTGAATGAAACACGGAAACATATTTTCTGGGGAAAATAAGAACAATGTCACTCAACTGTCGTCTGCTCCATTTGCCCAGAGAAAACATGGTGAAGAGAACCACACCATATGTTCTAATGAAACTATCACTAAGTTCATATTTCTCCTTTGACCAGCTATTGCACTGAAAAACCAACAACATGTACACGCGGAAAACAATATCCTTTATCCACTTGTCGCATATGACACATTTTTATTAAGATTTCAATGAGGTTTTCAGACTTGAAATCTACCATATGTTATTATCTGCCTCGGTAATGTGCTTCCCCTGTCTCTTGCCTTGAATTTGCTTACGACCGCGAAAAATCAATTTCTGACTGGAGTCTATGTTCAATAACTGCGTAGGCCTGTACAATGATAATGTGACAGCGAAGCAAGAGGACCAAGGTATAAGACAGAAAAAATTCTAGATAAACTTAGAAAATTTAAGGACATTGTGAATGGTATTTTGGCAAGGACTTAATGGACTTCTGGGTGTTAACCATTAAAGCAACAAGCAAAATCGTAGCAAACACCACTATAAATCAACACTTTAAATATATTTTTATTAATCTTCAGCGAAAATAAGACTTGGTATTTCATGTGAATCATCTGCTAGGCAGACATATTACCTGAAATGTCAAGCCTTATTATCTGAAAAAAAAAAAAAAAAAACGAACAAAAATGTCATCTGCTGCAGTTGTGACTGGCACTTTGAGGGTTAACCCTGGTCCTGCTATACCCTGCCTTTGCAAACAGTGTAGATCCAGATCAGTTGGCTTCTTCACAAGCCAACTGATCTGGATCTGCACTGTTTACCATTCTGTATGCAAATTTATATCAAAAGTTTATATTTGGTAATCTGACTGGCTGAAAATTAGAAGTGGGCAAGGCATCTTAACAAGGTTTATGATACCGCTGTTGATGCTGAATATAAAGTAACCATAACTCTAACCAAGGTATCCAGAAGAAAATACTTTTTCTTATAAATACAGTTGTTACTGAAATAATCAAACAACATATCGAGGGTTGAGCGCAAGACTATAGTAACTCAAACATATTTTTGAAACCCTTGTTTAGGGGCAACTTTGACTCCTTTGTAAACAATGCAAATTTAGGTGCCTGAGCAATGGCACCTAAATTTCCATTGTTTACAGAAAGAAATGTTGTAATCTTCATAATGCCTTCATGGTGAGGAGATTAAGTATTGGGAAAAACAACCATCTGGTTTGCAATAGTCTTGCGATCAACCCTCGATATTGGTGTCACTAAAATAATCAAAATAAGTACTGGATCATGTGTATTGTGTTTACCCTAAATACTGGACCTGATTAAATCTTTACCATACTTATCAATGAATGTAAGTATTTCATTTGAGGTGGCTGAAAGAAAGTCAAATTGAAATTACTGCAAGAAAACTGCTTTTTAACTTTTAGGGCGAAATGTAAATCATGCCAGGATTAACAAATAAATGCAGTTTTAGAACTGATTCTATGCTATATACATATTTTGTCATTAACCTAGAACATGAGCTTCTAATTAGTACCTACATGTTTTCATGCAGAAATAAGAAAAATATTAATAATATGCCTTATCTGGAATTACAAAATCTGCTAAGATCTAAATTCAGCATAATAAAGGTAAAGTGACAATGCTCTGCATGTTGGGTAAAAATTTCAGCAGACAGCATTTTGAAATATTTTTTCTTGTTTTTCCCAGAAAATTGTCTTTTACATTTCATGCAAATCATCTCCCTAGGAGACAATTTGCAAGAAATATCAAAGCCTATTTTCTGGGAAAAAATATCATCAGTCTGTCATCTACTGAATTTGCCCAGAGAGTGGTAAAGGTTAAGTGACAATTAAGAAGGAATTGAACTGGGATTAATTGTTTTCACATGCAGTTATTATTGCAGTTATTATTGCTATAAATATGTCACACAAAACAGTGAAAGTAGATGTACAGTAGTTACCATTTAATATTAACCCTTGTCCTGCTGAACCTAGATATACCCTGCCTTTGCAAACTTAACAGTGCAGATCCAGATCAGTTGGCTTCTGAACTGATCTGGATCTTCACTGTTTGCTATTAAGATTGTGAATTTACATCAACAATCAAGTAACCTGATTGGCTGAAAATTAGAAATGGGTGTGGGATCTTGATTTATTCAACAGGACAAGGGGTAAATACTCAGCAGTGCCTGAGAAATCAGTAGGACCAACAGACATGTCAGACAAAAATTTTTTTTGGTTTGGCAGAATTTTCAAGAATTTCAAGTACATTTTAATCATTTGTCGAAAAACTGAAAAAGTTTTCCTATACTCTGTGCTCAAGCAGCCATGCCTATCAAGAGTGGGTATCAGGCAAATAGTTTTCTTATTTCTCAACAAAAACATATGTTGTGGGTACTCATCAGAAGCACCTCAGAGGCGCTTCTAATGAGTACCAAACATAGGTTTTCATAGAGAAATAAGAAAAATATTGATATTTTTTGGTTGAAAAAAGCACTTTATAAAGAGCTATGCTATCAGACACTGTGTAGATCCAGGGTACTACAGTTTGAGGTCTACACCATCTGCAATACATCAGTACTCTTCTGCCAGACAAATGCACAAGTTTATAATTTAGGATAAGTATGGTAAGGAGTGAGTGTCCAAATATTTTACATAAATATGTCTTTTGATGACATTTAGTGGGGCTTCAGATGTTTGTGGGAACATATTTTTTCTGGGGTGGGGGAGTGGGGAAGAGGGTGTTTTTCAACACATAATTTTACTTCTAAGTATACTGTATATTTCTATTTTATATTTTAACTTTAATCACTCTCTGAGCTGATTTAAGCACCGACCAACTGATGAAGTGTTTCTTATTTTCCCAGCTACATACAAAAATAGCAGTTTTCACACTGACAAGCCAGTCTGACCTACAGATCATGTTTACAACCTACAAAATCATGATTTCAGGCTACAGGTAATAACTACTGCTAAATTCATACTAAAAACTGACATTCCAACAGGGACACTAACTGCTAGATTGATTACAGACTAAACAACAAAAAAAAAAAAAGAAAACATAAAATAGAAAATTATATATCAAGCTTGCTAAAATGCTTAGCACTCTGGGAAAAATTTTATTCAGAAGACATACTGGAGTATTTTTCTTATTTTTCACAGAAAACAGGTTTTGCATTTCATGCAAATGTGACAAATTGCATAAAATGTCAAATCTACTGTTCTGGGAAAAATAAGAAAAATATCATCAATTTGTCACCTGTTGAATAAAAGTTAAAGTGCTGATCACAACCGAGGCAGACATTTTGATTTTTTTTTTCCTATCATTATTCAAAGAAAATAAGGCTTGAAACTGCATGTAGATCACATGCCTAGATGATTCACATAAAATGTCAAGCCTTATTTTCTCTGAAAAAACAAAACAAAACAAAAACAAAACAACAAACAATCAAACACAAAAACTGTCTCCTGCTACAATTTCTCTCGACATCTTTATTTGTATTTTAATTTCTCATAATTATTATAGAAGACCAATGTTTATTTATTTATTTTTTTTTATTACTTTATTCTTTTTTATCATTTTACAGGTAAGCTGGCTAGACATTCTATGCGAACAAGGCATTGCAGGCAATACAAATCCCCTCTCACAAGACTACTTGGTGTGGGCAAACATTGAACTGGGGAATGTTATGACATATAAATAATAATTATGTGATTCAAGAAACAAAAAGCCTGTGACCTTAAAGTCACACATTAACCCTTAAAGCGCCAATCACAACTGCAGCAGACGACATTTTTTTTTTTACTTGTTTATTTATTTATTTTCATTTTTCAGAGAAAACAATTCTTGACATTTCATGTGAATCGTCTGCTTGGGCAGACGATTCACATGAAATTTCAAGACTTGTTTTCTCTGGAAAAAAAAAACAAAAAATGAAAGTCGTCTGTTACAAATTTTGCTTGGCGCTTTAAGGGTTAATTATGATCTGATGCAGCTCCAATATTGACATATTCTCTCACATCTCCAGATAAGGTGCTTTTTTTTATTTTTTTTAACCAAAAAATACTGATTTCTCCACAAAAATGTGTGTTAGTACTCCAAATTTTAGAAATGCCTTCTAAGGAGCATGTGCTATTCTTAGAGAAGTTAAGAAAAATATATCACATTGATACCCCTCTTATCTGAAGCTATGATTCTGTCAATTTTCCTGATCACTGGCCTAACCAGAAAATATTTTCATTGTTTCTTTTATCAACAGATCTGTTAGTACACATTAGCAGTGCCACAGTGAGGACCCACAACATATTCATTTTCATGGACAAATAAGAAAAAATATAATCAAAACTCTGCTGTAGTAGAACTCAACTTGTCTGGACCTATGCAATTTCATGATAATGACTGCAGTACCACACCCGTCTGGAGCTATGCAAAGTCATGACAATGGCTGCAGTACCACACCTTGTCTGGAGCTATGCCATGTCATGATAATGTCATGACAATGGCTGCAGTACCACACCCTGTCTGGAGCTATGCAATGTCATATCATGACAATGGCTGCAGTACCACACCTTGTCTGGAGCTATGTAATGTCACGATAGTGGCTGCAGTGCCACACCTTGTCTGGAACTAAGCAATATCATGATAATGGCTGCAGTACCACACCTTGTCTGGAACTGTGCAATGTCGTGACAATGGCTGCAGTACCACACCTTGTCTGGAACTGTGCAATTTTCATGACAATGGCTGCAGTACCACACCTTGTCTAGAACTGTGCAATGTCGTGACAATGGCTGCAGTACCACACCTTGTCTGGAACTGTGCAATTTTCATGACAATGGCTGCAGTACCACACCTTGTCTAGAACTGTGCAATATGACAATGGCTGCAGTACCACACCTTGTCTGGAACTATGCAATATCATGACAATGAAACTGTGCAATGTCATTCCAATGGCTGCAGTACCACACCTTGTCTGGAGCTATGCAATATCATGACAATGACTGCAGTACCACACCTTGTCTGGAACTGTGCAATGTCATTACAATGGCTGCAGTACCACACCTTGTCTGGAGCTATGTAATGTCATGATAGTGGCTGCAGTGCCACACCTTGTCTGGAGCTAAGCAATGTCATGACAATGGCTGCACTACCACACCTTGTCTGGAGCTATGCAATGTCATGACAATGGCTGCAGTACCACACCTTGTCTGGAACTATGCAATGTCATGACAATGGCTGCAGTATCACACCTTATCTGGAACTATGTAATGTCTTAACAATGGCTGCAGTACCACACCTTGTCTGGAGCTATGCAATGTAATAACAATGGCTGCAGTACAACACCTTGTCTGGGGCTATGCAATGTAATAACAATGGCGGCAGTACCACACCTTGTCTGGGGCTATGCAATGTAATAACAATGGCAAGTACCACACTTTGTATGAAGTTATGCAATATCATTACAATGGCTGCAGTACCATAGCATATCTGAAGCTATCCTATGTCACAACAATGGCTGAAGTACTGCACCTTGTCTGAAGCTATCCAATGTCATGACAATGACTGAAGTACTGCACCTTGTCTGAAGCTATCCAATGTCATGACAATGGCTGAAGTACCACATCTTGTCTGAAGCTATCCAATGTCACGACAATGGCTGAAGTACCGCACCTTGTCTGAAGCTATCCAATGTCATTACAATGGCTGCAGTACCACAGCATATCTGAAGCTATCCAATGTCAGGACAATGACTGAAGTTCTGCACCTTCTGAAGCTATCCAATGTCATGACAATGGCTGAAGTACCTTGTCTGAAGCTATGCAATGTCACGACAATGGCTGAAGTACCTTGTCTGAAGCTATTCAATGTCACGACAATGGCTGAAGTATCTTGTCTGAAGCTATCCAATGTCACGACAATGGCTGAAGTACCTTGTCTGAAGCTATCCAATGTCACGTCAATGGCTGCAGTAGGATAACTGCAAGACTGGAAAACTAATAATTTCCCCCCATATTGTTTCTGTTAAAAAAGAAATGGTCCTATATAGGGAAAAAAATTCTTTTAGGTTAACTTGAAGAATTCTTCGGGACCTACTCACTTATCTGGTTCACAGAGAAGGTGACTGGCCAAACAGAGGCTGCACAACTACTTACAAGTACGGCTGTGATGCAGGAAGCATCAGATTTTTTTAACCCTGGTCCTGCTGAACCCAGATATGATTTCCCTTTGCAAACAGTGTAGATCCAGATCAGTTGGCTTTTGAAGGAGCCAACTGATATGGATTTACAGTGTTTAGCTTAAAGTATGTGAATTTGTATCAACAAGCTGGATCAAGTAATCTGATTGGGTGACAATTAGGAGACATGGCATCTAAATACAGCATAAGAAGGGTTAACACTTTGCGTGCTCAATTAAAACCTGCAGGCAATAGTTTGAACACTCATACAAACTGTCTCCCTTAAGAAGACACTTTTCATGCAATGGCATGCCCTGTTTTGGGATGAGAAATAAGATATGAACATCGCCATCAGTGTTAGCCTAGTGAGTGCTTATGGTTAACCCTAAGAGTGCCAATCACAACTGCAGCAGATAACAGTTTTAAATACTTTCAAAATATTTTTCAGAGAAAATAAGACTTGACATTTCATGTGCATCATCTGCCTATCAGAAGATTCATCACCTGCCTATCAGACAATTCACATGAAATGTTGTCTTATTTTCTTTGAAAAACAAAAATAAAAAAAGAAAATCTGACTGTCCTCCACTACAAATTTGTTTGGTGCTTTAACGGTTAATAATTGTCCATATGCAGTAATGAGCCAATTCTCCAATGTCACTCGACATTTGACTGTTTCCTTGGCAACTAGTGATGACAATAATACAAGTGAATTATATTGAAGGCCCACTTGTTGAAAACCAACATTACAGATTTTGCCTCTCTCAAATTACACAAAACTGTATCTCCATTTAAGATACTTTTTTCATCCAAAATATCTAGATCTGGATATTTTTCTTATTTCTCAATGAAAACACAAGTTGAGGTACTCATTAGAAGCACCTTGCCGAGTCACTTCTAATGAGTACCCACAACATGTTTTCATGCTGAAATAGGAAAACTATAATCCTGATACCCGCTCTTATCTGGAGCTATGAATTATCCTTGCAGGCTGACCAGAGTGTGCCCTATCCAATATATACATTCTGCAACACAGCTTAACCTTTAACTCTTGTCATGCTGAAAAAATTAAGATGCAATAACCACTTCTAATTATCATACAATCAGATAACTTGATCTAGGTTGTTAATAAAAATCCACGTGTGCAGATCTAGATCAGTTGGCTTCTTCAGATCACAATTGCAGTAGACAACATTGTATTTTATTTTTTTATTCTTTATAGAAAATAAGTCTTGATATTTCATGTAATTGTGAGCCAAGCAGACTGATTCACATGAAATGTCTAGACTTATTTTCTAAGAAAAAGGTGTCTAAACACACTATTCCCATATTCATAAATAACTCTGAGTCATACGCGAAAATATGTCAGTGGAAAAGAGGTGAACAGAAAAGGCCCAGATCTGCCTGTGCATCTGCAGTCAGATTAGGGTCAAAGCTGTGTATCAATATATTCTTTATATCCAATGATATATTATGTAAGCATAAAGTCTGCCTAGATGTACAGGTTGATCTATGCAGTTTTTGTCTCCCATTTGGATCCGTTGGGGTATAAACAATATTGCTACTGCGTGTGCATGTGTGTATGTGTGCGCGCGTGTCTGTGTGTGCATGTGTATGTGCCTGTATGTGTGTGTGTGTGTGTGTGTAGTATGCTTTTTGTGTAATTGCTGCAGTTTGAGTGGTACTTTTTGCCTGTTCATTGGAACAGCTGTGGGTATTCATTAGAACAGTCTTGTGGAAGTGATTCTAATTAGCACTAACAACATAATGTGAACAAACAGCAAAGTGCTTAGGCACAACTGAAGACAATAATTCTGCAGAGGGTTTACAATAGGATTGTGGTTTAAAGGCCCTGTCAAAAGTACTTCACTCATATTGGACTGTCTTCTAGATAAAGCGAGAAAAAGAATGGGACAGATGAGAAAGAGAACCCAACCCTTGAACTTGGATCAAGTGAGCCCAGAGCCTTCCTGCTATAGATGGATGGGCCACTCTCCGAAGCTGCACCACTTTACTACTACATCTTAGAAAATTATCTGTTAACATTTTCACAGCGCACAGCAAGCATTAACCCTGGTCCTGCTGATCCCGGATAAACAATGTAGATCCAGATCAGTTGAGTTAACTGATCTGGATCTGCACTGACTGTCATTGAGAATTTGTATCAACAACCTGAATCAAGTAATCTGATTTGCTGAAAATTGGAAGTGGGTGTGGCATTTTAATTTATTCAGCATGACAAGGGTTAATATGTTGCCATCAAGTAGTTCAGCAGGCTTATGGTTAAGAAGCTATGTCTTTGATTCAATCTGTCTCAAAATAGACTTTCTCCGGAGACTACGGAAGCTAGGAGTGCTAGATCTGTCTTGTACTGATTATTTCCTCACTAAGATCATATCAGCCATGTCGAACAAAAAAAAGTCCCTTCGGACATGCATGAAATGCACCAATTCAGTTCATCCTGTGCAAGAGCAAAGTCTTATCCGGGCTTTTGCTCTCCATTCATACATTCTGTAGTATCCAATGAACCGTTAAGGGACAGTAAAAGCCCTGATAAGACTGCACTGACACACAGGCTGATCTGGGCCATCTCTGTCTGCATATGTCGGAAGACACATCATATTTTTCATTGAGAAATAAGAAAAGTACTATGTGGATACTGCCTCTTATCTGGAGCTATGAGTTTAAAGACACTGTCAATAATATTTCAAATCAAGCTGTCTCCTAGAGAAAGGGAGAGAAGAACAGAAAACAATGGGACAGTTGAGAAAAGGCTCACAACTTTGATCTGGCTTTGAGTGAGGCAAGAACCTCCTTCCAAAAACCATGATGGCAGATCCAACCCTCAGAAAGTTTCAAAGAACACATCACCCTACAACCCAGTTGCATTAATGATCCCCCACCCCACTCGTGAATGAAACATCCTTTCAGGAGCTATGGACTCAAAGAATCATCAATCAATCTCAGAGGGAGCTACATGTAAATATTAATATCTATTTGGGAAGGGAGAGAATGCTGTTATCAGGACAGACCATTCTAAGTGAAGGTTATTGACCTTATAAAACTATAAAAATCAGACTGACTGCATTGTTGCCGTTAATCTTTTTTTCTCTTTTTTTTTTTTTTTTGTTGTTGTTGCTTGTCTCCTTTTGTTAACATAAATAGGCATATTTTCATACCAGTAAATAACAAAGTTGCAATTTTCAAAATTAACATACTCATGTAATATAGTAACTCTTATTAACATAATAAGTCAAGGTATTGGGTCAGATACGATTGAGCAAACAATATAGACCCATATCAGACTGACTGAGTTGAGGTTTAATGGCCCAGTCAACCCATTAGGGTCTATCGAGCATGGTCAGGCCAGAAACTGACAACTCCCTTCTTGAATCAGCAGAAGAGAGAGAATAACCGTTGATAACATTTCAATCCACACAAAAAGAATGTTGCATGACCCAGCGGGGATCCAACCTGGGACTTCCTGATCACCAGTTGGACAGGCTGCTGTCAGATTGAGACTAGCAAACCCCATCCACCCTTCTGAAAATACAAAATCTTAAGGCATGCTGTGGAAAAAAGTAAACACATTTGAATATGAATTCAAGTGAATATTTTTCTTCCAGTGAGTATTTTTCTTCCCCCCTAAGTATCCTGACAGACCTGGCTGGGATCGAATCCGCGACCTCCTGATCACCAGTTGGATGCACACCAAGGATGGCAACCCTCAGGCATCATGGAAACAGAAATGTTTAAAGAGAGACAACCATGCATCAATCACAAAAACGGATGTGTGAGTTAATGAACTTTGACAACTGATATACTGTCAACAGGTACCCTAAAAACCCATAAAAAAGCTTCAAAGAACCCATTCATAAAATAGATTGTACTTAAAACAAATAAATCAAACTTTAAACTATCTCAACATATCCCATAATTATTAAAGATCTCCTACCCTGCTGAATTTAAAAATGATCAGTATAACAGTTCAAAATAAGTCATTTTTTTTCCCCTGAAAATTGATTCTGACAGTTTAATTCATATTAATCATCACGAGATGATTCACATGAAATGTCAGTTTTTTAAACATAAAATAATTATTCAGAACTATAAAACCACCACAAGTATATCTGCTAAATTCAGCATCAGAGCAGTATATAGGTTAATGTTACAACCCAAGGGTAAATGCCTTCAGGGAAACAATCAATTCAATGACATTTGCATATATATTACCATTATGTATCCTAAATATAGGGACACCTTGACTCTATTTTTCTCATCCAGTTTACTACTGGCTAAGTGGCAAAAATTGCTGAATGAGTAGCAAACTGTGTAGACTCTGATCAGAAGCGACATTCCTTGGCATATGATAGATCTAGTCTATGCTGTTTGTTCATTACCCACAATATACGTTTTCATTGAGAACTAAGAAAAATATAAATACTGTTTGGTTGAAAAAAGCGCCTTATCAAGAGCTATGTAATACCACCTACCTTACCCACTTTGCCATGCCATAGCTCTAAATAAGGTGCTTTTTTCAACCAAACAGTTCTGAATTTTTTCTTATTTCTCTATTAAAATATATGTTGTGGAACTTACTAAAAGCGCCTCACAAAAATATATGTTGTGGAACTTACTAAAAGCACCTCACAAAGGCGCTTCATACATAAAATTCTCCGAAGACTTTTTAAGGAGTAGTTTTAGATGATTTGTTTGTGTTGAGGTTTTACGGCCCAGTCAACCCAATGGGATCATGTCGAGCGCGGTCAGTTTACCTAACCACACGTTTACTGGGCAGGCTTAGTCCTCTAAGCGGTTAACCAGTATTGTGCACAGTCTTTCGCCAGAAACTGACAACTGCCCTTCTTGAATCAGCGGAAGGGAGAGAATGACCGTAGAAAATATTTCATGATCAATCTCCACGAAAGAATGTTGCCGACCTCGGCGGGGGTTGAACCTGCGACCTCCTGGTCTCCAGTCGGACGGCGCATCCAACTGAGCCACCGAGGCCGGTAGTTTTAGATGATAACTCTGGGATAAATTTTGTAATTTTAGCAAGGCAATTCTAATGTAGGTTTTTTTGGTGAAATAACAAAACTTATTCTAGAATATTCTCAAAAAATACTCCTTCTTAACAAGTTAGCAGATTCTAATTGTTTTTTTTACAGTCTGACCAGTTTACTCCTGTATTTTGTGAGTCTAGGTACACTATAGATCCAATACATCGCAGCCTATTATTTTGTGAAATCCAGTACATCACGAATTGGCTGTTGATCCTAAACAAGCTGGCTTCCTTCAAAAAAGGAATCCAATACCTGGGCTGGCAATTTTTCTAAACTTTGGGTTTGGTTTATTATTAAAACAAACAAGATAATCGATTCACCAACAATTTATTTGTAGAAAAATAATGCAAATGTCTTGGGCAGATAACGCCGTAAACATTTTACGAACTTTGCCCACTAGCAATCCCAAACCAGATCTCCTTAATGTCAATGCATATAGCAAGTTTGGTGAAAATCCCTTGTTATTTACTAAAGTTATAGTCCGGAAACGAAAATATGGGCATGTCTCGGGCAGATAACGCCGTTAAAAATTGACGAAATTTGCCCATTAGCAATCCCAAACCAGATCTTCACAATATCAATGCACATACCAAGTTGGTGAAAATCCATTCATGTTTACTCAAGTTATCACCCCGAAACGAAAAACGGACGGACGGCGGAAGGACGGATGGACTCATGGATGACCAACGTGAAACCATAATACTATTGTGTGGCGGCGTATAAAAATCACAAACACAAGCAAATGACAGAAATTTCTGCACATTATATAATGCTAAAATTTGCTAAAGTCTCATGAAAACATTTGAATCGTTTAAAACTGAAGCAGCAGACAAAATAAATATAAATTTGTTATCTGATTACTATACTTAGAGGCAAAAATAAGTATACAGGTATTTCATTTTCAATTTGGCTCTCAGTTTTTGCATCTCTGCATAAACAAAGGGTGCCAAAGTTGAGCATAATCATTTACACACAATTTGGAAGAATTTTTGTTCTAATCCGTCGAAGGATAACAAAACTGTATCGATTCAGCTGAACATGGGGTCTGATTCAATGTTTTGTATTGAGTTGTTTCCCTTTAAACATGGGGTTCCGATACTGGCTAGTCAACTGACTCCTCCTTCAGAAGGCTATAACCACGCCCATGCATAAATCCTTAGACAAACAATATCGTGATACCTGTATTTGTCAATGAAATCTGCATTCGTACCTGTATTTATCAATGAAAAAGTACATAGTTAATGTTGTTTGTCTAAGCAATAACATTAACCGTTAACTGCTAAGCTAGTTTGGTTGGTCAGATTTTGGTGTCATTTACTGGCCAGGTGATTTCACGGAGGACTCAATTGATGATTTTACTTGCATCAAGTCAATACGAGGATTAATTTAGTACAAGAATGTGTCACATACCAAAATGAATCACAAAGCAAAGTGCCAACTTTTCAATCCAAGAAAAGGTTGTTTTTGCCAGTTTTGTGCCACTTCTGTTGGAATGCACTGTGTTTCAATGGGATGTTCATTCGAGATTTTCTATTCCATAAACTTATAGACTGTTTGATGTTTTATTCAGAAAAATAATGCATTCTGGTATTGATTTTTTGCGCATAAGTTGCATCACACTTTATGTCAAACAATCCACTCAGCATCAATCAGTACATGTGTGGATTATAATTGGCAAACAATAAATTATATTCCCCATTTTTTTTGTCATAACCAGTATCATTATTGAGTACCTAAATCTACTCAATACTCGAGCAGTCAATGATACCCACAAACTAATTTTGTCTAACCAGTGAAAATGGTCCTTTTCAGGACCAACCAACACACCCAGTTCTTAGTCTTTTTCAATGCCCATTTTAAACTTCTCTAGCAAATAATAATTTTAAAAGAAAACAAAAAAAACAAACAAAAAACTTTGATAAATGATAGTTTTTTTGGGTCACAACATTTTGGGGTATAAGTGAAGGGAAGCAACTCAAATTTCACAAGCACAACTTGGGCAATTTGAGTTGCTTCCCTTCACTGTTCCAGGGAACCAGAACATCCAAAATGGCATCCTTAATTGTAGACTGCTTCACAGTTCGACAAATTTACAATCGTAAAGATTGACGACTGTAGTAAACCATAAACACGTGCTCAATTCCGCCGCTGGCATTGGCTGATGACAACACGTCATCCTGTAAACAAATTGGTATCGGATTCTCCCTGTTTTATTTATGGAACAGCAGCTCTATCAGTGTTTTATTGTTTATTTCTGATTACGTACATTTTAAAATGATGCCTGGTGTAGCAAGCAATTTAAACCCTGATCAGATTCTGAATTTTGCAGTGTCTGATCTGGGATCATCTGGGTAGTAAATAACTTATGTCCGTTTAGAAGACATTAGGCGTGAAATGGGTTAGTATAACCAATAGAACCATATATGCTTTTTTAAGACATTTTTGCCCTTAAAGTGCCAATCACTACTGCAGCAGACGACATTTATATTATTTTAGCAGACGATTCATCTTGTTTCTTGTGTGTGTGTGTGTGTGTGTGTGTGTGTGTGTGTGTGTGTGTGTGTGTGTGTGTGTGTGTGTGTGTGTGTGTAAAATGTCATCTTCCAAAAAACTCGCCTGGCGCTTTAAGAGTTCAAGCATTCATTGCAGTCATAATGTTTACACTGGTGACTATATACAGAAATACCTTCTTACCTGTTGACAGAAGCTTAAAGCACCAATTATCACAACTGCAGCAGATGACTGTTTGATTTATCAAGGTTTCAAAATAAGAAAAGTCTTGAATTTCTGCAGCAGAGAATTCACATAAACACCAAGGCTTGTTTTCTTTGAAAAAAATGGAAAAAAAAAGTCGTCTGCTACAAATTGTGCTTGGCGCTTTAAGGGTTAAAATAACAAATTGCAAGCTACAGTTTCAATGTAGCTGCACAATAGATCAAATTGGGGAAGCCTGTCTATTTATATACCAGAAGTAAACGCTTGAATTAGCAAGCGCTCAATGTGATCTAGATTACCAGGGAGCATTTTGTCTCGGTAAAAATTGGTTTTCTACAGTCCTCGTTCTACGAGGTCATGTGGAGCAGTCTACCTGAATTGTCAATTGCGTGATTTGTTTATCAGCTGGTCCTGATTAAAATTATTTGTTAGACTTGACGCCCCATTGTATGTACTGCCATTGAGCAATTCTAATCCTATTTTAAGTAGGACATACGTCTGATAGCTTGACTGAATGCTATTTATCAGCAATGTCTCTGCAAACTACCATGGTGACAAAAGTTAGGCAAGCATGGTACATGTCTTGACTTATATCATGTTCGTTGTACCATGACTGCGGACTTGGACCCCTAGTATTGTGATATATTGGATTACAGAGTACACGCATGTATAAAATTTGCATGTCCCAAGAGAACTGTTTGTTTGTGTTGAGGTTTTACGGCCCAGTCAACCCATTAGGGTCATGTCAAATGTGGTCAGTTTACCTAGCCACACATTTTCCTGGGCAGGCTTAGTCCTCAAAGCGATGCAGGCTTAGTCCTCAAAGCGATTCACCAGTACATGTGCACATTCTTTCATCAGAAACTGTCAATTGCCCTTCTTGTATCAGCGGAAGGGAGAGAATGACTGTAGAAAGTTTTTGTTTGTGTTGAGGTTTTACGGCCCAGTCAACCCAATGGGGTCATGTCGAGCGCGGTCAGTTTACCTAACCACACGTTTACTGGGCAGACTTAGTCCTCTAAGCAATTCACCAGTATTGTGCACATTCTTTTGCCATAAACTGACAACTGCCCTTCTTGAATCAGCGGAAGGGGACTGTAGAAAGTACTTCATGATAAATCGCCATGAACAAATGTTGCAGGACCCGGTGGGGATTGAACCCGCGACCTCCTGTGCATATGACTGAGCCACTAAGGCCAGCAAAGAGTCCCAGAGAAAAAATGAGTGAATGAAGTGGGTCTTGAAGGTAAAAAGATTACTGATAGTCTCCAGGAGCAAATTCCAAAACCCACACATTTTCATGAAGAAGAAGGGCCTTTATCAGGTAAATGGAAAAAATAACCTCCGTCACTTTTTTTTTCCCAAAAGTACAAATCTGACAGAAAATAACGGAAATTTAATGCATATTGATTAAGTTCCTATGATAGACAGATATTAAAAAAAATATCAAATTAAAATTGTTGGTCAGTATTACAAGATTTTATTTTTGATCAACAAAGTCATTATTTTTCCGCACCCTAATAACGATGCCTTGAGTATGACATGTCAAAACAAACAAAATTGGCATCCTCTTGAACTTCTACATAACGTTTTTATAATATTTTAATACCAAAATGATTTTTCTGGATTGCTTTGTGTTTATTTGACGTTTTTACGCAATTTATCAAATAAAAAATCCGTTACACAAAGACCCGTTTTGCCGGTTATGCTGTCGGTCAAAATAACGAATTTTTTATTTGATCTGAGACAGGGAACTCGTCTCAAAACTGGACAGATTCATTATATCCATTTCAAGAGCAGTTGTTATACTGTTAGTTTATAATTTTTACTTGATGAAAGATCATTCGTTCTTGAAAAAAGACCGAATGTTTACAACAACGGTATCTGTCGGTCAACTTCATAACATCCGATCATATCGTCATACCGCGTAATGTGGAAGAATGCTCGGATGATTTTCACGCTGGACTAAGTTGTATCAACACCGTCTAGTGATCTACGTCATCAATTTTTGTGAGACCGCTTCAATATGAACGATAGCAAGAAAAGTAATTTGTCGGTCAAATATTTTTTCCGTTGTAACGTCCGTCACATAACAACCAGTGGATGAAATATTAAGTTCTGGTTGTTACTTGATGTTCAATGGTTTCTAGTGTGTATTCTTTTAATAATATTACCCAACAAAGGCTGAAATTTTGTTTAGAGATGGCAAACTTTCGACGAGCACAAACGGCTGTTACATTTGACAGAATCTGTCTGATGCAGCGTTTTGTTTGACACGATTGTATTACCCCGGAATGTCAGAGGTAACTGCCGAACAGATAGCAGTTTGTTCTAGCAACAAAATATCAATACAGTTTATGATAATTATCTCATTTTGTGATTTTTAAAGTTAGTTGTTTGGTTTAAATCAAATTAATTGGTATCTCTCTGAATCATTCTCTACTTATAAAATTTTCGTATGCCCGTAACATTTTGACAGCTTTTTCAGTGACTGGAAGTAACAATTGACATGAAAAAGTTGTCCATAGTAATGTCCGATCAAAGTTTGTTTTCATCAACAGCACAAGTTCTTCTCATGAGCTAATATCCATCATAATTGAAAAATTCTCAGGATTTTGTTTTTGAAGTTTTTTCTTTGGAGCAAAATCAACTGTGCAATGTAAGAGTATTCCGTTACATTTTGACATAACTATTTTTTTTTTATGTTAAATTTGACAAACATTCTCAAAACACCTGGGTCAATAGTAACTGCTGATTAGGTTTTCCTTTGGCTGGTAAGCACGCGGCTCTGCGATTGTTCAGGGCCTACTTCAGTGCTAGGATGTGATCAACCTTCAGGCTAAACCTGAGCCCCTTGGCTTGGTCCTGTCGCTTATAGGCCACCAGCTTCCTCTGGATGACTTTGCGGAGCTGCTGCTTGGTGAGTGTGCGTGCACCCTCAGAGGGGGGGGATGGATACTACCCGCTCGAGCTGGCTGAGATACTCCACCCATGAGACTGCATGAGACCCTGGCTCGAGTGAACGGTGAGGGCATAGCCAAGAGCCCATTCCTGGCCCCACTTGCCGTCGAGGATCTCGCGGGCATATTTCAAGGGCACCTCGAGCTCTTGCTGGTCTCGCCTGCCATCCAGCAAGGGCCCAGCGATGGTGACCATGATGTTTTGCCATCGAGTATCCTTGGGACGATATAACAGAGGCAGGGAGGTGTCCGGGAAATACTCCTCATGGCGCTCGAACAGCAGCCTCTGGGCCCTGTCTCGAACCTTCTGCCTTGAGGTCTGAGATCACATGGCTTCCAGGCCTCCAAGAAGCGTTCCCACCTGAGGCAACCAGGAAGCGCCTTTCGCACCTCTCGGCACTGGACCCTGTCGAGCTGAAGCGGATTCGCTTCTTGAGGGCTTTTGGCTCTGTGGTCTACCTCGACCCCATCTTAATAGGCGGCATGCTTGCGGAGCCAGTCGTGTGGCATTTCTCCGGTGATTGGGGGCGGCTGCCCTGATTGCCACAGCAGATGTCCTGGACGCCCCGTCCCTCGAGCCAGTCGAGGAAGGTTTACAGAGTGGGGCAGGGCACTGTGCAGACCTCGTCCCAGATGATCACATGGGGAACGAATTTCTGTCCCATCCTTTCAGGGGTCCAGTCCGTTTGGCTGCTCCATCGGAAGAAGCTGTGATAGGTCTGGGCCTGGACGCCCCCTGGCCCGCATTTCTTTTTGGCTCTGTGGTCTACCTCGACCTTTTCGTAATAGTCGGCATGCCTGCAGAGCCAGTCGTGTGGCATTTCTCCGGCGATGAGGGGCAGCCGCCCCTGATTGCCACAGCAGATGCCCTGGACTCCCCGTCCCTCGAGCCAGTCGAGGAAGGTTTGCAGAGTGGGGCAGGGCTCTGTGCAGACCTCGTCTCAGATGATCACACGGGGAACAAATTTCTGTCCCATCCTTTCAGGCGTCCAGTCCGTTTGGCCGCTCCAGCGGAAGAAGCTGTGATAGGTCTTGGCCTGGACGCCCCTGGCCCGCATTTCTTTGGCCAGGCGATGGGTCGGGGTGAAGACGAGGGGGCTTCTGGTATGGAAGAGCTCGATCGCTCGCATGGTTTTGCCGCTGCCCCCCTCGACGCTGGATCCCTGATGGGGTAGAGGCCGTACAAAACTGCGGTGAATAGGTAGGCGTTCTGATAGAACACACTGTCGATTCAAATCAATACCCCAGGGCTTGTGTTCCGAGCGACCTCGACGCCCCCCCACCCCCCCCCACCCCCCGGCCCTTCTTTCGCTCAGCCCGGACTGGATCAAACTTGTCTTTAAGGACCCAATCATCTTCAGCTTTCTCCTGGAGAAACTTGATTCACAGGAGAAACTCCGTGCCCCCCTGGGAGAGCCGCCAGAAGTTGTGTAACCCTAACGTCGGGCATCCAGTGCCAGCCTGTCGACTCTGGCATGCATGCCGTCGGCGATCTCCACATCACCGATGTCCAGAGGGTCTTCTCATTCAACCCTCCATGTAGAGAAGGCAGGGGCGGCGCCATCGATCTAGAATTTGTCTTTGGCGTCCCAAGGCTCGTAAGCCGGGAGTCTTACTGGGTTGGGGACACGATCAGGTCGGTAAATGGCCACTGTGGTCTGGAATGGGCACATCGAGGATGGGCCTATGCGAGTATTTCTTCGATCAGGTCATCCATTGTAGCCATGGCGCCAGATGGGTATATACCTTGTATCACCTTCCTCTAAATGGAAATCTTGATGGCGGCCAGACGCGCAAATTCCTTTCGCATCGCTCTTGTTGCACAACGCCACTCACTCCTATACCCGCACTGACAACAGAGCTGTTGCTTGTTAGTAACCCCTACCCCACAACCCCTGCAGGGCTGAGTGCGTGAGCCTTTACAAAGTCTCACCAGATGAACTTTACAAAAGTCCGTAAGACAGCTTTTACCACAGAGCTCCGTTGAGCTCTTGGTCAGCCATTTGCATGTGTTGTGTCCCTTGGGCATGTCGCTTGTAGTGGTATATCAGCAGTCATCCACTTCTTTAATAGATGAGCCCCAAGGCCAGCGAGGGTAGGGGCCGTCCCCAGGGGCTCTCACTATGCTCACTTGGGGGCCGCGGGGGGCACGGGCCTCAGGAAGAGCCGATGCGCGGCCGCACGCCCGAGGAGGTCGTCTTGACGTACATACAGAATTGTTTGTCTACGTGGGAGCATCTCGAAGTTGATACAAATTGTTGTCTACGCGGGAGCCCCTTTGGGCCCCCCAAAAATAAAGTCCATTCCCCCCCCCCCCCCCCCCCCTGCTGCTTTAATTCTATACATTTCCACTTTATCTTTTCAGCTGATGCAAACTTTTAAAAGAAGTGGACATCAAAGTTCCGGAAATCTGATTTTTTGTTTTGTTCTGTGATGTGGCGGGAAATAAATAAATACATTTATTAAATGTTTCATCTTGCCTTCTTTATTACTGAAGGCCTCGGTGGCTCAGTTGGATGCGCCGTCCGACTGGAGACCAGGAGGTCGCGGGTTCAACCCCCGCCGAGGTCGGCAACATTCTTTCGTGGAGATTGATCATGAAATATTTTCTACGGTCATTCTCTCCCTTCCGCTGATTCAAGAAGGGCAGTTGTCAGTTTCTGGCGAAAGAATGTGCACAATACTGGTTAACTGCTTAGAGGACTAAGCCTGCCCAGTAAACGTGTGGTTAGGTAAACTGACCGTGCTCGACATGACCCTATTGGGTTGACTGAGCCGTAAAACCTCAACACAAACAATTATTACTGAAAAGCAAGTCATACCAGACAACTCTGATAGTCTGTTCTTAAAATCATAAAGTCTATAATACTTTTAAAACTTACTTTGAATTCTTACTTAATGTTTTCAATTAGAACTATACAGTTGTTCTGGTATGTTTTGGCCCAGTATCACAGTATGTTTTGCCCCAGTATCAGAGTTTGTTAATTTATCATCTTCTGGTTTTACTTGATGTGATAAATATGCCAATAACATTATTGATTTGAACAGTAGAAATTTGCTGCAATGATTAAGTTTCTAGCGTCTAAATTTTACATTATGTCCAACATTTCACTTGTTCCAGCTTTTTTTTTTTCAGCTTTTTAACTTTGACTGGAGTGTAAGAGTGGTATTAGTACTTAATAGTTTGCATCTCAGATCAGATGCGGAGTCCATCAGTCTCTCAAAATTTGATGAAAGACAAGATAAGTAGATATGAATGGAATATCAAGTCATGTTTAACATCCGTCACTTTTCTTTATTAGTCAATCGGTCAAGTGTAACGTCCAAACACATTTACATCAATAATAGTATAAATTGCATAACGTATTACAATTATTACACACTATCAGGCAGTCAAGCTCGAATAGTAGAAACCAGACTTTTACCAGAGTGATAATTAATGCCCTTTCCACAAAGCTGACTTGACGCAAATGTAAAATGCGTTGGAAAAAGAAGTAACGTCCGTCACTTTAAAACAACCCACAAAAAGGAGAAACAGAAATCCCTCTTTTCCCAAATATTTGTTTAAAAGATATACTACACTTTTAACTCTTTAATGAAAAATTTATTTATATAAATAACAAAACATACTATGTCATATATTCACATATACATTGACCAGGTAACATCCATCACATTTACTAGGTCATAAATTATTGTTCATATTTTTTAAAGAAAATCATAAACTATCTTTTTTCTGCCAATTTTTGAAACTTTAATTATCATTTTATCAGTATAATACAAAAAAATGGCTCAAATTAGATTTTTAATAATTCAGTGTGATGGAGGTTATTTTTTCCATTTACCTGAAATAGACCCAGAACCGTAATAACCCTAAGCATTGGGATAGATTCGCCTTTGCAAACAGAGCAGACCCAGATCAGCACCGCAGACCATGGCATCTGATCAGGGTCTACACTGTTTGTCATACATACAGCAATATTTTAGACACATCAACAGGTAGTAGAATGGACTCTCAATTAGGTCAAGTACGGTAAATAGATAAGGTGTCCCAATACTTAGGGTTATTATGGTAAGAAAACATTTATCTGGACACTGGATATTTCCAAAGCTATTGAACTTCTACAGCTGTATCAGGGGTCATCCTGGAGCTTTCAGAGAGGGAGAAATTTTGCAACAATTTCAGGATTTCAGGGAGAAGTTTTTGTCCAAATTTTGGATTTCCCTATACTTTCTATACATTTTCACTTCTCCCTCAGCTCAAGATAGGGAGATGCCAGCCAGCTTAGGGAGACTTTTTCTCCCAAATCGCTAGTATTGTAACGATGATCGATTATAATCGATAATCAATCAAAAATTCAATTCTACTATCGATTGTGTTTGCTAATAATCAATTATAATCGAAAAGATTCACACCTGACTATTTTGTAAGTTATTATTCTCAAATTGCAACTTTAATGCAAGAAAGATGCAATTCTAAACTCTTCAGCTTGAAAGTATGTTAAGGAATAAGAAACGAAGTAGTGTTTCTGCAACAAATGGAAAGTCTTCAGTACACATCTTTAATGTCAAAGTCTATGAGTGTGCTGTGAGGACCTTTTACTTTTGTGATAAGGTACTGCACATAAAATTATGCATGCAAATGACAACTTAACAAGTTTTTATTAAGTTTTAAGCAGTGTAAGGATACCATTTTATCTTTCTGGGTGATGGGACCTGTTTTTGCCTTTCATTTGATAGCTTTCGATTATAATCAATAATCAATTGAAACCTCCTGTCCGATTATTTTCGATGATTGATTATAATAAATCCCACAACTGGACAACACTACAAATCGTCCTCTAGGATGACCCCTTTGTATGAACCCGCAAAATCATGACAACGTTGAGGCTAGACATAACTGTTAACCATGCTGTCATGTGTGAAGAATTCACTATCGGGCGTTACTCTATGATGATCTAAAACCAGTCTGCCATACTTCTGGTAGAGTGGGGAACATCATCAATGTATATTCACAACTCCAGATAAATCGCTTTTCTTCAACTAGAAGGTACTGATATTTTTCTTATTTCTCCATGAAACATGTTCTGTGGGTACTCATTAGAAGCCTCTTTTTAGATGCTATAATGAGTACCCACAAAGTATGTCTTCAGGGAGAATTAAGAAAAATATCAAAACTTTTGGTTTAAGAAAGCGCCTTATCAAGAGCCTTTACACCATGCAAATCAAATTGGAAATTTCTCAATAGTTCTGATTTCTGTGCATATTAATAAGGCCCTATTAATAATCCATCCATTTTTTTTTTAAACTTTACGGTAAATGTCCTAAAATTTTGAACACTTTATTCTCTACTATTCTGGCCTAAATTATGCTTCTTATGCACTTGTTTGTTAAAATACTTAGTGGAATGGCAAACAGTGTGGACCCTGATCAGACTGCTCCTTCAGGAGCAGTCTGATCTGGGTCTGCACTGTTTGCATATGTCATTTTATCAGAAACTTTGGTGTTTGAATTTTAAGGACATTTACCGTAGTTAATGTTTTTTCTTCCACTGAACTTGCATATTTTTGTTTATTTTTTTCACCAAACTGTACTTTGACCGAGAACTGCCCACTTGTTTTCATGAAGAAATAAGAAAATACTTATCTGGATCCTCTTCCCAAATATAAGGGTTCTAACTGCATTTTGAAACTGGGAGCAAATCTGCTCCGTTAACTTTTTTTTTTTTTACCACGAATGTATAGCAGCATATAGACTTCAATTTTGAGGGTGCAAGACAAATCTGGAGGGTAAATAACCCTCTGCAAAGGGTTAATGGGAATTATACATCTGTATGAACCCGCAAAATCACAACAACGTTAAGGTTAGACATAACTGTTAACCATGCTGTCATGTGTGAAGAATTCACTATCGGGCTTTACTCTGTGATGATCTAAAACCATTCTGCCATACTTCCGGTAGAGTGGGGAACATCATCAATGTATATTACAGTGCTGGATAAGGCACATTTTTTAACCAAAACGTAGATTTTTTTCCCCAATTTTCTCCATGAACACATTGAGGGTTGAGCGCAAGACTATAGTAACTCAAACATATTTTTGAAACCCTTGTTTAGGGGCAACTTGGACCCCTTTGTAAACAATGCAAATTTAGGGGTTTTTTTTGGTTTTTTTTGTGTTATAGTTTTACGGCCCAGTCAACCCAATGGGGTCATGTCGAGCGCGGTCAGTTTACCTAACCACACGTTTACTGGGCAGGCTTAGTCCTCTAAGCGGTTAACTAGTATTGTGCACATTCTTTCGCCAGAAACTGACAACTGCCCTTCTTGAATCAGCGGAAGGGAGAGAATGACCCTAGAAAATATTTCATGATCAATCTCCACGAAAGAATGTTGCCGACATCGGCACAAATTTAGGTGCCATTGCTCATACGAGCAATGGCACCTAAATTTTCATTGTTTACAGAAAGAAATGTTGTAATCTTCATAATGCCTTCATGGTGAGGAGATTAGGTTTGGGGAAAAACAACCATCTGTCTTACGCTAGTCTTGCGCTCAGCCCTCGACTTATGTTATGGGTACTCATTCGTATTTCTCAACGAAAATGTATGTTGTGGGGACTCATTAGAAGCGCCCCACCAAGGTGCTTCTAATGAGTACCCACAACATAGTGTTTTATGGCGAACCAAGAAAAATATGTGGATACCCCTCTTATCTGGAGCTATGATATTCAAGAGAGCCAGACATGCCGCATATTACAAATAAAATTGGAAATTACTCAATAGTTCTGATTCATTTGCATATCAATAATCCAGAGCTCGATAAGGTGTTTTTAAGGGGTTTTTAAGGTGTGTGTGTGTGGGGGGGGGGGGGGGGGGGGGGTGGAGGTTTCCAACAAAAAAGTATTAAAACTACTTTTCTTATTTGATCTCAAAAACATGATATGGGTGCAGTGCAGTTCTAATAAGTCGGTACTCACAAGGTAATTTTTCTGGGAGAAATAAAAAAATATTTACCTGCCTCTTATCTGAAGCATTGCTATTGGTTGACTTTTTTTTTTTCTTTTTTTTTTTTATTTTAACGGTTAACTCTGGTTCTGCTGAACCTGGATATGCCTTCCTTTTACAAAGAGTGTAGATCCAGATCAGTTGGCTTCTGAAGAAGCCAAAATCTGGATCTACACTGTTTGTCATAACATGTGATCAACAAATTGGATCAAGTAATCAGACTGGCTGAAAATTAGAAGTGGGCGTGGCATCCTAATTTATTCAGCATGACAAGGGTTAAAACATCCTCTGTACCCTTTTTGCCCTGCAGACCAAATCAGATATAGCAAACAGAGTAGATCCATTATGAGCCATCTCATCTGGATTCACAAAGTTTGCCATTCTGTTTTAGGTTTCTGACTAAACTCCTATTTGGAACAATGGTTCTGACCAAAGTCAAAGATGGATGCAGGGTTTTCCTCCCTCAAAAACACAAGACTTGGCCCCTTTTTGACTCTGATGTCCCCTAAACCTTCATCTTAGAGAGACATTGATGTCCCTTAAAATTTGCATATTTTCTGAAAAATTCAAGCAATCAACCCCAGAAATTACCCCGTATGTCCCCTAAAATATGGGTCAAAAGAAACATATGTCTTCTTAAATTTCTGATGGAAAACCCTGAGCAATGATTTCATTTCAGAAACTCAGGAATGAAAGGATACAGAAATATCAAACAACAAAAGTTGGCAGTGATTTCCTACACTCTGTAATCTCTCGTCTGCTAGACGTCAATAAACTATTTAATCCGTGCAGCGAGACCATGTCTAGTTCTTGGGCCACAGTTTCCCCTACTGCTTAGTGCTTAAGAGAGCAAACAACATAGGTTCTGGCGAGACTGCCCCTATGAGCAGGCTCACCCGAACCTCTGCTGTTCACATATGCTATAGCAACCCTTTTCCCATGAACTGGCTTATTTTTTACTTATATAAGCATGGCATAGGTCTAGATAAGAGTGGGTATCAGGTAAATAGTTTTCTTATTTCTTGACGAAAACATATGTTGTGGGTACTCATTAGAAGTGCCTCAGTGAGGTGCTTCTAATGAGTACCCACAACATATGCCTCAGCAAGGCGCTTCTAATGAGTACTCACAACATATGAATTTGTCGAGAAAAAAGAAAAATATAGACACTTTTTAGTTGAAAAAAGCACCTTATCAAGAGCTATGAATGGAATCGGGGCTACTGGACACATGGAAAACAGTATACCCTTCCCCACAAACATAATTACATACTTTTGTTGTGTAATATATTTTCTGAGTAACCATGGCTCCAGATAAGACACTTTGATGATCAATTAGAAGGACCTGGTTAATATTTGATCTACCTTGGACTTTACCCGTGAAGGGAGGTAATAGACTGGAGGGAGGTAATAAGGGAGGTAACTGCTGCTATCTCATATTAAGAACACTGGGAGTTGCCTCCTTTGCAAGTGTACTGATTCTCCCTAAAGCAAACAATTCCTGCAACATTATACACACAGCACAGTCTATAAAGATTCTCTTTTACTGGAAGAATTAAATCAAAATAAAATGTAATCAAATGCCCTCTATAATTAAGTGCACGCCATTTTTGTCAGTTTAAAACTGTTGAAAATTGACAAAAAATACTGAGTAATAATCGGAAGCAAGATATGGTCAGTATCATTTGATATATTAGATTTCAACCCAATCCAATGATTTGTTCCCATGATATTGAGTGGAAACCATTTTTGTCGATAAACAAGGGCAGTAACTGTCAAACGTTAACAGTTTTGTCACTTAATAATCACAAACTACTCACCCTCAATAATATAAACGTGTATGCAAAAAGTGAATAAAATCCATCTAAAATTTAGAGAGGAAACCAATCGTTGATGGACAAAAAATACACTGACATGTCCAAAGTTTTCAAACACAAAAGTATACCTTCGTCAACCTGTCACATGGATGGACAGATGGATAGACAAACACAGTGTGAGAAACATAATACCCCAACACTACTGTGTGGCGGTGTATAAAAAATTTCAGCACTGAAATAATACATATAAACTAATATTCCTGAACAACCTATTTATCTAAGACACTGTATCTGTCAAAAAGGCAATCAGAAGACGATAAGAAGAGGACTTACCGGGTTATCAAGTTGCATCTCGGCTCCCCCGCTGGTTCCCCGGTCAGAAGTCATGAGGGCAGCCAAGTTTCTATCTACCTGGTACTTCAGATCCACCTGCAATAGATCATAATTATCTTTGTTATGTAAACTACCCTTATACAGCCATGCGAAACTGGACTAGCATAGGTCTAAGAGAGTGTATCAGGTAAATAATATTTTTCTTATTTCTCCACAAAAATAATTTTTTTAAAATATAAATTGTGGATACTCATTAGAAGCTCCCCAAGGCACAAGCTTCTAAAGAGTACCTACAACATACATTTTCATGGAGAAATAAGAAGACATAAAATATCAATACTTTTGCATAGCTCTAGTTAAGGCACTTTTTTCAATCCAAAAGTATTGATATTTTTCTTATTTCTTCACGAAAACATATATTGTAGGTACTCATTAGAAGCACCTCACTGAGGCACTTCTAATGAGTACCCACAACATATGTTTTTGTGGAGAAATAAGAAAAATATTAACCTGACACCCATTCTTATCTAGACCTAAGCTTTTGGTTTGAAAAAAAAAAAACAACATCTTATCAAGAGCTATGGACCAGTCAACATTTATTTCATTTTTTTTCCCCAAGAATACTGCATGGCAGCTATGCAATGACTGTTTCACTCAGGTACACGAGTTGTGGCCCAAAGGTCTCTCGTTTATGTTGACCCTTGTGTTTAGCTCTATTTCTAATTAACTGTAACACTACAACCCTTGTGTCATAATGTCCAATCTCATTTCAAATTCTTGTTTAAGGACACGTCAACCTCTGTGGGTCATTTTGCATCATCTCCATGAGAAAGGGAGAAAAGGAACAGAAGAGCTAGAAGAAGAGAGGGATGAGAGAAATAAAGGATGAAGGAAACAGTGAATGATGCAAAAGCAGAATACTAACACATCACCTGCCTCCACTTGCTGCAAGAACAAAAGACACTTACCACCACCCCACCATCCCAAAACAAGCTTCGTATTCTATACCATGTGCATGTGTGGGTTTGAGCATTTTTTAACACCACTGACCAGACTCGCCAAAACAATAAATCTTCGTGTTTGAAGTCAGAACTGCTGGCCCAGTTGTTGAGCTGCAGGACCTGACTCTACTCTGAATGTTACACACAGCATAAAATGAAAGCAATCTGGGCCTAGTTGTTCAAAGCATCGTTAGCTTAACGACTCGTTAGGTCAAAAAGTTAACTGTTCTAGTAAGTAACCATGATATCTAGTTCTGAGGTATTTTTGCTGAAGAAATGTGAGTAGCTTTTGCAAATGCAAAAGCTACTCACATTTTTGCAGCAAAAATATTAGCATATATGTCATATTTAACGATGAAAGTTTTGAGGATACGTTAACTAATGACATTGTTAGTTTCAAACAACTCGGCCCTGGTGTGATCTAGGTATACAGTTTGCTTGTGTCTGTTTGTCTGAAAAGTTACTACATATATAAATTAGTGTTCCTGATCAGACCTAGGGCTGTACTGTTATACATATAATACAAAAGCCACTTGATTTGATCAAAGTCTACATCGTTTGCTAAAGCTTGTTTGTCTGAAAATTACCAGTATTTAGGGTACCTACACAGCATGCATATATTCTAAACCTATTTCTCCATAAAAACTTATGTTGTGGGTACTCATTAGAAGCACCTCACCGGGCCACTTCTAAGGAGTACCACGTTTCCATAGAGAACTGAGAAAAATACTAGTACTTTTTGCTTGAAATAAAGCATGAAACGACAATACCCCTGCCATTATTGTGTCGCTGGCCTAAAACTGTCAAAAATTGATTGATTTTGCGCATTAGCAATCCCAAACCAGATTTCCAAAACATCAAAGCACACATCAAGTTTGGTGAAAATCCAATGACATTTACTTAAGTTATCCGGAAACGAAAATACAGATTGACATACAACTGATGGAAGGACAGACTGAGGGATAGACACAAGGACGACCAACATGATACCATAATACCCAATCACTATCGTGTGGCGGGGTATAAAAATTGCCTTATCTGGAGCTATGAGAATATATAATGGTTTCAGGTCATTTTAGTCTGGGCCTGTTATTGTTTGGAGCTATTTCATTTAGTACCCCACGAATGTAGTAAAGATTTCAAGAAATTCATTCAGATGTGTAAATGCAGGGTTTTCCCTCAGAGTTTTAAAATGAGGGTCCCAGGGACTCCCTTATGTGGAATTAAGGGGTCCTTTAATAAAACTAAGGGGTATGTTGTATTAAAGCTGTAAACCCTTAAAGCACTAATCACAACTACAGCAGACGCAACTTTGAAATGCTTAATGTTTCAGAGAAAATAAGACTTTAAGTTGACATTTCATGTGAATCATCTGCTAGGCAGATGATTCACATGAAATGTCAGGTCTCATTTCCTCTGAAAAACAACAAAAAGAATTTTAGAATGTCGTCTGCAACAAATCTGCTCAGTGCTTTAAGGGTTAACTGTTGACACAATAATGATAATTCTTACCCTTTAGATCACAAATAGATTAACATACAAAGCCATAGATAAGTGAAAGAAATATTGGATTATTAATATCTGCATCACTAAGGATCCTTGCCCCTAAAATTTGAGCGTCCAGAACAAGGTTTTGGGAGTAAAAACTGCCAAAATGCGAATCAGGGAAAACCTAGGTAATGGATGTTTGGATCTGGATACGGTATCTGGATACGGTATCATACCCTAGACTGTGAGGCTAAGGATACAGAATTGTACCTGGAGACATGCAGTCTAGGGGTATGGACCTGTACTGGCAGAGTTTGCACAAATATTTCAAAGTTTGTCTGACATCTGTCAGACAAATGATTAAAATGTAATTGTTTAGGCCAGAGGAAATTATTAGATGCTCATCCAGATTTTGGCAAAAAGTTTTATTTTTTCTATTTTCAGACTTATGATCTTGTAACGTACATGTATATATATAGTATTTTGGAAAAGATACAAGGAAGCTTAAATAAAGTGAATAAATTATCTGTTGTCTTTTTATTTTGTAAGGAAACACAGTAAACTGAAATGTGAACTGTAATACACATCATGACTAGATTATTTTAACTCTTTCCCCGCTAGTGGCGACTTTTGCCCTCTGCTGATAACCTTAGCAAGCAGTCTGGACCCAGATCAGGCCCGACAAAACATTGGGCCTGATGGGTATCCAAACTGTTTGAATTCTGACAGTATTCCTGAAAGTTTTTTTTTTTGAAAAAGTTAATTTTAATCTAATTAATTAATTTAAAACAAAATCCACAGACGAAAAAAAGCATGGCATTGGCAGAGCTTGAATACTTCATGATTTGTTGTCCTGTGCTTTACCTGAATGCATTTCCATCTTGGAAAACACTATTTATCATCTGTTTCACAGTTAGTTCACAAAGAGTGAAAACCACCTGCTTTCATTGCAGTCTTCAGTCCCACAGTAGAAAGTTACTTGAAACAGACATTTTCAAAACCACTGGTATAATATGCAAATTCCATCATGTCACTGCAGTTCAAATTTTTCCTCACAAAGACCCCTTTTAACATGCAGGCATGAAGCTGGCCCAGAAAAACAGGGAGACATCATGTCAGACATCATGTCTCCCTCATGGGGAGACATCATGTCTCCCTCATGGTAAATTAGAGACATGTTCCATGATCAGGGAGATGTGACAATCCCAGCCTGCTTAACTGGTGTGGTGAACGCTGCCAAACTAAAAAATTTATTAAATGATTTTAACATTCTATTTGTTTTTGTTTGTTATTATTATTATTATTATTATTTCAGTGGTAACAATACTTGAAGCCTTTCATTATTTTTTGATTATAAAGCAGATATTTATATTTTGTAATTTCTTTGGCAAATGATTCGAGGTGCAGTTCTCAAGAAATACTGAACTAATCCTAGCAGTGGCACCACTCCTCAACTGGCTTTCAATTTTCATTTCAATTCGGTACCCCACCGCACTGTCTGCAGTTATCTTTTAATCTTGTGTGTTATTGACATTGAGGTTTTTTGTTAGTGAAGTTAAATATTTATCAATCAACCAATTAATGCTCTCTTACACATCACCGCAAATATATACATCACATTCTGATCATGGATCTGTGTGGAGCTTCCCACAAAACGTCATTTCAATGTTTACTTTGCACCGTATTGTGATAGCTATATGATGCAACAAAAAGTCTGGGTCTTGTTTATATGCCGAAGATTCGATCTTCTGCTAAAATTCTCAGAAAAATAATTGGTGCAGTTTGGGTCTATTTTTAATATATGTGTATGTTTCGAATACATTTCTGACAAGGAAAGCAGCAGGTGGCTGTGAATTTTCAACCACAACACGTGTGAAAACTGCCTGGAAGAAGTTCAAGGATCTGCTACCAGTTCTCTCTTCACACAACCTCTCTTTCAAAACATGTGGCAGTGTGTACAGCTCTTGTGTGCAGAGCGCAATGCTCCATGCCAGCGAGACTTGGCCGTTGACAAAGCCAAACTTCCAGCGTCTGCAGCGAAATGACAGGGTAATGATCAGACAGATCTGCAATGTCAGGGCGCAAGACATTGTCACTACCAGATCCAATGAGCTACTTGTGCGGCTTGGCACTGAGGATTCTGGACCTCATTCTGAAGACTCTGATGGTATGGACATGTGGAACGCTCCAATGGTGCAGTCAAGATAGACTTTGACATACAGGTCAGTGCTTGCACTAACTGTCAAAATCAGGAAGTCCCAGGACTTCCTAGCTCCAATATCTGGAAGTCCTGGTGATTAAATTTTTTCACTCACTTTCAGAAATTAACCTCAATATTCTTAAACTCTCATTTATGGAGTTTGTTTGTGTTGAGGTTTTACGGCCCAGTCAACCCATTTGGGTCATGTCGAGCGCTGTCAATTTACCTAACCACACGTTTACTGGGCAGACTTAGTCCTCTAAGCGGTTTACCAGTATTGTGCACATTCTTTCGCCATAAACTGACAACTGCCCTTCTTGAATCAGCGGAAGGGAGAGAATGACCGTAGAAAATATTTCATGATCAATCTCCACGAAGGAATGTTGCCGCCCTTGGCGGGGGTTGAACCCGCGACCTCCTGGTCTCCAGTCGGACAGCGCATCCAACTGAGCCACCGAGGCCGGCTCTCATTTATGGAGTAAAACCACCATTCTTAAGCTAAATAACACATTAATTCATTCTAAATTTTTGTTATAAATGACTAAATTTCTTTAAAAGTTGGGAGTCCCATCCTCGGTAACCCAGGTGTGACCCATTACGTTACACTTCATTCATCACCCCTGGGACAACTCGCTTACGTTTCTTCGTCCTCATGAATTATTAATGAGGGCATCTGATTGGTGATCTCAGTATTTCCATGAGAAATTTTGATCTATTTTTATCTGGCGTACTCCGCAAATAACGTCATCGTTCTATGTTTGTTTTGCGAATATCCAATCACATAGTTCGTTGCAATCCAGGCATGGTATTGATTGCTGACGAAAACGTTTATCGGGTTTTCCTGAGTTATTTTTAGTAACGGAAGAAGAACAAATGAATCTTGCGCAGAAGAGAGTAGCGCTATGTTAGCGGCATTTTGATTAGCTATTGAGGTATTCCCCGGTGTTATGAATATTCATAGAAAACGACGTTTCGTCAGTCAGTTGTCCCAGGGGTGATGAATGAAGTGTAACGTAATGGATCACACCTGGGTTACCGAGGATGTGGGAGTCCCAGACTTCCTGGCATTGATTTTTGGAAGTCCCAGGGCAATTTTTGGGAGTCTCTGACTCCCAGACTTCCCTTAATGCAAGCACTGCAGGACGATGGAAAACATGGGCCTGGGAGGCCCAAGATGACATGGAAGCAGCTGACAGAGAGGGATTGCAGAGAGTGGAAGCTCTCAGCTATCAACCCCCATGATAGACATACCTGGAGATCTGGTGTGAGATCTGCCATGCGTGCAGCAAGCCAGCTATCTGGAAGGGGGCCCACTGATGTGGATGTTGCCCCTGTACCTGCACGTTAATCAAAAATCTGATTATGATTAAAGGCTCTGCAATTTTACATGGTAATAAGTTCGTTTTTCTCACAGAGTGGTTTTCCGCCACAAGTTCATGTGACGTCACCGTTATCAGCACGTGGTTTCTTCATGTGGGAGCAAGTGAAAACGTAACTTTAACTTGTACAAGAAACGTGAACATCCCAGAATTGCGTATCGTCACCCGGTCCGCATCTGAGCAGTCCCATGAGATTCTAAAAAGGTTTACTGGACGCGTTCTCAGGACTTGCTTTTGGCCGAGAGAAATAACTATTTTAATGTGCAGAATGCGCTCGCGTAAGGTACATTTTGCTTGTCACCCGTGACCGCATGTCATCTTTCAAAAGAAAAGGTCAACATTATAATAAAACAGTGCATTTGCTTCGGTGTCCGAAAACTTTAAAAAGACAAAAAAAAAAAAAAATGATCAGGCACGTTAGAATGAGGAGGAGTGGATTGTGCACCAGTCACAATCTAGGTCAGATTGTCTGCAAACAAACAATGTGATTTTATATAAATTTTTTACTGGGAAGTGTCAAATAACTAACGAGTGAACCTGTCTACCCATAATCCTAGCCTCATGGGATGAAAGATCATGACACCTGCGTCTGTATTTTCGGTGAATTGGTCAGGATAGGCAATACACACTGAAAAATTAAGACGATGTCGACATCTCTTTTTTGTATGAACAGAGTGACATCTGCAGAAAAAAGGCAAGCATGTCGTCTGCGAACATCTTCCCTGAACATGTGTCTCATATGATCACATTCAGTATCTCCAAATGATGAACCACATTAGGATCCCAGATCTGGTAGAGAATCATCTCATTCCTGGCACTGCTTCTTACATTTATTTGCATACAATACTCTGGGACTGTTACGCTGAGAGCACAATACAACTATTGAAACATTGAAGAGTTTTGCTTTGCTGTTCATGGAGGTTTTATTTTCAAGGAGATGATTTGCCATGCTTGCGGCAGAAGTAAGTATTTTAAATGCACACGCTTAGGTATTTTCTGGTGTATTAGGGTTAGGGGTTTCAGTCTCCTTTTCTTTTTCAATCAACGAAAACGCAATAAAATTTCCTAGGCATGGGACAGCTTCACCAACTGACACATCTGGTGACATCTGTGTCAGTTCTGTTTTCTTCTGATCCAACATATAAATTTAAAGTGAATTTTTCCACATCTAGTGGGGTTTCTAGTGCGGCTGTCACAGGGGAAGAAAAAGAACATGGCCTGACCGGGACTCGAACCCAGGACCTCTCGCATAGCGTGCGAGCACTCTAGCCAACTGAGCTACCGAGCCACACTGTCAACCTGCGACAATTTCCACTGCTTAAATAGATTTGTCCCCGAATCTGCTTGGAACTGTGCCGGTACCGACGAGACAGTGTCTTTGCTGCTCGCAGCCCGAGCACGGACCCATAATGAGCCACCAAATGTCACGGGAAGAAAAAGCACATGGCCCGACCGGGACACAAACCCAGGACCTCTCGCATATTGTGCGAGCACTCTAGCCAACTGAGCTACCGAGCCACACGGTCGACCTGCAACATGGCTACTATATTGATGAAACAAGTCGGCAAAAGTCCTATTTTTGGTCACTCGTTTTGCTTCATACAAATCCTTCACAACTTTGGTTCCTTTGCTAACCTGCATCGCAAGATTGTATCATTTAATTATCAGTGCGTGGAAAAATGACAAACAAAAGACTTGTCGAAAACACCAAAATTGCAGTACATACAGAAGCGTTTCTATTCCTGTCAAAATCGAAAGTAGCATGCACTATTTCTTGCTTCCTACAGAAGAGTCTGACTGGTGCAACAAATGCTGCAGTTTACGATAATACTGGTACAGAGCTGCGGTATCGGCGGATGGTGGAAACTTTCTCACAGACAATAGTTGGATGATTTGTATATTTTCTTGCAAATAAAGAAACGGCACAGTCAGTTTCTCATAAGGACCGGCTGATATTATTATCTAATAATTTTCTCTGGCCTAAGCCATTTTTTTTTTCTTTGTGTTGAGCCAAACAAACTTTTGTCTGACATGTCCATCAATGGTTTTTGTGTAGACAAATCTGGAGCTAATTCCATAAGAATCAATGGTTTTTGTGTAGACAAATCTGGAGCTAATTCCATAAGAAGTCTTTTAGGATATCACAGACCCTAATCAGTCCATACACCTGCGACGCCAATACGCTGAACAACTTGTGTATATTCACAGCTTAGGCCAGAAAAAAAATACCTGTGTTTCAGGTGGCTCGACTGACCCTACCCAACAGCCGCCGGTCGGTAAACTTTTTTTTTTTCCAATTTCGTGCCATGTGCTTCATCCTTAGCTGTTTTGTTCCATTTCGGTAAATAGATATGACCGCCACAGATACCTTTCAGATGCTGGAAATCAGCATCTGCGTGATTGTTGACGCCCTCCAAAATGGCGACCACCATTCTCTCACCTTCTGTCTTGAAATGTGAAAAACAAGGGCATTTACAACTGTCTGTATTAATTTAGTGTAGTTTTGAAGATCTGAAAATGATGCAGTATTGAAACAGTTGTTATACATGATATATTTATAACAGAGAAAATAGCTGGAATTCTTTGATATTACATTAATTTGAAAAAAAAATAAATAAATAAATAAAATAAGTTTTTCCTACCTACCGACCCTGTTTTTTTTTCCCAAGGGTCACCTGAAAAACAGGTATTTTTTTTTTTCCTGGCCTTATCTGGTCGTGGGTAATTCTAATGTGCAATAACATAATCCACTGGCATTCTTTCAACTCAAGTTATTTCTGTCATGAGATCATGAACATGTGCTCTGCTTTTTTCTTTTTTTTTTTAATTGGTGACAAACAACATGGTGTACCTTATCATATTTGTGCAATATTATCAAAATTATTGTTCCTGCTTGCAAGATACAATTTCTAAGCTCCGAAGAATCCATGCAGCAAACAGCGTGTAGCGTTTCAATGGCATGCACAGATGCACCTGTATAGTTCTGGGCTGTTCGCATGTGCAATAAGTTACATTTCATTTATTCCCACATGAAGGAAACCATTTTTACATGTCTTTGCATCGCCCATTCTCATTGAAAATAATCTGATAAATGACGTTTATTTGATGGGTCAGTGTGTACGTGACTCTCCCCTGGTAGTCTGGTCAGTTGTTTATCAATACACAGAGCGTGTCGAGTCTGCCCAAAAAGAACGCTTTATTGTGACAGGTGATCAAAAGCCTAAAAAGGTACTGCAAACTGGCCACTTTTGTTTTGGAATGGCTATTATGGACCAAATTTTTGACATCCTTTTGAAGTCAAATTCAGTCCAACTCATTAATAATTATTTTCAGACCGAAGAAAAACCAACAGGTTTCTCAAGCCCCAGTCTCCATGTTTATGTTCCACACTCTGTCTGACCCATGTGGCTCTATATATTGACCTTTTGTCTGTATTTTTCTTCTTTTTGGTCGATATTTGTCTGTGAATTCTAAAAAGGCCGCTAGACTCTGTAGTGTTTCAATTTCAAAGACGATCAGGGTTTACTGAACTAAGCTCTATCTTTGTATCTACACTCATGACCTAACATGCGTCAATTAAAGTCTACAATTTTTTTTAAAGCTTTTTTGTACTTGATCCTGGCTTATTATTCTCAGTATTATGTATAAATATGCATGAATGAAAACCGCACAAAATATACCAGTTGTGTTTGTGAATTATGAGCTCGAAAAATAAAAATGTTTTTGGTAAAAAAAATACTGATTTACTCATCAAATACTGAACAAATGGTTTGCACATTTCTTCAGTTAGTTTGACGATATGATAAACAGGTTCCTATTAAACAATACTGCGAAGGTTTGGTGTATCATTTCAGCCCTATGACCAAATGGACATTCAATTCTCCTATACTGCATTATAAATCAACTATCACAACGGGATGGAACTGTGAGCTTTTCTGACCAAATGTCAAGGAACAATTCTTTGATTCCAGCACACTGCAGAATAATTAATGGATGGGTGCTTCCAAATTCAGGTAATTGTAATTGTTTGCATGGATTGTGACAAGACAAAAGTTGTTTTTACTTGATTAGATACATGTATCAATGTTGCAAGCATTTAGCAGAGATCAAAGCAAGATCAAGGTGGATATTTGCAGGTTCTTTAAAAATCAAATGATCATCTAAAAAGTTGGTTTGCCTTAGATTGATCATAATATGCAATAATATTCTCAAATCAGACCTGGAGTTCGAAGGAATACAAGAGGTTTGGATTTACACATTTCGGGCAGCTGACTTAAGGAGTTTCAATTAGACTTTCATCCTACCGGCATAGTCTTTCTAGTCTAGTTCTACTGTGTTATAGGGCAAATTTTCTAGAGGCTAACTGTTTGTTTCCTGGAATCAATATAGACATGGGATTACCAAGGGATAATTTTGACTTTTATAAAGGAAGTGAAAACCAAACTTATGTGATAAAACTTACTGTAAACTGTCTGTTAAGGGAATAAACAGAATTTTCCTCCACACAAATACATTGATAAAAATGAAATTATTACAAAAGTTACTCTGATTTATGTGTCTGTTAGCTTTGTTTACACTCATCCGATGCTAAGTTACTTCCAATTACCCCCTAAGGAGCCCCAGAATGAATTTAGATTTTGCAAAAACGCCTTTACCACAGTCCAATTCCGGTAAAATATAATTAATAGGTTTAAAAGCTATATGACTTCTGTGTTTTGTCTTTTACTTGTGACGAGATATTTGGGCCTCGCTTACCTAAGTGTAAAGAAATATTTCCTGAACCCTGGGCGCCGCCATCTTTAATGGCTTCCGATCTCTTTCCGCTTTGTGAAACACGAGCATGTGCCTGCATTTTTTGCAATAAAACTCACCTCAAATATATCTTTTTCGTCTTGTACTTTACACACAGTCCTAGGTCAAATCCTGCTATGATAAATTACAAATTCTTGAATACAAAAACGGCCAAATCTGTGGAAAATTAGACACTGAACATCAAATCTTGGTCTGCGAAGGTCAAATATGTGTAAAGATTTAGCTGTCATTTTCCAAGGACTAAAAGGCAAAAAACGTCTGACAACTATAAAATCATAATCATTGCTTCAAATCTATACTGCAGTACTATTATATATTTCACTATAACGTCTGCTGATAATTTTATTCAATATGGAAAATAGGTACTCGCGAGCCATATTATTGATGCAATACCAATATGGAGTCGCTGGCGAGTTTACGCCGACACACACATTTTGTGAATTTTTTTTACCTACCTTAGGGATTATATTCCACAAATATATTATTTTTACAGGATAGATATACTCTTATACTATTCATATATCCTAAAAAGAAACCCCCAAAACCGAAAAAGCAGGGGTTTTACGGAATAGAACCACCACGATTTGTGGCCCTGTTACAAATTTAGCTCTGACAAGTCACATGTAAAGAAATATCCAACATGGCAACCAACCCGAAAAGTGACATGTGTAAATCTATTTAGCATAAAAATTAGCCGAACTCTTACCCACTTTGATCATTGGAAACGATTTTTAAAATCAAAATTAATAATGTGTGTAGGAAATGATTTTGCAAAAATTATATTATTTTGTGATGCATTTGTGGAGTAAATTGGATTTCGTTCATGCTAAGTTTGTGATTGGCGCGAGAAGGCTCGTTTTACGTGACGCACTGCGCAATGAGGGTCACCATGGGGAATTCGATAATCACATTTTTCATTAATAGCTCGATATCTGTGTAAATTGTAAGAACTTTAAGAGCAGAAAATAAATACAGTAATTTTACAGCATTGTTAATCTCATAAATGAATGTTTTTTTGATGTTTATTTCCAACTGGAAGTGATATTGTCTCAGTATCATATTTTTCATTAATAAAATTATCACTCAAACGTGTCATTCAGGGCCCCAGGCACATGTTTTGGAAACAAAGATTGCGACATACCTGCACGTTCTGCAATTTTTGATTGGTTTGAGTTATGCTCCAGTCAGGAAATGTATCATGTGTTTCTAATGTTATTAAATATGTCAGCTACAAAGAGTTAAAATATGAATTTAGCAAACTGTGTGACCAACACCTTTTATGGTATGACAATGATCCACGTCAAAACATGCAAAGGTTACTTCCCTTGCACATTCTTGCAAGTTCAATAGTGTAAGGGAAACAACCTTGATGTGCAACCAGACAGCTTATGGTGTAAGGGAAATAACTAGTATTGGCTAAAATTTTATGAAAAAAACGCGGACACTAAGACTTTTTGTTAAGAAATCGACTGATTTTTAAGGAAAAGGACCTTGGACCGACTTGAAAGACAATGAGCATCGCTTTCATAGTTTACAGTAGTATGAAAAAAAAAAAAAAAAAAAAAAAACAATGCAAGTTTTTTTTTTGTTTTTTTGTTTTTTCTAGATTTCAAGATTTTTATTATCGACTGTAACTCCAACTGGAGCATTAGTCAAAATTTGCAACAAATGAAACACATGTAATTAAACATATGAGGAAAGCTGCAAACAACTGATATTGAAGAATATTCTAAACCATCCTCATGGTCACATGGCTGTGACCAAGAGTATGTATAAATCAACACCAGAGAATACAACCCTGACAAAAATAATAATTATGTGTTAGTAGAATACTGTCCAGTTGACTATTAGTTTCATAAGTGTCCTGTTGTCCCAGGTTCATATGCACCCATTAAAGCACTGACCCACTGCCGATTCAGTAACTGGCATCATACAACAAAAATCCAGAATATCCAGCCGTGAAAACCACTGCAAGTATCATCTATAAGATACATGCATGTACACTGAGTCCCAGATCAGACTGCTCCCAAGAGCAGCCAAACAAAGCTTGTACTGAAGTAAACAACACAGACCTAGATCAGAATGATCAATATAGGGCACCCCAATCCGGGCCTGTACCATTCACCATGACAAACACACCCGAAAACCCAGGATCTGCTGAGAAATCAAGACAATCTCACTAAATAACCCAGCCATTATTTATGAATGGAATTAAATGCTGATCTAGACCAAGAGTGTTTGAATTCCATTTGACTAATAGTTCAGTGTCCTTTGTAGTTATCACAATACTGAATGGCATGGCACGTGTCCAGTTCACCTTGAGTATTTTAACCCTTAAAGCGCCAAGAAAAACTGCATCTGAAAATGTCATCTGTTTATGCCGTCTGCTGAATATTCTTGCAAACTTCTCAAAGCTATTTTTTGCGTACCGGCAAACAGTGTGGACCTAGATCAGACTGCTCCTAAAGGAGCAGTCTGATCTGGGTCCACACTGTTTGCAAAAATGACTTTTAAAATCAGAAGACAAGGCAGACGACAATAGTTGTGATAGGCGCTTTAAGGGTTAATATCCATTTGACTAGAAGCTCAGTGTCCTGTTGGCTAGGAAGCTGCATGGAACTTCGTCTTTTAGTTAGTAAGGTACAACAAAAATACAAAATATCTGGACATGAGAAAGCTGCCGCAAATATCAAGATACCTGCAAAGTACAGCCCCAGATCGGATTGCTCCCAAGAGCAACCAGATCCAGACCAGTACCTTTACGAAAACACGCCTATACAGTTTTGACCCCTTAAACCCCACTTTTATACAGTAAAACTGGGGTTTACAGGGGATATACATTAATTTTCTTATTTCTGCTAAAAAACATAGATTGTGGGTACTCGTTAGAACCGCCTCGTCGAGGCGGTTCAAACAAGTATCCACAATCTATGTTTTAAGCAGAAATATGAAAACTACCAGAATTTTTTTTATCTGAAAGTTTTCATTTTTTGGTCGTAAAGTTCTCAATATATTTGAATAAGCGTGTTTTCGTAATGCAGGCAAGCAGCACACCCAGACTGCAATGTTACACAAACAAATAAACAAATCCAGATCTGCAGCACTCACCATGATAAGCATATCCGAAAACCTAGGACTTTTATAGTTGTTAAATTTCTTCACCACCACAATACCCTGCCATTGCCAATGAATGGCATAAACGACACTTTTGTGTAAATTGAATTAAATATTCCTGAAAATTTCCTGGAATGTTTTTAGCACCACTTTGCAATATTTTGCAATATTAAAAAGCAACTGTGTATCATTATTACTTGAACTCATGAGATGTTCAAATTTCACTGTATTAGGCCTAGTTAACACGTCTCTTGGCAAACAAACTTCACGCAAATCCTCAAAGTAAGTGCACTCTAACACATAGTGGTATTTAGCACCAAGTCTGTGAAGAGAACATAACCCACAAATTCTGTCATCTCTAACAGTACCCAGGAGTCTTCCCCATTCATGGGCATTTTATGGTTTAGAGATCTAAAGTGGAATAAAGGGATTGCAAGATCTATTGGTAAAATATTAAAGCAGTTTTTTTTTTTTTTTGGTATGTTTTGTTTTTATGAAAAAAAAAAAAAAGCCCGTAGTGCAAAAGAAGTCATTTATATATCTAGGATAGGGCTTATCTACTGTGCTTTGTAAAATTAATTTTATGGCCAAAACTGGGTCTGACTTGTGCAATTGTTTTAGTAAACTGGATTATTTAGGTGGGGGAGGGGGTTGGGGTTGGGGGAAGCGGGGGAATGGATTTTTTTTTTTTTTTTTTTTTTTTTTTTTTTGCTTTTCTTGATAAGTTCTATTAGATGTTCTATTAAAAAAAAAAAGTGAAAATTTCAGAAAGTTTGAACAAGGGGAACTTGCTGAAAACCTGCTTCAAGTTTACCTAGCCTACCAATTTCTCCATATTTTACAGCCATTTTTACTGTAGAAAAAAAAAATGAAAATATTCGATTTCTTTTAAAACCATTGAATAGAATAAAACATTTTGTGTATACATAATTACGAGAAACGGTTATACATTATGTCATAACTTACAAATTTACTTCTGTGTGAAGCGTCAGGCAAAAACGACTTTCCAAATAGCATAGGCGTAGGAAAGTTTTGAATATTATGTGTGTGTGTGTGTTGTGGGGGCGGGGGAGAGGGGGGGGAGGGGGGGGAGGGGGAGAGAGGCAACTACTTTGGAATAATGCAAATTCCGACCGAGCCAAGCTCGGTAAGTTGCCAGGGGGTGCGGGGGCAAGCCCCATTGGAACGATTTTAAAACCTAAAAGCCATTTCCTGCAATCTGACTCTGTTCTGACTACATTTTATTGCTGCTTCTGATCACTGTTTTCTGCTTATAATTAACCAAATTATGAAACTATCATTTGATTAGACTATGTTATTAAGTTGAAGTAGAGGGGTGCTCCGTAAACTGGGTGAATGTTATCTATGCTGAACCAATATGAAAACACGCCTGTATAATTTTGACCCACAAACCCCACTTTTATACAGTAAAACTGGGGTTTACAGGGGTATACATTATTTTTCTTATTTCTGCTCAAAAACATAGATTGTGGGTACTCGTTAGCACCGCCTCGACGAGGCGGTGCTAACGAGTACCCACAATCTATGTTTTGAGCAGAAATGTAAAAAATATCAGATTTTTTTTATCTGAAAACTTTCAGTTTTTGGTGGTGAAATTTTCAATATATTTGAATAGGCGTGTTTTCGTAATGCATGTACAATTATTCAGAAATTTTTGTCTCATCCAAAATGCTTCGCTCACTTTTTCTCATTTACCTGTTGAAATTTTAGCATTGAAAATTACCATTTTTCATTAATCAAAGACAAGTCTGCTGAAGAAAAACAAAAACCAAAAAAAAAAACAACAAAAAAAAAAAAAAAAAAAAAAAACTCAGCACAAATTTGCTTCAGTTTCATTGAAGAATTTAATTCAAAGCATCAAAAAAGAATCTAATACAACAAGCAGACAACTTTAACAGATCATGACTAGTACGGTTTATAACTTTCCAAAGGCACTAAATTTGCTGCACTGGTATGCAAAAATAAATAAAAGTAAAAGAAAACTGTAATCATTGATGACACAATATTATAATACGTCCAAATTCCTCAAACAGATTTTTGTAACCAAGAAAAATCTTATAAAACTACAATCGACTCTCGTTATCTCGACTCTGCTTACCTCGAATAACCGCTTATCTCGAAGTGAAAATCTGATCCCTATTTTAACATGGAAATCTAACGACAGGTAACAAAATATTATGCAAAAGAGATCTTTTCCACAATATTTTCAATATATCTCTTGTAAGCTTCAGGACTCTCAAATTACATATTCATTTGTGAAAGTTCGATTTATTTTTTCTTCAATTCTGCGATTCTGATATGTCGAGGTAGAGATATCTCGAAGTATTTCAGAGATTCCCTAGGACTTCGAGATAATGAGAGTCGACTGTAGTAGACTCACAGACTTTATTCATAACTGTTATCATAAACATCATGGCAGCAAGCAAAATCGCATTAACATGTTCATCACGTCAACATGCATATGATATAAAATGTGATTTTTAACGTTATAAAATGTAATTTTTAGATGAAAAATTGGTATATTTTTTTCTTATTTCTGCTCAAAACGTAGATTGAAAGTACTTGTTAAAACCACCTCATTCAGGTGGTTCAAACGAGAACATACTATCTATGTTTTAGAGTAGAAATAAGAAAAAAAAAAAAAAAAAAAAAAAACAACATGTATACTCCTGTAAACTCCATTTTCCCAATATAGCCTAAGGTGGGGTTTTCGTTGCATAAGCTTGTAAACATGTTGGATGTGTCACTTTTAAGTACGAACAATAATTTAGGTATCACAGAATCAACTAAACAATGTTTTTTTTTTTTTTGTTTTTTTTTTTTTGTTTGTTTTTTTTTTGTTGTTTGTTTGTTTGTTTTTTCAGTAATATTCTGACGTAGCATCATGGTTACAATTTTATGCCAAAATATTATATGATAATTTTTACAGGGGAAAATATGAAAATACAATACTGAGAATTTAATATGAAATCGCGAAAGGTCCAATTAGTATTGAAAATTATATGACTGGAGGAATTTGAGGTGAAGCTACGTTTTAATTGACTACACAGTCATTTACCTTGGATGCATTCTGAATTTCAACATACTGCTTCATGTGAGGACAAGAACACATTACCCTAATACAAGAAAACTAATCTCAATTAATCAACCCTTGTCATGCTGAATAATTTAAGATGCCACGCCCACTTCTAATTTCTCAGCCAGTCATATTATTTGATCCCGGTTATTGATACATATTCACGCAGTTAATGGCAAACAGTGCAGATCCAGATCAGTTGGCTTCTTCATAAGCCAATTGATCTGGATCTACACTGTTTGCAAATGCAGGGCATATACGAGTTCAGCAGGACCAGGTTTAAGACTAGACTAATAAATTGGAAACATTTCCACTTGACATAACATTGCATGTTCACTCATTAAGGGGCTTAGCTTAGTGTTATTACTAGCAGAATACATATGAATATTTTGTGTATGATGAAATAATAAACAAAAAACTTACAAGACTACAAACTTAAAATGACCAAATACTACAAAGTATGTAATGCATCCAGGACACCAAGTATTACTTGGTACTTTGCCGAGAAAGGTATTCTTAAGCTTAGTATGAGCTTGCACTGTTTTACCCTTGTTATGCTGAATAAATTAAGATGCCACGCCTACTTCCAATTTTCAGCTAATCAGACTACTTGATCCAGGTTGTTGGTATTAATTCACATACTGAATGACAAACAGTGCAGATCCAGATCAGTTGGCTTTTTCAGAAGCCAACTGATCTGGATCTACACTGTTTGCAAAGGCAGGGTATATCCGGGTTCAGCAGGACAAGGGTTAATACTCTAACTTGAAGTTTCTTGTGTCACCAAGAAAACTCATTTGAATTTGATCTAGACTTTTTACATGTACATCCTTCCCTTTTAAATGTCTCCCTCGCCACAAAACAGACAAAAAATGAACCATGAGAAGATTATCTCTCCCTTACTCTTTTATTTCTGCATGTAAATCTGATTTATATAGATCTAAAGGAAATTTTAGCTTTTTTTCTTTTAGGGGGGGGGGGGGTGTGGGAGGGGGGGGGGGGCAGGGGGAGGGGTAGCAAAGCCTATGTTGCCCGCCCCCACCCCCTTTCCAAGGTAGGCCTAGGCCTAGTAAAAAACGATATATGGCAAATGTCCAGGTAGTCATGTTGCATCGACGTTATTGCGATGTGGTATAAACGTCATGTGCGCGCTGGAAAGCATGCGTGAATAGATTGTGGGTGACATGGTCGTTCATGACTGTACCGAGGACTGGACAAATCCGGTGACAGCCACAATAGGCTTTTTAAGGGATCTGGATATATTTGGTAGAGTTTCCGCCATTCTTTACAAGTGAGATAACTTTTGTTAGTCCTTATTTGCTGTTGCTGCATACCAAGACCCTTCTGAAAAGGGGTTTATTCTGAAAGGAAAGAATGTGTCCCCTTTCTAAATTCAAGGGGATCCCTTTCGGAGCATTTTTTTTTTTTTTTTTTCGTTTTAGAGTAGACCTCTTTTCAGAACGGCGGCCAAAACAATTTTGAATTTGGACACACCCACAGTAGCCAACAGGGGTGTCAGTCAAAAGCACGTATCAAACAGTCAAACAGTGTATATCTTGATGGGACGGCTGGTTACTATCCGTTTCATCTGGATCTACACTGTTTACAAAGGTACCTGTTTGGGTCTGCAGGCTCGAAAGGGTTAAATCGCATGTTGCATACTGATTATTTGGTCCATCCGGCCTCGCTCCCATATGCTTGTGGAAAAAGGCCACTAAGCGTCCATAAAAGATTTATGCTTGGTATGTTAATGCTAATGGACACATCTGAATGTTTTACTGCCATTTTTAAAGGAAGACAGCTTTCTTTCTTGTTACGTCTTAACCCTTGTCCTGCTGAATAAATTAAGATGCCACGCCCACTTCTAATTTTCAGCCAATCAGATTACTTGATCCAGATTGTTGATATAAATTCACATACTTAATGACAAACAGTGCAGATTCAGATCAGTTGGCTTCTTCAGAAGCCAGCTGATCTGGATCTACACTGTTTACTAAGACAGGGCATGTCGTATTCAGCAAGAGAAGGGTTAACCTCCTGGAAGGACTCACAGACGGCGTACATTGTACACTCCGGGGGTGCAGGATGAAGGCCTACAAGTAACCATTTTAAATTACCGTAGGGTTCTTTAAACCGCGCAGGGTTTGTTTTTCCCTGCACAGAGGGCATCCAGTTAACGCCTCGATCCGAAGGACGGCGCACTGTTTTCGTGTCATGCTGCAAATGACACGAAGGAAAGCGTTTTCGGCACCGAAATTCCCTTGCCTATGCCTGGGATCGATCCCGATACCTCTAGCTCTGAGGCCTGTACGCTCACCACTAACCTACCGCGTAAGATAGGTGTAGCAGCCATGGTGTTGATTTTTTCTTTAAATGGGGGCTATACTTTAAGAAAATAAGCTAATTCTTTCCTTTAAAGGGTACCCCCTACTGAAAGAAGACGATATTTCCATGTCAGAATTATTTCCCTTGAAGATGCATGCATTCCCCTTAAAATCTGCGTCTAATTTTGCTCCATTGTCAATGAAAGCAAATATAATAATGTCATGGCTATATATATATCACTCTAGCCTTTTCAAACACTAGACGCCAGTCGGCCTTGAGCCTTACTGTGAGAAAAGGGGTCTTCGTAGCATTTGCGAACGGTAAAGATCAACATCAGCCAGCGAGAGCCATACAGTCTGATCAGGGACTTTCGTACGTAATTATATTTTTCAGGATACAGTAATTCTATTAGCGGACAGCGAAGGTCCAGATCAGACTGCGCATGCGCAGTCTGATCTGGACCTTCGCAGTCCGCATATGACTCAAAACCCTTTTCCCACGGAGAGCTATATTTCATGTACTTGAGCTTTCTGACGTGGCAGATTATGACAAACGCGTCTGATCCTGGTTCACACATGCACGATGTGCTACAGGAACAAGCGGGTGTATCCCCCCCAACCCCCGCCCCAGTTTAAGACTATAAGGTATTACTTGAATCCCTTTCGGTTACGAGAGGCCCGGGTTATGAAACAGTCGCTTTCTCCTTGAAGTGCCCAAGCTATTTATGTTCACCAGTAGTCCAGCAGTTCTACAAAGTCTTTGGCGCTCTCAGTGGCTCAGTTGGGTGCGCGTCCGACTGGTGATCAGGAGGTAACATTCTTTCGTGAAGATTGATCATGAACTATTTTCTACGGTCATTCTTTCCCTTCCGCTGATTCAAAACGGGCAGTTGTTAGTTTCTCACAATAACTCCTTAGAGGACTAAGCCTGCCTAGTAAAAGTGTGGTTAGGTTTACTGACCGCGCTCGACATGACCCCATTGGGTTGACTGGGCCGTAAAAGTCAACACACTATGGATCATCCTGACCAGGATGTGTTTGTTTGATTTGGAGTTTTACGACCCAGTCAACACTGTTAAGGTCATATCAAGCCGGTCAGTTAACAAACTCGCACCTTTTCCTGGTCCTCCAAGTGGTTAACCAGTGCGACTCGCGCATACTTTTCCCAGTAACTGACAACTGGCCTTCTTGGATCAGCGATTTAAGGGGAAGAAGACAGTTGTGTTGGGGGTTTAACGACACGTCAACCCTTGTGGGTCATTTTGTGTCGTCTCCCAGAGAAAGGGAGAAAAGAGATAGAAGAGATTGTTGTGGAGATGAAAGAGACGGACAGGGAAGAAAGAGGAACAGGAATGAAAGTGAAGAAACAGAAGAAATACAAACATTCCCCCTCTACCCTTACCTGCTACAAGAATAGTAGGCCTTGCCCAACTGTAAGCCAATACCAGTTGGACGCCCTGGTGACGCAAGATACACGACCCCTTTGCCACACCCAACCACCCATAGGAAGAAGACAGTACAAATTATTTCATGATCAAGCTCTAAAAAGTCATGTGTGTGTCGAATGTGCTATGAGGGCCCGGCTGACCAAGTTGCACAAGCTCAACTGGGCATTGTTTGCTTATAGGAAAATATGGATGTTCTCAAGAAAAGTCTAATTTCTATCAAGTCTAGCTCATTTACAATATATACTCTCAACTGTTGATTTGCATGCACGTAATACACCAGACCAGTTTTATAAACAACAGACTAGTCTTCATTTCGTTTCCACCATTTAGCAGTGTTGGGTTTCTTTGGGTCAATATATTTGCATTCCTTCTCAAAAGGGCTACTTTTGAAGAGAATTAGTTTGGTGTGAGCAACTTCAAGGGTGAACAATTAACAGCTGAGTACAGTCTACGGTGTATCCATTCATCATAAAAAGTATCCCCTTGCCAGGAGCTATGCATAACCGGGCTGGCAGTTTGCTTAATTCCATACGGGACCGTTATCAATGTAGATTTAAGCAGAAAGCCAACAAGGTTAAGATTTTACGGCCCAGTCAACCCATGTGGGTCATGTCGAGCGCTGTCAGTTTACCTAACCACACCTTTTCTTGGGTAGTCCAAGTCCTCCAAGCGGTTAACCAGTACTTGTGCTCATTCTTTTGCCAGAAACCGACAACTACCCTTCTTGAATCAGCGGTGATAATGACTGTACAAAATATTTCATGATCAATCTCCACGAAAATGTTGCTGGACCCAGCGGGGATTTATTTTATTTGGGTTTTACGGCGCTTTCAAGACTATTTCATTTATACTGAGTCGATCATTTATCAAAGGTGGGCGAAAACCAGAGAACCCGGGGATAAACCACCTGACCATCTGTAACCCAGCGGGGTTCAAACCTGCGACCTATCATCAGTTGAACGCGCACACGACTGAGCCACGGAGGTCGGCGCGAGTGCCAGTGTAGATCGAGGTCTACATTTGCTCAAGCCTGTCTGAATATCAAGACCCTTTATGTATATGTGCTCTTAACAACTTTAGAAGGTATTTATTTTCAAAAAGTCAATTGGTGTGCTGCCGCCTGCACTATGCAATTTGATGACCCTTGTATGTACATGTCAGCTTATGAGTGGCTGGGCAAAATAACAGAAAATTTGGACATCTTTATCACAGCTGCTTGCTAAAAAAAGATGACGATATAGGAATGAATTTTACTTTTTTGGATTTAATTGATGTGTAAACTCCTGAAAATCACTCACAAACTGAATAAAGTCTGAAGGGCTTTGTTAAAAGTGTAAGCGATTTGCCAGTTTACACATCAATTAAATACACTTGAATATTTTTGTTGATTTTATCAATGTGTAAACTCCCGCAAATCACTCACAAACTGAACCAGTGATAGTGTTTTCAGAGAAATGTCCCCCCACCATGAATTTTCAGTTTTTCTACTGCTGTGGCGTTTGAAATTAGGTCATCGCCAACACCTAATCAGTTCTTTATGTTCCTATTGTATATCCATGCAAATTTGGTAAGAATCAAACCACTGGTTCAAAAGATATTGTGCAGACAAGAAAGTGTCACAGAATTTTTTGCTTTTCTACTGCTGTGACATTGAAAATTAGGTCGTCACCAAAATCTAATCATTTCTTTGCTACGTCCCAATTAAATATCTCTGCAAATTTGCTAAGCATCCAACCACTGGTACAAAAGATATTATGCAGACAAGAAGGTGCGACTCCAACGTGACAGGATCCGCACCAAAATCAATATGTCCCCCTCACCTGAGGTAGAGGGACATCATAAAGGGCTTTATGCTAAGTTGAGAGATTCACCGGAGTTTACACATAGAAAAAATCCACAAAAATAATAATTCATTCCTTATAATTTCCACTTCTGACAGCAAAATTATACAAATGTTGCCAAAAATGTTGATCTTTTTATAGGGAGGAAGGAAAAAAGATTGGACATTCCTGCACTGCATTTTTATTCATGTGTAAAACTTCCTTCAACCAATCAAACTGCGTGAAAAGTAAAAAGATGAGTTGGAATTATTAAAGAAACCACCTTCAGAAAAGGCCATCACTGTTTGTTTGTGTTGAGGTTTCAGGCCCAGCCAACCCAATGGGGTCATGTTGAGCGCTGTCAATTTACCTAACCACACGTTTCCTGGGCAGGCTTAGTCCTCTAAGCGGTTAACCATTGTGGTGCACATTCTTTTGCCAGAAATTGACAACTGCCCTTCTTGAATCAGCGGAAGGGAGAGAATGACTGTAGAAAATATTTCATGATCAATCTCCGCAAAGGATGTTGCCGACCTCGGCGGAAGTCAAACCCGTGACCTCCTGGTCTCCAGTCGGACACGCATCCAAGCCACTGAGATCAGCCCAATCACTATTTGCATATGGCATTTGTCAGAGGAGTTGGCATACAAAATTCAAGACAATTACCATACCTGCAAACCTGCACCCAGCAACTTTGATCAGTCTGCATATCCGTACAGTCTAACCTGAACAGTCTTTGGATAGTCAAGTTTTCTTCTAGTGAACATCAGGGCCCAGTTGTTCAAAACTAACAATATTGTTACTTAACATATCGTTAAAACTCTGGGACCAGTTGTTCAAAGCATTGTTAGCTTAAATATTAGCAAAAATATTTGCGTGGCATATTTAATGATCAAAGTTTTAACGATACTTTAACGGCATCATTAGTTTTGAACAACTGGGCCCTATCATTAAATATGGCATATATGCTAATATTTTTGCTGAAAAAATGTGAGTAGCTTTTGCAAAAGCTACTCACATTTTTTCAGCAAAAATACCTGTGAATTAAACATTGTACTTACTAAAACAGTTAACATTTTGACCACTAACGAGTTTGTTAAGCTAACGATGCTTTGAACCGGGCCAAGACTATTACGACTGCGGTAATGTAGAAATTGAGCAGTCTTTACTGATTGCACATAGTAAGGTTCATTGTGTCCTTTTCTTTGACTAATTTCAACTCCTGATCAGTCCATTACCACTCCGTGGGCTATTTCAGCAGATGACGAAACTACAGTCGACTCCCGTTATCTCGAATTCCAAGGGACTGTATGTAATACTTCCGAGATATCCGTTGCTCGACATATCAGATTTGTATAATTAAGGAAAAAATAAATCAAACAACCACATTTAACAAATGAGTTATGTAATTTGACTCCTGAAATTAGAGATGCATTGAAAATATTGTGGAAAAGAGGAGAAATTGTTCCTTAGGAATTTCTCCTCTTTTCCACAATATTTTGTTGCCTGTTGTTAGATTTCCATGTTAAAACAGGGACCAGTTTTTCACTTCGAGATTAGCGGTTATTTAAGATTAGCAAGTCGAGATAACACGAATCAGCTGTATTTTCTTATTTCCAGAAAACAGGCTTTGGTTTCTCATGCAAACTGTCTCCTGAGAAGAATGGGATAGATGTGCTTCAGGTGATGTAAGAACCTTCCTGCAAAACTCCAATCATGACAATGCCAACCTTCCAAAAGTTTCTGCAGGAGGATGCACTACCCTACCACCCACAACCATGACATCTTTCCATGATATGGAAGAAAATAAGAATAAAATGTCTGACAATACAATTTAAAAAGTTTATTGTTCAAACTCAGCGAACATGTATAAAATTGATACTAAAAATGAAAACTACCACTGAAAAAAAAAAAAAAAAAAAAGATAATCATACTTCTGATTGTTGTGCTCTTTTTTACATTTGAATATTGTGTTCATCCTTAAGATTTGAACTACAGTAGGACATAACCACTGCTTTGACCATCTTTTTCTTATTATATGTACCACTGTGAAGGTGATCTTAAAATTCTGATCATTAAGTACCAAAACTGGAAAATTAGTTGTTTGCTAACAATACCAGTACAAGAACCATACAGACAAGAATTTACCTCAAAGACTAACCGCTCCAGATATGGCTTTTTTTTCTTCAACAAAAAATTATTGGTATTTTTCTTATTCCTCTATGAGAAAGCATCTTGTGGTACTCATTTGAAATGACTCATCGAGGCGCTTCTAATGAGTACCCATATTTTCGAAAAGAAACAAGAGAAATATTTTCTGATATATCTGTTATCTATTCATATCTGGAGACATGGTCAAACTGTATAATGCAACAAAAATCAGAAGTAGACTGCATAAACATTGTTATTTATGGCTGCATATTTTTATCAGAGTCAACCGAGCTTATTATTTTCGCGTCTCCTAAATTCTTTCCTGTGTGTAATTGGCGTCAGCATGGATCTTGCCATTGCATCATGGGGGAAGTTTTAGTGTCAGGCAACTATTTACAAAGAAATAAGTTATTAAAAGGACTATTAAAGCTAATTATATGTACAGTGTCACTAAACACAACTGTTGTGAAGAAGGTCACATGTCTGGGATGAATCCACCGGCTTAGAAACCATGCACCTGAAAGCAGACAAAAAATACAAAATAACACTTTAAAAGCACTCTGGGTAAAATTTTCAGCAGATGACACATTGAAATAATTTTTATGTGACAGCATTCTTCAGGAAATATTTCCCCCTGGAAATATAAATTATTTTTTTCCTCAAAAATTACTAATAAAAATAGCTTCAGATATGCAATATATATCAATATTCCAGGCTTATTATAATTTATTTCCATTCTATGACTATCAGTGCTTTGCCTTTAGGGCCCTCTGAGAGAAACAGTCTCTCAGAGCTCCAGATGACCTTTTTTTTTTATTAAGAAATAGAGAAATATCAGTACTTTTTGGTTAAAAAATTTTTAACCAAAAAGTACTGATATTTCTCTATTTCTTCATAAAAAAAAAAAGTAGGTACTCATTTGAAGCGTCCTAGCAACGAGCTTCTAATCAGTACCCATCACTTATATTTTCATGGAAAAATAAGAGAAATACTCATCTGAAAACAATCTTACCTAGAGCTATCTTCTCCCTAAATAACACATCTCCCTCTTTTCTATCAGCCATATTGGAATGAATGGATGAAAGAAAACTTTGGGTGCTATCCGAAACTGATTTTTTAAAATACAGTCAAAATGTTTTAGGCATACAGTTGGGGTTTGTCACCATCTTTTTCTCCCAACAGACAGAAAAAAATTTGCAGTCACATTAAATATTCAGTCAGTTGGGAAAACACCATCAAACTGCAGAGATACGGAGGAGTAGTATTTAATAATACACTACAACCTCTTTATAACACGTTTCATTATAACACGATTTTGGATATAACACGGTTCAAAAGATGGATCCCAAAAATGAATAGATTATATTGAAAAATGACCATAAATGGTCATTTTTCAATATAATCTATACATTTTTGTTTGGATATAACACGGTTGTTTAACTAACACGGTTTATGTTATGGACCCCAACAATAGTGTTATAAAGGGGTTGTGGTGTAACGTGTTTGTACGGAGAATAAGGGAAATTATCCCAGAATCATCAACAAATACTCCTCACAGGAACATGAAAAGTGTCCCAGAAATTTTGTCTTAAGATCAGGAAAAACATTCACCCTCTCCCATTGCTTTAGCTTCATCCCTGCTGGATCAATTGGAATTTTCCAGTCCTGGGACATAGAACTGTCAGTGTAAAGCCATAATAACAACACCTGCCAACATACCTTGAGTTGTTCTTCTTTTGCCAGGCCCACCTTCTTAAGGAAATCCTTTATATGATTTCTCTGGTCACCCTGGAGTTGGATGACCTCCCCGTATTCTGGGTGTTCCACTACTGTACCATTACAAGCAAACTCCTGAAATAACATACATATTACATAATTATAGCTCCTGGTAAGACGCTTTTTTTTCTACCGAAAAGTCAATATTTTTTCCTTATTTCTCCACGAAAATATACGTTGTTACTCATTAGAATAGCCTTGATGCTGCACTTCTACAGGGTATCCACAACATACATTTTCTTGGAGAAACATGAAAAAATTTACGTGGATACCTTCAGGCTTCTCTTATCGGGAGCTATGGATAATGTTGACTAATCTGCATTTCAACGGCAAAAAACAGTAACAGACTGACCTTTAAGTAGTTTCTCCCCTCCAATATTGAGTCAAAGACATGAACAAAGAATGATTTAATAAAAATATGCAACAGTAATCCCCAGCCACTATCATACAACTCTCAAAAACTGACGGAATTTCCCCATTAGTAATAGTAACACCAAACCAGAAGACCCTTGTTTTCACTAACTGATTTTGATATATCATGTCAAAGTATAGGAAGATTAATCTGCAAGTTGTCCTTGAAATGTTTTCTCTGAAAATACTATTGACAGCTAATTCAGTGCTGGAATACCACCGGAATACCCGTGAAAAACAGGAATAGCCATCACTTCAAACCAAAAAAATACTCAAATATTTTGGATTCCAAACACATTTCGTTATATATATCTGCAAAGCATTTTCTGTTAAAGTATTTTTGGACCTTTCGCCCTTATATTTGTTTGACTACATATATCAAAAGCAGGGGTTTCCTTGTCCCTCAAAAAACATGAGACTTCGCCCCATTCTGACTGATGTCCCCTAAAACTTCACCTTAGGCTGAATTTTGATGACTGCGTTGGAGTGTAATAACACGTCAACCCTTGTGTGTCATTTTGTGTCGTCTCCCAGAGAAAGGGAGAAAAGAGATAGAAGAGATTTTGTTTGTGTTGAGGTTTTACGGCCCAGTTAACCCAATGGGGTTAGTTTACCTAACCACACGTTTACTGGGCAGGCTTAGTCCTCTCAGCGGTTAACCAGTATTGTACACTTCTTTCGCCAGAAACTGACAACTGCCCTTCTTGAATCAGCAGAAGGGAGAGAATGACCGTAGAAAATATTTCATGATCAATCTCCATGAAAGAATGTTGCCGACCTCGGCGGGGGTTGAACCCGCGACCTCCTGGTCTCCAGTCGGACGGCGCATCCAACTGAGCCACCGAGGCCAATAGAAGAGATGAAAGAGAGGGACAGGGAAGAAAGAAAGAAAGAGGGAAATGAAAGAAAGTGAAGGAACAGAAGAAATAACATCATTCCTCCTCTACCCTTACCTGCTGAAAGGACAGCAGGCCTTGCCCACTGTAAGCCAGTATCAGTTGGAGGCCCCGGTGACAAAAAGCTACAGGACACCTTCGCCTCACCCAACCATCACTTACCTTATGCCAAATAAAAAAATATGTGTTTCAGGTTACATGGAATTTTAAAATAGGGACGGCTGGTTGCAAAATACTTTTATTTTGGTAGAAGTTTTTATATGGGGTTAACAGGAAAACAATATGGCCGAACAGAGAAATCCAGGAAAAACTAAAAAAACTTTAGTCGGTGGTGAAAAATTAGGCAAGGTCGGGTAACCTAAAACACACACTTCTTTTTTTAGGCCTCAGAGAGACATTGATGATGATAATATAAATTTCTGAGGGAAAACCCTACAAAAGTAAAGAAATCAAGGGTTTTCCTGTATTTTTCACGGGTATTCCGGTTAGTTGCGTGACCGGATCTTCACAATACTCGTTATCAGGGAAAAAAATATACGGATGGATGGGTGTACGGACATACAGACGGACACATTGAAGGCTATTGTGACACTATAATACACCACCACTATCGTGTGCAGGGTATAAAATGTCATTCTTTTTAGTTCAGAATAGCTAGATGGGGGCCCCTAAATTTAAAGACTGTCTGGTAAAGAATGTTTATACAATCTGTCGATCAATGCATGGTCCCACAGGTGTGAAATATCAACTATAGTATAGTACCACTGAATAATATAATTTGTATAACAACACACTCTAGGGCACAAATTGAACAGTTTTTTGTTATCATTTTCACACTTTTAGACCATACTATAATTATGAATAAATTATTATTTGCGAGTACCTGGTAGTGGTGGGACATCGGTTGGAAATCATAATCGATCATCGGTTGGCATCGGTTGCTGCTGCCGATGTGATTTTCCAATTATAATCGGTTCCTGAATAATTCGCTTTGGCGTGCATGTTTCACTGTTATTCCTTGTTCATGGTCATATGTTTACAAGTTCATTCAACTGTACTGCACAACAACTGAACTCTGTGTTTACAAAGCGTTTGTTAGTACGATTTTTCAGAGATTTGGTGGCTTATGTTAAGCATGTTATTAATAATTTAAACTTTTTTTTTTTTTTTTTTTTTTTTGCAGATTCAAATAATAATAATAAAAAAACTTAACATAGAGAGAAAACATATCTATGATGCTTTTAAATGCTGTTTAAAACATTGTATAAGTTTCAACCCACCTGTATGGTTCAGGAAGAATTAAAATGAAAATGTCCGACTACTAGTCCAGTGTCGGGTACTAGTGTGCAATCGGTAAATTTCAGTTGATTTATTGATTTTAAATAAAAACTGGGTGAAAAAAAAACAACAACAAAAAACAGATACACTAGTCTGAAGGGCTGAAGCTGTTTTACTAGTGCTATGACACTTTTAATTAATAGTAAACTTTGAAGAATTTGTTCCATTCAGAAATTTTCAGCGGCAAAAAATACATCAAAACGGACATTTGTGCGAGTCATAGAACCAGGTAGCTTAATTTGAGGGAACATGAACTATCAATACATTTGACTTTAACAGTTTACACATTATTTCCGCCCATCTGTTGTACAGAATGATTCTGTTTCATCAAATCAACTGTGAACCAGTCGGCAGGCTTGGTGAGTCTGAATGACACGTCATAACTACACACTAGCCAATAAAAGAAACTTGCTCTGCCCCGCCTTCTACTGCATAGTTTTGTAAATCAAAAGCGGCGGCTTATTGTCACAAATCTTTATGGTCAATGAGTTGTGTAATCAGTGACAGATGTCCTCATACACTGTGAAAACACTTCCATGAATACTCAAGTTTAGTCTCTGAGTACATCAATGTTTTACCCCAAGTGGTTAATTGAAAACATGCAGCGTCAATCAGTTTGCCGATGATCGATTGTGAGAAAGTTCAATCGATTATCGGAATCGGGAGCTTCCAGCACGCCGCTAATAGATACCACCTGATCATCGGTACACCACTAGTACCTGGTAGTTATTTTGGTGTACCAAACTACTGTCCTCTATTACATATGTATCTATGAGTAAAGAAAAATAAAACTATGTGTAATGATAATACCCCTCCACTGTTGTGTGGCAGGCAGATAACTGTCAAAAAATCAAGAAATTTGCTCATTACAATCGACAACCAACCTGAAACCATTATACCCTGTGGCAGGGTATAAAAAGACTGGTAATTGTAGAGCAATTGTAATTACATTTGACAAAATTCAAAGTAATTTTACTTTCATAAACAAGAGGCCCACGGGCCACGATTTGCTCACCTGAGTGACATAGCCACTGCAGACATGCAGATGTTATGCAACATTTTTCCAATCCTATCATCGCAACTAATGAAAATATCATCATTTGAACAGTTCTTAGTTTTGAAGAAGAATATATGGGCCTGACAGTCAATGGAGCATGATCATTTGAATAAACTATCAATCACATTTCAACAGAAGGATCAATGTGAAATTTGGTGGAAATTGGCTAAGTGGTTTCTGAAGAATCGTGATTTTATACATGTAAACAGCACAGTGGCAGGGAAATATTATAAATATAAACCAGATGATGGCCATCTTAGATTTCCAATCAGAATAATTTTAACTACTGTTGATCTACAAGTCACTTCGATACTTTCAATATAAATATATATGGCCCACACAAATAGGGAAGCAAATTTGACCTTGAAGGCAAAAAGGTCAAATGTCAACATAGAACCATCATTTGAGCAATTTTGGTAGATCTCCTGTCCCCCGTAATTTGTGCAAAGATTAGGACCCAGGGCTTATTTGGTTATGTAGAAGAAGATTTTTAAAGGTTTTTACCATATATGGGCATGGCAGCCATTTTGATCAATGGACCATACCCATTTTAGCAATCTTTCATTCTCCTGCCCACAGAGGCTCCGCATGAAATTTGAACAACACTGGCCCGGAGGCTTCAGAGGAAAAGCCATTTGAAATTATCAACATTTTGTCCATACAAATGTATGGGGCCCATACAAATGCATACAGAAGCAAACTTGACCTCGCAGTAAAAAGGTTAAATGTCAATGTATGACAATTATTTTAGCAACTTTGGTAGACCGCCCGTTCTAGATGATATATGCAAAGATTCAGCCACAAGCCATCCTCGGTTTTGGAGAATTTTTGAATGTTTTTTTTCCATGCAAATGCATAAAGAAGCAACTTGACCTTGCCGTAAAAAGGTCAAATGTCAATGTATGACCATTATTTTAGCAACTTTGGTAGACTCCCTGTCCCCGATGATTTATGCAAACATTCAGCCCCAAAGCATCCTCAGTTCTAGAGAAGAAGATTTATAAAGGTTTTTACCATATATGGGCATTACGCCCATCTTGGTCAACGAACCGAGACCATTTTAGCAATCTTTTATTCCCCCTACCTAAGGAGGCTCCATATGAAATTTGAACAAAATTGGCCCAGAGGCTCCAGACGAGAAGTTGTTTGTAATTCTGAACATTTTTCCCATACTAATGCATAAGGAAGCAAAATTGACCTTAACGTAAAAAGGTCAAATGTCAATGTACGACCATTATTTTAGCAATTTTGGTAGCCCTCCTGTACCCGAAGATATATGCAAAGATTCAGCCATAAGGCATGCTCGGTTTTGGAGAAGAAGATTTTTAAAGGTTTTTCCCATACAAATGCACAGGGAGGCAAACTTGACCTTGCTGTAAAAAGGTCAAACATCCAACGTATGACAATTCCTTTATCAATGTTGGTAGACCTCCCGTCCCCAATGATTTATGCAAAGGTTCAGCCCCAAGGCATTCTCGGTTCTGAAGGAGAAGATTTTTAAAGGTTTCTACCATATATGGGCGTGGCGGCCATCTTGGTCAACGGACCGCGACCATTTTAGCAATTTTTCGTTCCCCCACCCTAAGGAGGCTCCATATGAAATTTGAGCAAAATTGGCCCAGAGTCTCCAGAGAAGAAGTTGTTTGAAATTCTGAACATTTTTCCCATACAAATGCATAAGGAAGCAAAATTGACCTTACCGTAAAAAGGTCAAATGTCAATGTACAACCATTATTTTAGCAATTTTGGTAGCTCTCCTGTTCCCAAAGATATATGCAAAGATTCAGCCATAAGGCATGCTCGGTTTTGGAGAAGAAGATTTTTGAAGGTTTTTCCCATACAAATGCATAGGGAAGCAGACTTGACCTTGCTGTAAAAAGGTCAAACGTCAACGTACGACAATTCTTTTAGCAATTTTGGTAGACCTCTCGTCCCCGATGATTCCTGCAAAGGTTCAGCCCCAAGGCGTTCTCTGTTCTGGAGGAGAAGATTTTTAAAGGTTTTTACCATATATGGGCGTGGCGGCCATCTTGGTCAATGAACCGCGACCATTTTAGCAATTTTTCGTCCCCCCACCAGGGATTATTCTGGCACCAGATTTTTGTGAGAGAAAAAATCTCATTTGGACAAAAACAGTGAGAGATTTTCAAATTCAGTGAGATTTTTTTTTTCGCTCGCTCGGACAAACTGAGTGAGATTTCTTTTTTGTTGTAAAGGCCAGATTTTGTATCAGAATTGTATGTATAAGTATTATTATTGCTTATTTTGTAATGTACTCTAAATCAGGTTAATAAAATTGTTATATATAGGGTGTTTGATTATTTTAAGTATCATTATTTTCAGGCAGTCACACGAATCACCGAAATACCGGAATACTACCGAAATACCGGAATACCCGTGAAAAATATAGGTATACCTGTGAAAGACACCTATTAAAGACACCAATATTGGCTTTAATTAATCAATTAAGTAATATTATGTCAACCTAATGGAAAAGGGATAATACTTTAACCTAAAATAATCTGCAAATTGTCTTGAAGTTTTTTTTTTTATTTTTTATTTTATTTTTTTTATTTGAAAACATTGTTGATAGTCCGCTAAATCAGAGCAGGAATACGACCGGAATACCCGTGAAAAACGTGAATTACCTACACTCCAAACGAAAAGTACATATGACTTTGTATAAAATGTTTACCAATTGAGTGAATAATTTGTTCCGATTGATTTAGTTATGTATGATGTATATAAAAAAAATATATGGCCAGTAGTAAGTCTCAAACACAACACACCGAAAGTTAATCATTTACGCATGTTTGAAATTTACGCAGATTAAACAACCAATGCAATCATGATGAGTAACGTCATCCTTACATCCTCAGAGCTTGTATGAATATTATTTTAAATATAATATAAATATATTAATATAAATAATGTGTTCCAGCAGTATGCCTTTATAAATATGAGAATCGTTGCATCAATCTGTGTAAATATTACCCCGAATACATCGCGAAATTTTATATATAGCGCTCTCCCCGCAAAAAAAAAAAAAAAAAAATACTTTGCAGGTGCTGCTGCTGCCAAGAAAATAGTTTGAACCCCCGAAGCACTGCTGAAAGTTCTAGAGGAGATGTCGATCTAACTGTTTTAGTATTTTACGGTGAAAATTAGGATGAACATTTCTTTTGAATCGTCTGCCCCAGCAGATGATTCACATGTAATATCACGCTTAATTTACACAGGAAAATAAGACAAAAAAATGTAAATGCCGTCTGCTGAATATGCTAAGCGCTTCAAGGGTTAAAGTATGGATACATTTCATTTGACAAGGGGGACAGAAACGGACACGCTGGACTGTATCTACACTGCTCGGATCGAGGCCTGGACGGTTGATTATTGGACCAGGGATACGACTGTCCATTTAAATCACCGTGACTTGGTGTCTTTTGCCTCTTTCAACAACAACGGCAAAAAAAAGTCATATTGAGATGATAGAATGCGCGTCTGGTCAGGGTTCACTGTTTGCAAAAACAGTTCAGCCATTTTTCTAGGAATAACCAAATCTCATAGCCACAGCAAACTCTCTCTCTCTCTCTCTCTCTGGAAAGCTCTTTCGTTTTACCCTCATATAATATGACACGTCTCTTTTCGAGCTATAAGTTGTTTGCAATGACTTCATTGGAAAAATGATATCGCACCGGCGGGAATCGAACGCGATTCGATCTCCACTTAACATAAAACACATGTATTTGCTACAGTCATTTGCTTCTTCCACTGCTTCAAGATTGGCAGTTACAAGTTTCTCAAGGAAGAGGGTTCAGTGTAATTGGCGATTCGTAAAAAAAATGCTGTTCCCCATCCCGTTTCGCATGGGCCAGACTCGTAAAGCATTTGCAGTTAACTCCCTTTTAATAGTCAGTTGCAGTTAGCTCCCTTAAAAGAGTAAAACCCTGTAGTGTGAGAACGTTACCCCGCATTTACCAGGGTACAAATGAATATTGTCATGTTATTCTCTTACTGTATACACAGTAATAACATTATCTTTAATGGCTTATAGAGCAATCTTCAAACCTTTCGTTTCCATGTAAAGTGTTCTGTTTTTGTGTCTTCAACATTCGATATGCAAAACGAAGACCGTAATTTATTTAACGAGTAAAAGAGACGCACGTATAAACCTAGCATCGGCGGGAAAGCATCTTCACATAATATTGTCATATGTCTTCGCGGACATTCTAGGCAGCGTCTTCCTGGGTAGAAACCAATACTAAGATACGAGGATAAAGTGTCTTGCTCAAAGACACAACAATTGGTGCTCGCGGGTATCGAATTACCACTATCTGGGCTAATTCAGTAGATGAAAAAAAAAAAAAAAAAAAAATCGTTATTTGTTTTATTACCAAGAAAATAGGATTTGACATTTCATGCAATGGAGACAATTTGCATGAAATGCAAATCCTGATTTTTTGGAAGAATGATAAAAATATTTCAAAATGTCTGTTGAAAACTTTACCCAGAATGTTAAGCGTTATGGTTTGCAGAAACAAATCGCGCATGTCGTTTTGTCGTCTGGTTCATTGTAAGAACATTGTAAATCATACTAGTACCAACGTAATTTTGGTTTGAACTGGAGTTAAAAACGGCCCAGTCAACACTATGTAGGTCTTGTCGAGCCCGCACACTTTTCTGGGGTGGGTTTATTCATAAGCCATTAATCATTTCAACAGTTCATATACTTTGACGATAGAGCCTACTTTTGGAGTTATGGCCCTTTGAACACCGAAAATATTTTAGTGATTTCTGTAATATATTTTTGTCCACTCTATAACTTGAAAACTATTTGAGACATTTTCTTGAAACAGTATGAAATATTGGGAAATGGTGCCTCGGTGGTGTGTTACAGTGGTAAAGCTGCTCGCTTTGTCTCCCAGGGTCATGGGTTCGATCACAGGCTTCTCAAGCCTTTTTAATATGGGACTTTAAACCATGGTCCACATTTCCCTATGACCTATCTGTTACTGGGACGTAAAAAAAACTCACTCACTCATTTGAATTGTCATTAGCCTCTCTTGCCCCTTGTGTGCGTAAAGTGTGTTTTTTGTGTGACAGACACCCTTTTCACATGGGCTGTCTTATTGATTCAATGCCTCTTTGATAGCAGAAGCGCCCCTTTAAGTTGACAAATATTGACACGTGCGGTATCGAATTACCACCATGCGGTCTTTTACATAGTACGTCATTTATATTGAGCGCGTGCGGTTGTTGCATGGGAAAAGGCAGTTACAGGAATACCAAATATAAATATGTAATTCGTCGATTGGGGGCAGATGTTTGATTCTCTTTGTGATTTTTGTGATTTTCATGTGTTTGTTCTGTTTTCTACAGCATATTAAGTAAAAATGACCATGCCGGACCCACTTATGTGGCCGGAGTAGACTAAGCCGAAGAATCCGGTACTTTTTCATATGGAGCGTTGTTGAGGCCCATGTTACGTGCTCGAACAGTGAATGGGGCTACCGGGGTTTTCTTTGGACCTAGGGAGCACCCAAATATATTCAGGGAACAAGGCAGCATTGGTTAATATTTTAAGAAAACAAGGGAACTGACCTAATTTTTGTGGATCGGAATGCGGGAATTTGGAAAACACTTTTGGGATAATAAGACCTTTGCGACCAGCGCAGACTCAGATCAACCTGAGCATCCGCATGAGCGTGGACGATGTAACCTTCATGCAGACTGTTCTATATGGTGGAAAAATATCTCCGGGTACAACATTACGATTCCGAGTAACTTCGCCAAACTTTGCATAACACATACTTTGCGCGGACTTGCGAGTGTTGTCCGCCGAATATTACGATTACTCGGTTTGATTCCGAGTGTTTGGGGGAAGTCCGCAAAACGCCGATATTCGGGGTAAAGAGTTTTTTTTTTTTTTTTTTTTTTTGTTCTTTTACCTGAGCTGTACTGAATGTACTTTTCATTTGAAGTGTAGGTAATTCACGTTTTTCACGGGTATTCCGGTCGTATTCCGGCTCTGATTTAGCGGACTATCAACAATGTTTTCAAATAAAAAAAAAACAAAACAAAAAAAACAACACTTCAAAGACAATTTGCAAATTATTTTAGGTTAAAGTATTATCCCTTTTCCATTAGGTTGACATAATATTACTTAATTGATTAATTAAAGCCAATATTGGTGTCTTTAATAGGTGTCTTTCACAGGTATACCTATATTTTTCACGGGTATTCCGGTATTTCGGTAGTATTCCGGTATTTCGGTGATTCGTGTGACCCTTTTCAGGTTTACTGCAAGTGTTTATATATAAATTTGAACATTCTGGAAAATCATGTTTACAATAACAGGTTGTTTATATTCTTTTTGGAATTTCCAAATGGAATATTCTAGATAAAGCTATTTTTGGCATGTCACAGAACATTTAAATTTTTCTTGACAAATACTGGAAAATAAGTGATGCTTCTAGTACTGTGATTTTTTTAGAATATGCTTTGATATTATATAAGGAGAGCAGATTTTCATATGAGCATCTTTGCACACTTTCATTCTTTACTGGATTACTTCAATGTTTCATTAATTCTGGAACTAAACTCTGAATTCAGGGACTTTAAATTGTGGGATCAGAAACTGCAATTCAAAGGATTTGTTTCAGAAATTCTTTTGGAATATTTCTCAGGGATTTTGTGACATTATCCAATGATTTTTTTACCTGCGAGTTCCGATTCATATACTCATAATTTTTCTCTGGGACTCACAAATTTTATAAGTGAGTCCCTGAACTCACAAAAACAGTAGATACATGTATCTGCTCTAAAATATATTACAGACTCATGATTTTATCACAGGACCCATGGAATTTCAATTGAGACTGGATAGAATCAAACTGTAAATAAATCACTGATTATCTTGAAAGGTACCGTTTACATTTATTTTTCTGTCTTGCACATTTTCTTATTTTTTTGTTATCAACAAATACTGTAAATAATTTTAAAGCTTGTTGCTGGTTTCACTTTCATTTCTTTCTCGTTATGCCTGGCTCGTAACAAAATGCAAACGGCTGAATAAGGGCTTAATGGGCTTGTTATTCATCAGGCTCGGTCTTGTGTTTGATCGTCATCCGAATCAGGGGAGGAGAGCGTGGCCGCTTCAGTCGAGCTGGGTTGTGCTCGAACAAGATACTTTAACATGTTGCCATCCCGACTGGACGGCTTCGGGGCGGATAATTTTCTTTTTTTTTTTCCGAGTCGACGGGCATGTTTTTGCTGACTCGAGGTAGCGATCAAATAAACGCTTACTTAAACCAGAGACCGACAATGAGTTTTACGATAAAGCTTTTCAATGATACAGATTAATGAATGGTTACCTGCGGTCTTATGTGTAATGAATTTTGGCGCCACAATAATTCAGAAACCGGTCAAACAGAACAGTCCGATAGTCTCGAAATGAACCGCATGTGCAAAATAGGAACTTAACGGCGCGAAATGAGAATAATTCAGCGTGTGATTTTTTTCTCACTCCGGGAATGTTGATGCGATTTCTTGCAAAAAAATGCGAGAATATCGCAAAATCGTGCCAGAAAATGATCCCTGCCCCACCCTAAGGAGGCGCCATATGAAACTTGAGCAAAATTGGCTCAGCGGTTTCAGAGAAAAAGTTGTTTGAAAATGTTAACGGATGGACGGACGAAAAGTGATCACAATAGCTCATCCTGAGCAGAGCTCAGGTGAGCTAAAAAACAATGTATTGTACTGCAATTGGCCTGAACAAATTGCAAAGCAATTATAATTCAGCCACCAGCTGGATTCGAACCTAGGACCTTGTGATCAGAAGTCTGGAGACCTAACCACTGGCCCACACAGATGCTTCATACAGATGAGGTGTTGCGATAAAATATTTCTCTAGTGTCTAGATCAATGACTTAGTGACGAATTATACCCACCAAGGAAAGGTCATTCATTGGTTTTTGTGTACACATTCATATTGACTAGTGTACATTCATATTGACAAGATCTGGAATAAGAGCTCGAAAATGGAATAATTTGTTGGCCTCTCAGAAGTTGGGGGTGAGGATCCAGTTTTTCAGTCTGTATTTTATTTGTTTCTGGCTTTGAATGTAAATCTGTTACCCACCTAAAGGACATGAATTACAACTATTTGGGCAATAAGTGAACTAAGCCCTTATTCTAAAACGGACCGCTGAACTCCAGATCAGGAAGTCCCAGGAACCCTCGTTTTCAAATCTTGAGGGAAAACTGTACCTTTTTGCAGACTTTAACAATCTTCTTAAGATCATAATCTGAGGATAGACCCTGTACAGTGGTGAGTGTTTTTCGTCCGTTTCGCTGTTGGATACGGATGTGTATCAGACTGTCTTTACCGCCAGCAGTAGCATCTTCTGCTTGTTCTTTGAAAGGATCAAGCGATCCTGCGAAAAAAAGAAAGAAAAATAAAAAGTTACTGCAGTGTCATTAAAAAATATTGTTTGAGGTTAGGTTTTTCTTATTGTCAACAATCTTTCCATTGACCTAAGATGTCTGAATGTGGCAAATGAATGGCATCCTTTTATGGCTGCAGCTTCATGCCCCAGATACATTGTTATCACCACAAGTCACATACAGAAACCATAGCTCCAGATAAGGCACTTTTCTAACAGGAAAGGTTATAGTCTTATTTCTCCACAAAAACTTGTTGTGGTACTCATTACAGTGCATGCAGTAAGGGAAGTCTGGGAATCAGTGACTCCCAAAAATTGCCCTTGGACTTCCAAAAATCAATGCCAAGAAGTCAGGGACTTAAAGATATTTAGTCATTTATAACAAAAATTTAGAAAGAATTTGTGTTATTTAGCTTAAGAATGGCGATTTTACTCTATAAATGAGAGTTGAAGAATGTTGAGGTCAGAGGTCATCCTAGAGCTTTCAGAGAGGCAGAAGTTTTGCAACAATTTCAGGATTTCAGGGAGAAGCTTTAGGCCAAATTTTGAATTTCCCTACACATTCTATACATTTTCACTTCTCCCTAAGCTCAAGATAGAGAGAAGTCAGCCAGCTTTTGTTTGTGTTGAGGTTTTACGGCCTAGTCAACCCAGTGGGGTCATGTCGAGCACGGTCAGTTTACCTAACCACACGTTTACAGGGCAGGCTTAGTCCTCTAAGCGGTTAACCAGTAGTGTGCACATTCTTTCGCCAGAAACTGACCTTATTGAATCAGCGGAAGGGAGAGAATGACCATAGAAAATATTTCATGATCAATCTACACGAAAGAATGTTGCCGACCTCGGCGGGGGCTGAACCCGCGACCTCCTGGTCTCCAGTCGGACGGCGCATCCGACTGAGCCACCGAGGCCGGCTTAGGGAGACTATTTTTCCCAAATCGCCCTCTAGGATGACCCAGATTGAGGTTTTGTTTGTGTTGAGGTTTTACGGCCCAGTCAACCCAATGGGGTCATGTCGAGCGCGGTCAGTTTACCTAACCACACGTTTACTGGACAGGCTTAGTCCTCTAAGCGGTTAACCAGTATTGTGCACATTCTTTCGCCAGAAACTGACAACTGCCCTTCTTGAATCAGCGGAAGGGAGAGAATGACCGTAGAAAATATTTCATGATCAATCTCCACGAAAGAATGTTGCCGACCTCGGCGGGGGCTGAACCCCCGACCTCCTGGTCTCCAGTCGGACGGCGCATCCAACTGAGCCACCGAGACCGGCCCCTGATTGAGGTTGAATTTCTGAAAGTGAGTGAAAAAATTTGATCACCAGGACTTCCAGATATTGGAGCTAGGAAGTCCTGGGACTTCCTGATTTTGACAGTTAGTGCAAGCACTGTCATTAGAAGCACCTCACTGAGGCACTTCTTATGAGTTACACAACACATTGTCGTGGAGAAATAAATACATTTACCCAATACCCAACCCTATCATCATATAATCATAATCGGATTTTTGATTAACATGCAGGTACAGGGGCAACATCCACATCAGTGGGCCCCCTTTCAGATAGCTGGCTTGCTGCACGCATGGCAGATCTCACACCAGATCTCCAGGTACGTCTATCATGAGGGTTGATAGCCAAGAGCTTCCACTCTCTGCAATCCCTCTCTGTCAGCTGCTTCCATGTCATTCTGGGCCTCCCAGGCCCACGCTTTCCATCAACCTTTATGTCAAAGGCTGTCTTGATTGCACCATTGGAGCGTTCCACATGTCCATACCATCAAATTCTTCTCTCCTTCAGAATGAGGTCCAGATCCTCAATGCCAAGCCGCACAAGTAGCTCATTGGACCTGGCGGTGACAATGTCTTGAGGCCTGACATAGCAGATCTGTCTGATTATTGCCCTGTCATTTCGCTGCAGATGCTAGAGGTTCGGCTTTTTCAATGGACAAGTCTCTCTGGCATGGAGCACACAAGAGCTGTACACATGGCCATGTGTTTTGAAAGAGAGGTGCCGTGAAGAGAGGACTGGTAGCAGATCCTATCTGGAGCTAAGTAGAAATTGCTGTGAACTGCCCCTGGTCTGGTTTCTAATGCTGGGTGCCTTTCAAAACCAACTTACGAAATAGATTCTAAAGGAATGACCCTTTAGATAAATGAACTCACAAAAATTATTACAGCTGATGTTAGGTCTTCTGTTGTACTGGACTAGCTTATTTATACAATTAAGCCTTAGGTATGACCTGACTGAGCATCAAACCCAAAAGCTCCAATTCAGAAGTCAGACTGTTTACCAGCTGTGCCACTCATACCAATCAAAAAGGTTATTCTACTTACTTAGGTCATTTCCATTGTTAGGAATGACGAACAGTGTGGCCACAGTTGCCGTTCCTATCCATCAACAAACTATGCTTTGATAAATGAAATAATGTGAGAAATGCAAGAAGTTAATCAAATCAATTCTTTCTTATTGTATTTTCAAAGATGGGTTGTTCAAATTTTTATTGCAAAAAATAAATTTATAAGCAGATTTGCAAAGTATTTATTTGAAAGCGTTGAAAATTGCATTTCAATCCATGAGCATGTCGCCATCTGCAAAATGGCCGCAGTGACCCTGTGATGATAGCTGAATTTGAATATTAATAGACCAGTTTCACAATCGTGAGTATCACCACTCTCGCTAATCCACGCATAATCTCGTTAATCCAGAACGAGGCTTGCGGTGTATTACTGATAACAATAACGGATCCTCAGACTGTGACTAAGTACACAACAGAAGATTTGTGGTCTGATCATAACTACCTCTGTTGAGCTTCCCACAAAACGTCATTTCAATGTTTACATGTGCTGTGATATATACGCTACGAAAAAATATCCGGGACTTGGTTTTTACTTGCTGATATTTAGATCTACTGCTTTGATTCGCGGAAACAGTCTTGGTAATTTAGTTCTGCTTTTCTTGGTAATTTAGTTCTGGTTTTAGTATGTGTGTTTTATATGCATTTCTAACAAGAAAACGCTCTACAATCCCACATGATAATAGTTTGTTTTTCTCCCAAAAAGGTTTTCCCGCCACTCTGACGTTACCATTACGAGCATGCGCTACCGTTATGAGCACGCGCTTTTTTTCATGCGAGTGGTATAGAAAAAAATAACTTTTATTAGAAACGCAAACAGATCAGTGTATCATCGTCAGGGGTGCATCTGAACCCCCATAAGATGAGACACTATACAGGGTTTACGTAGATTCGGTGGTACTTAGAAACGATTTTAGTGGCCAGCAGGAGTAACGGTTGATGCGCAGATCTGGCTAACGGATACGGTATTATTTTGCTTGGGTGCTTGTCGACTTTCAGCAGAAAATGTTGAGAGTGTGTCTCTGAAGTCAGTGAGAAAAATTCGACATCAGAAAAATATGAATCTGAAAAAAGTTCAACTAATAAAATCAGAAAAAAAAAAACACACACAAAAAAAAAAAAAAAGAACCCCCCCCCCAACCCCCCCAAAAAAAACAGCCAGCCTCAGAGGATAAAAGAATTGACACCAGCGTGTGCATCTCGATGAATCGGTCGGTGGAGGCGGATTCGGCTTCGGGTTTTTTTTAGGAATCTGGACCCGGATTTATGCGTCCTAGGACGCAGGATTCTGCGTCCCCGAAAACCCTGAATTTATCACACGCTGTAGGGAGCATTGTCAATACACCGCCAGCCTCAATCTTGATACATTTTTTTTTTAATTTTCCGTGTGGCAATTATCGAAAATTACGATTGTGAAAAGGGACTATTGAAAATAGGGCTATCACATGTAAACGTGTACCCGGAAGCGTGTAGTGTTTGTGTAGAAAACGGTTACAAAAATGACAGTTTGTTTACACGAAGCACATGATTGACACATGATCAGTAATGACATCATCAATAAAATCTCATCTCATTCATTTGTCACTTCCTTGTTTCTTTCTGTCTCATCATGGCTGCCTCTCATAAAAACCTGAAATTGCCAGTTTGACAATATTTTTTCTGTTATCTCCACCCCTGATGGCAAGAAGAAGGCCAAATGTAACATGTATAAAGTTGAAGTGTCATACTCAGGGGGCAGTACCGGGACTATGCCCAATCATTTGAAACATGTACGTAAGTCTCTAAGACTAAGTCAATGATGGAAAACCCCAAATTGCGCAAAAGCCGATCACCGACTGTCTTGACTTGGACCGTTTTGTTTGCACTGGGGCATTTTGATCCTATGCATTTGGCCGTTTTGACTAACATCCACAGTCCACAATATTTATGTTTGAGACGACCCCTCGAATTTTGCTGCAATCAGAAAGCAGTTTTGTCAATACACAAATTTAGCTGTGTGGTCAAAAGTAATTGTCAATTAGTACACACATTATGACACACATAAATGGATATTCGAGTCCTATAAAAATGGGGTGCCTTTGAATAGAACATAGTTGTACAGCCTTTGGAAACCACAAAGACTGTGTGTTTATTTCATAATTTTTTCCTTGTAAACTGGTATACAAAAGATTCCCGGTTAAACAAAACCATTTCATTTTTGAAAATTTCGTGTACACGTGTAGAGATTTCTGTACATGTGACAGGCCTAATTGAAAATCATCTAATCACGTTAAAGCCTAATAATTTCAAACGAGGTTACTGTTGATAAATATAGAAATGATTTCACTATAAATATTTAGCTATATTCGGCTGTCAACAAGGTCAGGGTTCCGGCTGAAAATTGGTCAACTTTTTTTTTTTACGGAGAGGACTTCAAAGGACCCATTTCTAGATATTCTCAAAGGAGTCCCCAACAAAATGAACGTAAACTTAAAGCAAAATATGCAAGCAATTTTTTGCCCCTGCTCTATTTAAAAAAGTCTACTGTTCCAAACAAAAATACATAGCGAGTAATGGGAGGATGGTTGAATTTTGGGGATGTGTATTGGGGTCCGTACACTATCCAGGTAGAACAGCTGATCGATTTTTAATACACAAAATTCCTCAAAATCCTTTGTTCAAACCTGCTGAACTTTTTATTCCTTGTAGATTTTGATGATTTAAACAGCATTCTCTTTGTCTTGCATGAAAGTTTAAGACTGCATTATCGGAGTTGTGAAATTCTAACAAAATATAAATGGTCTGTCATTCCTAACATTGTAACAATAGTGAACAATAGTGAAAAATTTAAATCTTTGGCATCAGAAATAATTTTTGCCTTTCAAGACTACCTAAAAAAGTTTCAGCCAGCAGCACGGATGAAAGTTCTAAAAGTCAAGAATCCTGAAATCTGGATTTTCAAATCCTGAAAAGACAGTTTTCCCTATATTTTATATTGGGACCAAAAAAGCTTGAAATCCTGAAATCAGGGATAATCCTGAAAACTTTCACCCGTGCAGCGGAACCTCTGAACCAATAATTAGGTATTGACTGCCTCTGGACCCAGAGAGGCCCCACATCCATGATAAATTGGTCCTTCCGTATTTGGAAGGGAATCCCAGTTAAGAGTCTAACCCTTTATTTCAATCTCCAGATCTACATACTGCTGTAAGGTTTGACGTTTTCCACTCCTCAGATAAATCATCTATTATATAAATACTTTGCATATTAAATGGTACAGCACTTCTAGTTTTTCTTTTGAACAATTCATCAAATCTGGATGTGAAGTATCGGGGCCTGGTCATTGGTTTGATTTCAATTCTATAAATAATACCTCAACTTTTATTTCTAAATCTGATAGCGCCTGTAGCATACGTATGAACTTTGGCAGACAGAGACAGGGCGCATTATTATACCAGCTAACTCTTTGGTTGTGCAATGACGCCATTTTTTGTTTGTTTTTCTGAAACGTAGAAAGATTTTTTTAGTGAATTATCATACATACCGGATAATGTACCGATAGTTTGGTCGAGACTGGTCATACAAACGATTAAGTTATACCACACGAAGAAAGAAGTTGTCAGCGCTTCAGTATTACTCGGATGATTGCGGATTTTCTCAGAGTGGAGAGATTGTACCTCTTGACACAAGCCAAAAATTAAAACCGGAAATAAGAAAAAATTGACCCTGACGTCATTGAGCTTGGTAGGTTAAACTAATATGCGAAAGGCTAAAGTCAGTGCGTAAATTTACCGGAAAGGACATAATTACCGGAACGTATTAATTTTATCATTTTTCATTTTTTTTTTCTCATTTGGTTTTTCTTCTTTTACATTTTGTCATTACAGTTATTTGTCTAGTTCCGGGTTTTAGCTAATTCCGAATAAGTGAAAAAATCGTCACCAAATACACGACAGCGGTCAAATTTAAAAAGGAAATTGGTATGGTTCGGTCGTTCAGTTATTCTTCTTCATATATCAGAAAATGATTATGGGAAATATAACCTTATTGATCGATACTATCCGACTTCCCCTAGCAACCCTACGCTTAACATAAATTTTGTAAATGTGTTTGTAACATTCGCCTAGATATCCTTTAAGTAGAAGGTCAATTAAAACATTTTTTTTTTTTTTTTTTTTTTTGTTTTTGTTTTTTTGTTCAACTATTGGGGTGGAACATATTTTTCAACATCTGCTTAAATGGTCCCTGCAGGGATTTTAAACAAAGTGCCTGTTTCCAAACATTAATCGATCGCTAATTTCTGTGTCCAATTTAGTCAGTTCCGGGTAAGGTCTTTACACACTTTGTGCAGTGTATAACGTGACACACGTGACAGACGACTGAAGCGAAATTTTGAGCCTTGTCATGAGATAACCTGCTTTGTGCCATATGCGAACAACAAAGACACATAGTTTGTGCATCTGCGCAGTCTGATCAGCACCGTTGTTGTTCGCTGTCTAGACAGTATACTACCTATCAAAACTTTCAAGACCAGCTAATCCGGCGCTGTAGCTGAGTTAGCCAGTCTTTGGCTGAGTAGACCGGTCTGAATATTACTTGGTTGACAACCTCGAAGACAGGTTTTCTCATGTCGTCGCTTATATTATCTGTACTTTGACGAAGTACGGGGAGACTTTTTAGGGGCATCACACGGCGCCAAACACCAGCTACAATTTGATTAATTAACAATGAAAACACATATAATTTCATTGCAAGCTTATTCTATTTTCGGGATTCAGAAGGGGGTAAAAAAAGACCTTGCAACTTCTTAAACCGCACTGAAATATTTTACATTGGATAGGTTATTAAATCCAGAAAATAGGAGCTAAATCTTGCAGTAAGGAGGGTGTACATGCCGAAAAATCGCTATGCCATGAATTATGCGATTTGGGCTTAAGGGCCTGTTTTAAGGTCTTTGTGAACCTGTCCTGTACTTTTATGACGAAAGTCTTTGTATTGAATTATTTTCACAAGTTAATAAAGTAATATATAGAGGTTGTTGCATTATCCGATGGATTTTTTTACAGATCCATCATTCATTATTCAAAACTAGCAAAACTATTCGGAACTAGCCAAATCAGTGGTGTACTTCACAGTCATCGCAAGAGCAGATAACCAAAGGTGAATGACAAATTCTTTAGTGAGGTATTTCAAGGAAGGATAGAACTCTGTATTAGCCAAAAATCAAGTTTTGTTCAGCCAGTTGTTTGGAAATCGTTATGAAGCATAACCTTACCCGAAACTAGCCAAATAACTGTATTTGTTCCTCATCTCTGCTTCTTTTGGTCGTTAAAGCACGCTAGAAAACCACTGTGCTCGAAATTCGAAGTAGTTGTGGGTTGACTGCAGTCGACGGGGACAGAAACTGGACATTTATTGTTTAATGGGATATTGAAAGAAGGTATGTACGGGAAAAAAAAAAAGAAAAAAAAGAAAAAAGAAAGAAAATGTAAACTTTCTGCTCTCGTCGACTGCAGCCAACATGCGACTACTGCGAATTTCGAGTACAGTGGTTCTCTAGTGTGTAACTAGAAAGATCGAAAAACACCTAATGACCGACAAACGCCGGAAAACGCCGAAAAATGCTGAAAAACGCCGGAAATACGAAATGGATTCGTGGGAAGGGAAGGGTGTGGCGAGGGATGTAGGGTTATATGGTCGCTATAGGGGTATCGTATGGTAGGTTGAAGACAGCATGGTCTTCATTCTTCACTTGCCGAAAACACCAAAATTTTCGATGAAAAACACATCGTCTCGTCTGGAGATTACTCACCGAAAACAGCCTTAATTCCAGGTGAGGATATTGTTGCTTTCGAAAGTACCTCAACTTGTTTCATTGAATTTTATCAACTTTAAAAGACAGTAGGTGATGAGACACATTTATAAGGAACATTAACCCATTTACTCAGAGTGCTAAGCATGGAGTCCCATAAAATGGGTAGTGGCAAACAGCGCAGACCCAGATCGAACGTGGCGTCTGATCATGGTCTACACTTCCATTAAATATTTCTATAAAACATGGTAATAAGGTCTTACAGACCTGTCGTCGGCATATGAAAGATTTTCTTGATACATTGCCAGTTATGACAATTTGGGATTCCATTGTATCTGAACATTTGACAGAGGTTGCAAAAAGATATTTAAAATTACTTTGAATCATTATAACACGCAGAAACTGTTTATGTTTCCCATTCTTCTTCTTTTTCTTCCAAATAACGAGGAGCGGCAGAATCTAAAAATAGAACAACGGATCATGAAATCTGTAATTAGCATGCATATTTTGTCAGTTGATGTTTTAAGATATCCAACGATTATTATGATCGCTTTTCAGGCGTGCATATAGCGTGTTATTCTCATTCCAGAATCCAGAATACAAAAGGCATAAATGTCTGCCTGATGACGCTGAGACTCCCCTTATCTGGCAAGGGACATGCAACAATTTTAAATGCCTGTGCACCTACAATGAAAAACCCATATGAGGCTAAAGACAAGTTCTATGACGATCTCGAATCTGTGATTTCTGCAACACCCTAGACAGAAAAAAAAAACTTATCCTGCTCGGGGACTTTAATGCCAAAGTGGGCACAGATTCTCTGCAGAAGTTTATATCATTTGTAAAATACAAATCAAGTTAGATATTGGTAATCATCCGCCAAATTTTGGCCGAGTTATGGTCCTTTTTCGGCTTAGTTTTTATTGTTGAGCTTAGATATTGGTTTCAGTTCAATAAGTTCTGATGGGATACGTTTACTTTATCAGAAGTTTGCAGAAGTTATCATTGTAAAATACAGGTCAATTTCGATATTGGTAACCATCCGCGAAAGATTGGCTGAGTTATGGCTCTTTTTCGACTTAGTTTTTGTTGTTGGGTTACGTACCTAGACGCATCCTTGTGTGCTCCATAGCTTTGATACCCTTAGAGGTATTTTGATAATATTTGGTAGCAATGATAAGGAGGACCAATAGACATGTCGCCTGAAAGAGAGACCTCTCACTTTCTTTGATATGTACTTATCTCCCCTGAAGCCGAAATCTTGTCCATGGCTATAACTCCCATACTGTTTGAGATAATTTGATATTATTTGGCAGAATCATATATCAGGCCAAGTAGGAGTGTCGATTGCAAGAAGGACAACTCTTGTTTTTTTCGGTTTATCTCCCCTGAACGAATTTATTAACCAAATTATTGTGCACTTCATATCTACATAGTGGTTTGAAATATTTTGATAATATTTGTTAGAGGTAAAGATAAGGACAGTAGGCGTGTTGCTTGCAACAGAGACAACTCTCACTTCTTCATTATGTGCTTTTGTCCCCTGGAGCCAAAATCTTCTGCAGGCTATAACTCCCATATGTTTGAGATAATTTGATAATAATTGGTAGGAACATATATCAGGTCAAGTAGGAGCATCGCATGCGAGAAGAACAACTTTTGCTTTGATCTTCTTATGGTTATCTCCCCTGAACGAATTTATGAGCCAAATTCTTGTGTGCACCATAACTTCTTAATGGTTTGAAATGTTTTGCTAATATTTGGTAGAAACATAGATAAGTACCTGTAGGGGTGTCGCATGTAAGCGAGACAACTCTCACTTTCTGCGTTATAAATATATACTTAGGCATAAAAAATTAGCTGTGTTTCCGCAAACATGCTGGAAAAGAAAATGGTTGGCAGGTAGGAGAAACCTTTATTTTTTTTTATTTTTTCTTTCTTTTTTTTTCTGCAGTGCAGAAAAGGATAGGGTAGGGCCTGTAATTTTATGAAAATACAGGTATTTTGTCGAGGGTCGGTGCTTTACTTTTTTATTTTGCATTTTTACTGATAAAATAGCAGTCGGGTGTTTGAAACAGGATCGGTCGGGTTTGCGGAAACACAGTTATTTTTTTACGCCTTATGTCCCCTGAAACCGAAATCTTGTATAGGCCATAGCTCCCATATTGTTTGAGATAATTTGAAAATGTTCGGTAGGGACATATATCAGGTCATGTAGACGTGTCACATGCAAGAAGGACAACTCATGCTTTGTTCTTTTTCTAGAGTTGGTTTGGCTTCCGCTCAATAATCTGTAGATGCATTGATTTCATTGGAAGTTTGCAGAGGGATATATCATTGTAAAATATCGACCAAAGGGTAGGGGTGATTATTAGGAAAAATACGGTGGAGTTTTTTTTTTTTTTTTTTTGTTTTTTTTTTCTTTTTTCATATCAAATGATCGATGCTTAAGGCAGGCGACACATCCGATTCTCGGAATTCTAGTACGTATTTTAATTAGTCTATTGAAATAGTCTAATTAATTTTAAAAGTAATGGAATCGTATTCGACAAGCTCCTTGGATCGTCCGGCGGTACACCGACTACCCAGTGTCCCTTGTTATGGTGTCATTGTTTAGTTGACTAAGTTAATCACATTGTTTTGATAAAGAAGTGCAATAGTATGCATCTGCAATGATGATCCGGTTTTAATCTTTCATCGTTAATCCTTGGGCCCCGTAGGCAATTAGCACGGCAAGCAAAGATGACACGCGTGAATTTGGCATACGGAAGCATGAGAAAACGAACTTGTCTATCGTTTATTTCCTTTACTGTGTTGAAAAGTGGTCATTTTACTAAGTATCCCAATTCTTATAACCGGGAAAAAATATTGGGGCGATCGCCGCCCCTGTTCCGACACCTATGCATATTTTATAATTTGTACAAAATTTATTTCCAAGGAGTATGCCTTTTTGAATGACAGTTTCATATTTTAGGATAATTATAGCTGTTTGTGCTGTTATACAAACTCTTCTTGAGATTACTATGGCGCATCGCAATGAATCTAAGTTTTCCGACAGATCTATACATCTGAGCAAACAGTATAGACCCAGATCAGTCTGAACCGTCTTTATTCACCCTTGCAAGCATTTACACAACGATCAAATCTTTCCTAATTTGCCAGTGGAAACAAGTGAAAAGTTACTGTAAGAGGGTTCACCATGTTGTGATTATTACATCCTACAGCACAACAAATTTTAGGCATTCTTAAGCAATTGTTTTCAACTCGTTTTAAACAAAATGTAAGACAGACGTTTTCATAATAAATTAAAAGAAACGTTTTTACACAATGCGTTTAATGAAGCAGTCTAAGATGAGGTTGCATACCAGAAGGTGTTTCGAATGATTGACCGAGGAGCCCAGATGACTCAGATATATATTTAGTCTACCGATGTGACCAAGAGGAAGATCCAACAAACCATGACAGACAGTTCACCAGCCATAAACCAAAGAAAAGCATTGCAACCATGGCCCAGTTGTTCAAAGCGTCGTTAGCTTAACGAGCTCGTTAAGGGTCATTTCGTTAACTGTTTTAGTGGATTCAATATACAATATTCTGATATTTTTTGCTGAAAAAATGTGAGTAGCTTTTGCACTGCAAAAGCTACTCACGTTTTTTCAGCAAAAAATTTCAGCATATTTGCGTATCACTCAATTAAAATTTTAACGAATCGTTAACTAACGACATCGTTAGTTTTGAACAACTGGGCCCAGCTTGCTCTTCCCCAACAAGGCGATCACAATGTTAGATAGGATCCACTTAACACAACAATATGACAGCTAATAGGACAAAACAGGAAAAAAAAAAAAAAACGGTAAAAAAGTAAAAAAAACCCGCAACGAACAGTTAAAAGGCCACACAAAGAACAACCAACGTCCTGAACCACTGCCTTAAAATGGGGGCTGTAAACATTACAAAAACACGCCTATTCAAATATGTTGAAATTTTCACCACCAAAAACTGAAAGTTTTCAAATAAAAACTCTGATATTTTTCATTGCTCAAAACATAGATCGTGGGTACAGTTAGAACCGCCTCGTCGATCTATGTTTTGAGCAGAAATAAGAAAAATAATGTATACCCCTGTTAACCCCAGTTTTACTGTATAAAAGTGGGGTTTAAGGGCGTCAAAATTATATAGGTACGTTTTCGTGATGTCTACTTTACCGACACCACTCTTAACCCTAGGTTCAATATGTTGTAAAAATACATATTAATTGTTCGGCTCGCATAGAGCCCCACCCCCCCCTCCCCCCACCCCCCACCCTACTCATCAGCGAAGCCTCACTGAAAATCCCGTGTAAATAAAATTTACTCACAGTGACGAAACAAGGATGAAGGCTCATGGCGATCACCGCAGACACTGGCAGCCATTACATTATGCATCAATCTTCTAATGAAAGTTTAGGTAGGCACCGTCACTGAATCTGAGACCCGACCCAAACCGTTTCCTCCATCATGAAGTTGAGGTCTTTGAGCCCATTGCGGTAGTTTTTAAAATGGAGGTCTGCTCATGTATACATGAAGGCGTACGCAGCGTGACAAACTTCATTACTGCTTTTAAAGAATTTCAATAAAACCGATATTCAAATCGTTTTTATCTGAAATGTGCTCTTTGTTTACAAAAGTTTTGTACTTGACTCAGATTTTGTCAAGGACATCATTCTGAACAAGTTTGAAGTTGATTAGGCTGAAAATATTACCTCTAGAGCATTCACAAGGTTTTTCTATTATTTGACCTAGAAACCTACTTTTGATCCCTCATGACCCAGTTTCGAACTTGACCGACATTTTGTCAAGGACATCACTCTGATAAAGTTTGAAATTGATTAGGCTGAAAACGCGGGCTGTAGAGTGTTCACAAGCAATCTTGACAATCAAGGGGACATAACTCTGCCATCGTTGGTCCGATCTGACCCATTTTCAAACTCATCCGAGATTTTATGCATGTCATTATTATCTGCAAGTTTCATGAAGATTCAAAAAAAAAAAAAAAAAAAAAAAAAAAAAAAAAAAAATATGAAGAATCTACGTTGTTCACAAGGGCAATAATGGCCATTTTGACAATAATGGCCATTTTGACGTAACTCTGCTATTGTTGGTCCGATCTGATCCATTTTTTAACTCATCCGAGATTTTATGCATGTCATTGTTACCTGCAAGTTTCATGAAGATCTAACAAAAAATGAAGAAGCTACGCAGCTCACATGCATTTTCCCATAATAAGCCTATGGGACATATCACTTGCCATAGCAACCAAAGTTCTAGAGCAATTTTCCTTTAATGCATATGCAAGTAGATGCGGTCATGGTACCTCAGCCGTAATCCAAACTCATAAATCTATAAACGAATGACGAATCAGAATGTTCAGACCAACAGACATGGACCCCAGAATAAAGGGTGTAATCAGGTGTCCGCGGATAGTAAGCATTACTTGGTAAGCAAGCTTCGCCCACCATGTCCATAGGCCTGAACGAAGGAAACATCGGTAGAAGCGTATGTCCGTGATTTGGGAAGTCTACTTATGGCACGCTACTGGCAAAAACAGCAAGCGATCCCCCACCAAATATATGCTACAGATAACATTTGGTTGACATCTGCTTGCAGGTTGTAAAGCTATTCCAGTTTGAAAGTGTGGACGACGACGGACGACGGAGGCTGCCATCCCATAAGCTCCCCCGGCGCATTCGGCTCAGGTGAGCTAAAAATGCAAGGAGTTAAATAAAGGCAACAAATTCATAACATACCAAACGTTTCTGCAAGGGAGATCTCTCCAGCCGACATCTGCACACATCCGGTATTAGCTATACAAATGAATTAGAAATGAGCCAAAAGGTCAGAATATAGATTTGTGTATTTCCGTAGACCCTAAGCTGTATAACCAGTCTCTATTACACATCTCTCCTTTTATGTTAAAGATATTTTGTGCAGAAATATTCAACACACAATATTTTTATATTAATATCTGAGATAATACAATAGAAGTTGGCGTTATTTATCTTTGACTGACTAGGATTTGCACTTTCTTTATAGCACTGATTTTGAATAGAACCTAACACTGATTCTGTATTGAGCACTGATTTTATATTGAAACTGTAAATGTAGCTGTTACTTTTCTTCCATTGGGGTCAACTTAGACATTCTGTGCTTACTTTTACTCAATAAATTTGTGTCCCGGTATAGCTGACTGTCCCTTTCTACCACTCGTTCATCTCTGCAAATACCATCTCCAAAATATGAAATTTTCGAACAGTCATTCTCTTTTTCAGCCATTTCTCGCTTTCTTTGCTCTCCTGCATGATATCTTTGTATTGTACGCATGTTTGCAGGATCTTCTGTATCACCTAGATATGGAAGATTGTCTTATGTATCAATATATCCGTTATCTGTCTCCTTCATAAATTTGACAGTAATAGGTTATCCTTTGTGGATTCTGGACTGTTTATGGGATTTAGCATGTCTGTGATCACTGAAACATTTATTACAACCTTGGCATTTATAATATGATCTCTCACTTGGTGTTTCTTAGTCCAGTATTCTCTAAAGTCCCGGAAAGAACTGAAAACGCCATACACTTTACACACTGACACAGTACAAGGAGAGGGAATGAATGGCCAATAGGGTCGTTCACGCTCCTGAAGAGTAGACTCTTCATTTTCATCAATTTGTTCATGTATGTCTATCATACTACAGCTCTGCAACATAAAAAAAGGCTTGCAGAGAATATTGAAGATGAGGTCTGCAGTGGGCATAACATCTCTGAATGATACTTGACAGTAGAACTATGATGTTTAATGATCTTCGTGAGGTTTTCAGCCAACATTATATAATGTGGGCATGAAGACGAAAAATGACATATGTCGTGATACATATAGTAGTGCATTTATCTTTTTCATATAAATTTCTGTCAAATATATTTAGTCTTTGTATTTACATTTAGTAATACATATATTTTATTTACGGACGGCGCGTATGCAGCCTTGCAAACTACAGTGTTGTATGAAGAAACTCAGTCAAACCGAGTCTCCGATTTCCGTGATTTTGTGTGTTCTTTGTTTCCAAGGGCAATCCTTTTTTACTTATTTTAAGACGGCGATGAGATTTGCCGCGGTTTTATTTGTCTCTTTCGCCTAAACCTAATCTCTGGTGTATCAGAGGTGTGTCTGTTGACAGTTTCATTGTTACTTGTTGGAGTTTGTGGTGCCATGCGATCAATTTCGAGGTCATGTTCTGCTCTATCTTTAATGTTTGAGAGATCAGTTTTTTCATCGTGTGACAAGTCTGCATTTTTGTGTTGTCTGTTTCATTTAGCCAGTTATTATGTTTTTGACCTGCGATTGGAGTGTATACAGCGCCATACCCAATCACCTATAACATAATATATCGGTTTCAGATCTCGGTGGCAGCAACTTGAAGATTTTCGAAAACGAAATCATGTGTTAATGCCATGGCAGATTTTATCCATTCTATGTACTGAACGGGACATATGTCTTCTAAAGTATTTGGCGGGGGTGGGAGTGGGAGGAATCTACCATTAGATCAAGCGGACAGGAGATTTCACGCTGTAGAAATATCAAGTTTGGAGTACAACCTTGCTTTTATGCTGTGTAGTGCGATACGCCATGAGCAGAAAGGGCAAATGATCATCCCAATCTTTAGGATTCTCTGATACAAATATTCCCAGTTATTGCTTAAGTGTTCGATTGAAACATTCTACAAGACCCGTTGGTGTTTGATCTATAAGGAGCCGTCCATTTTTGCTGTATCCAAAATTTCTGCCAAACAAGGCGAAATAAGTGATTCGAATTCTCTGTCTTGGTTGGTATGTATTTGTTGCGGACAATCAAACTTAGTAAAGAATTCCACGACTATTTTGTCGGCTATGGTTTGTGCTTAACGGTTTGGCACTACCGAAGCATCGACCCATTTCAAATAATAATCTCCGAGCACTCTAATGTATTCATTTCCGTTGATAGTGACAAGGGGCCAAAATGTCTACTGCAACGCTATGCATAATTGCATTAACGCGAAACTGATGCAGAGAGGCGGTCCGTTGAAACACCCCAAACCACACCAGGCACCCCAAACCACCTTCAAATCACCCAAAACCACCCTTAAAATGGGGGGGTAGGGTGGTTAGGGTACGACAGAGTAGGGTAGGGGTAGATGCAGTCGGACAGGGGAACGTGTGGTATGAGACATGTCACTGCCCACTATCACCACGGACCAATGGCAAATTTACGAATACGCTGACCGCTTAATAAGACTAATGACGTTTCTAAGACTAGTTTGGTTCCTTTTCCCTCCAAAATTGACTTTTAAGATTTTACTGAATATTTAGTATCAACGTCAAAGTAATCCTTATTATGAATAAAAAATCAAGGTTCCTAACAAAATAGAACATCCGAATATCGAAACTGGTACCACAGCAGAGCAATGGAAATTAATCTCAAAATTATAACAAATAATACTCTATTTAAGAATATTAAAGCCCTAAAATATTTTTTGATAACTGGGGATATAACATTGAAGCAGAAGACCTCAAAAGACGCTGCCAGCGTACACTGTCTGTTTTGTATGTTTATCTATTTATTTGATTTTTTTCGCTCTTTTTCTCTTTTTTTTCTGCAAAGAATAATTATAATCAATTTACTTTTGAGCAACATTCCAGAAATCTTTTGAAAACAAATGAACAAATGCATTGATATGTAGGAATGGTGGAGAGGAGCTTTTGTGTTTGTGATGTGGTTTGGGGTGTTTTTGGTGTGCTTAATAGGTTTTTAAACATGGTTTGGTGTATTAATGAAGATGATTGTCAACCCTACTATATCCTAGTTTGCCTTACACTACCCTTTCCATCCATATAAGGGTGTTTGGGATGGTTTGTGGGTGGTTTGGGTATTTGGGGTGGTTTTGGGTGTTTCAATCGACCCGCAGACAGGACTTTTCTAAACCCGGACCAGGTTTTGTTCTGTCACATACGTCACATTCTTTGATTCATTGAGCTAAATCTTCCTTCAGCCCTGGCCAGTAAAACCTACGATTGATGTTTTCAAATGTGCGATCGCAACCAAAATGTCCGGTTGTTTCAGCAGAATGGAAATTATGTAATATCAACTTCCGCATATCTTTAGGTGCAACCAACTGAAATACAACGTCTCCCTTGTTGTCTTTCCATCTGCTGTATAGAACATCATTCTTCACCTCGTGATTTTCCTATTTATACCAGAGAGATTTCACAACCGGATTTATTTGAGGTATTTCTTGCAGAACTTATTTTCTAATATGAAACGTCTTTTTGCATTTGACTTAACTCATCATGACCGTAAAAGTGCTTTAAATCCCCCGGTGGTTTACTCTACTGACTGTTCTAAGGCGGTGGTCCCGGTGTTAGTCTTACTCTTTGTTGCTTTGTGGTTTATTCTACGAGGCAATTTGTTTTATGTCTTACCTTGTGTCATTTTGTTCTTTTGTTTTTCAATCCTTTTAGCATTGCGATTACCTCGCTTGGGGAGAGAGCTAATCTTAGTGCTTTTCGTACGTTTGTTCGATTTGTGCTTGTTTGGATTTGTCGGTTTCCTCTTCCTCTTGGTGTCTGGGAAGGTGGCACTCCCTGGACTTTTCTCTTACCTTTTTTTATACAGGGAGCCAGTTCAATCTGCTATCCCAAATTTCATCGGGTTCTATGTCAGGTAATATTGGGCCGATAGTTGACCGGTGGTGTGATCTGCCCCATGAGTCACCGCAAAGGCCTTGCTGTCTTCTGGCCCTGGCGCGGGACTAGAAAGAGTAACAGGTGACTGGTAGAAGATCTTATCCTGTATTACACCGGTCTTGGTGACCGATCGCCTGTTATGGGCTTCTTCATCTTTGTCCGAACCTACTTTAAGATAACAGGGACAGCAGTCTTCACTAGAGGATTTTAGACATTTTCTTTTCTGTTTTCGGATAAAGAACCTGCATTTTGGTGTATTTGGTGTAGTGTATTTCATCATCAAATGTTTCTATTACACTCATCTATCTGACTATTAAGCCTTCAGGTTCTTTGAAATTGCTTAACAAAATGGGTGGTGCATGATCTCACTGGCCGGCCTCGGTGGCTCATTTGGATGCGCATCCGATTGAAGATAGGAGGTTGCGGGTTCGACTTTCGTTGAGATTGATCATGAAATATTTTCTATGTTCATTCTCTCCCTTCCGCTGATTCAAGAAGGGCAGTTGTCTGTTTCTCGCGAAAGAATGTGCACAATACTGATTAACCGCTTAGAAGACTAAGCCAGCCCAGTAAAAGTGTTGTTAGGTAAACTGACAGCTTTTGACATGACCCTATAGGGTTGACTCAACACAAACAAAAACCTCAACGCAAACAAACAAGTAGTCCAGTATTGATGTTGTGCTAGATTAAGTGTGCGACTTACATAGGCTTTTGTTTTTTCCTCTCCATCCTGAAGCTGGGAGAGTACACGTTCTTAAGCATACGAACTTGCATCACAATCTAACACAAATGTGCCTGAACATTTTGGGAAAGCTAGAACAGGGCTATTGATTAAACAGTCCTTTAAATCTTGGAAAGTGTGGTCACATTCTTCATTCCACTGAAATTTCGCTTTCTTCCGGGTTACTTTTGTTAATGGACTTGCACGCTCTGAGGAGTCTGGTATAAATTTTCGGTAGTAGCCTATCAAAACCAGTATTGAACGAATTTCTGATTTATTTGTGGGTGTTGGCTGGTCTTTGACAGCTTCAACTTTCGCAGGATAGCAGGTTATCCCATCTTTTGAAACCACATGACCTAAGTATGTTACCTCTGGCTGAAATAGGAAACATTTCTGTGGCTTCAGCTTCAGGTTTGCTTCTCTTAGGCGTTGATAAACTAATTATAAACTAATTGGAGGTTCTCAAGTGCTAGACTGAATGCTTTTCCAAAGATGATGATACCGTCTGAGTAGCAGAGACATTTTGAGGGATCAAACCAAATAGTACCTTTTCCATAAGGCGCTGAAATGTGGCTGGCGCGTTTCATTTACTCTGGCACACAGTAGAATTGACATGAGTACTCGTCTTTGTTTATCACAGTTATTAATTTGATTTTTATGTTTCCAGTTGGCGCACTATTCAAAATGTACAATGTAATCTGACCACTTAGTTTTACCAGAGCCATGAAAGTTATCTGGTTATACATGTTTCTTACTGAATGGTGCTTTGTTTTGGGTGCAGCTGCCTGGATCTATCGGAGTCCCTTCTTGAGCACTTATTTGCATGTCAAATGTTGGTACTGTAGTTGATACATTGTTTGGTTGTGCATATAAAGAGTTAAGCACTTGTGTTGCATTTGTTAAACCAGCATTCACAGTCTGTGAAGCCGTCGAAGAATTACAAGCTATAGTGCAAATGCGTATTGTCTGTGGTGATAATGCTGTGCCAGGTATCAGGAAATCTGCACACCCCAACCCCGGAAAAGTGCTCCCGAAATCTGCCCCACCTCAGAAATTTGCCCCTGTGGAAATCTGCCACCCACACGCCCCGAAAAAAGTCCCCCCCCCCCCCCCGTGAAATCTGCCCCCCCCCCCCCCCCCCCCCACACACACACACACAATCTTAAAGGAAAAATGCCCCTGTGAAATCTGCCCCCGGAAAATTGTCCCCATCTGTATTCTTGCAATACTTCAAATATTTTCATGTGGTATTTGTATTTGTATTCTTAGTATTATTTGTTTATGTATTATTTAGAACAAATATACCATTCAACATTTTTTGATAATTGGACTTAGTAATGCTTATTCATTTTTTTTCTTTTTACTTCATTTTTGTACTGTGTGCTTTCTTTATTTACCAGCAGGGATAAATCTACATTCAATATACATGTACCACGAAAAATAAGTTATATTTTAATTTTCTATAGGGGGTGGGAATGTCGAAACTAAACGTGTTTGCTAAAATTTTGTTGCATATTTAAATTATTGAATGTAGCTTCACCTCATTGTTTGTTTTGTATATATTTGTATATATTGATATATTGAAGATTTCATTGAAAAAGCACCAAGAAAAGATATGTAAATGCCCACTAAAAGTTGAGCTTTATTAACTACTGAAAAAAAATGATTGAGCGCTAAATAAAAGAAGGCAGAACACACCCCAAAAAGATGTTTTATAAAAAAACAATACTATAGCGGGGAAATCTACGTCATGTCTATGTCATGTGGGTAAATCTAACTTTTCGGAGCAATTCAGAAAACTTATTAACCGTTATAAAAGAATTGGCTATAGCCTGGATATTATGCGGCAGACTGCATGCCTAGTCGTCAACCCAATCATTGTTGATGGCTATGCTTCACTCTTTAATTGCACGACGGCGGTTCGGGCCTCAGACTCAATGACGGCCTCTTCGTAAAACTTTAACCAGTGGGTTGGGGCTTGACGATATGTCTTTAGCTTGGTCCGCCGTGGTTCAACTATTGTTTTTCATTTACTGTGGTATACTGTAGAATTAGCCATGAGTACTCGTCTTTGTTTATTATAGAGATTAATTTGATTTTTTATGTTTTCGCTTTGATGCATTGACTGAGTTGGGAGCATAAAGAGTAGCATCGGGGCCCAGGGTGAAGTTAGCTAGCTGTAAAAGTGCTTTAAACCCCCCGGTGGTTTACTCTACTGACCGTTCTAAGGCGGTGGTCCCGGTGTTAGTCTTACTCTTTGTTGCTTTGTGGTTTATTCTACGAGGCGATTTGTTGTATGTCTTACAATAAGTCATTTTGTTCTTGTATTTTTCAGTTCTTTTAGTATTGCGATTACCTCGCTTGGGGAAGAGAGAGCTAATCTTAGTGCTTTTCGTACGTTTGTTCGATTTGTTCTTGTTTGGAATTGTCGGTTTCCTCTTCCTCTTGGTGTCTGGGAAGGGCTGCGGTTTGTGATTGTGGCACTCCCTGGACTTTTCTCTTACCTTTTTTTGTTATAAACAAGCTTGTATTGTCAGATTTTGAAACAGACATCTGCAACTAAGCAAGTTTAGATTTAATTTATCCAAAAGTCTTCGTAACGCTTAAAAATTGATATGATACCAGCAAGAATATTTAAAGACATATATTCCATTGCGTAACATCCTAATGACCTATTAGTGAAATATGCAGATAACAGATCATACATTTGTGGTGACGTATGGCTCTCAAACAGGAAGGGGGCAGATATAGGGAAATCAGTTTTGAGCATATGATAAATGGCTAGAAGTATAAAATCAGTTTTTATTCATTTATCTATTTGATACCATTTTGATAAAGTGTAGAATTTGAAGATTAAAAAGTTTCATAAACAAGTGTAACTTTATTTATATAAAATCACTTAGATATGTGTTTTTATTTATTTACTTTTTTTCTGATCCAAACATAGTCTTTGGGTGTTTATTAGCCTCATAGAGGCGGTTTCTATGAGTATCGAAAATCTATGTTTTAACAAAAATAAGAAAATAAGTCATATCCATTCAAACCCCACATTTCACAAAATAAAGTGGGGTTTCTGGGTTTTCAACTTTATAGACTTGTAAATGTAGTGACAATAAAAAAAGACAGTTATAGTAGTCAGTGATGGATAAATAAAGAAATTTCACAGTATTGCTACACTTAACTATTATTTTATTCTTAATTTAAAACTTGGGATAATAGATTGGTTAAATAAAACAATGTCTGGAATTTTTTCGTTGTTCAATCATTTATGGAGAGCTTAAATTTAGAAAACAAAACATTTCATTGCTTCCGTCTAAGCTCAAAATATTTTGTTTTATGACAGTTCTGATAACAATTTTGTTCTTTTGAAGTGTTCATCTTTTATCTAATACATAACTACATGTACAAGTAAATAAAGAAAAAGATAAAACAAAAAAAATCTGCATTTATTTCTTTTCTTTATGTCTTTTCTTTTTTGACAACTCTGAAAACTAAGAATACATTTATTCACTTTATAATTCAATAAGAACACATAAAAGTGAAAAGAAAACTAATGCATAATTGAATTTAGATATTTCTTTCATACATGCCATACCTCACACTGTGAGATAAAATCTCACAGAATTTGGCCCGTCTGGAAGCCAGTTCCCGTAAGATTTTTCAAATCTCATCGAATTTTCAGACCAATCTTACAAAACAGCTAATGAAGAAATAAATCGAAAATCACACTTTTTTGTCTCTACCATAAACTCTGTTCATTTAAATAAAGGCTTTTGACTATTTTGGGATTTATATAAAGACTTTTGACTATTTTGGTAGAGCTTAAAAGTTATTTTTGTTAAAATCTCTCAGTATTTTATCAAATCCCCCTTATATTGGCCAAATCTCACAGAATTCAGTCCACAGCTGCATGTATGTTCTTTAAAAAAAATAATCAGTAAAATTTAAAAATAAATCAAAATAAATCAAAATATTCATATAGTTCAGGTAAAACAATGAACACTTTATTACATTATATTCATTTTCCCCTTTCTTGGCCCCCCATAAACAGACCAGACAGTGATATCACCTCATAATCATTTAGATAAGACCAGCCTTTGATGTGAGCCACCACTATCAGGGCTGTATATTGCATGCAGTCATGATGGACCACCCCAGCCGAGAGGCAGAGAATATGTGTCTATAACAAAGCATCGCCTGGCAATGGCTTATTGAGGATGTCGAAATAATCACCCAGGGAAACCCGACATCGGGATATCGGAGGTTTCGAGATTTCGGAGGTAAACAAATGATGTCATCCAGCGACACTGTATGTACTTATCCTCTTTTAATGATAAAAAAGTGCTTCTGGAGGATAAGCAACGTAACCTATATTTTCTCAATTGAATAGTTTAATATATGAAAATGGCATTTTAATATAAAGTTTCCTCCTATTTATTCAAAATCACGTTTGAAAAGGAAATTTCATTGTTTTTCACCCAAATTCCCAAATTCCATTTTCAGTTGTTTATAGCTTTTATCCTGTAAAGCTTTTTCATTGAGTATGTATGCCTGTATAATCTAGAACCTTTCTATAAATTATACAAGAAATAGCAGAAATTACTAAAGTGGCAGATTTTTTAGATTTCTTTAGGGTTGTTGTCATATTTATTGGTAACAGGATGTCGGAGGTATGATGCAGGGATGTCGGAGGTCAGATTTATATTGGTTAACGGGATATCGGAGGAAAGGAAATTTTGTGTTCTTCTTAAAACGGCTACATCTTTTCTGAAACGTGATTTTGCCTGGTTTAATATGTTGAAGACGATTACCTGAATCGTCAGGAGTGGCATGTAGCAAGCGAACAAAGCATTTATGCTGACTGGTAAAGAATAAATGAGATAATGTGCCATAGACTTATCAAGATAAAACATCAAGATAACCAGCCTTCGTAATAAAAACCCCGGTAACAAACACGACTTCACATAGAAAAAGTGGGAATTGCAGGGCTATAAATCTGCTCTAAAATATGTATTGAGGTACTCTTAAGAACCACGTCAGTTCTGCTCTAAAACATAGGTTGCGGGTTATCGTTAGAACTGCCTCGATGAAAAATAATAATAATAATAATACAAAAATTAACAGTTTTCTTTCTGAAAAGTTTGTATTTTTTAAGACATGAAAATTTCATTCTGCGTGTTTTCATATTTGTTCATCACAACGTTTTGTGCCTTTGGTGAGTTTCTAGGCCTATACACAGACTTTTGAAATACAAGGGGCGGGTGTGTGAATTCTTGGCTATTCTTAAGGGGACACAGATGCCAACAAAATGCCGATGGGGGATGCAAAATTAAGGAATGTAAAGTGATTTTATGGCCAAACCTGCACGATTTTTAAAATAATTGGCCCGAAAGGGGTACAGTTCTCGTTTCATCGTTTGGTCGGTCAGACACTCCATGGATTTTTTACTTACATTTAATTTAGGCCCGTGGGTTTTGAAATGGGGATGGTGTGGCCGTATGGAGGCGTGCAATTGCTCAGAAAATGTCAATTTAGAGGCGAAAATTAGGGGTGTTACCTGTGTTTTCGATTAAAATCTGCTGATTTTTTAAATCATTTGTCCACAATGGGGGCTACGTTCGCCAATCCCCCCACCCCCATCTGCTTGATTTTGAATAAATTTGTCCACCCCCAACCCCAACCACCACACACACGCACGCACGCACGCGCGCGCGCGCACAGCACATATGGAAGAACACGTTACAAAATCTGCAATGTTTTCTATTGATAGCAAATGAAAATGACAAGGGTCTCCTCGATACAACTCGATACAACTCATATAATTATTATATCACGCTAGCAAATTTATGCGGCGAAGACCCCTTGCAAATCTCACTTATATTAGGAAAATGGGATTACAGGGGAATGTGTAATTTTTCTGGCTGCTGCTTAAAAACCTAGATAAGTGGACTGTCCGTAAAGATTTGTAGACAACAGAGGAGTATAAAAGCCCGTATGGTATAGACAGGGACTTAGAGGTATGCTTCTTAACAGATTGTAAACATTTTTAAAGAGCTGATCGTGTTATTATTATTATTATTATTATTGTTGTTGTTGTTGTTGTTGTTGCTAAATTCTAAATTAAGCGACCAACCTAACACAGGTAATGGTCAAATATGAACGACTCAGTATAAGAAAATAGATAGATTCTTGTAATTAGATAATACAAATGTCAGTCCGATGGACGAATAAGCACCTGTTGTTAACTTTACTATAGAGTTTTTGTACTGATATTGGTGAATATTGTGCCGAGTTGGGATATTGCTATAAATAATTGATATATCATAGATTACAGTGGTAACGTTACGTTTATTATTTCTGAACTGATGGCACTCGTTGGCACCACATTGGCGCTGCGGTTCTTACGAGTTTCCAAAATCAACATTTCAATCGAAACTTAGGTAGGAAAATATCACGTTTCACATACAGAACATCATTTTTGCAGCGAAAAGCTGTTCTATTGCATATAAATTCTTAAACGTAATGGCATTGGTTCTAGTAATATTATTACATTAAACTCTCCTTCAAACCAATCAAACCCTATTAAAATTGTTACAAAAAGAGACACTAGTATTTGCACACAGGCTTAGCACCATATTGTGCGAGCAGGTTTTAATCTATATTGTTTTTTTAGAGAGAACTCACTCCGTCAATTTTCAGTGCCTCCGAAATCCAGCAACAGTCCCTCCGAGATCCACAGCACCATGTGTCAATGTACCTCCGAATATTCCGTTATCCAAAATTTCGCTAGTACTTGCTTTAAATTTCATCCAGAGGCGTTATTGTTTGCTGATAAACTGAAACAACTATGAAGACAGTCGAGGAAAAGATAAGTCCATCCTTGGGCAATAATAAACCAACATGTCATTTACCATGATCGGGCTGGTAGCCGTCGAAAAGGCAAAAAATGAGATGAAAAATAGATCATCTTGGTTCAAATGCCGTTTTCACCTCCACGAAGTAGCTGAGAAAGGAAAATATTTGCTTTAATATATTCATTATTATGTCTCTAGAACGAGCAACTCAGCTTTTATATCATATGATTAAGATATAAGCTATAAAAATGGATAAGTACATACCCTGTCGCTGGATGCCGTCATTTGTTTACCTCCGAAATCTCGCAACCTCCGATATCCCGATATCGGGTTTCCCTGGGTGATAATTGTGATCATATTATTATTATTATTATCATTATATATAATATACTGACGGGGGCACGTTTCAAGGGGGCACTTTTCTCGTGGTGGGGGCGGTGGGGTGGGGCAGGTTTCCGGGGGTGCATATTTCCTCAGGGGCAGATTTCAGGGGGTGGGGTGCAGATTTTTTCAGAGGGCAAATTTCCGGGGGGGGGGGGGGGGGGGTGGGCAGATTTCGGGGGGGGGGGGGGGGGGCACTGTATGAAGGCAATACAGTATGATGTATTGTAGGCTGCTGTATGCTTGCTGATATATTAATAGCAATATTGTGGCGGTAATGTTGCGCTGCCATATAAAGGCAGTACAATCTGATGTGCTGAAACCCAGTCAGCATTCTACGTAAATCTATATCGGGCCGTCATCGGCCCGTCAGGGTAGATGACGGGCCGATGACGGCCCGATGTAGATTTACGTAGAATGCTAGCTGGGAAGCTGCTGGATGCCTGCTGACGTTATTGTAGCAGTATCTGACAATGACAGTAATGGTGCACTGCTATATAAAGGCAATACATTCTGCTGTGTTGAAGGCTACTGGATGCCTGCTGACGTTATTGTAGCAGTATCTGACAATGACAGTAATGGTGCACTGCTATATAAAGGCAATACATTCTGCTGTGTTGAAGGCTGCTGATGCCTGCTGACGTTATTGTAGCAGTATCTGACAATGACAGTAATGGTGCACTGCCATATAAAGGCAATACATTCTGCTGTGTTGAAGGCTGCTGATGCCTGCTGACGTTATTGTAGCAGTATCTGACAATGACAGTAATGGTGCACTGCTATATAAAGGCAATACATTCTGCTGTGTTGAAGGCTGCTGATGCCTGCTGACGTTATTGTAGCAGTATCTGATTGTGGCAGTAATGCTGTGCTGCCATATAAAGGCAATATAATCTGTTGTGTTGAAAGCTGCTGGATGCTTGCTGACGATATTTTAGTAGTATCTGATTGCGGCAGTAACGCTGCGCTGCCATATAAAGGCAATATAATCTGTTGTGTTGAAAGCTGCTGGATGCCTGCTGACGATATTTTAGTAGTATCTGATTGCGGCAGTAACGCTGCGCTGCCATATAAAGGCAATACAGTCTGCTGTGTTGAAGGCTGCTGATGCCTGCTGACGTTATTGTTGCAGTATCTGATTGCGACAGTAACGCTGCGCTGCCATATAAAGGCAATATAGTCTGTTGTGTTGAAGGCTGTTGGATGCCTGCTGACTTTATTATAGCAGTAATGGTGCGCTGCTATATAAAGGCAATACAATCTGGTGTGTTAAAGGCTGTTGGATGCCTGCTGACTTTTTTGTAGTAGTATCTGATTGTGGTAGTAATGCTGTGTTACAATATGAAAAAAGGTAAGAGAAGTCCAAGATCCAAAGAGTGCCACAAGCACAAGCCGCAGCCAATCCCTGACACGAAGAGGAAGAAGAAACAGACAAGACCAAACAGGCGCAAATCGAACAAACGCAATGAAAGCGCCAAGATTAGCTCTCTCTTCCCCAAGCGAGGTAATCACAATGCTAAAAGGACTGAAAAATACAAGAACAAAATAATACAAGGCAAACTTAAATCAAATCGCCTCGAGGCAACAAAGAGTAAGACTAACACCGGGACCACCGCCTTAGAACGGTCAGTAGAATAAACCACTGGGGTGTGGGAGGTTGTTAAAGCACTTTAACGGCTAGCCAACTTCACCCTGGGTCAATACAGTCTGCTGTGTTGAAGACTGCTGGATGCCTGCTGACTTTACTATAGCAGTATCCTGCAAAATGCTGGCACATACGTTTACTACAGGTACTTGCATATTAACAGATCGTATATTTGGTCGACTTTCTGTCTGATGTACTTGTTGCAGGTTAAACTACTGCATTGCTATGTGAGATGGATGGTTGTTGGACAGAACCATCCTGGCATTGTGTTGTGCTTGGCGTAGAGCAATGTTGCTGTACGAAATTTGTATTTTTTGCTGCTGTTCAATGGATACATTCTCATTTCTTATGCTCTCAGTCTGTTATTATATGTTGGATAAGCAGTTACTTGTGGCGGTGCTGTATTGAATACAGTATACTATGATACTGTTTACGAAAGGGACGGAATTAACTATTTTTGGTCAATTAAAAATTCCAATGAAGTTCTCAATAAATTTAAATCTAAAAACTTCCAGGCTTCTAAATTATCTATACTGAAAGGAAAAAGAAACGCAGGGTAGAGTTTTTTCCTTCTTATTTTAACCATTTTTTACGGTGTTTACTATAGCCATACACTTTTACAGATTGTCCTGTGAATGTGAACCGCGGGTATACGAGTCTTTGGTCGATGTGCTATCTACCCAGTGTGTGAAATCATTCAACCGTGCACTACACAGTGCATTGCACGGACAATACGGAAAGCCAAAATTTCGTGCAAAACAAGCATGTTTAAACTTTCAGCACAAGATTTCCTCACACCATTTGGTACACTTCAACGATACACAACGCTCTTCGATTCTTTTACCGATTTTTCTTTTCATTTTTACGCTACTTTGAACTTTTTTTTCAATCATGGTACGATTGACTGATGTTCAGAGGGGTAGGGCAATTGCGTTGCTGATGCAGGGTCAGAGGCAACAGCAAATTGCCAATCATTTTGGGGTTAACGTCTCAACAATTGAACGTCTTGTTAGACGTTTAAGGGAGACAGGGCATTTAGCAGACCGACCGCGGTCTGGGCGTCCACGCGTGACGTCGCGACGTCAAGACAGGACAATCCGTCTGGCACATTTGCGGAATCGTCATCTCACTGCTACCGAAACTGCCCTTAATACAGTAGGTACGCATAATCGACAAATTTCTCCGAAGACTGTTGGAAGTCGATTGCGTGAGATGGTCTTCGAGCTCGTCGTCCATACGTTGGTCTGCCTCTGACCCAGGCACGTAGGTTGCGTCGTATGGCGTGGTTGACGGCGCATGCGCCCAGGCTATTTCCGATGAGACAGTGGAGACGAGTTCTTTTTACGGACGAGTCTAGGTTCACTCTCTATCGCGCAGATGGTCGACGTCGTGTGTACCGACGTCGCGGAGAACGCTTTGCCGACGCATGTGTTGTCGAACGGGATCGGTTTGGGGGTGGCTCCGTTATGGTCTGGGGAGGCATTGCTCACGGGATAAAATCACAGTTGATTATTGTTGCGGGCAATATGACCGCAGTAAGGTATAGGGATGAGATCTTGCGTCCTGTTGCAGTCCCGCTTGTGCAACAATGTAATCTGATTCTGCAGCAGGACAATGCCCGACCACATGTTGCCCGAGTTTGTCAGGATTTCCTGGCAAACAATAACATCGCACCATTAGCATGGCCACCGTACAGTCCAGATTTGACCCCAATAGAGCATATGTGGGATGAGCTGGACAGAAGGGTTAGGAAGCGCCGAAACCCCCCCCCCCCCCCCCCCCGCAACTCTCGCACAACTAAGGAATGCGTTGATCGATGAATGGAATAACATCCCGATGCGAACTGTCAATGCTTTGGTTAACTCTATCCAAAGGAGAATTAGGGCAGCAACGGCAGCAAGAGGGGGCCACACCCGATATTGATTTTCAGTTTGATTTTGATTTCAAGATTTGGGGGGTAGCTACCAATGAACTTCAATAACTCGAGACTTGTTGATCACAAACCAATGAAATTTGGAACTTTTGTTCCATACATGTACCGTTTTGTAATCATAGTAAAATATTTAACAAACTTTTTCAAACTTGAATGAAATTTAGCAATAAAACTTACCTTGCGTTTCTTTTTCCTTTCAGTATATATATGATTTTTCCACACTGTATACTACGTTACCTCATCATCTTATAAAAAGATAAACGTATTGATTTAATTAACCGAACGTTTATTCGGGAGAATACCTAATATTTGGCTGGCGACGAAGAATGTGCTTTTTTCACTTCTGTATACAATAATCACAATTTATGGTCGTGTCAAAAAGTCTGTGATGCCCTTGTTTATCTTTTGGATAATATTTTTTATTAGATTTGGAACTAAACTTTATAGGCAAACTATTGGTATTCCGATAGAAACTAATTGCGCTACTCTTGTTGCAGATTTGTTTCTTTTTTACTATGAGAGAGATTTCGTGGTCTCTCTCACGTGAAAATCAGGCTGACATTATTGAGGATTTCAATTCAGCTTCAAGATACCTTGATGATTTATTAAATATTGACAATATTTACTTTGACCAAATGGTGGACCGCATATACCCTACAGAACTCCAATTAAACAGAGCAAATTCTTCCGATACCGAGGCACCTTTTTGGATTTGAATCTATGTATATCTAATGGTACAGTTTCCACCAAAATTTATGATAAACGGGACGATTTTGATTTTGATGTAGTCAATTTCCCTTTTCTGGATGGCGATGACTCCCGGCGTACCTCATATGGGGTATACACATCTCAACTTATTAGATTCGCCAGAGCTTCTTCAAATCTTAGTGACTTTAACTGCCGTAATAAAGCCCTTACTGCCAAACTTCTTAGGCAGGGCTATCGTTATTTTAAACTTCCTAAGGCGTTTTCGAAATTATATTGCAGACACAGTACCTTGGTAGAAAAATATAGTGTCAGTCTGAAAACACTTCTGCAACAAGGTATATCGGAACCAGAATTTTACGGTGACTTAGTGCAGAGATACAGAAAAATTGTAGGAAAATCTAACTTTTCGGAGCATTTCAGAAAACTTATTAACCATTATAAAAAAAAAAAAAAAAGTGGCTATAGTCTGGATAATATGCGGCAGACTGCAAGCCTAGTTGCCACCCAGTCGTTGTGATGGCTATGCTTCACTCTTTAATTGCACGACGGCAGTTCGGGCCTCAGACTCAATGACGACCTCTTCGTAAAACTTTAACCAGTGGGTTGGGGCTTGACGATATGTCTTTGGCTTGGCCCGCCGTGGTTCAACTATTGGTTTTATTTACTCTGGCATACAGTAGAATTAGCCATGAGTACTCGTCTTCGTTTATTATAGTGATTAATTTGATTTTTATGTTTTCGCTTTGATTCATTGACTGAGTTGGGAGCCTTTATGCGAACCGAATTTTTATGTATTTTTGTATTAAGAGTAGCATCGGGACCCAAGGTGAAGTTTGTTAGCTGTAAAAGTGCTTTAAACCCCACGGTGGTTTACTCTACTGACCGTTCTAAGGCGGAGTCCCGGTGTTAGTCTTACTCTTTGTTGCTTTGTGGTTTATTCTACGATGCGATTTGTTTTATGTCTTACCTTGTGTCATTTTATTCTTGTGTTTTTCAGTCCTTTTAGCATTGCGATTACCTCGCTTGGGGAAGAGAAAGCTAATCTTAGTGCTTTTCGTAGGTTTGTTCGATTTGTGCTAGTTTGGATTTGTCGGTTTCCTCTTCCTTTTGGTGTCTGGGAAGGGCTGCGGTGTGTGTTTGTGGCACTGCCTGGACTTTTCGCTTACCTTTTTTTTTTTTTTTTTTTATACTCTACTGACCGTGTTCTAAGGCGGGGGCCCCTGTGTTAGTCTTACTCTTTGTTGCTTTGTGGTTTATTCTACGAGGCGATTTGTTTTATGTCTTACCTAGTGTTATTTTGTTCTTGTGTTTTTCAGTCCTTTTAGCATTGCGATTACCTCGCTTGGGGAAGAGAGAGCTAATCTTAGTGCTTTTCGTAGGTTTGTTCGATTTGTGCTTGTTTGGTCTTGTCGGTTTCCTCTTCCTCTTGGTGTCTGGGAAGGGCTGCGGTTTGTGATTGTGACACTCCCTGGACTTTTCTCTTACCTTTTCTGCATGAGGACATATCTTCAAAGGTAAAATGGTTTGGTGGATAAACGGTAGCTGCTCAGTGAAACAAGGAGGGATTTTATCTACTAATCTCTACAAGGTTTTTATAGATCCACCTTTACTTTCTAGAAAGTTGTCGTTTGGGATAGTTCGTCTGTCATTACTGACAATAACCAATCTTAATCACATGCGAGAAATGCTACTGTTTGTGTGTTCTAAGATGGCTGATTAGACCAATTTTAGCTCTAAACTGTCTGTTGCAGATGGAACAACAGAGGTCAGAGCAAGACAGCTCTGTTGGTGATGCCTTAGCTCTGGCTTTGCGCTGTGCACGTTTCTGCTCGGCTTCGCTGATTCTTTTTGCCTCATATTCACTAGCACCTCTTCTGATGAGGCCTCGCCACTTTGCTTGGTCCTGTGCAATTTGTTCACACGACTGTTGGAATGTTGAAATCCTTGAGGGAGGTTTGAGGATGTGTTTGTATCGCTTCTTTCTGACCACCATGGGAGCGTTTGCCCATTTCTAGTTCTCCACAGAGGATTTTCTTTGGCAAATGTTCCTCAGGCATCCTGGTAACATGGCCTGTCCATTTTAACTGTGCCAGTTTCAGAAGAGTATGTCACTCTGCATCCCTGCCCTTTTCAGGACTTCTGTGTCTGGAATCCTGTCTTGCCACTTAATCTTTAAAAGTTTTCTAAGGCAGCTTGTATGGAAGTGGTTCAGTCTTTTGGCTTGTCGTTAGTAAACTGTCCACGTTTCGCATGCATACAATAGTGTTGACAGCACCACACATGCATACAATAATGTTGACAGACTAACGCCGGTACCACCGCCGGTACGGTCGGTAGAGCAAACCACCGGGGGGTTTAAAGCACTTTTACAGCTAGCTAACTTCACCCTGGGTCCCGATGCTACTCTTAATACAGAAATACATAAAAATTCGGTTCGCATAAAGGCTCCCAACTCAGTCAATGCATCAAAGCGAAAACATAAAAATCAAATTAATCACTATAATAAACAAAGACTCATGGCTAATTCTATTGTATGCCAGAGTAAATGAAAACCAATAGTTGAACCAGGCCTTTATCATAAGCCAACGATTATCATTGATAAAAAAAAGTTTGTGTGTCCAACGTTGCCAGACGTGGTTTGCTGTGAAAAACTACATAAGTAAAGTGGTTTTGGGCATTTCGGTATGGTTTGGGTGTTTCAACGAAAATTTGTTTCTTCATTTCGTATACTAGTATGACCTGCTTCTCTGGATAAAATTATATCGATTAAATCTGTTCTAACACCGATTTAATCGCAAAGAAAAGAAATATTGTATTTTTTGTAAACATATTAGTAACATGTAAAAAAGTAGATTATTTATACCGTTACATTTTGATAAAATTTCTCTATTTCCAACAGTTTAAAAACAAACAAACAAAAACAAAAAACAAAAAAAACGGTGATAATCGGAATATAAGCACCCATTACAATATGGCCGACCATGCGAAAGCGACTCTGCGCTAGGGAAAGCGTGAAGATTATCTTTTTTCCATCGTAATTCTGCATAAATAAGAAAAACAAATGAGTAAGCATGAAGATAATCTCTCAGTTTAAAACACTTACATTTCAAATGGTTTAAAGGTTTCCTCCTTTGATGAATTTGCGTTATATATTTTGTAGGCTCTTGCAATGGGATGTGGCATGCCCAGTACGGCTCGCGGTATAAGCTCACGTGATTTTTTCTTGGCATGCGATACTTTCCATACACGAAATTTTGCTGTGTACCTTAAGAAAATCTAGATATGGGCATGGCCATAAATTATAGAGTTCTGTAAGGTCAGGTATGAAAGCCATTGCCGAGCCGAAAAAGCCAAGCCTGACATATTGTTTTCTTGTATTAAACGTTCAAAATACTTATTTCTTTTGATCTTATATTACCATATATGTCAAATGCTGTATTCACAATAAATATTTGTAAAATATGAATTTAGTCACTGTCTAGAAACAGGCATGGCAATGGGCTAATTTTCAGCTCGGACCCATCAATACCCGGACTTGTTAGTGTCCGTTTCTGTTAATTATCATGTCGCGGGTGCTGGTGATGCTTACGTCACTTCGGAATCTATATTTTGCAAAACTCCACCCATATTAAACTAGTATTAAACACATTTATTTTTAGTTAAGCCAGTTAAAATTATTATAAAGCAATAATGCAATTTTGGGTCCCTTATATACAGTACAGCCAGCGAGACATTCCTATTTGTCTCATTTCGCGGTGAAAATCTGTCCCGGTGACTGTACCCGCTGTCTCGCTCAACAGTTTCCCTGTCCCGGTGACGAATATTAAGACAGCGAGACAGGTAGAATTGTCCCGATGACTCGGCGATACCCAGCGCGACGCAGCGTGACATTTTATTGCATGATTATGTAATCAATAGTGTGGATTTCCATTCACCTGGACAAAAATACTTTGCTCATGCCAGTTTTATTAAAATAAAAATCCGGGTCTTCCCAGTATCTTTAAAACGTTCAGAAAATAAAGAAATAATAAAGAAAAATGTTTTTGTCCTGTTATAATTTCCTTGAATATGTTGCATAATACAAATCGTTGTTCTTATTCATATATGATACAATGTATAAGAACAAGGGTTCAAATTATACGTGTACTTGAAAACGGGATTTGTTTTGCGAAGAAAATTTGGTTGTACATGTATACATGTATTTGTACGCATGTGGTAGAATGTCTAAAGATGCCTTTTGCCCAGTGAAAAAGCACCTTGTTCGTGACTGGTCTAAAGAAAACCCCGGTAGCCCCATTCACTGTTCAAGCACGTAACATGGGTCTCAACAAAGCCCCATATAAAAAAGTACCGGATTCTTTGGCTTAGTCTAGTCCGGCCACACAAGTGGGTCCGGCATGGTCATTTTCACTTAATGTGCCGTAGAAAACAAAACAAACACACAAAAATCACAAAGAGAATCAAACTTTTGCCCCCAATCGACGAATTACGTATTTATATTTGGTATTCCTGTAACGACTTTTTCGCCTGCAACAACTGCACGCGCTCAATATAAATGACGTAATGTGGTAAAAGACCGGGAAATTCTCACTCGTGTGCAGCAACCGCACGTTTCAATATAAATTTACTGAAAGGGGCGCTTCTGCTATCAAAGAGGCATTGAATCAATAAGACAGCACATGTGTAAAGGGTGCCTGTCACACACACACACACACACACACACATACACAAAAAAAAAAAAACACTACGCACAGAAGGGGCAATAGAGGCTAATGACAATTCAAATGAGTGAGTGATTTTTATTACGTCCCACTAACAGCTAGGTCCTACGGAGATGTGGACCTTGGTGCAAAGCCCCATATGAAAGGCTTGAGAAGCTTGGAATCGAACTCATGACCCCTGGGTGACAAAACGAGCAGCTTTACCACTACACAACCGAGGCGTCATTTCCCAATATTTCATACTGTTAAATATCTAATAAAAGGACTGCAGACATTTCACCATTCCCCGCCTCTGCACTTACATCAAGCAAGTGCCATAGCTCTGTTAATAAATTAATAAAATTTCAAGAATATATCTCAAATAGTTTTCAAGTTACAGAGCCGACAGAAATATATTACAGAAATCACTAAAATATTTTCGGTGATCAAAGGGCCGTAACTCCAAAAGCAGGTTTTATCGTCAAAGTATATGAAAGAAAAGAAGGGCAGTTATCAGTTCCTGCTGAAATGATTAATAGCTTATGAATAAGCCCATCCCGGAAAAGTGTGCAGGCTCGACAAGAGCGAAATAGTGTTGACTTGGCCGTTTAACTCCAGTTCAAACCAAAATTACGTCAGTACAAAGTTCTCATGTCTGAAGTAAGATTTACAATGTGCGTTCACTGAACAGGACAAAACGTACACTACTACAATGTACGTGCGACCAGCAAAGACTCGGGCCAGTCTCTGCATCGACCCACTATATGAAGCAAGCTTCTTGGATAGCCCGGAGTCCAAGGAAGGTGCATACTGTACGAACAACGCATGATCTGGTCAGAATGTGCTGTTGCAGTCGCACATTTTATCTCGCTTTAGACAGCCCGACTATCGAAGTTAAATACGATCAGCGAATTCTTTATCAAAATTTTCAGTTGCACAGACTGACCCGAGTCTTCGCTCGTCGCACAAGACGTTTTGTTAAACCCAGAGATTGTAGGAGGCACATACGATTAGCGAAGGCTCTGATCAGACTACTGATGTGCAGGATCAGAGTGCATGTGCAGGCTGATCCGTCTCTTCGTACAAGTTTTATCGTAGGTTTTGCCATGCACAGACTCATGCGTGATTTGTTTGTGCAAACCATAACGCTTAGCACTGGGTAAAATTTTCAACAGGTGACATTTTGAAATATTTTTATCATTCTTCCAAGAAAACAGGATTTGCGTTTCATGCAAATTGTCTCCATTGCAAGAAATGTCAAATCCTGTTTTCTTGGTAATAAAAAAAAAAAATAACGAATTTGTCGTCTGCTGAATTTATAGCCCAGATAATGGTAAGTTCGATACCCGCGAGCACCAAGCGTTGTGTCCTTACGTAAGGCACTTTATCCTCGTAACTTAGTATTGGTTTCTACCCAGCTCGCTACCCAGGAAGACTCTGCCTAGAATGTCCGCGAAGACATATGGCTGATCATTTTGAAGACGCTTTTCCTCCGATGCTAGGTTTATACACGTGTCTCTTTTACTCGTTAATTTAATTTCGGCCTTAGTTTTGCATATCGAATGTTGAAGACACAAAAACAGAACGCTTTACATGGAAACGAAAGTTTTGAAGATTGCTCTGTAAGCCAATAAATGTGTTATTACTGTACATATTTTAAGAGAATAACATAACATAATATTCATTTTGTACCCAGATGAATGCGGGGTAACGTCCTCACACTGCAGGTGTTTATTCTTTTAAGGGAGCTAACTGCAATTGACTATCAGAAGGGAATTAACTGCAATTGCTTTACGTTGGAAAAACATTTTTTATGAATCGCGCCAAAAGAGGGGACATGCTTATACAATAAGATTAAACACCCTTCCGCCAGAAACTTGTAACTGCCACTCTTGAAGCAGTGGAAAGAGCGAATGACCGTTACAGTAGCAAATACATGTGTTTCATGATAAATCGCTACAATCTGTGGGGATCGACTCCGCGATCAGGTCTCGCGTTCGATTCCCGCCCGTGCGATATCATTTTTTTCCAATAAAGTCAGTGCAAACAATTTCTAGCTCGAAAGGAGACATGTCATATTTGCATGAGGGTAAAAAGAAAGAGCATTCCAGAGAGCGAGAGAGAGAGAAAGAGAGAGAGAGAGAGAGAGTATGCAAAACTTGTAAGATTCTGGCTCGTCCATTTTAGGCACATACGGCTGAGATTTAGATATTCCTACAGACAAATGGCTAAACTGTTTTTGCAAACAGTGAATACCCTGATCAGACGACGCGTTCTATCATCTCGATATATGACTTAAGTATTTTTTTTTTTTTTTTTTTTTTGTTTAAAGTGACATAAGACACCAAGTCACCATCGTCAAGTGTTGTTTTAAATGGACAGTCCTAACCCTGGTCCAATCATCAACCGTCCAGCCCCCGATCCGAGCAGTGTAGATACATTTCAGCCTGTCCAGTTCTGTCTCCCTTGTCAAATGAAATGTATCCATACTTTAACCCTTGAAGCAAGCGCTTAGCATATTCAGCAGACGGCATTTTCATTTTTTTTTTCTTATTTTCCAGTGTAAATCAAGCTTGTCATTACATGTGAATCGACGATTCACATGAAATGTTCAGCCTTATTTTACTGTAAAATACTAAAACAGATCGGCATCTCTAAATTTTCAGCAGTGCTTCGGGATCAAACTACTTTCTTGGCCGCAGCAGCAGCACGTGCAAAGAGACACGAGAAAAATGGGCCAGACTGGATAAAAGTGATTGTCACATGAAAATGAGTATAGGAAGACTCAGGCGGCCACCACCCCTAATCCAAAACTTAAACGGGGCGATTAGAAATCATCGGAGGCTTTGGTCCAAATACGTCGCCGGCCTTGCGCACTGGGGCTATCAGCTGTTGTTCGGATATGCCTTTTGATACTCGGGGCTGAAATATTAAAAAAAAAAAAAAAAAAAAAACACTCGCAGAGTTGGTCCTCGGAAGCAGAACTATTTAAGTGTGTAGATTTTGCAGTCTGTTCCTGCTGCTGCCAACACTAGTTTAGAGGGTATTTATTGTATTCGCAGTTGTAACAATTTTTGTTTGGTTACTCCAAACCACTCGACGGAAAATTGCGGATTGTAAAATTGGTTCGCGGATTGAAAATAATAATAATAATAATGTTTGTTTTGTTTTTTTGTTGTTTTTTTTCTGTTACCTGAGCTCTACTGGAGGTACAGTAAAATGGTCAATACTGGTAAAAACTTCTTATCTTATAAATGTCGCGCTGTGACTCGCTGTGTCTCTATGAAAGGCAATAAAATTCTCAGCCGGATTAGTGTCTCGCTCAGCGTATCGCTACAATGTCTCGCTGAGAATACCTGTGCGTCTCGCCAGCTGTCTCGCTCATCTCGGTGACAAGACGAAGCAACACCGTGACGGAAAAATTGGTCATGGTGACGACCGAGATCTATAGGAATGTCTCGCTGGCTGTACTGTATTAATAACATTTTATTCAACTGATTCCTTTTAACATAGATAATCGCCGAATTTTGCACATACTCGTTTTAGAAAATGTGGGTCAAATTCGAGAGAATCAACATTTTCACAGTCGACTTTTCAAATTTCTATTACGGTTATGAAAATAATATGCTGATAAAGCAATAAAACAAAGCTAGTTTATTCTGAATAAGTTGGGTTTATAGTTGATTTTAGCGAGAAAAAGCATTAAAAGGCTCTGCTAATGCTAGTACTATTCAACAATGGTCGCCATTTTTTCTTCGACTATAGCTTCATTCACAAATCAGTGTTTGGAAACTTCATCAAAATTTGTAATATGTGTGATCAATATTCAACAAATATGATTAAAAAACAAAATAAGTACATGGTATTTAAATTTGAATGATAAATGATGTTTTGTTCACAGTTTATTGCGAATAATTATCACTTTCTACTCGACTGATTTTCGCACATTCCAGACGAAACCCGGTAACCGGTAAAATCATAGCCACGACATCATCATATCGATAAAATAGGTATTTAGCACTATAGTTACCAGTCCGGGTATTGATGGGTCCGAGTTTTCAGTTAGCCAAAAAATGTTAATATTTTTTTTGTTGATGCAGGACAGGGTCACAATCTGTAACGATGCAGACAGATAAAATACACTAGACTGGCTCAATTTTTTATTATGATTCCCGCCGAATGTCACCTTGGTCCGCTATTCGTTTCCAATGAGCGTCTCTTTAACGTTGACCAACATTATTGAAGTAGTCAAGAATAAATAATTATATTTTTTAAACACTTTATGTAGCTTTGAAATTTCTGCAGTTGCTTCAATTAATGAAATGGAAGTTAAACAATGTAGGAAGAATGTGTATGAAAAATGATTCCTATAATACAGTGTCAAAATCTGACTGGTTCTGTAGCGTTTCAATTATTAGCAGATGCTTTGAGTTACAGTATCTGATATGCTTCTGACGAACTGAGATGAAAGCTCCAGGTGAATCATTCAAAATTAGTCGTCAGTTTTTTTTTTTCATTTTTTACTGAAAATAATGTGTGTATATTTCTTGCTATTTAAAAACATTTAAAGATTCACGAAAAGAAAAAAATCGTTTTAAGAAAATAATCGTTTCTTGCCAGTTTTCAATTCGCGGGATTTGTAACTTTGGCACAGATGATCTGAGAGACATGGGCAGGATACAGTGGTGAGTTTCATGTATGTTAACTATCGGTAGTGTTGGCCATGCCCTAATAATTTGCTTATTTATGACTTTATATCCAAATTTCCATTCAGCAGGGATATGAAAGCCATGGCTGCGAAAGGGATAAGCTTTGGCCAGTTTGTAAACGAATGGCGATAATTTATTATCTGAACATTTGACAGAGGTTGCACTTCTTTTTCACCCAAACAACTTGGATCGGCTGAATCTAGAAATGGAATAGACATAAACTAAACAAAAATAACCTAAAAGCTCAGTTGAGCTAATAATACAGTGATTTATGACTCCATAACTAATTTGATTTTCCCATTATTGCTGGCCATCATACTGGTATTAGATGTGCATTTGTAATTGTTAAGATTAGGCCCTTTCAATGCTTTTGCTTTCCGTTTCGGTTATTTTAGTTTAGTTTATGTCTGTTCTGTTTTTAGATTCTGCCGATCCTCATTGTTTAGATGAAAAAGAAGTATAATGGGAAAACATAAACAGTTTCTGCATGTTATAATGATTCAAAGTAATTTTAAATATCTTTTTGCAACCTCTGTCAAATTCAGATTATAAAATATCGCAATTTGTTCACAAACTGGCTAAAACTTATCCCTTTCGCGGCCGTGGCTTTCATACCCCTGTTGAATGGAAAATTGGATATAAAGTCATAAATAAGCAAGTCATGATAAAAATATTAATTCTGAATGCAGCATTTTACGTATATGGTAATATAAGATTAAAAGAAATAAGTATTTTTAACTCGTTTGAACAAATACAAGTAAACACTATATCAGGCTTGGCTTTTTTTGGCTGGGCAGCTCGGCCATTCTCTACAAACAAGTACAGTCAACTTGCCATTAGTAGTAATGGCAGACCGTTTCTATTTTTTTTAGACTTTCACAACTTCGACAATGCAGCCTTTAAATTAAATCCGACGAAGAGAATGCTGTTAAAATAATCAAAATCTATCAAGGAATAAGCAAGTTACACAGGTTTTGAATAAAGGTGGTTGACAAATTTTAGCAATATGAGTTTACTACCTTTGCGTTATTAATGTTATAAAACATAATTTGATAGCTTTGACAGGTAAAACGCGTTTTGAGAAAGCCCTCGGAAATCAGTTGTCACGTGATCCCCTATTGGTATGTAGAAGTTCGTGTAGACGAAACTATACAACATTTTAGCACACAAACAGGACAAATTCAAAAGTTTATGCACATTCCAAAGGGTAATGAAAATGGTGTCTAGTGACATGTTTCAATCTTCAAGAGTTATTTGTTTTCCCATAAACACTTGATACTCGGATAGTGATCCGCTAATGGCGAGTTCACTGTAGCCTACTGGCACAACGGCACACTATTTATGTTGTGAAGAAACAGGTTCACCAGTCCAATGTGGAGAAACACGTTCACCAATCCAATTGGAAGTGCTACTTGAAATCTTGCTAAACAAGAGGAGATTTCTTGAACAGTTAGGGTGGGAGTCTCTTCACAAGACGCAAAGGTAGTAAACTCATATTGCTATTCAAAGGTCTGACAGGTAGAGCAAGTAATACCTTGTGACGAAATTCAACCCCCAAATAGGCGCAGTAGGAATCAGCATCCAATGACGTTTCAAGTGCCATATGCTAGAACTGACATTTATAAGTACTAGCCAGACACCATTGTTGAGTTTCTAGCCAGACACCATTAGGGATTGGAATGCACTCCCTTCTCCTCTGCTGAAAGTTCTGAGGACCCTATCACTAGATTCACATCACATGTAAGATCTAGAGACTAGTCTTTGCAATCGTTGGCCCTGGTGAATGAATGTCTGTTGATGTATCACCAGTAAAAATATTCTGATTCTGATTTAAACGAGAAAAAGGGACAACGAAGAAGGAAGAAAACAAAGCCAATTCGTCTGGCATTGGGCAATACCTGTATCATCAGTCCATCACTCTGATATGGCTTAAACAGTGTTGAAAAGGATGTAAAACACCAAATCATAGTCATCATAGATGCTTAAACATGTTAAAGACAGAGTGGTTCACATTGGCATCTGCTGAGAAAATAAAAAGATGACCCCCAAAAATGTCAGTAGGACGAAATGACCGATGGTTTTAATAGAAGCAGCTACGATGACCGACTAAGTCCGACGCGTCGGCTCCGGTTCTTATAAATCTGGCTATTGCTTTGGCACATAGCCAATGAAAATATCGATAACCGCTTCTACTCCGATTGGTATCCAGAGCATCTGTATATTGATAGAGGCGTACTCGCGAATCAGGAACCAATTATTGTTTTCACGTGGCAAAATGGTGTGTAGGAAAAGGAAAGTCCCATAAACGGGGCAAAAAACTTTGTACAATTTTGATTTTTTGCATCTAATCATACTTATCAAAGGTTGCTGCATCAATCCTTCATCTTCCAGAGGACTTGTTAAGGAGGAATATTTGACAATAATTCTATGATAAATTTTCTCCAGTTCTCCATAAAATCATGTTGTGGGTACTAATTAGAAGTGCCTCAGATAGGCCTCTGCAAACCAGTGTAGACCTAGATCAGATGCCACAGAATGTGGGGTCTGATCAGGGCCTACACTGTTTGATATACAGCAAACTTTTAACACATTAGGAAGTATGAGGAAGTATGAGGATGGACTATTTCAAATTTTAGGCTAAGTATGATAAGTGGATAAGGTGTCCCAATACTTAGGGTTATTACGGTAGATCTAGTTTAATTTTAGAAAAGGCTGAATTTTAATATACTACTCAAAGTTTGCTAAGGGTCACATTTTATAATGTCTACTACTTTTAATAGATTGAAACGACATGAGAAATTAGATCATTTTTGGAAGCGTTATTCATTTAAGAATTGATTTTTAATAAAGTAATGGCCAAGTAAGTGTTCATTGATGCGTGAATATGGCGTATGGAACATAAGGGTCGAAAATCAACATTTTTAGGATTACTGGCGGAAATCTGAAAATCAGGAAAATCACTAGTCTGTAAGTTTTAGCTTAGTTAATAGTGTGTATGGTGCCCGTGGGCATTGATTACGGCCTGACATGGCCGTCGCATGCTACCGATAAGTCTACAAAGCTTATGCTGAGGAAGCTGGGCCCACTCCTCAATGAGAGCCTCTCTGAGCTCCCGGACAGTTGCTGGTTGGACCTGGCGAGAAGAAATGGCTTTCTGCAGCATATCCCATGCATGTTCTATGGGATTTAAATCAGGGGATCTCGCTGGCCAATCCAATCGCACAATTGCAGCTTGCTCAAGGTACCGGTTGGTGATGCGGGCCCTATGTGCACGGGCATTATCGTCCATCAGAATGAAATCAGGACCTATAGCACCTGCATATGGGTGAACATGAACATCCAAAATTTCATTGACGTACCTCTGTCATCAGTGTGCCGTTATCGATGACGTGCAGGTCCGTTTTCCCCTGAGCGCTAATTCCCGCCTACACCATAACTGAACCCCCGCCATAGTGATCATGCTTTGCAATACAAACTTCAGCAAAACGTTCATTTCGCATCCTCCAGACCCTAGCCCGCCTGTCAGTGAAGTCCACACAAAACCTGGACTCATCAGTGAAAAGAATGGGGGTCCAGTCATTAAGGGCCCACGTAACATGATCTCATGCCCATTCTAAACGCTCCTGAACATGGTGTCGTGTCAATGGGTCGTGTATTGCAGGCCGTCGTGACCTCAAGCCAGCTTCATGCAACCGATTTCTAATGGTCTGCGTACTTAAACGAACACCGGAAGCGTTCTGCTATTCGCTACGTAACGTTGTTGCGTAGTTGAACCGGTGACATCGGGCTTGTAGAGCGATAAATCGGTCCTGAGCTCAAGTTGTTGAGCGTTCACGACCTCCGACGTGCTGATGCATTACGTTTCCAGTCAAATGGAATCGAGTCCACATTCTTGAGTCAACACTCTGGGACAACCCAAGAACACGAGCAACCTCCCTCTGTGACAACCCAGCCTCAAGCATTCCAATGCCCCTATTCATCTCTTCTTCACTTAGACGACGCCTGACTTGTTGGTCTGCCATACCTTACGTTAAATTCGATCAGAATTTGACGATAACACAAGCAAAACCTTGTTTCAGGTACACATGTACATGAAGGCAAATGGCCATAAATCAAAGATTTTCACGGGTAGGCCTCTTCCCATGCTTCTCGTGCAAAATGTACTTGTCAAATCAATAACTGCATTACACGTTTATGAGGCCTGAACACCGATTTATCTTTAGTAGCAATTTGATTATATATGGTGATAATATGAACAAAATATCTGACGTCAAAAAAGTGATCCTTAGCAAACTTTGAGTAGTATAGTTTTGGTATATTAAATTTAAAGTGCATAGAATGACTTGTTTTTACTCTCCTGAAAACCAATTTTGTATCCTGACTCAGCAAGCAATCAAGTACACCTCCATTTCTAAACATTTAAAACAAATTAAATGGACATTGAAAATGGGACCTTAGGACACTGATGTTGAAAATGGGATGAATAAAAAAAAATCCTAAAATGTATCCGCCTGACTTTTCAGAAATTGAGTTGAAAAAGCTGATTTTTGGTGAGTCCAGATATAAAAATTGGTGCTTTTGAATCCTAATTTTACCCCGCTGGAAATGCTTAGAATGCAGGAAAAAGCAAGATTTACCCCAGAGCTGGCTCACTATGCTCACGTTGCCTCACTTCGCTCGGTCACTGTCCAAATACTCTAAAAGTTTTGGACAAAATGGCCAAAACTTCTGTCCTCTTTGGTCATTTGGCCTAAAGTCATTTTTTTTTTTCAAGTAGAAACACTGAATACATGTATCCTGGAATCATGGGTTATTTCGTGTTATATAGCATTATTTGACGTGGTGTAACATACGTTTGAAGCAAAATATGACATCATTTACCGGTAAGTAAGTAGAATGGCAAAAGGTCATTTTTACTTACTTACTTATAGGAAATGTAATATAAAATATAGTAACAGTTGTTTTAAAATATAGGAAATAATTCCCACTCCCAGGGGCATTGAAAATCCTGATAAAAACCTCGTGCTGAAGCACTTGGTTTTAATCGGACTTTCGTTGCCCTAGGGAATTATTTCCTGTAGACTTATCGCTATATATTTAGTTTTTTGGTTGAAGGCAAGCTTAATTTTTATTTTTAGATGAAAATGTTACGAAGATAATCTTTTTTTGTCATCAAAATTAATTTTGTATTCATGATATAAACATGGCAGCTAACATTTAAAGGGATGTCTTCTTGTGCATGTCGATGGCTTTGTCATTTTGCTGAATAATCTCTTATAAATAAGACTTAAGAACTCATTACTTCTACACTAAATGATGGATTAAGTTCCTATTTGGTATCATGATAGATATTGGTCAAAAGTTTTTATCAGCACCATCAGCAATCATGACCGTGACCTTGAGATCAAGGTCACAGACTTAGAGAATTTAAATGTTAAAGTTTTCGTTAAAGTTTTTAAGACCTCATTATCTCCTAACCTTATCACTGATTTGATTCATCTTTGGTATGATGATACATATTGGTCCAAAATTTTGTGCAGTACGGTACTATCCCCATCACCCTAAGTCATGTCAAGGTCACAGACTTAGAATTTTCATGTTAAAATTTTCCGTCAAAGTATCTCATTACTTCTATTCTAAAGATGGATTTAGTTCCTATTTGGTATCATGATAGATACCGGTCAAAAGTTTTTATCAGCACTCATTACCATGACCTTGAGATCAAGGTCACATATTTAGAATTTAATTGTTAAAGTTTTTCTTTAAAATTTTTAAGACCTCATTATTTCCTAACCTTATCACCGATTTGATTCATCTTTGGTATGATGATACATATTGGTCCAAAATTTTGCCCAGGTCCGTCCTCACCCCCCTAGTTCATGTTAAGGTCAAGGTCACAGTCATGTCAAAATTTTCATGTTAAAAAATGTTCAAGTTTTTGTTTAAGTTTTTAGACTTCATTATTTGCTAACCTTATCACCAATTTGATTTATCTTTGGTTTGATGAAAATTTTGCACAGCGCAATGTTTTGCATGATAGGTGAATAAACAATGAATTTCTGACATTAACATTCACTGTTTGCGTGTTTTGGTTTGAACAGTGTGCGATTTCTGACCCAGAGAGCAGGTGCACCGAAAATTAAACTGATTGGCTCGTTAATAATAATCAAGCACTACCATTGGACTATAGTTGCCTGGAAACCAAACAGGAAGAAAAACAATTGGTGATATTTGGGAGTACCGCTATCCCAGTGTGCGTCAACATAGATCGCTAATGCTGATTGGTTGAGAAGGTGCGAGATTATGCAAGAGTGTGGAATTTCCTCACAAGAATAAATCTGTTTGAACTATTTTTATTACTAAAATTTGTCAGATAAAATTTGAACAAAATGCCATCGATTCTCTTACTACTTTAAATTATTTTTCTTATACAAAATGAGACTGCATGTGTATTTCCAGTGCACCTACTTATGTTTTCAATACAAGTGGGAGGAGAAATGTATTAGATTATCCCAAATCTTTATAGTTTCAAGAAAGGAAGAAAATGCATACTGTCATTATCACTCAGCATGATGGTTAAAATTTTCGTCTGATGACATTTTGAATTTGAAACATTCTTATTTTTCCCAGAAAACAGTGCTTGATGTGGTGACAGTTTGCATGAAATCTCAGACCCCTTTTTTCCTTGAAAAATATCATCAGTTTGTTGTCTGTTGAATTTGCCCATAGTATGTTAAGTTTTAAATGAGCAATAAGTATATGAATTTACAGGCTGAGTAGTGGTGTAACGATACATCAGTATATCGTTGCATCGTGATAGTGACTGCCATGATAGTGCTATCATGATAGTGTTTTCAGCTATCGATAACCATTGCCGATAGTCTCTTCAGCTATCGATAGTTTTGATAGTTTTTGTCCCTGTAGATTTTCTCCTCCTGTAATACCATTCTGAAGCTTTTTAGTCTAAATTTACAAAGTATGATAACATAAAGGGTTTCTGTTTTGCAAAAAAATGTTCGCTAAAATGATAGCAAAGCAGATATTTGAGAGGGTAGTAATGTTAAGTATCTTTACATGTTGTCTGGTTTTATAAAATCAAGGCAATTCGTTGAAATACTGTGTGATTTGGAGATGGTGATAGTATCATGATGCATCATGATACAGTCAAACTTTGATGGCTCGAACATCTTTTGGACCATAGAAAATTGTTCGAGACATGGGTGGTTCGAGCCACTGAGGGTTAATTATGGTGCCAAGTCAGGAAGCAAATGGCGATAATTTAGGGATTTTTCTTCGATTTTCTACACTATAATTGTATGTTGAGTGTACTCATTAGAATGATGGCGATTCTAATGAGTACACAGAACAGAGGCGATCTCTAATGAGTACACACAACATACAATTTCACGATAAAATAGGAACATTTCCCTAAATATTTGTTTTCTTGAGCTATCAGGAGAATTTCATAGGGACTCAAAACGAGTTCGAATTAGCCATGGTAAACGAGCCATCGGGGTTCGAGCTATCGAGGTTCGACTGTATTAGACCCTTGATAGTGATAGTATTGTGATAGGGATATCTCTGATAGTGACAGATTCGTGATAGTCATACTTTGGCATGATAGTCAGCTCTAAGGCTGAGCTTATCATACCTGAATATTTCCGTCTCACATTGGGAAAAATAATTGGTGGTTTGTCACAGCCTTTATGTAAAACTTCTGTTGGGTATCAGTCAAGTTTAAGTTCTTGAAGCATGTGACTGTCATGTGAAAGCAAGATTTTATCTGGATTTCTCCTCTAAGGCGCTGGCCTCGATGGCTCAGATGGCTGCGTGTCCGACTGGTAATCAGGAGGTCATGGGTGTAATCCCCGTCAGGTTCAGCAGCATTCTTTCGCCAAGATTGATCATAAAATATTTTCTACGGTCATTCTCTTTTGCTGGTTCAAGAAGGGCAGTTGTCAGTTTCTGGCAAAAGAATGTGCACAAGTACTGGTTTCCTGCTTAGAGGACTAAGCCTGCTTAGGAAAAGTGTAATTAGGTAAACTGACTGGCTTGACATGACTGTAATAGCGTTGACTGGGCCATTAAGCTCCAAACCAACTAATTAATTTCACTCTAATTTATTGCTCTGTTATATACATTTCTTTTCCATATACTTTGAAAGACGAGAGTTCAGATGATCTTAACTCTCGTCTTTCAAAGAATATGGAAAAGAAATGTGAGATGGGTTGTCCTGGAAAAATTTAAAAAATGGATAATACTGTATTTGCAAGTTAAGGATTTGGACAGGTGTGTGCATAAAAATAATGAAGACCCAAATCATGTGTTGCAGAATGAAGTGTCTGATAAGTGTCTGCGCTAGTATTTGCCACTTATCCAATAGATTTTAGACACATCAACAGGTAGTAAAATTGACTTGTTTAAATTTTGGACAAGTATGGTCGGGAGTTGACCTTTACCACACTCAGGGCAAATTCAGCAGATAATGATTATTTATTTTTCCCAGAGAATAGGGGATGCCTCCTAAGGAGACAATCTGAATGAAATGTCGAAGACCATTTTCCGGAAAAAAATAAGAAACAATATTCCAAAATGTCGTCTGCTGAAATTTTTACCCAGCATGCAAAGGGTTAAGATGTCTGACTGCTTCATGTAAATATAGTGACCTATTTGGTGGCTGGAAATAAAGTTTTTGTTGTTGTTTTGTTTTTTTCAGGAGTTAGTACAGAAGTTGCTGCTGCTGTACTAGACGTTAGTAGAGCCTAGTAGCCATGGAAGAAACTGGTATGCTCTGTTTTATAGTGTAGTTAGTGCACCTAGCAATGTTTTTCCCCAGAGGTGTGGGGAGGGGTGGGGGCGGGTTGCGGGGGAGCGGGAAATGGTGGCAAGCATATCCTGGATATTAGCAAAAATAATATACATAAGAGGGGTATAGAGATTCTTCAGGGAAATGAGTGAAAATTTTTTTTCCCCAGAGGTGTGGTGGTTGGTTGGGGGTGGGGGAGTGGGAAATGGTGGCAGGCATATCCTGGATATTAGCAAAAATAATATACATAAGAGGGGTATAGAGATTCTTCAGGAAAATGGGTGAAAAATTTGAAGACCAGTCATGGGATTTTCGACACAGAATAGAACTCTGTAAGGAATTAGAATTACTGCACTTTCAATATCTTTGGAAAGTCGTTTTTCGCTGCTACTTTACATAGAAGAAGTAAAGTGAAATCTTTTAGCATGATTTAATACAAAACCATTCGTAGTAACTACCTATGTACTAAAAGTTTTATTCTAGTCATTGGTTTAAAAAAAAAATACTGATATTTTTCTATTGTTGTGATCGCCATAAAGATTTTGGAACATTTGTTTTTATGGGATCGCCTGCCCTAGCTGCCGTCCCAGCTCAGTTCTTTTACGACATCTGAGCATGCATGCTGTTCCTTCACTTGGGCAGTGTGCTTTGCTGTTGTCCTTATAAAGAAAGGATCGTCCATCAAACCACAATAGCTAGAACACCAAGCCATCGGTCTGTAGATGATTGCTGCCTAGCTCTGCCACCCAGGTTGTGGTAGCCTCCTAACCATGAAGGTGGGGAGGCAACTGTGATAGAGGGCAGCCTCGCATTCCCACACTCATTTTGAGTGTCACAGCTGGATGCAGTTTTACTTCATACCCAGGACAAATGAAGTGAGATCTGCCATGCGGGCAGCAAGCCAGCTACCTGAAAGGGGGCCCATTGATGTGGATGTTGCCCCTGTACCTGCACGTTCATCAGAAATCCGATGATGATGATGATGATGATGATGATGATGATGATGATGATGATTTTAATATTTCCCAAAGCAAAAATGGCAGCAAAATATGCAAAAATCGATAGGGTAAATAGTTTGGATGTAGGTTTTCAACAAGTTCCACTTGATCAAAATTTCTGAAATTTTCACAATATTGTTATGGAACATCAATAATTTAATTAAATGAAGAAAAGCAAAAAATATTTTTTGAACAAAATTTTCCAAAAATCCAGTTTACTATAGAAATTGCATGGGTTTTTAAAAAAATCCATGTTTAGAATAGCGATGTCCGGGCGGCGGGCGGGCAGGCGTTGGGTGTCATCCCAGGTGAACTTTATTCTTCAGTGGATTGCTTTCATATTTGGTAGGGGTGAAGAGGAGGATCAGTAGGTGTTTCACATGCAAGAGAGACAACTCTCACTTTCTTTATTAATTAAAAAATCTGTCCATACTGCCGTTAGTGGTTTTTCTGTTGGTCATAGAATTTATTTTGCAGTAAATATTTGGAAACGAAGCACAGGAACAGAAACGACAAATGGTTTAAATCAGAAATTAATGTTTCCATTTAGAATAAAACGCCAGGCGAAAAACATCTTTTCTAGGGATGTCGGAAGCACAGTAGACGTAAACTTTGAAATTGTCTCATTAGGAGTCCCCCCTGCCTCTGTCCCCTCATCTGTTAGGGAAACATTGATTGATGCATACATGTAGGTCTAGATATGGGCAAAAGTCCAAAAGTTTTGAACACTATTTGATGCTTTTTCTTTGCCTAAATTTTGCTTTTTATACCCTGTCACATGATAGTTGGTCATCCATGTGTCCATCTGCCTGTCTGTCCCTCTGTTGTATGTCCATTTCTCGTGCGTGTATTCGTCCGTAATTTTGTTTCTGGATGATAACTTGAGTAACAATCAATGAATTTTTACCAAACTTAGTATATGCATTGATATTGTGGAGATCTGGTTTGAGATTACTAATGAGCAAAGGTCAACAATTTTTGACTATCTGCCTGCCACACAATAGAGGCATGGTATTATTGTTTCATGTATTTATTATGCATTTGCTTTAGTGATCAGCCGAATGGCAAACAGTGCAGACCCTATCAGATTGAAGTATGATCTGGGTCTGCCCTGTTTGCATTTTATATGGTTTGAACAGTTTGTGTAGGAAATTTTGGGACACTTACCATAATCTTGACCCAGGGTTATTCTGTTCAGAATAAAATTATGCTGACTATGTAGTATTGGGAATCGGCCAGAATTTCATAGTCAATTATCGATTTTGTAAAACCGACTGATCATAGACTATAAATCGACTTATAGAAGAAAACATATTCACTCTTAATTTAGCCTTCTTCTTGGCACTTATTAGCTCACCTGAGCTATGCTCAGGATGAGCTATTGTGATCACTTTTCGTCCGTGCGTCCATCCGTCCGTGCGTCCGTCCATTAACATTTTCAAACGACTTCTCCACTGAAGCCCCTGAGCCAATTTTGCTCAAATTTCATATTGAGCCTCCTTAGGTTGGGGGAAAGAAAAATCTTGGACCAAGATGGCCGCCATGCCCATATATGGCAAAAACCTTTAAAAATCTTCTTCTCCAGAACTGAGGATGCCTTGGGGCTGGATCTTGGCATAAGTCATCAGGGACAGGAGGTCTACCAAAATTGCTAAAATAAAGGTCGTATATTGACATTTGACCTTTTTAAGGCAAGGTCAAGTTTGTTTCCCTATGCATTTGTATGGGAAAAACCTTTAAAAATCTTCTTCTCCAAAACCGAGGATGCCTTGTGGCTGAATCTTTGCATATATCATTAGAAACAGGAGGTCTACCAAAGTTGCTAAAATAATGGTCGTACATTGACATTTGACCTTTTTACGGTAAGGTCAGTTTTGCAGCATTTGTATGGGAAAAATGTTCAGAATTTCAAACGCCTTCTACTCTGGGCCAATTTTGCTCAAATTTCATATGGAGCCTCCTTAGGTTTGGGGAACAAAAGATTGCTAAAATGGTTGCGGTTCGTTGACCAAGATGGCTGCCATGCCCATATATGGTAAAACCCGTTAAAAATCTTCTCCAGAACCAAGGATGCCTTGGGGCTGAATCTTTGCTTACATCATCGGGGACGGGGAGTCTACCAAAATTGCTAAAAGAATGGTCGTACATTGACATTTGACCTTTTTACGGCAAGGTCAAGTTTGCTTCCGTATGCATTTGTATGGGAAAAAACATTTAAAAATCTTATTCTCCAAAACCGAGGATGCCTTGTGGCTGAATCTTTGCATATATCATCGGGAATGGGGGGTCTACCAAAGTTGCTAAAATAATTGTCATACATTGACATTTTACCTTTTTATGGTGAGGTCAAGTTTGCTGCTGTATGCATTTGTATGGGCCCCATACATTTGTATGGAAAAAATGTTGATAATTTCAAATGATTTTTCCTCTGAAGCCTCTAGGCCAGTGATACTCAAATTTCATGCGGAGCCTCCTTGGGCAGGAGAATGAAAGATTGCTAAAATGGGCATGGTCCATTTATCAAAATGGCTGCCTGGCCGCTGCCATGCCCATATATGGTAAAAACCAGTCATTTTTTTAACTGCGCATCCCGAGTCCCATACTCACATTTTTGCTTTGGGACTCACATTTTAAATCTCAACGAGTCCCAGGACTCAAAGCTATAGTGGAAAATTCTTTAATGGACGCAATGATTTTGTAGTAGGACTCACTTTATTTAGCCCAAGTGAGTCCTGGGATGCATAGGTATAAAATTGTAAATAAATCACTGAAAAACCTTTAAAAATCTTCTTCTCCAGAACAAATAAGCCCTGGGCCCTAATCTTTGCACAAATTATGGGGGAAAGGAGATCTACCAAAATTGCTAAAATGATGATTCTGTGTTGACATTTGACCTTTTTACCTCCAAGGTCAAATTTGCTTCCCCATGCATTTGTATGGCCCATATATATTTATATTGAAAGTATCGAAGTGACTTGTAATCAAAAGTAGTTAAAATTGTTCTGATTGGAAATCTGAGATGGCCTTCGTCTTGTTTATATTTATTATATTTCCCTGCCACTGTGCTATTTACATGTATAAAATCATGATTCTTCAGAAACCACTTAGCCAATTTCCACCAAATTTCGCATTGATCCTACTGTTGAAATGTTATTGATAGTTTATTCAAATGATTATGCTTCATTGACTGTCAGGCCCATATATTCTTCTTCAAAACTAAGAAATGCTCAACTGATGATCTTTTCATTAGTTGTGATGATAGGATTGGAAAAATGTTGCTTAACATCTGTATATCTGCAGTGGTTATGTCACTCAGGTGAGCGAGTCGTGGCCCGTGGGCCTCTTGTTCATAGCTTCAGATCAATAAGCCGGATATCAAGGTAATATTTTTCTTATTTCTCCATGAAAACATATGTTGTGGGTACTCATTAGAAGTACTTCTGCGAGGCACTTCTAATGAGTACCCACAACATATGTTTTCATGGAGAAATAAGGAAAATATCAGCCCTTTTGGGTTGACTTATTTAAGGCTATTTTATCAATTTTCTTCACTTTTATTGACCACAAATCTAGAATGACCCAAATTGACAGCTTTGAATTTCATTTCTTTATTACTTGCCTAAAGAAATAAAATGTGAGAAAAGTATGTTTCTAAAAATAGAATTTTCCGATTAGACGACCATAAAAAATCTTTTCGATCATCAGTCATAAGGGGAAAAAGTAATCATCAGTGGCAACACTATGACTGTTTTGTAAAATGTTGATGTCTTAATCTCCACAAAAAAGTGTTGTGGGTACCCATTAGAAGCTTCTTGTCCTTGTTTCTGATGGGTCCCCACAACATAGGTTTTCGTGGAGAGTCTTGATAAATCTTTATCTGGGTTCCCCTCTTTATCTAGTACCCACATGCAAAACAAAATAACCATGAAATATATTGTGCAAAAAGGTATACAGCAAAAATATAAGTGAAAACACAAGTCTAGACAAGAGTGGGTATTAGGTAAATATTTTTCTTATTTCTCAAAAATATCATGGAGAAATGAGAAAAATATCAGTACTTCCCGATTGAAAAAAACATACCAAGAGCTATGTGAAGATACCCAGGAAATAGTAGTCATGAAGCACGGCCTGTCTGGGGCACAGTAAAAAAGGAGATACATGTATGAGGAATGAACAATGACAAAACAAACTTCAAACATGAAACCAACAATCATAGCTCTTGATAAGGCGCTTTTCTCAACCGAAAAGAATCTGTATTTTTCTTGTATCTCGACGAAAACATATGTTGTGGGTACTCATTAGAAGTGCCTCAGTGATGCACTTCTAATGAGTACCACAACATATGTTTTTGTTGAGAAATAAAAAAAAAAATATTTACCTTGATACCCACTCTTATCTAGACCTATGACAATGCACAAAATAGAATTGCAACAGAGGGACTACCTTGGAACAGTCAGTAAAAACAAACCTACTGGAGGCTTAAACCAGTTTTACTTGCGCTAAACCTCAATCGTAATTCTGATGCAGCTCCAAATTATAATCAAAGCACTGACAGCACTGTTGGGTCGATTGTCTCTGAATGCAGGCTGGGAAAATGGTCCTGAATGGGGACTTAAGACTGTTTCCTTCAACCCTTAACTTCCTGTAATTTAAGCAAACATTGCAGACCCTGATCAGATGCCTTGTTCTATGGCATCTGATCTGGGTCTGCACTGTTTGCCAATGTCCCAAATGTTCCTGTCCAGGTTTTACAGATAACCCTTTATTAACAGCACTCTGACATCACAGCGACAAGTATAGCGCAGCTATAAATAACTGTTACCTGGATTTCATCTAACACGTGGTTTGATTACATTGGTCAGTGATAATCACGTGGACAACTACATTAAGGAAATTTTGGCATTGTATACTATGGCTTGGTCTGCATAGGCATAATGTAATTAGGAACTGTAACTGCAATCCCTGAGGATGAAATAAAGACAGCATTAAATGTATGTGGAGATGTTTTACAGCCACCTTGCAGCATAAAACACTGTAGCTGTGACCTGCAAAAATAGAAGATGCCTGGCAAATGAAACAGTCACGAAGCACAGCCATCCCAAGGCACCAAAAGAAGGAGAGATGAGGAATAATGCAATTAGTATATAGAAAAGATTTAGGCATAGAGGAGCCTTCCCAGTCTAATCAGTGACTTAACTGTTCCCATGAAGGGGGCAAAAGTACATGTATGTGCTCAAGTACTAATTAACCCATTGTATACAGAATAGACTCTCCCACACTGTATATTGGAAGAGTCCAGTTTCAGTTTTAGGTACACCCGGCTATGAGATTTACATATTCTAGAGAAAAATGGCTAAACTATTTGCAAACAGTGGAGACCCTGATCAGACGCCACGTTCTGCGGCGTCTGATCTGGGTCTGCACTGTTTGCCAAGTACCCTTTTACGGGTATCCTGACTACAATGGGTTAACTGTTTAGATAAGCCTGCCCATGAAAAAAGTGTGAATGGTTAACTGACTGGCTCTTCATGACTAACTATTGACTGGGCTGTAAAACTCCAACTCAAAAAAAAAAACAAAAAAAAAAAAAAAAAAAAAAAAAATCAGAAAAAACGTCTGTGCAATATGATCAGTGCCTTTACTGTTAACAAACAGAATCGCTGGATGTTGTAGAATGTAGTGCTTTCATTAAATGAAAATAGCAGGCTAAACTAATCCTCTTCTGAAATGGGTTCTACTCTAAAAGGAAAGAATTTGTTCCCGAGAGGAGCGAATTGTTTCCTTTTAGAGTAGACACTTGTCATAAGGGAGGTAAAAGGGAGATAAAATAATTATGACTGAGTAGCCTCCCTTGAAAGTGATTCACCTCCCCATAAGGATCCTGTGATAAAGTGAACATTCAAATTTTAGGACAAATATGGTAAGGTGTCAGATTATTTAGGACACCAGTAAATATGGTAATAAAAAGAAACATTTAGTGTACTCTGGTCCTGCTGAACCCAGATATGCTATGTCTTTGCAGTGTAGATCTTAGCCAACTGATCTGGATCTGCACAGTTTATCATTAAGTAAGTGAACTTATATCAACATCCTGGATCAAGTAATCTGATCGGCTGAAAATTAAGTGGGTGTGGCATCTATATTTATTCAACATGGCAAGGGTTAAGAAGAAACATTTGATTTATATTTACAGATTCGAAGGGAGAGTTAGAAAAAAATGGAGCACCCACGTTGCTGCCAGAAGCTCCTGTAAACCAGACTGGCAAGTCACCATCACTACTGGGAGCATCTTCTCCACTGCCTGAAACACCACAAGATGCACCACCATCTCTGTCAGAAGCACCTTCTTTACCAGAAGCATCGCAAAGTCATTCTGATGTGCCACCAGCACTGCCAGAAGAAAAGCAAGCTTCTCACCCAGATGAGCAAGCTTCTCTCCCAGATAAGCAAGCTTCTCACCCAGATAAGCAAGCTTCTCACCGAGATGAACCACCATCCCTGCAGAAAGAGCCACCCGATCTTGAAAAAGTTCAAAAACCTCAAGCAGAAGTTGTCCCTGTAAAGGATGCACCACCTGTAAAGAAAGAAGAACACTCCATTCCGCCAGATACTGGTAAACTTAAAGTGGAAGAGAAAGCAGTCACACCGAAGTCTGAGACTAAGGCATCATCCCGCACACCAACAGCTCCCTTGTTTGGAATACCAGTTCCACCAGAGAAATACTCCAGTCTGGGGCAAGCAAAGACTGAAACAGTGGAAAGATCTGTAAAAGGTAACTAGAATCACAGAGGGCTTGAATATGTTATTTTAGAAATAATTATATATTTGTTTATGCCCCTGCCATTCAATCAAAAACTTATATTTGTGGAGAAACAAAAATCTGATAACCCCTCTTATCTAGAACATTGTGGGCTATATGAAACGTCGCCTCAAGCATAGCTCTTATGTCCCCGCCCCCCTTACAAAGGGTGGGGGGACATGTTTTTGGGACTGATCTCGTTGGCGTCGGCGTAAAACTTCTTGTCCATTGTGTAACTCGAATACTCTTTAGAATATTTTGATGATACTTGGTTGAAATGTAGAACATGACAAGACAGTGTGTGGCGTACAAGTATGACAACTCTGGCTTTCTTACTTTTGGAGTTATTTCCCTTTGTTTTGTTTGAAATAGATTTTGTGTCTGTTCCGTAACTAGAATACACTTTGGAATATTTTGATGGTACTTAGTAGAAATGTAGAATAGGACCAGATGACATGTCGAGTACAAGAATGACAACTCTACCTTTCTTACTTTTGGCGTTATCTCCCTTTGTTATATTTGACACTGATTATGCATTGATTTCGTGTCTGCTCTGTAACTTGAATACCCTTTGGAATATTTTGATGATACTGAGTAGAAATGTAGAACAGGACAAGACGGCACGTTGCGTACAAGAATGACAACTAAGGCTTTCTTACTTATGGAGTTATTTCCCTTAATGTTTGAAATAGATTTCATGTCTGCTCTGTTACTCGAATACCCTTTGGAATATTTTGATTGTACTTATTAGAAATGCAGAACAGGACGAGATGATGTGTTGCGTACAAGTGTGACAATTCTGCCTTTCTTACTTTTGGCTTTTTCTCCCTTTGTTATATTTGACGGTGATTATGCATTATTCATGTCCGCTCTGTAAGTCAAGTACCCTTTGGAATATCTTTATAATACTTGGTAAAAACGTAGAACAGGACGAGATGACTTGTCATATACCAGAATGACAACTCTGGCTTTCTTACTTTTGGCACTATCTCCCTTTATGTTTTGGAAATTGATTTCATGTCTGCTCTGTGACTCATATACCCTTTGGAATATTTTGATGGTATTTGGCAGATATGTAGAACAGGAAAAGACGATATGTTGCATACAAGAATGACAACTCTGCCTTTCTTACTTTTTGCATGATCTCCCTTTGTTATATTTGACGGTGATTATGCATTGATTTAGTGTCTGCTCTGTAAGTAGAATACCCTTTGGAATATTTTTATGATACTTGGTAGAAATGTAGAACAGGAAGAGATGACCTGTCGTGTACAAGAACTTTGGTTTTCTTTTTTTTTTTTTTCTTTTTTTTTGAGTTATCTCCCCTTTTTATGTTTGAATTTGATTTTTGTCTGGCCAATACCACAACTACCCTTCGGAATATTTTGATGATACTTGGTTGAAATGTAGAACAGGAGGAGATGAAGTATTGTATACAAGAATGACAACTCTGGCTTTCTTACTTTTGGAGCAATCTCCCCTTCATGTGTTTGAATTTGATTTCGTATCAGCTCTGTAACTCCAATACCCTTTGGATTATTTTAATTTTACTTGGTAGAAATGTAGAACAGGATGAGACAATGTGTTGCAAGAATGACAGCTCTGGCTTTCTTATTTTTGAAGTTATCTTCCCTTCTTGTATTTGAATTTTATTTTATGTCTGCTCTGTCAGTTGAGTTTCCTTCACAGTATTTTGATGATACTTGGTAGAAATGTAGAATAGGACGAGATGACATGTCCCCTGCATGAATGACAACTCTGACGAGGTTAGGGGTGGGGGACATTTGTTGGTTGTTTTTTTTTTCTAAAAAAAAAACTTTTCTAGTAAACTGCTTTTTTTCAATCCAATAGTATTGGTATTTTTAGCTCACCTTAGCTGAAGGCTCAGGGTGAGCTGTTGTGATCACTCTTTGTCCGTTGTCCGTCATCTATCCGTCCGCATCTTCTAATAACAACTCTGAATCCCCTGGGTCAATTTTCTTCAAATTTCTGCTGGAGCCTTCTCTTAATTGGGGATTGAAAATTCCTATGGTCTTGGTCCGTTAAGATGGCTGCCATGCCAATATATGGTAAAAAAAAACCCTTAAAAATCTTCTCCGGAACCAAGAAAGCTTCAAGGCTGAATATTGGTATATAGCATCAGGGACTCAAAGTCTACAAAGTTTGTTCAAATGATGGCCCTAGGTTGACATTTGACCTTTTTACGGTAAGGTCAAATTTGTGTCCCTATGCATTTATATGGGGAAATATTGAAAATTCAGTTTCTCAAAATGTATTAAAGACCAATGGCTGAAACTTACAATGTATGATCAAAGTTGCAAACCCTTTCAGTTACAATCAAAATTTTGTCCCCCAGGGTTATTTGCCCTTGCCCCTGGGCTACATTCAGGTATAAAATTTAGTAATCTCTAAATGTCTCTTCTCTAAAACAGCTTGACCAGTTTTCACCAGATTTCACATTGAGTATTCTGTCAAGGCGTATTATCCATTTGTTCAAACCATTCTGCATGATTAAACAAGATGGCCACCATGCCCATATATGGTGAAAAACACTTAAAAAAAATCTTCTTCTTCAGGACCAAGAAAGCTTCAAGGCTGAATCTTATTACAGAGCATTGGGGATTAAAGGTCATCCAAGTTTTATCAAATGATGACCCTAAGTTAACATTTGAATTTTTTACGGCATGGTCAAGTTTGCGTCCCTATGCATTTGTATGGGGAAAATATTGAAAATTCAGTTTCTCAAAATTTGCTAAAGACCAATGGCTGAAACTTCCAATGTGTGATCAGAGGCCAAACCCTTTTAGTTACTGTCAAAATTTTGCCCCCCCTGGGCTATATACATGTATAAAATCTCGTAATCTTTAAACGTCTTCTCTAAAACAGCTTGACTAATTTTCACCAGATTTCACATTGGGCTTTCTGTCGAAGGCATATTATCCACTTGTTCAAATGGTTTGCATTAATAAACACGATGGCTGCCATGCCCATATATGGTGAAAAACCCTTAAAAATCGTCTTCTCCAGAACCAAGAAAGCTTCAAAGCTGAATCTTGTTACAGAGGACTGGGGACTCGAGGTCATCCAAGTTTGTTCAAATGATGACTCTTGGTTCACATTTGACCTTTTTATGGCATGGTCAAATTTGCATCTTCATGCATTTGTATGGGGAAAATATTGAAAATTCAGTTTCTCAAAATGTGTTAAAGACCAATGGCTGAAACTTACAATGTATGATCAAAGTAGCAAACACTTCTAGTTACAACAAAAATTTTGTCTCCGGGGGTTATCTGCTCTTGCCCCTGGGCTATATACATGTATAAAATATTGTAATCTTTAATCGTCTTCTCTGAAACAGCTTGACCAATTTTCACCAGATTTCACATTGGGCTTTCTGTCAAAGGGGTATTATCAATTTGTTTAAACGGTTCTGCATCATGAAACAAGATGTCTACCATGCCTATATATGGTTAAAAAAAAACAAAAAAAAAAAACACTTAAAAATCTACTTCTCCAGAACCAAGAAAGCTTCAAAGCTGAATCTTGTATACAACATGGGGGACAAGGTCTACCAAGTTGATTCAAATGTCGATGATTCTAGATTGACCTTTGATCTGTCTATGGCAAGGTCAAATTTGCATTCTCATACTTTTGTATGGGGAAAATGTTGTAAAATCATTTTCTGAAAACGTATTCAATACCGCTGGCTGAAACTTACAATGTATGATCAAAGTAGCAAACCCTTTTTAGTTACAATCAAAATTTTATCCTCCTGGGTTATCTGCCCTTGCCCCTGAGCTATATACATGTATAAAATCTCGTAATCTTTGTACGTCTTCTTTTCTGAAAGAGCTTGACTAATTTTCACCAGATTACACTTTGGGCTTTCTGTGAAGGCATATTATCAGTTTGTTCAAATTCTTCTGCAACATTAAACAAGATGGCCACATGCCCATATATGGTAAAAAATGCCTAAAAATCTTCTTCTCCAGAACCAAGAAAGCTTCAAAGTTGAATCTTGGTACATGTATATAGCATCCGGGACTTAAGGTCTACTGAGTTTAATCAAATGATGATGATCCTAGGATGACCTTTGACTTTTCTATGGCAAGGTCAAATTTGCAGCCCTATACTCATGTATGGAGAAAATCGGGCAATACTGGAAGAAAGTTGTATGGCATCTGCAGATATGCATTAGCCATTTTACTCAGGTGAGCAAATCGTGGCCCATGGGCTTCTTGTTCTTATTTCTCTGCAAAAATGTTTGTTGTGGGTACTCATTAGAAGCACCTCAGCAAGGCACTTCTAATGAGTACCCACAACATATGTTTTCGTGGAGAAACAAGAAAAAATATTTACCTGATACCCACTCTTATCTAGACCTATGATCTGGCAGTGCTCCAGCTAGAATTTGGGGGCAGAGGGCTGGGTAGGGCCATTTTTGTGGGAAAGATGTCGTGATAGAGCTGACATTTAATGCTTAGCACTCTGGGTAAAATTTTCAGCAGAAGATGTACAGAAATATTTTTTCTTACTTTTTTCAGAAAACAGGTTTTGATACGAGGCTCGTGCAAAAAGTTCTGTCACTAATAGGCTTACTTAGTTTTATCCCAGGTATATTTTAAAATGCTTCACTGCACTTGAATGGTGTGTTGAATAGCTAACAATACCCGTTTATTTCGTGCAAATTGCTTTCCAACTGACCGAGTTATTTCAAATTGAAATAGATGCACTCATATACACTGACCAATTTACTTGTTACATTGGAACATGGACCAGAAGACTGAAATTTGTAGCTATATTAAATGCCGCATTAGGCTTAATATAGATTCAAAGCAGATATTTAATGAATTGTGTGGTATATATGGACCTCAGACCATTTCAATGCGCACAGTTTTTAGGTGGGTTAAAGCTTTTAAAGTTGGGAAATTTTCTGTTGAAGATGATACCCGTCCTGGAAGGCCTAAAGCCTCTGTTACCAAGGCTAACATCCCTGCTGTAAAGATTGTGGTCGAACAGGATGCGCGATTGTCTGTCAAAGATATAGCTAGTTGTACTGGCGTATCAGAAGGCAGTATGCAAACAATTCTGAAAATGCGTTTGGACCTGAGAAAGGTTTGCGCAAGGTGGGTACTTCATTTGCTCACTGAGGAGCAAAAGACACAACGCTTTAAATGTGCCCGGGAACTTTTGAAAACATACAAAGGCTGTAATAGTCAGGTTATTTCTAACTTACTAACAGGTGATGAAACCTGGGTGCACATGTTTGAGCCACAATGAAGGGCTGAATATAAGCAATGGAAGTGAAAAGATAAAAAACACCCATGTATTGCCAAGAGAACCATAAGTTCAAAAAAGATGTACGCATTTTTCTATAATTCAAGTGGGCCAGTCGTTCAAGTGCCTTGTCCATCTGGTCATACAGTCACTGGCCAATTCTACAAGAATTCTGTACTGAAGAAAGTGAAAGAGTACAATAAGAAACGACCAAGCAAAGGATGGTCAGGAGTCCAACTTTTACATGACAATGCCTCCTCTCATAAGTGTGAGGTTGTTAAGTCTTTTTTTGGCTTCTGAAAAGGCGAAAGTTTTAAACCATCCACCTTATTCACCTGACCTGAGTCCCTGTGACTTCTTTTTATTTCTAAGGTTTAAGAAAATGCTTTCTGGAAATAAGTATATATCTAGAAGTTCTCTTGGCAGCGCTATTTATCAGTGTCTCCAACAGATACCAAAAGAAAACTATTTATCTGCTTTTCGCGACTGGGTAAATAGGTTACAAAAATGTGTTTCAGTAAAGGGGGAATACTTTGAAGGTTTGTAATAAAAATATGTTTGATAAAACGTAGCACTGAAGTAATCCGAACCCAGTGACAAAACTTTTTGCAGGACCCTCGTATTTCATGCAAATTGTTTCCAATGGAGACAATTTGCATTAAATGTCTATGTCTGTTTTCTGAGAAAAATAGAAAAATATCAATTTGACGTCTGCTGAATTAGCCTCGAGTGTGCTTAAGGTTAACTATTGATAACGTTTTGAATTTTGGTCCGATTTTCGTTACATTTTCACTAAAATGTAGGGTTTTATGTCTTGAGTTGAACTAAGGCAGAGGTCAGGAAAGGGAATGTGTGGACAGTGACAGCCTTTGCTTCCACAGTTTTTGGTATCGGTTAAGAAAATCATTGTTGTATTATAGAATATATTGATGTATAGAAAAGACCCTTATTGGCTTGTTTTGCTTCACTGGCTGATCTGAAGCTTAACTGTTATCATACACCTCTAAGAGGCCTTTTCCAATGGAGGGGCTCTTGACTGTACAGCTCTTCATTGCAGTCATTATCACCCTTCATTGTGTCGATATGACTTGACCCTTAAAGCGCCAATCACAACTATTGGCGTCTGCTTTGTCTTCTGCTGGTTACTTTAAAAGTCACTTCTGCAAACAGTGTGGACCCTGATCGGACTGCTCCTTTAGGAGCAGTCTGATCAGGGTCCACACTATTTGCCGGTATGCAAAAAATAGGTTTGAAAAGTTTGCAAGAATATTCAGCAGACGATATAAACAGACGACATTTTCAGATGCAGTTTTTCTTGGCACTTTAAGGGTTAAATGATGTTGAAGGAATGTAAAACACCAAACCGTTATCATTTGACCTTCCATAGCATTAGTGGACATCTGCATCAGAGTTTTAAAGATACTTAACGCCATGACAAAATGGAATATGCAAACAGTGAAAACCCCAGATCAGACTGCTCTTTAAGGAGCACTCTGATCAGGCTCTACACTGTTTGCCATTGCACTATGTATTTTAAGAAACAACTGCAGGAAAAGCAAACTTCAGGCAAAAAAGTTTTGGAATAAAGTGTTTCAAATTTTAGGACAGTTAATCTAGTTTACCATAACCTCTTTACATCCCCAACTTTGAAAAACAGAGGGAGTGTATTGCTTTTGCTTTGATTTTCTGTTCATTATTTTCTGAGTCACACTTTACCTTGTGTTCAAGATATCTCAGAAAAGGATTTGAGCTAGGGTTTTGATATTTGGCAGGCTCGGGCTGAATAGTCTATTAGTTAATTAACTTTTGAAAAAAAAATATTGGATTAATATTTTGATAGTTACAGTAAATGTCCTAAAATTTTGAACACTTAATTCCATACTATTTTGGCCTAAATTTTGCTTTTAATGCACCTGTTGCTTAAAATACTTAGTGGAATGGCAATCAGTGTAGACCCTAATCAGACTGTTCGTTCAGGAGCAATCTAATCTGGGTCTGCACTGTTTGCATATGTCATTTTGTCAGACACACTGGTGTTCAAAATTTTAGGATATTTACTGTATGTCCCTTCTCATGTTTTGCATTTTGTAGGGACAAGCATATAATTGGAGCATAGGGTTACAAATACACATTTCTAGTTTAACACTGTGTTTTGTGATCAAAAGTAAAACCATGTTAGCTAAACAGCTGTGTTGTATTAAAACAGTAATGTATAGAAGATGTAGAAAAATGACAATAAATGGTCATTTGCTCACCTGTACTAAACTGCAGAAAAGCTATTGAGGCCACAGACTACATTTTTACATTAAAGTTTTTAAAGATCTGTATCACCTAAGTGCCTAAATTGATTCAGCTGATACTTAGGTTGTTGTTATAGACTAGTCCAAAATTTTGTTCAGTGCAAGCACCCCCTCCCCCCACCCCCACCCCCCAGTGACCTTGGATGGAGGTTACAGATTGAGACATTTCATCTTACTTTTTTATGTTAATGGTTTTATAAGGTATATATCTGTGGAATTACTCAACTGATTTAGTTAATACTAGGGTTTATGTTAGAGACAAAAAAATAGTTTTCAGGGCTGCATGGATGTAATTTAAATTTGGACAGATTCTGAGGTCAAGCCATACACAATAAACATTTTATATGATGTACAAGCATAATTTCATGTGAGCCTGCCTGTCCAAAGGCAGGTCTTGTTTTTTCTATACAATCTATTCATTTCTGTTTTGATACAATATTTTTGGTGTCCATGTTTAAACCATCCTGTGTGCAAAACCCTGCTGTAATGAAATGTTTTGAACTGCAGTTACTGCATATTCATATGAGCTGCATCGCTTTCGAGGTATGCAAACTGTTATGCTGAAACCAGACTGCAGACCTGCAGTGAAATAGGAGCTTGCCCTTTCATTATGATCCAGAGGACTTGTTAAGGAAGAATATTTGATGATAATTCTAAGATAATTTCCTCAGTTTCTCCATAAAAACATATTTTGTGGGTACATTAAGAACTCGCAGAGATGCTTCTAATGAGTGCGTACATTGTATGTTTTTATGGAGAAATAAAAAAGTTTTCTCCAGAATTATCACCCAAATACAGCAGTAAAGGTTCTGAAATATCACATAATTATGTCTGGAGAAAGGTTTTCTCATGGTAGGACAAATATACCATATTCGATCTAATTACCACGCATACCCCTGTAAGCGCACAGTCAAGCAACTTCTTAGTCTTCAGATTACAGCCCATGTGTTTATGCCCCCAACTTTGAAAAACGTTGGGAGGCATATTGCTTCTGGCTTGTCTGTTCGTTCGTTCGTTACGTTCGTTCATCACGCTTTCTGGTGCATAGCATAACTTTAGAACTATGTATGCTAATGTTTTGAAATTTCATATATGGATTCCTCATGAAAAAATAGTATTTTTTTTTTTTTTTTATCCGAATTATCTCCCATTTTAGGGTTATTGCCCTTTAAATAAAATAACATTGAAATCTCGTTAGCAAGCTATCTCAAAAAATATTTGAGCTAGAGTCTTGATATTTGGTACACTGATTGGGGCTGGGGAGGAGATCACCTGATTAAATTTTCAACAAATTTAATGAAATTTTATTGGAGATATGGCCCTTTGGAATTTTTGGCCATTTGTTTCTTTCATGTGCATTGCATAAGTTTAGAACCATGTATGCTAATGTTTTGAAATTTCATGTATGGATTCCTCATGAAAAAATAGGTGACCAGTATTTTTTTTCTTGTCGGAATTATCTCCCATTTTAGAGTTATTTCCCTTGTAATAAAATAACATTGAAATCTTGTTAGCAAGATATCTCAAAAAGTATTTGAGCTAGAGTCTTAATATTTGGTATACTGATTGGGACTGAGGAGGAGATCACCTGATTTTATTTTCAACAAATTTAATGAAATTTTGTTGGAGTTATGGCCCTTTGGAATTTTTGGCCATTTGTTGCTTTCATGTGCAAAGCATAAGTTTATTTGCTTGATATTTAATGTATTGATTGGGACTTAGGAGGAGATCACCTGATTAAATTTTCAGCCAGTTTAATGAAATTTTGTTGGAGTCATGGCCCTTTGCCATTTCTAGCTATTTGATCTTGTTGCTTTCATGTGCATAGCATAAGTTTAGAACCATGTATGTTAATGTTTTGAAAATTCATATATGGATTCCTCATGAATAAAAAAGGTGATCCATATTTTTTTTTTCTTATCCCTTTTAATAAAATAACATTGAAATCTCGTAAACAAGACATCTCAAAAAGTATTTGAGCTAGAGTCTTAATATTTGGTATACTGATTGGGACTGAGGAGGAGATCACCTGATTTTATTTTCAACAAATTTAATGAAATTTTGTTGGAGTTATGGCCCTTTGGAATTTTTGGCCATTTGTTGCTTTCATGTGCAAAGCATAAGTTTAGAACAATGTATGCTAATGTTTTGAAATTTCATATATGGATTCCTCATAAAAAATAGATGACCGGTATTTTTTTTCTTATCCGAATTATCTCCCATTTTAGAGTTATTTCCCTTGTAAAAAAATAACATTAAAATCTCGTTAGCCAGATATGTCAAAATGTATTTGAGCTAGAGCATTTATATTTGGTATACTGATTGTGACTGAGGAGGAGATCACCTGATTAAATTTTCAGCCATTTTATTGAAAATTTGTTGAGAGTTATGGCCCTTTGCAATTTTTGGCCATTTGTTGCTTTGTTGTGCATAGCAGAAGTTTAGAACCATGTATACTGATGTTTTGAAATTTCTTTTATGGATTCCTCATGAAAATATAGGTGACCCGTATTTTTTTTCTTATCCGAATTATCACCCATTTTAGAGTTATTTCCCTTTTAATAAAATAACACTGAAATCCCGTATGTTTGTACTGTTATTGTACTGTTATTTCCGTCATGGGCAAGCAGTGTTGGAGTCAAGCAGTGTTAGAGTCAGGCAGTGTTAGGGGCATAGTGTTTTACAAACACCAGCTCTAGTTTTATCTACCTCTTTCTAAAAGCTTATAATTTGGTACTCATTTGAATTGCCTCGTCTTGTTGAGGAAATTCAAATGAGTACCAACATATGCTTTTAGAAATCGATCAGCAAAAAATACAGCATAAGCATCTAAAAATAGTCCTGTCATGAAATATTCAGCTGATTTTTTAACTCATCTGAACTATGCTCAGAATGAACTATAGTGATCACATTTTGTTAGTTGTCCATCTGTCTGTCCATGAACTTTTTCAAACGACAACTCCTCCAAAACCATTGAAGCAATTTGTCCCTAATTTGGTAAGAATGATGCTTGGATAGGGGGATTTAAAAAACATGTAGCATAGGTAGGAGTGGCAATATGCAATTGAAATAACTCTTCCCCCTTCATTTCTTTACTTATTCAATAAAGATAAGAGCTTGGCAAGACCCTGCATTCTGGCAAAGGTAAATAGATTATAAAAAAAACGATCCTTGAGGGCAATGAACACACACACAATGACAAAAACTTACAGTATATGATTGAAGTAGCAAAAACTTTATGTTACAGTCAAAATTTTATTCTGTGAGAGTTACCTTCCCCTGCCCCTATGCGGTACACATGTATAAAATCATGATATTGTTAAACAACTCTTCAGTAACCACTTGGCCAGTTTCCACCAAAATTCACATCAGTCCTTCTGTTGAAACGGGAGTGAGAGTTTGTTCAAATGGTCATGCTCCATCGATTGTCATGCCCTTATATTCTAAAATAATAATAATAAAAAACACATTCTTCTTTTTCAAAACCAAGAACTGCTCAAATTTATGATCCTTTCATAAGTTGCAATGACAGGATTGGCAAAAGCATAACATTTGCATATATATCTTCAGTGACTATAATTTCACTCAGGTCAGCGAGCCCTTGCCCGTGGACAACTTTTTTTTCTTTAACTGGTTATTTTACTAAATGTTTTTTTTTTTGTTGTTTTTTTTATAATTTTGAAAAACCTAAGCGCACAGTGCGGTAATTAGATCAGATACAGTAAATATATATATATTTTTTTCAGTAGGAAACATTGTTTTCAGAGCCTTTACATACAGTAAAGACCAAAGATTAACCTGCACACCTGACATGCTCCTTTAGTGCTTGCCAGTATAGCTATCAAAATCAAATGACTTTGAAAGTGCAGAGAATGAGAGCCCTGATTAGACTCTGCAGATGCACTGCCTGATCTGGGCCCCACACTCTTCACAAATGCCCTGAAAACACATTGTTACAGTTGGATGCGCCGTCCGACTGGAGACCAGAAGGTCGCGGGTTCAACCCCCGTCGAGGTCGGCAACATTCTTTCGTGGAGATTGATCATGAAATATTTTCTACGGTCATTCTCTCCCTTCCGTTGATTCAAGAAGGGCAGTTGTCAGTTTCTGGCGAAAGAATGTGCACAATACTGGTTAACCGCTTAGAGGACTAAGCCTGCCCAGTAAATGTGTGGTTAGTTAAACTGACCACGCTCGACATGACCCCATTGGGTTGACTGGGCCGTAAAACCTCAACACAAACGAACAAACACATTGTTACAGAGTGTGGTTGTGGCCTGCCTCGGTGGCTCAGTTGGATGCGCCGTCCGACTGGAGACCAGGAGGTCGCGGGTTCAACCCCCGCTGAGGTCGGCAACATTCTTTCGTGGAGATTGATCATGAAATATTTTCTACAGTCATTCTCTCCCTTCCACTGATTCAAGAAGGGCAGTTGTCAGTTTCTGGTGAAAGAATGTGCACAATACTGGTTAACCGCTTAGAGGACTAAGCCTGCCCAGTAAACGTGTGGTTAGGTAAACTGACCACGCTCAACATGACCCCATTGAGTTGACTGGGCCGTAAAACCTCAACACAAACAAACAAATACAGAGTGTGATTAATATATTTCAGAGTCAAAAAGGAAGAAAAAGAAAAAAGGAAAGCATGAAGAAGAACTTTATAGGGAAGAAGAAATACGTAGAGATGAAATTCGTAGAGAAGAAATTAGGAGGGAAGAAGAAATCAGGAGGGAAGAGATTCGTAGGGAAGAAGAAATTCGTAAAGAAAGACGTAGGGAACAAGAAATGCGTAGGGAAGAAGAAAGAAGTATTCTACCACCAATTGAAAAGCCAAAGCCTGGTGTAGGTATACTTGGAGAGGCTCCTCCAATGATGGCACCAAGGCCTTTGATGGGAGAAGACTTTGATTTTGGAAGGGATGGTAGATATGGTGGTCTAAGAGGAAGAGGTGGAAGGTTTGATGATGATTTTGAAGGACCTCCAAGGGGTCCCTATAGAGATTATGAAGGACCTGATGATGGTTTTATGCCACCCTGGCGAGAAAGAGGTGGAAGGTTTGAAAGAGGTAGAGGGAGAGGTTTCCCAAGAAGAGGTAAATACAAGTATCCTGACGATTTTGATGAGGAAGATTTTGAAGAAATGAATGTAAGAGGGGAGTACCGTGACTCAGAGAGTGAGTACAGACATAGATATCACCGTGATTATTCAGACCGTTATGGACGACGTGGACCGCACCCAGATTATCCACATGGACCACGTCCAGACTACGCACATGGCCCACATTCAGACTACCCACATGGACCTCATCAAGACTACCCACATGGGCCACCTCCAGACTATCCCCATGGCCCACCTCCAGACTATCCTCATGGACCTCCTCCAGATTTTCCACGTGGGCCACTTCCTGATTTTCCCAGAGATGAACAGGACAAGTATGATCCAAGAGGACCGTATAGACATGGACCACCACCACATGGTCATGGGCCACCACCACCAGGACCTGGACTTGGTCCTCCACCACCAGCTGGACATGGTCCCCCACCACAAGGTCCTGGACTTGGCCCCCCTCCAGTATCTGTACATGGCCCACCACCAGGACCAGGGCATGGCCCACCTCCACCAGGACCAGGGCATGGACCACCACCACCAGGGAATTTTGGACCAATGTTTCCCCCTGATGGTGTACCAAGATTTCCTCAAGAGGGGATGCCTCCTTTACCACCAGATGGTGGCCCAAGATTCTCAGGTGAACCTAGACCCAGTTTTCCAGTTGAAGGAGGGCCAGGATTTCCAGGACCTACTCCTGTGGGACCCCCTGGGCCAGGACATCCACCACCAGGCTCAACGTTTCAAGGAGAAACTTTTGCTGCTGAAATTTTTCCTGGTGGTCCTCTTCCACCACCACCAGTTGGAATGCCACCCCAGCCACAGATGCCACCACCTCAGGGCCAAATGCCACCTCCAGGCCAAATGCCTCATCCGGGCCAAATGCCCCCTCCGGGCCAAATGCCCCTTCAACCACAAATGCCCCCTCAGTCACAAATGCCTCCACAACCACAAATAGCACCTCCAGCAGAAGTACCAATGGTACCTATCAATCCACTTCCATCAACATTTGTAGCACAGAATTTGATTGCACAAGGTATGAATCCAGACTTAGCAAAGATTCTAAATGCTGACGTCCAAGTACCTGAAAGGCTTCCAGATACCCCTGACAAGACAAAAAAGAAGAAGAAGAAAAAGTCCAAACTGCCTATTGGACCAAAATTAGAATTTGAATTTGACTCGGAACTACCAGAAACAATGGAAATAGACCTGTCGACTGTTCCACTGCCTCCACCACCTTCATCATCAAAGAAAGATAAGAAGAAAAAGCAAGAATTACCACCTTTGCCTCCAGATATGCCTCCACAACCACCTTCAGACATTCGTCCCCCAGAGCCTGTGAATCATCTGCGTGAATTAATAAGTGAAAGCTTCAATAAGACTGTTCAGCAGTTACAAGATTACAGGCCACCAGTTCCAGCAGAAGTGTCGCAGCCTTTATCCTCAGTGGACACGACTTCTGTAGATGTCCAAGGAACAAATGTTCCTGCAACAGCTTTACCAAATGAAGTATTTTTTACTGGTAAGCAACAGGGAGTTGAAGCTCAACAGCAGTTAGAACCAGGTGTTCAAGTAAACGGTGATTTAAAATTGATGCAGCCACAAGTGGTTATTGTTACTTCAGCTGAGCCATCATTTCAACAGAATGTGCAGTTAATTCCATCTGGATCTGCCAATATGGCACCAGAATGTGTTCCACAGCCAGTGCCTCCTCCAGCTAGCATGCCAAACATTGGAGGATCCCAGCATATCTTCTCTCAGCAGGTAGTGTCTCAAAGCCAAGGAGATATCATTCCACAAAATATTCCAGATGGTTTTGTCAGTCAGGAGCTCCAAATTTCACAGGTTCTAAACCCAAATTTACATGGTAATAATGAACAGTTACCTGTTGCCACACAACCAGTCCAGGTACCCAGAAGGCGATCTAGGTTTGATATGGTGCATCCTCCAACCTGGGAAGAAAGTCAGAACCAAGTAATTGCTCCAGTTCCACCTCCAGTTAGTCAAGAACAGTTTGAAACACAAGACCGTTTACCTATAATACCTGTTAGTGAACCACATGTACAGACAAGTCTTCAGATTAATCAGAATCCAGCAGGCTTCTCCAGTATTACAACTGTTACAGAAGCAGTCCAACAGGAACAGGATGCTGTTGCTTTGGAAACAGAGAAGAAAAACGATGATAGAAATTCAGTAGATCAGACTGGCAATGCTGTTAGTTTGGGTCATGAAGTTGGAACTGAAGCAATTCGAAAAGATTCTGAAGACAAGCCACTGCCTGCTGAAATTGATATTAGAAAAGCAAACATGCCAATTGCAATGGAAGTCGGTGTAGAGCCTCTTGTGAATGAAAATATTCTTCAAGATGCTCAGCCCATTGAAAAGATGTCTGACACAGAAAATGGTGATGTAGAGACTGTTTACACAAATACTTCTGCTGAAAACGAAATGGAAGAGCAGACTGGTGAAAGGAAGCAAGATGATTATGTATTTTATGAAAATAAGGCAGAAGCAAAAGACAAAAAGAAAGAAAAAGAGCTTCTTGTACCAAAAGAACCAATCACAGCATCACAACTGTTAGAAAAGTTTAAACAAAAACAACAGTCAAAAGAACCAGATCTAATAAAGTCAATATTTCCTGTAGCTATACCAACACCAATATCAGCAGTAAGCAGTACTAAAGTAGAAACAAAGACTCCTGGAAAATTTACAATTGCCATAAGACAGAAGTTAAAAAATTTAGAAGATGCAAAAGAGGAAACATTTGAAAGTGACACAAAAGTTGTAGACACAATGGTTAATAAACCACAAGAAACTGGGGAGAAAATCATTGTAGACTTTAAAAAGATCGAAAAGAAGAAATCATCTAGTGAAGGTCCAGATGTGCAAATCAAGGAAGAATCAAAATCAGATAATGAAGAAAAAAATACCCCAGATTTTGAAGTTAAAGTTCCTGAGAAATCTAAAAAAGAGGAAGCTAAACTGGATAAATCAGAAAAGAAAGAGAGAAATAGATCACGTGACAGGTCTCGAGAAAGATCTAGAGACAGATCAAGATCATTTGACAGAGAAAGGAAGTCTAGGGATGGTTATAGGGATCGTAGATCAAGAGATGATGACTTCAGATATTCAAGATATGGTAGAAGAAGATATGATAGAGAAGAAGACCGATATGGAGGTAGGTACAGAAACTATGGAAGTTATTCTAGGAATCGTTCACGGTATTCAAGAGAAAGAGAGTGGTCCAGAGAAAGGTCAAGAGATAGGAACAGATCAAGGGAAAGGGAGCGGTCACGAGACAGAAATAAGTCCAGAGATAGAGATACATCAAGGGAAAGAACAAGATCAAGAGGCAGATCTGGTTCAAGAGGTAGGAGGTCAAGGTCCAAGGACAAGAAACCACTTGATAAAAGCGCCAAGAAAATCTCGGGATCCAGAGACAGATCATTGTCAAGAGATAGAAGATCAAAGTCAAGAGACAGCAAGTCAAGAGACAAACCAAGAAAATCACAGTCCATAGAAATGTCATCTGACAGGTTACAAGGGAAAAATAAAATAGACCAAGTTAAGAGAGGTGACAGTAGGTCAAAAAGGAACCTGTCCGTATCAAGTGAGGCATCATCTTCCAGATCGCCCTCTCGAGAGAGGGTTTCTAAAACTAAGGAGATTGCTGTAGATAATATACTAATGAATTCAGAGAAGCTGGAAAAATCAAAGGAAAGTTCAACACCAAAAGATACAATTACAGATGCAGATACTTCACAGAAGATAGAGAGTGATCAGCAATTAGATGTTATGGATAGTAAAGAGGAAGAAAGTAGCCAAATAAGTGAGACAGCGGTTATGCAGTCAACACTGCGTGGTGTGGATGAGCATTTAAGTGAAAGAAAAGATACAAACCAACAAATGGATATTGATACTGCCAAGGACAAAGCTGATGAAGATGTAATTGACAAATATGAAGACAAAATGGATGTGGATAATAAATTAGATGAAGATGTTGATAATGAATCCAGACTTATAGATACCCTTTTGGATGAAAGTATGAAGCATACTGTAATAGATGGAAAAGATAAGTACCAGGACGAACAACATATAGAAACATCACAGGAAAGTAAGTTACATGAAAACAGAAAGGCTGCAGATAAACGTTTATCTGATTATAACAAGAAAGTTCAACAGCAAAGCAAGCCAAGTGAAAGAGAAACTGCCAAAGATAAAAAGGAGCAGGACTTGTCTCATGAAATGCTACAGAAAGGAAAACTTTTAAAACATGTTGATTACAGCAGTGATTCAGATATGGAGACACAGGAAATATCACGGTTTGATTCACAATTTAGAAGTAACAAAACTCAGCATGAAAGAAGCTATAAGTCAACACAGCGATACCAGTCATCCTTGAAGGAGGGTAGTAGGTTCCAAAAAATTGAAAAAGATATGACAAAGTCAAAATGGGATAGTTCAAATGAAAGTGAAGATAATGATTCAGATGAGAAAAATCGAAAGCATTACAAAAAGTATTCACCTTTTGTTGCTAAACCACAAGTTAAAAAAGAAGCATTGTTTCCAGTAGGTAAAGATGACAGGGACTTAAACTTGTATCCTGTAAAGCCAAGTCCAGCAGAAAGTGACAGGCAGAAAGCAGCAAAAATGGAAGTGAAATCTAACTTTCCTGGTAAGGATATAAGTGATGTCTCTGGTGCAGAAAGTGAAGAACTAGATGAAGTCAAAACCAAGAAAAAAGAAAAAGAACATAAGAAAAAGATGAAGAAAGATAAGAAGAAAGAAGTGAGTGAAAGTGAAGATGAACAAACTTTGACAAAGAAGAAGAAGAAAAAGAAAGATAAGAAAAAGAAGAAACTAAAAGGTGACATTGATGATGATGATGAAGTATACAAGAAAGGAAAAGAGAAAAAGAGATCCAAGAAAAAGTTACGTCATGATAGTTCTGAAGTTGCTAATGTCAGTGATGAAGAAACATTGAAGACAAAATCAAAGAAAAAGGACAAACATTCAAGAGATCAGAAAGAAGAAAACAAGTATGTGGAAGTAACATTAGAAAGCAAAAGCACATTGAACAGAAGAGATTCCAGAAGGAAGACAGGGAGTGATGATGAAACTGAAAGTACAAAAAAGATCCCTAAAAGGAAGGAGATTAAAAAGAAAAATACTTCTGATGGGTATAGCTCTGAGAGTGAAAGTGAGAGTGACAGAGAAACTAATACAAAATGGAAAGATAGAAAAGACAAAAGAAAGAAGGAAACTGACAGTATTACAAAAGACTCTGAAGGAAAATATGCAAAAAGTAGATATGAATCACCACATAAAGATGTAGAACAGAGGCCCCGTAAAGTAAAAAGTGGAAACAAAGGCCATGAAAGTGAGGTTTCCTCAGAAGATGATTGGAAAGAGGTCAGAAGACAAGAGAAAAAAACTTTGAAAACAAGCCAAACCTTGAAAAGTGAGAAAAACAGAAGAAAAGAAAAAAGTGAACGAAGTCCAAAACGAAGTGAATATAAGGCAAGAAGTCGTAGCAGAAGTAGTGGAAATGAAAGACCTCAAAGAGAAGGTTCAAGAAGTCCCAGTCTGTCCTTCAAAAAGAAATACAGAAGTCGGAAAATTGATAATGAAAATAGATTACCATATGAAACTCAGGAAAAATATTCATCTAGTAAAGCTAAAAGCAGTAAATACAGAGATGAAGACTTCACTGAAGATAAATTTGAGAAAAAACATAAGAAGAAGAAACAACTGCATAGCAGCCGATCGAGAAGTCCAAGCCGAAGTAGAGAACGTTCAAGAAGAAAAAGGGAGCCAAGTTCTGATGAAGATTTAAGTCGAGGAAAACTCAAGGATCATTCCCGACGACAAAGCCCTGTCAGTAAACCAAAAAGAAGAGGGTCACGAAGTTTGAGTGTTGATGAAAGTGAAACCAGAAAAGGGAGAAGAAAGCGAAGTCAGAGTCCCTATAAGAGTAGAAGTTCAAAAAAGAGGGTATCACAAAGTTTAAGTAGTGATGAAGGTCATAAAGAAAAGAGCAAACATGGCAGCGCTAGGAGTGCTGTCACTTACGAGGGTAAAAGTAAGAAAAGAATATCAAGAAGTGTAAGTTCTGATGATCAGTCAAAGGTGAGAAGAAAGAGACGTTACTCAGAAAGTCCGGTTGAGTTAAAGAAATCAAAAAAGAAAGAACCTCAATTTATGAGTAGTGAAGATGAGTTAGAAAGAGGTAAGAGACGATCTCAAAGGAGTTTTAGTCCCCAAAAAGTAAAGTATAAAAGAAAAGATTCAAGAAGTAAAAGCAGGGAAAAGGAAGGTAGAAGAGCAAAAGATAAAACAAGAAGAGATTCACAAAGTCCAGCCTCTGACAATAATTCAAAGAGAAATCTAAAGGTAGGAAGTTCCAGAAGAAGTGTTAGTTTAGTGAAAAACAAACCAAAACAGAGTGATTCAGAAAGTTTCAGCAGTGAGGAAGAGGTTCATATGAATGAAAAAGTGTACATGTCAAGGGAAAAGAAAGGTCTTTCTCAAAGAACACAAAGAAGCCGGAGTCCAAATAAAACGAGATCCAGACGTCGGGATTCACAAAGCTCCAGCCCAGATGCCACATATCACAGCAGAAAAGATAAAAGATACCCCGCTGCAAATGTAAGTCCTGCCAGAAAGAAGTCTAAGAGAAAAGGCTCTCCAAGTGTTGAACGAGAATTTGTTAGTGTTAAAGAAAGAGATGATACTGTAGAAAGATATAGTCCAACAAGAAGCAGACACCATGTCAGAAAGTCACGTAGTTTGAGTAAGGAGAGAGAACATGTCAGAAAAAAAGATAAAAATGATTCAAGGTCTGTAAGTCCTGTGGAAAGAAGGCCATCAAAGAAACGACACAGGAGTGTGGAATCCTATGACGATTACTCAGCTACCTTGAGCAAAAAGACAAAAGCAGAAAAAAATGATAGTCGATCAGATATTACTAAGGAAAAACCTGAAAGACATGAAGAGAGGGAAAGAAAATCTGTTAGATCAAGAGACTTTTCAGATGAAGAAATGGAAGATGAAAAATCAAGTCAGAGCAAACCAGCACCCCAGGATGAAGCTGCTGTGAGGGTGGCAGATAAAAAAAATGACAAAGACACAAAAGTGAAAAGCAGTGACAGTGATGATTCCTATTTTGATTATGTGGAAAAGAAACAGCGGGTACCTGTGCAGCAGTTTCAGAAGCTGACAGAACAGAGTGCATATAAAAAACATACTGATAAAGATGCCAAGAGTGCCACAAGTGATAGTAGATCAAGTTCCTATTCAAGTTCAGACTCCTCAGATTCCAGTTCAAGTTCATCAGATTCAGAAAAGGAGCAAGTAAAGAAAAACAAATCTTATAAGACCGGTTCAAAAAACGTGATAGCTGGGGCAAGTTCTCTAAGAGAGCTTGTCCCAGATTATGAATTAAGTGCTAGTGAAGATGATAATGTGCAGTCAGCTGAGTCAGAAGAGCAAAGAGATGGATCTTCTAAAATCACAGAAATTTCATCTGTCAGAGAAATATTGAGCCACTCTGATGTATGTCCTCAGATTTTGACAGACTCACATTCTAAAGATGCTTCTTATAAAGACAGCTCAGTGCAGTCTGACCAGAAGCTAGTAAAGAAGCAACAGGCAGATAATGATTTGCATGACTCAGATGGCACATACTTGCTTTCGGATAATAGGAGAGTGCTTATGGAGCCAAATATCAGTATTAGTTCAGTAGAGAAACAACCAGAGATCTTTCCTGAGAACAGGGACATTAAAGATAGTAATGTAATCATTGAAGATCAGACAGTTTTTGCAGGACAGGATAAGAATGAAGAAACTCATCTTGCATGTATTGCTGAAAAATCTGATGCAAATTTTGAACCCACTAATGAGAAAAGTTTCAGTTCAGCTGATATACAAAATTCATTAGGGGATGCAGGAAGTAATTATTCTAGATCTGCAGCTCCTCTTCTAAATATAGTAGAAACCAAGAATAAAAAACTTACAGAGCTATATGATCCTTTTGAAGCAATGGAAGAGGATGAAGGTGACTGTGAAGTGAAATTGACTCCTGAGCATGACGGAAGCATTTGTGGCAATGTTAAATCAGACACTGTGTTATCAAAAGCAGAAGATAATTGTACAGTTGAGGTCAGCAAAAGGTCTGTAGATAAAGCCTCTGTATCTGAAACTGAAATTAGTACAGATAACCAAAATGTTGATGTGACAGGATCTGCACTGACAGGTTTGACTTTTCCAAATATCCACATGGCTCCTGCAGAAACTGAAGAGGTACAACAACGAACAGATTCAGCAGGTTCATTGTCTCAATTGTACAGTTCACATGGGTACATGTCCTCACAGCCAGTACTAATGGAACTTCCAGTTGCACCAGTACCACCTCCAAAAGTGGAAGATGATGAACCGGAAGTCATATTGCCTGGTGAAATGGCTAGGTCAAAACCAGATAGCAGCTCTGAAACACCAGCAAAAAGTGATGTAACGGAGCTTTATGATCCGTTTGCTTCAGATTCTGATGATGAGTCTTCTTCAGTGAGTCCACAGAAACACAGTCCTAAGATAGAGGAAGTCACAAAGCCTGGTGTGAGTGTTGAACCCACCAAGGTTGCATTTAAATGGACTGTGGGTAGAAAACTGATTACTAAGTCAACTGTTAGTCTTGACGAAGGAGATACAGAACCACTGGCTTCAAATGCAAAAGACAGGAAGAGAAAAAGTAGATTTTCAGATGAAAGAGAATCATTTTCCAATTCTAATGAAATATCATCAGCATTTGTGAAAGAGTCAGAAATTGGAAAAGAGGATAAAACTGAAGCTTCTCAGATTGAACAGGAGAAGAATAAAAGCATTTTAATGGCAAAGGAAAGGAAAAGAAAAAGCAGATTTACTGAACAGAACCAAGAGGTCTCGAGCACAAATCAAGAATTTTCTGCTAAAGAAGAAATGAAAATCACTGAGCAATTAAGAAATGAACAATCAAGTTCGGATATTCCTTTTGAAGAGAAAGTTTCTAATATTGGTATTCCCTCTGCATTGTCTACAAAAGAGTTATCCAGTACTGAACCAAAGCAAGAATCGACACAAAACTTTGGTGAGGATGAAAAGCAAAGTGATCTCCCTACTTCAACAACATCTCCTACAAAAAGCAAACACATTGATATGTTCATTGATGTAGATGATGAGATTAGTTTTAAATCACCTCATCTTGTAGCCAAGAAGAAAACTATTGATTTAATTCCTGACGCAAAAGAGAATAGTCAACAGATTTACACATCTGATAAAGAGATGGAAGAAAAATTCAAATCGCCCTTGTCTTCATTACAGTCATTGGAACATCAGGAAGAAAAAGACAAGAAGATTTCCAATGATGACAGTTTAGATACAGGAACAAAATATGTCTATAAGATAACATCAGATGGATTAAGTGCAGCTTCAGAAGACACATTAAAAAAAAGTACATCTGCCAGATTGTCATCAGATGAAACTACCATGCAGTTGGATAGCAGTAATGCTCATAAGGACTTTGCCCAGAGTCCTAAAAGAGATCATCTCCCCTGTTTTGAAGTGCATGCAGTAGGGGAATTGGATATATTTGACCAAGATAAAAGCAAGTCAGTGAAAATACTCACAGGTAAATCCAGATCAGAAACTAGTTCAGGTAGTTTGGTAAAACAACCAGAAGCTAAAGTTTGTTCAAAACAAAAAGTGCAGGATGAACTACCAGATAACTCTGATGACAAAATAGGACAAAGGACTGCTACCGACTCAGTGAAAAAGAGTGACAAAGTATTTTATAGTAGCGATGATTCCTCCTCATCATCTGCCACTGATTCTAAAGAGGTTTCTTCAGAGAGTTCCCAAGATTCCCAAGACAGTATTAAGAATGTCACAGATGAAAAACCAGTCAGGAAAGGAAAGAAATCTCAGCCTGCTCCTCCAAAACGGTTAACAAGAAGGGCTGCAGCTGAACAGAATGTTGTCCTGCCACCTGTTATGAGTAAAGATATGCCTGGAAGAGGAAGAAAAGGAAGAAAATCAATAGATCAACCAGAGTCTTCATTTAGCAAACTGTTTGAAGAGCCTGATTTAAAATTAGAAAAAAATGATTTAGAAACTACTAGTGAAACAGAGTCTGTACAGAATAAAATCTCAAGTACACAAAGTATAGAACTAAAACCACAGGCCTCTGCTGCCATTGATTCTTTACAGAGTGAATGCATAGAAGAAAAAGAAGTGAAAGCAACTTCATCTGCCCTATGTGATGCATTGCAGGATGAAACCATAAATACACAAAAGAATGTAAAATCAGAGAGAGACTTCTCTGTTTCACATGATACCTCACATAGTGAAACAAGATACAGTGAAAATCAGAAAGAAGGGAAAGCAGATACCTCACTTTATGATACATTAGAGAGAGAAACATTACACAGAGAAAAGGAAAAAGATGTGAAATCAGAGGTTTCTGCTACAAATGATAACTTAGATAGTGATATAGCTTGCAAAGATAAGAAGACAGAAGTAAGTTCAGAAGTCTGTGACACAGTTGATGCCCAACAGGTTGAAAAGTTAAATAAAGAAAAGAAAAATGAATTAAAACCCAGGGTTTCTGCTGCACATGCACTTTTACAGAATGAAACATACAGAGAAAAGAAAGTAGTAATACCTGATGTCTCTGTTATACAAAGTAAAGGACAGAATGAATCGTCTAGAGAGAAGAAAGACAAATTAAAATATGAAGTATCCGCTTCATATGATACTGCACAGATTGAAACTGCATGTAAAATGAAGAATGCAGATTTAAAGTCAGGGCTGTCAGCAGCAGTTACCTCACATGATAGTGAGGAAAAATTAAGGGACAAGAATACAGAAGTTCCAGATAGCAATAGTAGTAATAAATCATCAGACATGCTTGTTTCAAGAAGCAGTAAGACCGAATCATTGGGGTATCAAGTGGGTGAAATCCAATCACCAGTAATAGATAGTGCCAAAAGTGAGAGCTCAAGTACAAAAAGCAAACACATGGATTCAGATGCAGCAAAAGGCTCAAAAACATCAACAGAAGAAAATGCTGGTACAGTCAAGGAGGGGACACTGAAGACAAAGAAAGCAGAAGATATAAAATTGGAAATCGACGCTGTTGCAAGCAAAGTATTGAAACAGGTAGAGCAACTTAAAGGTGTCTTTGATATCCATTTAGCAAGTAATGTGGGATCAGAAAAGAAACTAGTAACAAAACCTAAACGAGTATCACCTTTATCATTTAAGTTACCAAAGTTGTCATCAGCTCCTGAACATAATAAAGATGTTCCTAAAGATGTACGAAAGAAAAAACCTGAAAAAATGAAGAAAGATATTGTAGATGAATGTACTACTGTTAGCAGTTCTCAGGAACCAGATCTTGTCTCAAGTGCCACAGAGTTGGCAGCTGTGATTGGAAATATGATTCAGATTATTGGATCAGAAAAGAGAGAATCTGTGAAGAAAATTGAAGAGAAAGGGAATAAAATTGAAGTACTTGCAACTGGATATAGCAAAGGCAGTGTACAAGGAAATTCAAATTGGAATAGTGTTCCACAGTCACAAATTGTGACACAGGTATCTAGCACTGATGATGCAATCTGTGTCAGTCATGTTAGCAAAAGTGAACAAAAATCAGATTATGATTTGGAAACACTGGAAAGAGAAAAAGAGAGAATATTGGAAATGCTTGATGGTGGTGATACACATTCAAGCATGGAAATACCTGCAAGTAGAATTAAGGAGATTCCCACTGGAATAAATGACCCAAAACTAAAAGGAAATCCAGTAAATGCAGATGAGTTTGACTCTTACAGCAATGTAGATAAACGTAAACATGAAGGACCATCAGATGGAGGTGATGATAGAACTGAAAGTAAAAGAGAGAGTTCCAGATATGACAGGGGTAGAGATGGAAGTCCTGGTAGAGATAGCTATCGACACAGGAGTAGAGAAAGAGATCATCGTAGAAGTAGGTCCAGGGATAGAAGTAGGGAAAGAAGCAGAGAACGCTATAGAGAAAGGAGTAGAGAAAGAGAGCAAAAAGATCGTTACAGAAGAAGAAGGGAAGAGAAGTACAGAGACTATGATGACAAATACAGTATGCATAGACGAAGAAGGTCTCGAAGTAGGAGTAGGTCAAGGGGAAGAGGTAGAAGCAGAGACAGAAGAAGCAGAAGCAGAGACAGAAGAAGCAGGAGCAGAGACAGAAGAAGTAGAGATAGAAGAAGTAGAAGCAGAGATAGAAGAAGCAGAAGTAGAGAAAGACAGAGAAGTCGTAGAAGGCGTAGCCGAAGTAGAAGTAAGGAAAAGTATAGAAGTAAGAAAAGAAGCAGAACTAGGAGTCATTCGAGGAGTAGAAGCTATAGTAGAGACAGGGACAAATATGATAAATCCAAACAGAAAAATGAGAAAGATACAAGAGATAGTCGAAAGACAAAAGAATCTGCACTCGAAAAATTTGAGAAAGAATTAGCAGAAAAGAAATCTGCAAAGCAACATGTGTCCAGTACAGCAACAAATGCAGTGGAAACACAACCAGTATCGGAAGCACAACAGCAGCTGCTTCCACTTGATTCGGGATTACAGACAGAATTTTCTGCCCAAACACAGCCAAATTCATTCCCAATGCAGTTTCCTGGTCATGAGCATTTTCCACCTCCACCACCCATACCAACAATGCATTACCCATATCCTGTTGATCCTAGTGCTGGCTTTCCATCTCAGTTCCAAGGAGGACCACCAGAACAAGCACCACCTCTTCCACCATTTGGACCTCCAGATCCTCAAATGTGTATGCCTTTCCCACCAGCACCTCCATCATTTGCTGGTGAACCACCAAGACCCTTCCTTCCTGCTGATTTTCCACCACCCCCTCCTGGAGCTATCGATCCACAATATATGGGGCCACTTGATCCACAAGGAAACATGCAGTATCCAGTTCCCCCAGATATGATGGGCCCTCCTCCTATACATATGATGGGACCTCCAGACCCAAGTATGTTTATGCCTCCAGATCCAAATATGATGGGTCCACCAGATCCAAATATGACAGGACCAGATCCAAACATGATGGGCCAGTCAGATCCAAATATGTTAGCCCCTCCAGATCCAAATATGATGGGGCAGCCACATCCAAATATGATGGGCCCACCAGATCCAAATATGATTGCACAGCCCGATCCAAATGTGACTGGACCCCAAGATCCAAGCACACTGGTGTCTGCAGACCCTAATATGATGGGGCCACCACCTTTCCCTGAACTTGGTTATCAAGCAGTACCATCTGTGAATGAAACAGAGCCAGGATATCAGTTTGCCAAGTTTGGTGTTGGTGGTCCAGGAATACCAGGACATCCTCCTGATGTTATACCTCAAGAACCAAGTCTGTGGCAAAACAAGGGGAAGAACAAGGGAAAACTTAAGCTTAAGATCAGTCAGGAGAAAATAGTACGAGAGAAAGGCAAAAGTGATGCAGTGTCAAGGGAAAGTCCAGATATTTCAAATGAGATGTTAAAGAGACAGTCACCTGTGGAAGAGCAAAGTGACAAATTGCCTGCAAAGATATCCAAGAGTCCTGAAGTTGCATCTGAGATTGATACATCAGAAGGAATACTGGAAAAGGAAAAAAAGAAAGAAGTGGATAAAACTGAGTTTGAATCAAAATTAGACATTACAGATTCAGAAAAACCTCCAGCAACTCAAGAGAAGAAGTCAGTAGGTCCCGATGCACCTCAGCCCACTGGTATGGATATATTAGATGTAACTGCATCCCCTCAGTTGACAGTTGGTGAGATATCTGATTCTTCAGATAGCACCATCACAGACCGGCCAATGAAGGTTAAATCAAGATGGCAAAGAGCAAGTGAGGCAGAAAAAGTTCCACCAGACACTCCACCCCCTCCACCTCCCCCAGCCAAGGACCACAAAGATGTGAAGCCACCAAAACCAGAGTTAGAGTCTGAGGAGCCTGTAAAGACAGATACAAACGAAGACGATGGAAAAGTCCCCATTAACTTTGAACTTATAGAGGACAATATTTATCTCTGTGAAAGGTTTGTTGACTGTATCTGAGGTCCACTGTTAGTAAATGGTTATTTTCCCCACAATCTATTAAACATTTACCATCTCTGACATCAGTATTTGGTGGATTCTAAGAGAATGGCATATTGGCACAATTTCATTACTGTGCATTCATAGTTTATCATACCATGAAAAAGATTTGAAAACAGAATATTGGCAGACTACCAAAATTAAATTACTGCCAAGTATTAAGTATTTTTGCAGTAAAGTGACCAATGATCTTGACTGGCCTATGCATCTGTGTTGTCTGGTCGAGGTCTGTTGTTGGGCATGCATTTTTATATGAAGTCACTGGCTAGTCTGGTTGGCCTATGTTTTTTCTCTTTCCACTGGAAAATGGCTTTCCAACAGTGGACCTCATTTGTTCATGTTTTTCTGTCTTGTCTTTCCTTCGCCCAATCATTGGTGCTCTTTTTCAAATGATTTCTTTGAAGATGTAGGGCCAGTTTTTGTTAAAATTTCTTGTGGAACCACCTTGGGTCTAGGGAACAAAAGATTGCTAAAATGGTTGTGGTACATTAACCAAGATGGCTGCCATGCTCATATATGGTAAAAACCTTTAAAATCTTCTCCAAAACCGAGAATGCTTTTGTGCTGAATCCTTGCGGATACACTGCAACCTCGTTATAACACTTTTGTTGATGCAACACTGTTGGAAGATGGATCCCAAAAATGTATAGATTATACAGAAAAATGACCATAAATGGTCAATGGTCATTTTTCTATATAATCTGTACATTTTATATCAATGTAACACAGTTGTTTAGTTAACACAAACTTTTCTGTGAATCTCAAAAATATTGTTATAAAGAGGTTATGATGTATTATCAAGATTGTGAAGTATACTATGTTTGCTAAAACCATAGTCCTTGGTTAATCATTGACCTTTTTATGACAGTCAAATTTGCTTCCTTACCCATTTTCTCTCGGTTTGCACTTCCATTGAAGATCCTGATCATAGTGCACAAATATGCAGACTGACCCAGGCCTTTGTGCCTATTTATGGCATAAGAGTCCTTTTTATGCATTGTACATCACTTAAGGTCCAGATAAGACTAAAGAGGAGTATCCAGGGCCCAGTTGTTCAAAGCGTCGTTAGCTTAACAAGCTCGTTAAGGGTCATTTCGTTAACCGTTTTAGCGGATTCAATATACAATATTCTGATATTTTTTGCTGAAAAAATGTGAGTAGCTTTTGCATTGCAAAATCTACTCACATTTTTTTCAGCAAAAAATTTCAGCATATTTGCATATCACTCGATGTAAATTTTAACGAATCATTAACTAACGACATCGTTAGCTTTGAACAACTGGACCCAGATGAATAAAGACATATATTGTGGATATTCGTTAGAAACACCTCAGTGAGGCACTTCTAATGAGTACCACAATCTGTGTTTGCATGAAGAAATAAAAAGATATATGGTATAAATGAGTGATTTTCATAGTGATGCACCAACAATGCCTTCAGCAATTCAGGTACATGTGGATAGTGAAGGTCCGGATCAGACTGCGCATCCATACAGTCTGAGCCAGGCCTTCACTTGATACTGAAAAAAGGCCCTGGTGAGACTGCTGATGCACATGATGATCTAGCCCCTAAGTTATAAAAAAATTTTTCATGCTCAACTCAACTGAGCATGAAATTTCACTTGGTCATAAAAATAAAAATACAAACGATTGAAACTTCTTTCATGCTCAACTCAGCTGAGCATGCTCAGCTGAGTTGAGCATGAGAGAAGTTTTAAAAAATTATCAGTATTTTAAGATTTATGAGCAAATTAAATTTCATGCTCTGCTGAGTTGAGCATGAAAAAAGTTTTATAACTTTGGGGCCTGAATCTGCACAGCCTAAAAACAAAAACACCTTGTCATTCAATTTAGGTTTTCCCTGACTCTCTTTTTTTTGGCAATTTTCACTCCCCAAGTCAAGTTCAGGACCCTCAAAAGTTAGAGGTAAGGGTCCTGATTGATGTATTTATTATCAATATAAAGTTAAAGGCTCCATATTCCTAAAAAATAGACATTATATTATTTTAGAAAAGTCTTATAAATTGATATGTGGTATTAATATAATCATAAAATGTGGCACCTGACAGCCTGTAAAATTTCAGTTAGGCTCACATTCTTGAAATGAAATGATTTTTTATCGTACCTCTGAATTAATTTTGCCAATATTAATTCAGAGATGTGATAAAAAAATCATTTAATTTTTTAACCAGTTCAAAAACGGGAGACTAACTGAAATTTTACAGGCTGTCAGATGCCACATGTTATGACTGTTAATACTTTATGCCAATTTATTATCCCCACGCTTTTTTAAAAAAGCGATGGGGATATTGTTAATGCCTCCATCCGTCTGTTTGTCCATACATGCCCACGTGACATTCTAGGGTTAGGGTTTGAGTAGAATTTGACATTATGAGGTTCATAACGTTTATTCCATCATTATGGGGTTAAACTTGACATTGTGGGGTTGAAAATTTGCACTGTGGGGTTAGAAAAGATCAAAGAAAGATCAAAGGGATAACCTCACAAATACCGTCTCATAAGACTGTCCGTCCATCTGTCTGTCCGTCACGCTGTCTCCTAAACCACTGGGCGAAATTCTACCAAACTTGCTACATCACTTCCCCTCATGGTAAGGGTGTGCAAGAGCAGTTTTATTTTTCTGTGCATCCATCCATCGTAAAAAAATGTCTATTTTTGAGGAATATAGAGCCTTTAATTTTGTTTATTTTTGGCGTTGAATTTTAATCCATTTCTCACTTTAAGGTTAAGAAGTATAATTTTTTGTGCAATATTTTTTTTTTAGAACAGCAAACCCCTAAATCTTTTTATTTGACCCAAAGCATTCGCGTGGCCAAGTGATTAGCACTCCCAGCTTCAGAGCAGAGGTCCCAGGTTTGAATCCTGCTGGAGGTGGAGTTCAGCTTAGGACTGTACGGTGGGTGCTTCATTGCACAGAGCCTTTCATTATCACCCTTCCATTGTCTGGATATGATTAAATAATGTCAAAAGGGGCGTAAAACATCAAACCATCATTTTATTACTGGATCCCTTTACTACAGATCAGAGAGACCCAGGTTTCCATACCCGCAGGGAAATCCTGAATTAGTTTAACCCTTAAAACGCCAAGAAAACCTGCATCTGAAAATGTTGTCTGTTTATGTCGTCTGCTGAATATTCTATTTTTGCATACAGGCAAACAGTGTGGACCCTGATCAGACTGCTCCTAGAGGAGCAGTCTGATCTGGGTCCACACTGTTTGCAAAAATGACTTAAAATTACAAGCAGATGACATAGCAGACGACAAGACTTAGTGTTGTGATTGGCAGTTTAAGGGTTAAGTATTGTTTAAGTAGCGAAGAGTCCGATCAAACTGCTTGGGTATGCAGGGTGGTCTCAGTCTTTGCTGTTGTGTTTCATTACCTTATTTACGCTAAATATTGGAAAAGCTTAATTTTTAGCTCACCTGAGCATAAGCTCAGGGTGAGCTATTGTCATCACCCTATGTCCGTCGTTCGTCGTCAACAATTAGTTTGTTAACACTCTAGAGGTCACAGTTTTGACCCAATCTTGATGAAACTTGGTCAGAATGTTTGCCTCTATAAAATCTAGGTCGATTTCGATACTGGGTTACTTGGGATAAAAAACTAGGTCACTAGGTCAAATCAAAGGAAAAACTTGTTAACACTCTAGAGGTCATAGTTTTGACCCAATCTTGATAAAACTTGCTCAAAATATTTGCCTCTATGAAATCTAGGTCAAGTTCGAAACTGGGTCACTTGGGGTCAAAAACTAGGTCACTGGGCCAGATCAGCAGAAAACCTTGTTAACACTCTAGCGGTCACATTTTTGAAGCAATCATCATGAATCTTGCTCAATATGTTTGTCTTGATGATTTCTAGGTCAAGTTCGAAACTGGGTCACTTGGGGTCAAAAACTAGGTCACCGGGCCAGATCAGCAGAATACCTTGTTAACACTTTAGCGGTCACATTTTTTAAGCAATCATCATGAATCTTGCTCAAAATGTTTGTCTTGATGATTTCTAGGTCAAGTTTGAAACTGAGTCACGTGGTATCAAAAACTAGGTCACCAGGCCAAACCAGCAGAAAACCTTGTTAACACTCTAGCGGTCACATTTTTGAAGCAGTAATCATGAATCTTGCTCAAAATGTTTGTCTTGATGAGTTTTAGGTTGTGTTTGAAACTGGGTCACGTGGGGTCGAAAACTAGGTCACCGGGCCAAATCAGCAGAAAACATTGTTAACACTCTAGCTGTAAGATTTTTTAAGCAATCATCATGAATCTTGCTCAAAATGTTTGTCTTGATGATTTCTAGGTCAAGTTTGAAACTGGAACACCTGAGGTCAAAAACTAGGTCACCTGGCCAAATCAGCGTAAAATCTTGTTATCACTCTAGCGGTCACATTTTTCAAGCAATCATCATGAATCTTGCTCAAAATGTTTGTCTTGATGAGTTCTAGGGTAAGTTCGAAACTGGGTCACTTGGATTCAAAAACTAGGTCACTGGGTTAAATCAGCAGAAAACTTTGTTAACACTCTAGCGGTCACATTTTTTAAGCAATCATCATGAATCTTGCTCAAAATGTTTGTCTTGATGATTTTTAGGTCAGGTTGGAAACTGGGTCACCTGGGATAAAAAAACTAGGTCACCTGGCCAGTTCAGCAGAAAACCTTGTTAACACTCTAGTGGTCACATTTTTCAAGCAATCATCATGAATATTGCTCAACTTGTTTGTCTTGATGATTTCTAGGTCAGGTTGGAAACTGGGTCACTTGGGGTCAAAAATAGGTCACCTGGCCAAATCAGCAGAAAACCTTGTTAACACTAGCGGTCACATTTTTGAAGCAATCATCATGAATCGTGCTCAAAATGTTTGTCTTGATGAGTTGTAGGTCAAGTTCAAAACTGGGTCACTTGGATTCAAAAACTAGGTCACCGGGTTAAATCAGCAGAAAACTTTGTTAACACTCTAGCTGTCACATTTTTTAAGCAATCATCATGAATCTTGCTCAAAATGTTTGTCTTGATGATTTTTAGGTCACATTGGAAACTGGGTCACCTGGGATAAAAAATCTAGGTCACCTGGCCAGTTCAGCAGAAAACCTTGTTAACACTCTAGTGGTCACATTTTTCAAGCAGTCATCGTGAATATTGCTCAACTTGTTTGTCTTGATGATTTCTAGGTCAAATTTGAAACTGGGTCACTTGGGGTCAAAAACTAGGTCACCTGGCCAAATCAACAGAAAACCTTGTTAACACTCTAGCGGTCACATTTTTGAAGCAATCATCATGATTCTTGCTCAAAATGTTTGTCTTGATGAGTTGTAGGTCAAGTTCGAAACTGGGTCACTTGGATTCAAAAACTAGGTCAGATCAGCATACACTCTAGTGGTCACATTTTTCAAGCAATCATCATGAATATTGCTCAACTTGTTTGTCTTGATGATTTCTAGGTCAAGTTTGAAACTGGGTCACTTGGTATCAAAAACTAGGTCACCTGGCCAAATCAACAGAAAACCTTGTTAACACTCTAGCGGTCACATTTTTGAAGCAATCATCATGAATCTTGCTCAAAATGTTTGTCTTGATGAGTTGTAGGTCAAGTTCGAAACTGGGTCACTTGGATTCAAAAACTAGGTCACCGGGTAAAATCAGCAGAAAACTTTGTTAACACTCTAGCTGTCACATTTTTTAAGCAATCATCATGAATCTTGCTCAAAATGTTTGTCTTGATGATTTTTAGGTCAGGTTGGTAACTGGGTCACCTGGGATAAAAAAAAAACTAGGTCACCTGGCCAGATCAGCATACACTCTAGTGGTCACATTTTTCAAGCAATCATCATGAATATTGCTCAACTTGTTTGTCTTGATGATTTCTAGGTCAAGTTTGAAACTGGGTCACTTGGGGTCAAAAACTAGGTCACCTGGCCAAATCAGCAGAAAACCTTGTTAACACTCTAGCGGTCACATTTTTGAAGCAATCATCATGAATCTTGCTCAAAATGTTTGTCTTGATGATTTCTAGATCAAGTTTGAAACTGGGTCACATGGGGTCAAAAACTAGGTGACCTGGCCAAATCAGCAGAAAACTGTTAACACTCCAGAGGTCACATTTTTTGAAATAATCATCATAAATATTGCTCATATTTGACTTTGACCTTTATTCCACAGTCCATTAGACATGCTTCAATGTCTTACTTGTTAATATAATCATTTTGAACTTTGATCAGAATGTTTGCCTTGATCAGTTCTAGATCAGGCTCTCAAAGTGCTATGTTGCTCAGGTGAGCGTTACAGGGCCATCATGGCCCTCTTGTTTTTTATAAATTTTGGAATTTGAATAAATCCAGTGTCCTGTCTAAAGATTGCTGGATGAGTTGCAAACAGTATAGTCCCTGATCAGATGCTGCAGAATGCAGCATCTGATCTGGGTCTACACTGTTTGCAGGGCATATTTGGGGTTAATGCGGTAATTTGCCATTTTGTTTTGTAACGGTTTGAGTGCTATGGCACAGTGAACCCATGCATTAGATAATGGTTGTTAATCCAGAAAGAACAAGAACTAAATAATATTTAAAAAAAAAAAAAAAAAAAATGGCATAAAAAACAAAAAAACAAACTTATATTGCAAATATGGAATATTACAGGAAGCGGTCCAAACAAATGCGTGAAGTTCGTCGAATGGTTTGTGACTGCTCTACTTGTAAGGAGGATCGGGAGATGGGTGCAGAGGCCTGTGGTGAGGACTGTCTGAATAGAATGCTTTTCATTGAATGGTAAGTAAATGCGAGAGGTATTCTTAATATTATTTTGTCCCCACCGCTAGCAAAGCTGGGGTCATTAGTAATAGTTGGATTCTGTTTGTCCGTGGTTCTGTGTGTCAGAGGCTGTAAATGGTTGACCCTCTGGAACACTTTCATTACACTTCACACAGATACACTTATCTTGAGGAGATAATGTGTCATGATCAAGGAAGACAATTCTTGCCATCTTGATTCTTGAGCAATCTGCCCTTGCCACGTGTGGCGGGGGGAAAATAAATAAGAAAATTGTTTTAAAATGTTGCAAGCTAATAATGTTTTTAAACAAAGAATGATAAGTCTGCTGCAGATACCAATTGTCATATTGACTGCAAAAAGGCTTATGCATGTTAAGATAAAACTTAAAAAATATTTTTATAAATATTGTCTGCTAACTGTTTACTGTATTGTGAAATAGACCCTCATAGTTAAACCTGAATATTTCTATTCTTCCCATTGAAAGTAAAGTGAGTAAGGGTCAGGCCCCTGTAGCCTAGTGGATAGGAGAGTTGACTCTTATTCCATTAGATTTCACACCGCTGTGGTTCGAGCCTCGCTTGGGTCACGTGGGAAAGCCAAGTTCTGTTACGGATGGTCAGGTGGTTTTTCCCCGGGTTCTACGGTTTTTGCCCACCTTTGATTAACGATCGACTCGATATAAGTGAAATTTTCTTGAAAGGGCCGTAAAACCCAAATAAAAAAAAAATAAAAAAAAAAGAGTGAGAAAGGGAATGCCAGCGAGGAATTTTATTTGAATGATCCAACACATAAATTGGAAGACAAAGGGAATGATAAATGTATTTTATCTTCAGGGGAACAAAGTTCTAAGATTCATTTGTTTATTTCAGTGGTTCAAGATGTGCCTGTGGAGAGTATTGTACAAATAAAAGGTTTCAGAAGGTTAGTTTTCATCTAATATTTGACATCCATCAAAAAAGAAAACATGTTTACCCTAAGTATTCAGACACCTTAATTCTTTACCATACTTGTCTTAACCCTTCTCTTGCTGAACCCGACATGCCCTGTCTTAGCAAACAGTGTAGATCCAGATCAGTTGGCTTCTGAAGAAGCCAACTGATCTGGATCTGCACTGTTTGTCATTCAATATGTGAATTTCTATCAAAAACCCCAATCAAGTAATGTGATTGGCTGGAAATTGGAAGTGGGCATGGCATCTTAAATAATTTATACAGCATGACAAGGGTTAAAGCTTAAACAAGTCAATTTTATTAGAAATTGATGCTGGATGATTGACAAACAGTTTATAGTCTGATCAGATGCCGCATTCTGTGGCATCTGATTTTGGTCCACACTGTATGCTCAGGCCAGTCCGCCGCAATACTTAGGTTTGTTATGGATGTGTCAGCTTGTAGGGAGCATGGTAAATCCTTGGTTCCTAGTCCTGGGGTTACAAGTTCTAACCCTAGTCATAGTTCTTTTAACACTTGCCCTGCTGAATAAATTAAGAAGCCACACCCATTTCTAATTTTCAGCCAATCAGATTACTTGATCAAGATTGTTGATATAGATTCACATACTGAATGGCAAACACTGCAGATCCAGATCAGTTGGCTTCAGAAGAAGCCAACTGATCTGGATCTACACTGTTGGCAAAGGCAGGGTATATCCAGGTTCAGCAGGACAAGGGTTGATTAACCATGATTTTGTCTCTGCCTAGACCAGCCTCCTTGGCGTGATAAAACTGAAATACTGTCAAAAGAACAGTAAATTCCCAAAACGTCTGTACTGTCCATGTGATATTATACTGTCACTGTTGAAAATGTCCATCTATACATCTATGCAGTCATAGTGTGCACTGGCTATTTATATAATTCTTGAACTTCAAGAATTGTTAATGAGCAGTGTAGAATATGTGGATATGCAAAATATTGGTACCATCCATGTTATGTCTAAATAGACCCAGTTGGAAAGAAACATCAAGCTTTGTTGGTAAGAAAAAACAGAAAAAGAACAGAACAAAAGCACCACTGCTTTGTCATCAGCTGCTAAAATTTAAAGAAGCAGAACTTGGAAAAATCAAGAAATTCTAATGTAGTAAGTTCTGGTTCTGTTTTTTGCATAGACTTAGATGCTTTCCAAGCCAGAAGTCACTTGTACAATGTCAGTTTTAAACAACAGACAAATAATCAGAATGACTGTACATGTATGTCATTACCCTTGCATTGTGTTGCTACTCTGGAGAATGTGTTCTAATAGTCTGTGCTTTTACAGTCTGATTGGGCCTTTGAAGTTTGTGCTTAACCATTAACCTATACCACCCTCTTGAATTCAGCAGATGACAAATTGGTGATATTTTTCTTATTTTCCCAGAAAACAGGATTTGACAGTTCATGCAAATTGTCTCCAGTGGAGACAGTGGTACTAAGCAAAATGGCAGCAGATGATATTCTATTGTTTTTTTTTATTTTTATTTTATTTTATTTATTTTTTTTTTTTTTACTTATTTTTCAAAGAAAATAAGAATTGGCTTTTCATGTGAATTGTCTGCTAGGCAGACAATTCACATGAAATGTCAAGCCTTATTTTCTCAGAAAAGTACAAAAAAGACAATCAGAATGTCATCTGCTGCAGTTGTGCTTTAAGTTAATATCCTTTGATCCTTCAAGCAAACATAGTGGTAATTAGACCGTCTGCAGCCACAGATAAGAAGGGTACCCAGATATATAGGTTTTTTTTTGTTTTGTTTTTATTTGTCCGTGAAAACACATGGTGGGGGTACTCATTAGAAGTGCCTCAGTGAGTCACTTCTTATGAGTACCCACAACATATGTTTTAGTGGTGTAATGAAATAATATTTTTGTTTTGGTTGAAAAAATGAACCTACCCACAACATGTATTCAGAGAAATAAGAAAATATTAACCCTTAAAACGCCAAGAAAACCTGCGTCTGAAAATGTCGTCTGTTTATGTCATCTGCTGAATATTCTTGCAAACTTTTCAAACCTATTTTTGCATATAGGCAAACAGTGTGGACCCTGATCAGACTGACAATTGTTGTGATTGGCAGTTTAAGGGTTAACACTTTATGGTTAAAAATGCACCTTATATAGACCTGTGAACCACCGATTGAAGCCTACGCCCAAGGATACAATTTCTCTTGATTCAATTCGTGATTTTTAAGTCAGAAAACCATGACAACATAGTTTGTGAAAATTACCATATTTTGCACAAAGTAATGAAACAGTGTAGACTCAGATCAGATGCAGCAGAATGTGGCATCTTATCAGGAAAAAAGTATCTTTGAGAATACATGTACAATTTTATTTAAAATATGTATTTGCCAGTTATTCAGCGGTTTTTAAGAAACATTAGCTTGTTAAATTTTGTTCATTTTTTTTTAAGACAAATATGGTAAGAAGTTAAATTTTATTAATATTTAGACTAATACAGTAGACATTTGTTATGTTTATGTAACAGTTTTTCTTGGTATTTTCAGAGACAATACAGTAATGTTGCTCCGTTCAGGACAGACTGGAAAGGGTATGGTCTACAAGCACTGGAAGATCTTCAGCCGTAAGTTGACTTTAGTACTAACAATATGTTAGATAAAACGTTTATTTTGATGTATTTTTCACACAAAAATAGTTTCTATTGCACAGAAATATGGACATGGATACTCATCAGAATTACGTCACTGAGACAATAGCCACAATGCGTGTTTATGTACAAAAATTATCTTTGGGAACACATGTACAATTTTATTATGCCCCTCTGCTGTTCGAAGAATAGTGTAATATAGTGTAACCCCTGTCCAGCTGTCCATTCTTCTGTCCAGCATTAGCAGTTTGTGTTTAAGTTTTTCGCGGGGTGGCATCCATGTCCTTTGGACACATTCTAGTTTGAGCTGTAGATCAGTATCATTATTTTTACATGTAGGTTTGCATGTTCACCTTTACCCTTACATATTTAGTAAACCGAGAAACAGAAAAGAGTTTCCTAGTAAACCCTGGTCCTGCTGAACCTGGATATGCCCTGCCTTTGCAAACAGTGTAGCTCCAGACCAGTTGGCTTCTGAAGAAGCCAACTGATCTGGATCTGCACTGTTTATCATTCAACCGTCTGCCGATCTAACTACAATGGATTCATCTCTTTTCAGTGGTCAGTTTGTGATGGAATATGTTGGAGAAGTACTTGACTTCCGACTGTTCAAGAGCAGAACAAAGCAGTATTCAAAATCTGGACAGGAACATTTCTACTTCATGGCAATCAATCCGGAGGAAATCATTGATGCCACAACCAAGGGAAATATCTCACGATTTATCAACCACAGCTGTGATCCAAACTGTGAAACTCAAAAGGTGGGTTATTGGGTTATTATTGCATCCCACTGCATAATGGTGGTGAGGTGTGTTTTCTTGCTGGATGTCCATCTGTTCCATCTGTCTTAAATGCTTTCATCCCTGTTTCATTTCCATGCTGTTTCATGGATTTCATTGATAGTTGATGTATGCACTAGTATTAAGATCTGTGTTAATAAGTAAATTTCAGCAATTATTTATTGAGTTCCTGATAAAATGTTAAAAATTGGTTTCCATGCCATAACTTCAGTATTTTTCATCCGATTCAAATGGAGTCATGTGGTGGCTTGAACATGAATAAACACAAGTTCATTAAAAAATAACAGCATTTACATGTAAATGTTAACATGAGTTGAGGCTCTGACAAAAAATAAAAATAGGTTTTCTCACAATAATTTGAATTTTGTTCATCCACTGACTACTATGGAATGTATTGATTGCAAAGGATATCCTATAAAGCATTGCTTACTGATATGTTCAAATTTCAGTCTTGTCATGTGGCTGGGTGTTATACAGTGCAAATATTAGATCTGTAGACATAGTATATTGTATACTTTTGAAGGCTATATGGTAGTTAATGGTAGTTAGGTATGTCAGAGTATAGTTGAAGGTTGTTTATATCCAAAGCTCTATAAATAATAATTCATATCTCGAGGGTTGAGCGCAAGACTATAGTAACTCAAACATATTTTTGAAGCCCTTGTTTAGGGGCAACTTGGACCCCTTTGTAAACAATGCAAATTTAGGTGCCATTGCTCATATGAGCAATGGCACCTAAATTTTCATTGTTTACAGAAAGAAATGTTGTAATCTTCATAACGCCTTCATGGTGAGGAGATTAGGTTTGGGGAAAAACAACCATCTGACATACGCCAGTCTTGCGCTCAACCCTCGATATATAACCTCTTCTTACTTTACCATTTCAGTGGACAGTAAACGGTGTTCTTAGAGTTGGTTTCTTTGTTAGGAAACCTATCAAGAAAGGTGAAGAGATCACGTTTGATTACCAGTTCGAGGTCTATGGGTAAGTTTTCATTGATTTCATTGCGTTATAATCATATACCGTATTCGACCTAATTACCGCACATACTCCTATAAGCGCACAGTCAAGCAATTCCATAGTCTTCAGATTATAGCCAGTGTACTTTTTGTCTACTTCTTTATAAAGGCATATGTTGTGGGTACCCATTTGAATTGCATCGACTTGTCGATGCAATTCAAATGAGTACCCACAACATATGTTTTAATAAAGAAAATCAGAAAAAAAAAAAAAAAACTCGCATAAACTCCAAATAAGGCCTTTGCTGATATTTGTTTTTAAGGGTATCCTTAGTAAGTAGAGTCATATTTTGAAAAACCTAAGTGCACTGTGCAGTAATTAGGTCGAATACGATAGCTAAGAAAGTCTATGCCACAGATTGATATGATAGTATCAATACCCTCTTATTGACAAAAATTACTAGACAACAGAATGATTTAAGTCTATGGTGTACCTTTGTCCTGTAAGCAAAACCTACCATCTGTGCTGGGCTCAACAGCGTAGTCAATAGCCTGTCTGACAGCAGATCTAGGGTTTGCAAATGTGAATCCCAGCTCAGACACATAACTTTCATGGAGATTGATCATGAGTGCATGGTTACCCGCTTCAAGGACTAAGCTTGCCCAGGAAAAGTGTGAGTAGGTTGACTGACTGGGTCAACGTGACCGTAACAGTGTTGACTGGGCCATAAAAGTCCAACTTAAACAAACCTATGGATTGATTTGTTAGGCATAAAGTACCATATAAAAGATTAAGGGGAATGAGTACACTTACAGGGGGTGAAGGTAGGGGAGCTACTCTGTCAAAATTGATTTGACTCCCTTCAGAAAAGGGGTCTACTTTAAAAGGAAATATGGGGAGCAGATTTGTTTCTTTTGGATTTTTCCCCCATTTCAGAAGGGGCTTCAAGAGCAGGAAAGCAAAAGCATACAGGAAATCTTAAAAGTAGTCTTACTTTGAAAATATGGTGGACAGTCCCTTTAATTTCATAATACCATTTTTCTCCTGTAGGCAAGAAGTCATTTAAAGGCTCCATATTCCTCAAAAATTGACATTTTTTTTTTTCCCCAAGAAAGGTTTAATGAAATGATATATTGTATTAACAAGATCATGAAATATGGCATCTGACAACTTGTAAAATTTCAGTTAGTCTCTTGTTTTTGAACTGGATCAAAAATGAAATGATTTTTTATCGTATCTCTGAATTAATGTTGGCAACGTTAATTCAGAGATACCATAAAATATCATTACATTTCAAGAACGAGAGACTAACTGAAATTTTACAGGCTGTCAGTTGCCACAATTTATTACTTTATAATATCATATATCGATGTATTAAACCGATAATATATATTGATGTATTAAACCTTTCTTGGATAATAAAATGTCTAGTTTTGAGGAATATCGAGCCTTGAAGATACACTACAACCTCTATAACACGGTTCGTTATAACACTGTTTTGGCTATAACACGGTTCACAGATGGATCCCAAAAATATATATACTATATTGAAAAATGACCATTTCAATATAATCTATAAATTTTTGTTTGGATATAACACGGTTGTTTAACTAACACGGTTTATGCTATGGACCCCAACAATAGTGTTATAAAGAGGTTGTGGTTATATTCTTCATTTAGGGAATGAGACTTCATCCTCCTTTCGTATTATTTCATACTGCATTGGAATTGTCATACCAGTTTAAATAGCTAATAATTAAAATGTTTACTAAAAAATTGCATAATACATTATGTGGTCATAAATATGTTCTCCGAAACTGGTGCTAGGCTCCACAGCACAGCTGTTAACATGTTTGACTGCAGATCAAGTGGTTGCAAATTCGAATTCCCAGCTTGGCCACATAACTTTTGTGGAGATTGATCATGAAATCTTTTCTACGGTCATTCTTCCCCTCCGGCTGATTCAAAGGCAGTTGTCACTTACTGGCCAAAGTATGTGCACAGGTACTGGCTAATCGCTTGGAGGACTAGGCCTGCCCAGGAAAAAGTGTGAGGAGGTTAACTGACCGGCTCAACATGACCTCAACAGTGTTGACTGGGGCGTTAAACACCAAACCAACCAACCAAAATAATCCCCCTTTCATATTATTTTATATTGCATTGGAATTGTCAGACTAGTAAAATAGTGTTTTCTTCTAAAATTTACATAATGCAGTATACGGTCATAAGTATGTTCTTCAAAACTAGTACCATACCTCTTGATAGGATGCTTTTTTCAATCCAATAGTATTGATAATTTTCTTATTTCTCCATGAAAACATACGTTGTGGTACTCATTAGAAGTGCCTCGGTGAGGTGCTTCTAATGAGTACCCACAACATATGTTTTCTTGGAGAAATAAGAAAAATATTTACCTGATACCCCCTCTTATCTAGATCTATGTAGTACATAGACTTTGTGTAATCAATTTTCATATTGAACCTGCAGCAAAGAAGCGCAGAAATGCTACTGCGGGACAGACATTTGTCGTGGTTTCCTGGGTGGTACCAAGAGAATACAGCTCAAGTCCAACAAGAAAACTGCTGTAGAGCTCGAGGAGGAGGAAGCAGAAAGAAAGAAGAAGGAATTGTTTGAGGACCGAGACACGGTTAGCCTTTATGATTTTAGTAGGGTGGGGATGTGGAGGCTCAATTTACCATATTTACCCTATATAATGGGACATTTAGCTCCTGAACGTAGGTTGTATGGCAGTTTTAACTAGTCCGTTTTACTATCTGTCTAAACATTACTAGATGAGTGGCAGACAGTGTAGACCCTGATCAGATGCTGCATTCTGCAGCATCTGATCTGGATCAACACTGTTTGCCCAGGCCTGTCCGTCTTAGTGAAGTCCGAGTTTACATGAGCTGCAGCTTGAGATAACGTACCTTCTGACGTGCGCCCAGCAAAGAGTTAGATCAGATGTGCATCTCATTAGAATGGTTCTTGTCTCTCAGTCTGGTCACAAGCAGATTCTGGTGTAGCCAAAATGGTAGGTGATGGTGAAATTTCTTATCTGACTGGATGGATACAGAACTCTGTATAAAATGCATTGGATGCAATGCTGTGGATGTGGTGTGTTTTTCAAGCAAGAAGTATTAATAAATTTTAATATTTCTACACCAAAAAATACACTATACTGATTAGAATTGCTCTAAATTATACTGATTAGAATTGCTCTAATTAAGGGCAAGTCCCTTCCTTAGGCATTTAATTCTTGTTAAGCCGGGAGTAAGTCATGTAACATTTGTGGAGATTGATTGTGAAATAATTTCTACTATTAACCACTTAGAGAACTAAGCCTGCCCAGGAAAAGTGTGAGTATGTTGACAGGCCAGCTTGACATGACCTTAACAGTATTGACTAGTCCGTAAAATTCCAAATCAAACTCAAACTCTTGTGATTTATATTTTCTGTTTTACAGTTGGAGGAGGAGATTGAACGTATGTCAGAACTGGAAGAAGGTCTACGCAACAAAGAAGATGTTCTCAACTTGTGTAGGTTGATGGTGAGGGCTGAGGATCCAGAACACAGGATACAGATTCTTAAAGTTCTCGAGGTACACTACCAAGTTACAGATCCTTAAATCTTGACAATATGCTATGGTAGTTGTCCTAAATTTCGTACGCCAGTTTCTACCCAAAATGGCATATTCAAACAGTGCAGACCCAGATCAGACTTCTTCTGTGGGGTTAGTCTGATCTGGGTCTACATTATTTGCCATTCCTCTATGTATTTTAAGAAACAACTGCATAAAAAGCTTAGGCCAAAAAAGGTATGGGATCAAGTGCTCAAAATTTTAGGACATTTTCCATAATTTTGAAAATACACATCTTGAAAATAATCCCTGCCTTTGCAGAAACATTTGGGTGGCCTAGTGGTTACTAACTTACTACTCATGAGTTTGGATCACAAGGCCCTGAGTTCAAATCCTGGAGGCAGAATTCACCTAATGACCATATGGTGCTTTATTGCGCAGAGCCTTTTATTATCACCATCCCATTGTCTAGATACAACCTAAATAATGTTGAAAGGGGCAAGATCATATTGATATATTGAAAGGGATGTAAAACATGATATATTGAAAGGGATGTAAAACACCAAATCAAGCCGGCCTCGGTGGCTCAGTTGGATGCGTCGTCCACCTGGAGACCAGGAGGTCGCGGGTTCAACCCCCGCCGAGGTCGGCAACATTCTTTCGTGGAGATTGATCATGAAATATTTTCTACGGTCATTCTCTCCCTTCCGCTGATTCAAGAAGGGCAGTTGTCAGTTTCTGGCGAAAGAATGTGCACAATACTGGTTAACCGCTTAGAGGACTAAGCCTGCCCAGTAAACGTGTGGTTAGGTAAACTGACCGCACTCGACATGACCCCAATGGGTTGACTGGGCCGTAAAACCTCAACACAAACAAACAAAACACCAAATCACCATCATCACTTCCTTTTCAAAATTTATTACTTCCCTCAAAGAATTCTTTCTTTTTCATTTTAAGAGTTTTAGTTTGAATTTTTGGAACATTTACTGTCATATTGTACATGTTCTTTTGCAGAACACCACAGAGAACGCCTGCTTCCGACTGTTCATTGACTATCATGGGCTTCCATTACTGTGGAGTTGGATGGCTGACCTTAAACAGCACCTTGAAACCAGCAACCTGAAATGTTTTGTAAGTACCAGTAATACTAGACATGAGAGGGCTGGATACTTATGGTGTATTTCCTGTCAGTTTTTACAGGGGAGATAACTTGTGACTCGCATTGATGGCTCAGTCGGATGGGTGTCAGACTGGTGATCAGGAGACCGCGAGTTCAATCCCCGCCGGGTCCAGCAACATTCCTTCGTGGAGATTGATCATGAAATATTTTCTAGGTCATTCTCTCCCTTCCGATGATTCAAGAAGGGCAGTTGTCAGTTTCTGGCAAAAGAATGTGCACATGTACTGGTTAACTGCTTAGAGGACTAACCTGCCCAGGAAAAAGTGAGGTTAGGTGTACTGGTTAACTGCTTAGAGGACTAAGCCTGCCCAGGAAAAAGTGAGGTTAGGTAAACTAACCACGCGCGACATGACCCTAATGGGTTGGCTGGACCGTAAAACCTCAACACAAACAATCACAAACAATCAAACAACTGTTGTGTCTTCATATTTGCTTTCCATCACACCAAGCCTCTCTTAAAAAAGGTTCTCCCAGTGGGAGCAAATTCTTCCCTTTTAGAGTAGAACCCATTTCAGAAAGGAGGAAAGAGCAGTTTTGACAGTGTATCTAGTCATTCTTATACTTGAACAATGCACAAGAGGCATTTTTTAACATTTGACCTGCAGTCTTAGTCAGCAGATGACAAAGTACGTAGAAGTACGTAGCTCCAATGAAGTACGTAGCTCCAGATAAAGACATTTTTACGACAAAAAATAATGATGTTTTTCTTATTTTTCCACGAAAAACATGTTATGGTTACTCATTAGAAGCGCCTCATAGAGGTGCTTATAATGACTACCACAACATGTTTTTGTGGATACCACTTCTTATCTGGAGTCATAGAAGGATCAAGCTCTGTATCAGGACTTGACTGAACTACTTATGACTGGGAAGTGAAACCTCAGTTATACATTGCTGTTTTATGAGTACCTCACAATATATGTTTTCATGGAGAAATAAGTAAAAATATCAGTAGTTTTCTGTTAAAAAAAAAAAAACACTACAAATTGTCTTATATTGAGCTATGATGTGGCCTGGCCCCAAGATTATAAAACTTTTTTCATGTTCAACTTGGCTGAGCATGAAATTTTCTCTGCTAATAAATATGAAAATGCCAACAATAGTTGGCATTTTCATATTTATTAGCAAAGAAATTTTTATGCTCAGCTATGTTAGCAAGATAGAATTTGCAATTGTTAGTAATTTGAGATTTATTAGTAGGACAAATTTCATGCTCAGCTTAGTTGAGCATGAAAAAAGTTTTATAACCTCGGACCCTGAAGTCTGTGTTTCCATATTTACCCTATTTACCTGACATATTCGAACAGATATGCCTGCACAAACAGTCAAGATCCAGCTTGGACACCACAGAATGATGATGGCTTTGTTCAATTATTAGGACAAGTATGGTAATGACTTAAGATGTCTGAATATTTAGGGTAAATACTGTAGCCTTGTTTGACCTGTGAACAAAGTTACAGGTTTTTGTGTCTGTTTCAGATCTTGGAGATTTTAAAGAAGCTTCCAATCACAAACAAAACCATATTGATGGACAGTAAAATCCTAGATGTTGTCACACGGTGGGCTGAGCCTGTGGAACCCTCAGAGTCTGCAGCGGAATCCACAGCCGCAGAAACAACGGAAGATGAATCCGAGTCTCTCTTGACTCCACCAATATCTACAAAAAGTCCTGTGTCCATTTTAACCTCGTTGAGAGATTCAAAACCGGTGAAAAAGAAAGTGAAGTTTGCCGATGAGGCTTCGAGTTCAGACAGTGAGTCTAGGACCTCAGAATTAGAATTTCCCAGTGAAAGTGATTCTGTGAGTAGTTCGTCTGGAAAACAGTTCAAAAAGAAGAGTTTTGAACTTCGTAAAAAACTTCTAGATAAGGATAGAATTGACATTGATTTAAAAGAAATCCTGAAAGGGGAAGTTACTCCATTTGAAGACCTTGATAATCAACAAGAGGAGGTTACTGGTAGTCAGGGTGAGACAGCAGCTGGGGAATCTGCAAAGGTTGGCGAAGAAAAGGCTGAAAAGCTTGAAGACAAGGTGGAAAAGTCTAGAGAAGAAAAGGAAGAAAAAATTGATGAAGAAAAGGCTGAAAAAGTTGGTGAGAAAAAAACTGAAAAGGAGGGTGAAGAAAAAGTTGGAACAGAAAAGCTGGCAGCAGGCAGTGGGACTGAGGAAGACAGTGCTAAACCAGGTCCTAATGGTGATGAAGTGACAAACATGGCATCAGAGTTGCTGAACATTTGGGCAAATTTGAAGGTATTGCTTGTAAAAGTGTCAACCATATTTACCCTAAGTATTAGGACTGACAGGCCTGGGCAAACAGTATAGACTCAGATCTGATGCTGAAGAACATGGCATCTGATCAGGGTCTACGCTGTTAACAATTTGCCACGCAACCAAGGTTCTTATAGTTTTTTTGTTTTTTTTTTGACACATCAACTGGTTGTTATTCAAATTTTAAGAGAATTATGGTAAGGAATTAAAGTGGCCCAATATTTATGGTAAATACAGTAACATTGATTTAAAGTTGAATTTTTATCTTTTTAAAATTGATTTTCTTTTTCAGCAGAATCTTTCCAAATATGAATTTATGAAACATATGTCCCTGGTGAAATTTATACAGCAGAATGACCACTGATCTCATAAAACGGATTTTCATACTTTGGTAGTGTTTGCTCTGATAAGATTGAGATTTCCCAAATGATCAGTTTTTGCGCAGAAACTAAGTTTGGTTCTGTCAGTCACACCATTCAGATGTAAATACGTGAACAGTCTATTTTAACAGTCTTGTTCATATATGGAAGAATACTATAAGTTTAATAAAGCATAGATCTGGAGAGTCATTCCTCAAACTTTTACTTACACATGTGTTTAACTCTGTTGCTTGTAAATAAACCTTAAGTCTAAACAGTTAGACAAACTCCTCTAGTAGTGCAGACTGGATCTGGGTTTATGCTAAGTAAAACAGACAGAAAAGATAATTTCTGGGTAACCATTGTTTTTTTATGCTTAATTTCTCCACAACAAAATTTGTCTTAACCTTTTGAGCTTGGCAGACCAAAACAGATACCTGTGCAAACAGTGTAGATCCAGATGAGATGGCTCATAACAAGCATTAGTCAATATGTCCAAGTTCAAGGATGGAAGGGTTCACTTTTGAAACTCGGGGATGAAAGGATTGATTTATATTCTTGGTTATCACCTTGTGGAGCTACGTGTTTTTAGCAGAAAGACAGATATATTTAAAAAATATTTGAACTAGTTCACTCTGCAACATTCACACTATGTAATCTCGGATTTGGAATCCCCCTAATTATGTTACTGTACTGGCAACTTCCGAATGCTTCTGACATATTTTTATATATGTAAGTTATCATCACATATAAACCAATTGCACAGAAAAGCCATATAATATTGCAAGGTACTGTCATATTATCTTTTCTTACACACTGAAAAGTCATGAAACATGATATTAAACAATATAATTTTGTTTTAGTACTTGAATTTGTAAATAGGATAGGCAGACTATTCTTAGCAAACCATGTCAAATCATCTTATCTTTGTCTATAAATGTCTTATACTGTTGATGGGGTATAATAATACAGTTTGTACGGAGTTCATACAATATATTATGATCAGACAGTTTCACAAACTCGTTTGTTATTACTAATTGCTGATTGTGCTTAAAGGAACTGTACAGAATTCCAAAGAAAGAAGTTCTTGAAGAAAGGAAGAAAACAGAAAGAGAGTTAGGTAAATATATGTATTAGTTGTCTTCACATTTCTTTTAATGTTTTCTAGAAACTAACCTTTTCCACGCTGAAGTATTTAGTATTAAGTATATTTCAGTACTGTAAAGAAAATCTAAAAAGATTGCCCTTGGAAACACTGAACACAATAAAGAATGAAAATCGCAGTTTCAGTTCCATTGAGACTCTTCATATGCCAGCAATGTATTTTACAGGGCTGCATACAACCCCACCCCTGAGCACTGACTTAAGCGGAAAGTCTGAAAAATAGTCATCATCATCATCGTCATCAGATTTTTTATTAACATGCAGGTAAAGGGGCAACATCCACATCAGTCTATAAATCTTTTATACCATAGCAACAGATAAGGCGCTTTTTTCATCCGAAAAATGCTGATATCTTTCTTATTTCTCCATGTAAACATATGTTGTGGGTACTCATTAGAAGCGCCTCGCTGAGGCGCTTCTAATGAGTACCCACAATATATGTTTCTGTGGAGAAATAAAAAAAATATTATGTGGAGAAATAAGAAAAATATTATGCCCCTTCCAGGTAGTCTGAATTGATTTATTTTTCTAAGAAGATTGATACACCATCTTGATGTGTGTTTACTTTATTGTAAAGTAAATCATGGCTCTAAAGTTCTACTGGAATTCTAACCCTAGCACTTTTAAGACTTTTGACACTTTATATAACATTTACCCTGATTCAATCAATAGACATGCCTACTGGTACAGTGGCTCAGTGGTAGAGCATCCGCTTTGTGACCGGGAGGTTGTGGGTTCGATCCCCGGCCGGGTCATACCAAAGACTTTAAAAATGGTACTAGCTGCTCTTTCGCTTGGCGCTCACCATTAAGAAAGTAGAGCTAGGAATCAGAACTGGTCAGCTCAGTGTCAGTATAATGTGACTGGGTGGAATATCATGTCAAAGTGTCTGGGGCGTGATATTTCAGTGAGGCAGCACTCTAAAAGTGAGCATTGAGCTCCCTGCCACATCCAGAGACACCGTCGCGATATGACTGAAAGATTGTTGAAAGCGACGTTAATCCCAAATCAAACAAACAATAGACATGCCTGTGTAAATTTAGGAGCAGTTTAATCTAGATCTACACTGCCATTCAGCCAACATTTTATAGATCTGTCACCAGATTAAAGTTGAGTGGTTAAATCATTAGATGGACTAAATTTTAGGATATTTACAGTATAAAGGCATTACAGTACCTTCATATTTAAGGAAATAATCTTCACAAAAAAAAAACAAAAAAAAAACGTGTCTGAAGGACACTTTTTGACAATAATGTAATGCCAACCATTACGATTTTTTAGGAAGTATCCCAATTTTTCAGTTGGATTTCTGCATTAGGATAACAACAAACAAAATTAAGCAAAATAAAAAAAGAGAAATTTTATGGCAGGATATTTTGCCCTAGAACTGTTTTGTTGGAGAAATTTTACTAATGCACTGCCAAATGCACTCTGGTTTTCTAATCCAAGTAATATTACATCTTCTGTGAGCAAATGAAGACCAGTCTAAAATCATGACTGGTATTAAAACATTTCCTGAAATATTTGCAATATTTTGATAACAAAGTAGTGTACCAGTCTTCAAGGAAAATGGCAGCTCCGTCATCTGAAAAGCAGCGAGTTGATGAACCTAGTGGAAATAAACTGCTACAGAAATACAGAGATGAATATTTACAGCTATCGCCAGTTTTGTCCCGATGCAAGAGCAATAAGTATAAGGCATGCAATGTAGACTTCAGCCTTGCTCAGGGTGGGAGAGATGACCAACCATCTTAAATATAGTTAAGACTGTTACGGAAAATCACTTCAAAATAATTGATCAGTCCTGTTCTTGAAATTTTAATGACTCGCACAACTTTTGGCTCTTTGTTATTTACATATGATCCAAAGACACCTTTTTTATGGTGCAGTATACATTTTCTTGGTAACTGTACATCTGCTATGCTGCAAACAACAGCAAGCAGGCAGTTCACGTTAATAGTTTTTGCAATTATCCGGAAAACATAGTTTGATTTTTTTGGTTTGTATTTAAAGACCATTAAACCTCAGCTCAAATGTACATGTGATACTGTATTTTGTGCCATGCAATTTTGTCAGCCTGCCTATCCATGCAGCTTAATCATGCTGGACTGTGGAAAGCCCAAAGATCTAAGGCTTATTCAGTGATCAGGCTGCATGGAGCGGCAGGGTGAGCTGAGTTTGCCAGGTGCTTATGTTATAAAGTACAGTCGACTCTCGTGATCTCGACTTAGCTTATCTCGAATAACCACTTATCTCAAAGTGAAAAATCTGGTCCCTGTTTAAACATGAAAATCTATATACAGGTAACAAAATATTGTGGAAAAGAGGAGAAATTGCTCCGCAGGAGCAATTTCTCCTTTTTTCACAATATTTTCAATATATCTCTGATTTCAGGAGTCAAATTACATAAGCATTTGTGAAATGTTGTTGTTCGTTTTATTTTCCCCTCAATTCTGCAAATCTGATATGTCGAGGTACCGATATCTCCAGGTATTTCAGAGAGTCCCTTGGAGTTCGAGATAACGAGAGTCGACGATACATTTCTTTTCCTTGCCTATCAGATGATTCTGATTATCCAGGACTTTTGGAAGCTGTTTTTAACACAATTCTTATATAATGTCTTTTCTTTTCAGCCACAAAGTATGACAGGATAGCCAGATCAGAAATGGTAAAGAAGAAAGGTATAATAGTTTTCTCTTTTGTAGATAATGTTTTAATCTTGTTTCTTCTCTACAAAAACAAATGACTATTATAATTGCTTAGATATTGTGATTCAAAATGAGCACCTACAAAAAAGGCTATAGTGTATGTTTTGATGAGAAATAAGAAAAAAAAACAACAAATAACCACCTATATCTGTTCGCCATTCAGCTATAAAAGTGTTTTTAAGAAACAGCTACATGAAAAGTAAAATTTAAACCAAAAAAGTATGGAATAAAGTGTTCGAGATTATAGGACATTTACCGTAAATGAAGCCCTCATGTTTGTTTTGTACTTAAGAAAAAACAAATTAAAATACTTGCATTTGATGTTTTGGGTACTCATTTATACCTGCCTTACCAGTGTATTTCTAATGAAAACCCATAGCATATGGTTTATGACAGCAAAAATAACAAATTATCTTTTAGTATAGCTCTTAACTATTGCTCTAAAAATATTTTTCTATTTCAGCCTCAGGTTGGGATGTAGGAAGAAAGAGAAAGAGAGAAAATAGTACAAAGGAAGACACAGATGACTCTGACTCAGGATCAAGGTAAAATACAAACAGTTCTTGTATCTTAGCTCTTGATAAGATGCTTTTTTCAGTCCAAAAGTCTTGATATTTTTCTTATTTCTCTAGGAAAACATATGTTGTGGTACTCATTAGAAACATCTAGAAGAGGTGTTTCTAATGAGTACCCACAACATATGTTTTTGTGGAGAAATAAGAAAAATATTTATTTGATACCCACTCTTATCTAGACCTATGTAATATATTTGCTAACCCCTTCTCATTTTTCTTAAAAGACTCTTGAGCAATTTTGAGTTCCCACAACCAGTCTTCCCTAAAACCAGACTGCCTGACATGTCTGGTAAAATTTTTGGAAATGCCAGAACAGTGTTGGGCTGTTGCAGTACTTGGCAGTTTCATAGCTTCAAATAAGACATTTTTTGGAAACAAAAAATATAGTGATATTTTTCTTTTTTTCTTCACGATAACACATTATATAGCTATAAATATTAAATGATTAAAATGTGCGATAAAAGCCAAGGAGCTAGTGTGCCGATATCACATGATATCGGCATACTTACTTGATATTGCACACTTACTCAGATGCCTTCTCATATTACCGATACATAACGCTGCTTTTGATGACGTCGTAATGCAGTGATGGCATGCCAAACCTTTCTAGCTGCACCAAATGGCAGATGACATTTGAACTTTTATTAAATCTTCACTTGGTGCTTGTTGGTTAGCTAAGGATTCAAGATTTTCTTGAGGCATACAGCAAGGACTGCTAAGACTCTGTGGATGCACAGGTTGAGCTGAGTATTCCCTGGCCACACACATGTCCAAAGATCCAGTTTCTCATGTTACAGTTCAAATATTACAGCCAGGCTCCATCTGACTGCAGATCCAGGGGTAGCAAGTTCGAATTCCATCTCGGTCTCCTAACTTTCGTGGATTGATCATGAAATAATTTCTACATCATTCTCCCCTTTCTGCTGATTCAAGTTCTAGAAGGCCAACTGTCAGTTATGGGCAAAAATATGTGCACAAAGTACTGGTTAACTGCTTGAAGGACTAAGCCTGCCCAGGAAACGTGTGAACGATTTGACATGACCGTAACAGTGTTGAAACTCCAACCCAAACAAACAGAATATTTTCTTATTTTGCATCTCAAATATTGTAAAATTGTCTCATGAGAGCATTCATCATGTTCCATTAAGCTTTGTTTACTGCATTCGAAGAGAGATCAGTGTGGCCGGGTGGTCAGTGCTCTCGTTCTGTTAGCTGGATATCCTAGGTTTTAATCAAGCTTGTGTTCCAAATCGTAGTGATGCCACTGATGATTGGTTATAATCGATCATCAGTCACTTTTGCTTCTTCTGACTGATGATCGGAAAGATTTTATACAGTGGACTAATCGGAAAATTCTATTTTTAGAAACATATTCTTCTCACTTTTTATTTTTATAGACAAGTTATAAAGCAATATAATTCAAAGCTGTGTATTAATGGAGAAATAAGAAAAATATTGCCTGGATACCACTCATATTGATAAGTACCAGGAAGAGGGTTGCATAAAGGTGAATATATTTGCTACAAGTCGATTATTAATAGATGATCAGTCGGTTTTACAAAACCGATGATCGACTATGAAATTCTGGCCAATTCCCAACACTGCCAAATGAACTCGTGAGAATATTTCTGGTCATTAGTATAGGTAGTTTGTAATGGACATGCCCTGGGTTGAGTATACATGTAGAATGGACAGAGAGGTTCATGGAATATATAATCTGACAGTGAAAACCCAGAGAGGCCTGTTTATCTCTGCAGACTCTAGGGTTGTCCATGTAGAAGTATTAGTTTGCAGGAACTAAATAGATAGCAGCAGAGATGGAGGAAGGAGGAATTGTTAAGGAGTATTTGCTGAAAATTCTGGGATATTATTTTTCCATAAAACATAATTATGCTGTGGATACCTGTAGGAGTGCCTCAATAAAATATGTTTATTATATACAAAGTAATGAAATATAGAGAATTATTAATGAAATAAAATGCATATTTTCACTAGTGAAATATAAGTTTTATATTTTTACTAGTGAAAATATAAAACTTATATTTTCACTCCTCTGAGCAGTGAAAAATATAAGATCTGGATCTACTTTTTTCTTATTTACATTAATGTTTTCATTACACGAGATAAAAATTTTTATGGTATTCACTGAAAAAGAGTAAATTTTCTTTTTATTTTATTTTTACACGCCAATGCGCGTTCTGACGTCATATATAACGTCACCAAACATAACAAAACATGAACGTCATGGCGCCAAGGGACAAAACTGCGTGTCAGACTTTCCCTTGCAAATGCAAGATTTGCATCTCTTCTATCGAAAGTGATGTTTATAATAAAAAGAAAATTCAAATGTTTGTCGTGAATATGACTTTTATTTCATCTCGTGAAGTGAAAAAATGTATATTTCATTCGTGCCTTCGGCACTCATGAAATATACATGTTTTTACTTCACTCGATGAAATAAAAGTCATATTCACTCCAAACATTTGAATATCCTCTATATATTTTCGGTATTTGCTAGTCTTGCAGTCAGTTGTGTCTCTGATTGCACATACAAGGATCGCAAGTTTGAATCCCAGCTTGGCCACATAACTTCTGTGATTGATCATGAAATAATTTCTATTGTCATTCTCCCATTTTGCTGATTCAAGAAGGACAGCTGTCACTGGCGAAAGTGTGTGCACAAGTACTGGTTAACTGCTTAGAGAACTAAGCCTGCCCAGTAAAAAAACATGGTTAGGTTAACTGACTGGCTTGACATGATCTTTACAGTGTTGACTGGGCCATAAAACTCCAATGAGTACCCACATGATTTTATGAATAATTGGAATAATAGTCCCAGAATTGTTATCAGATACTTTACCTTTACATGTTCAGATTGCAATCATAGCATGACTGGATAGGCTAGTCTGGGTTTTGTGGCATAAAGAGCTGTCCTTTTACCTTGATAGTGGGTGCTTTTTCTTTTAACAGTTGTACATCCAGGTGTACACGCAGGTCAGTGGACTTCTGTTAGACAAATCAGAAAACCAAGTTTTTGTTTTCTGTGTTATGTTTGATTCATTTTGAAGTTTTGTTTTGTTGTTGAATTTTGTTTGATTTATTTTGAAGTTTTGTTCACTGTTGAATTTTGTTGGTTTGTTTTGTGAAAGTCTAAATTTATATCACTTGAACTTGGCTGTTGTTCCATCAGCACACTGGAGATTAAGTAAGTGGATAATAGACAAGCAGTTGTTGTTTTTTTCTGCAGAAACTAGGGCTGGAAATCATTTATGTCAGACCCTATTTTTTATAGGATGAATAAGAAAATGTTTCAGAATAATTATGAAGTCCATGCTATACTGAAAAGAGACAGCAGATGCCCATATTAGTATTTCATTTGCAAATTGATATTGGTAATGTAAATTTTATTTTATAAGAAAGTGTTTTATCAATACTTGTACAATTATTCCTACAGCACCACTCTCCTACCAGTCAGTTTTATGCTTTTTATTTTTTAAGTTTATTTCACTGTTGGTTTAAGATCTGTGATAGAAAGGTAATTGTCTTAAAATGTCAAACACTATTCAATACTATTTTGGCCTAAATTTTGCTATATATGCCATTGCTTTTTAAAATACTTATTGGATTGGCAAACAGTGTAGACCTTATCAGACTGCTCCTTCAGTTTAATCTGAGTCTTTACTGATTGCTTATGCCATACTGGTAGAAACTTTTGTGTACAAACTTTTAGGACATTTACCATAAATATTGCAGCAGATTACCTTTAAATGTTATGGTGTATAGTCTTTAAACCTACAACACAAAGCATTTGTAAGATTTCAGTTGGAAATTTTGTTATATCATCATGGAGTGATTCTAAACGCCAGTATGCCTTGTTCAGTACCAACTACACTTTCAAATAAAATACTGCATAAAAATCAAAGTAAACAGTTCAGCTGTAATGCTAGAAAATGTACATTTTGACAAGCGAATCCAGTGAAGCCTGAAATCAGCCTGCGCATCCACTCAGTCTGATCAGTCTTCATTGTCCGCATGAACAAACATTGCATCCTTGGTTATCCAAAATGCACCTAGTGAGGATTTTGATCAGACTGCATTGATGCACAGACTGATCTGAAGCTTCATTGGGCATATGTTCAAAGGTACGTTTTCTGACGTTGCAACTGAACTGTTGTCAAGAATTCTGTAATAATGTAGTTATAAAACAGAAGCAATTATAACTTTCTCTTCAGAAGTCATTAACCGCTTAGCATTCTGGGTAAAATTTTCAGCAGATGGCATTTTGAAATATTTTTCCTAAATTTTCTCGGGAAACAGGATTTGACATTTTGTGCAAATTGGAGACAATTTGCATGAAACGTCAAATCCTGTTTCCTGAGAAAATTAAGAAAAATATTAATCTGTCATCTGCTGAATAAGCCAAGAGAGTGATAAAGGTTATTGCACAGGTTAAATTGCTGAAGGGAAACGGTTACACTTTCAGGGAAGGCAATTCTTATCGAAATTCTTCTTGCCACCTTTCTGAAAAGGGGTCCACTCAATAAGGAAAGAATATGCTCATTTTAGATTAGACCCTTTTTCAGAAGAAGCTTGGCATGCAGTAAAGCAAACAGGAAGTCATAAAAGTCATGATAGAAAATCTTTCAAGTATATCCAGTCCCCTTGAATTTGTAATAATTCCAACTCCTCATCTTTGTACACATTTCACGCAATTTGAAGTTGAAGGGAAAGTTTTGCACCTTGTGCACCAGGGCTCCGGAAAACCGGAAAAATAGCCAGTCTGGACCGAAATTAAGAATTCTGGACCGATTTCAAAGACCCAGAAACACTAATAAATCGGTCCAACAGGTTTGTGCCTTGAACCCACTTTTTTCCCCAACCATACAATTTTCACAAATCAATGATGTCTAAAAAATCACAAACGGTCAAGTCTTCCCAAACTGACAACGTCCGCGCACCTTTTAAATGCGATATTCTGGTAGTTAAAAGGCTCTAAACGGTCATTTGACATGTATATTGGAGAGACAGATGAATAATGGCAACCTACCGCAGCACAAATTAATTGCGTCATTATCCAAACATTGTCAAAATATCAACACTTCACTGTCCTTTGTGCGGTAAACAAGCGATTAACACGAATCACCAGTAACGGTAGTCTGATAATTAATCTGTTTGTGACACGTGTGAATACACTGAGACTGCAAAACATCAGGTGCAGTCGGCATGTCCAAAAGATGAAAGGTCGCTTTAACTGAGAGTGATAAAAGAATGCATCGCTTGAACGCACCCGTTTTCTTCCTCTTCTTTTTTGTTTTGATCAACACGGTTTGTCGGTCCCAGATTTGATAAAATAATTCCCAAACCGTGTACATCCTGCAGCTGTCGCATACAACGGTGTGTCTGATCTGGGTATTATTGTTTGCTTCTTTTTTTTTTTTTTTCTTTTGTTGATGGCCGTAACATGCGAGTATAATTCAAGGTAGATTTCATGGTAAAAATAAGTAATGCACTACTTGCGCTAGACAAGATTGGTCAGTGCTTAAAATTTAAGCAGTCTGGTCAAATCTTGAAACATTGAAAACTGCAAAACCGCCCATGGCGCAGGCCTTTTTTATAAGACCTAATTAGGTCCATGAAAGTCGTTTCGTTCTGTCTCTCCTGTGTCCCGCCGTCTTCGCGCTTACATAAGACGGGAATCAGTTGTTTATAAATAGTTATCTAGGAAAACCCTGCGGAGGTGGAAATAACAACAAAATCTTCTTTTTTTTTTTTTCTTTCTTTTTACATACCTGAATGTATTTATTGATGACAACAGCTTTGATCATGCTCGTTATACCCGGACTTTTGTCATATAACGGAGTTGAGATGTATTATTTAAAAGGAGTTATAGGACTGCCAATTGTCATTAGTTTTCGTGACAGGTGATACTATATTTTTTTTTTTTTTTTTTTTTTTTTTTTTGGAAATGGGCTCATTGATGACGTCATTGTCATCGGCTGGACCGATTCAGATTTCAGAATTTCCAGAGCCCTGTTGTGCACTTAAAATTGTTTTCCCCTCAGTGGGTCTAATACCCTGAGGGTGGGGTATTAGACATCTAAAAAGGAGATTCAAGGAGAAACTCAAGGAGAAACTATGTGTAAATTTTAATGCCCACCTAGGGGATTTTTACATTCAAGGAGAAACTCGAGGAGAAACTATGTGTAAATTTTAATGCCCACCTAGGGGATTTTTACACAATGTCTCCTGGTTAGGGAATTAGACTGTCAATTTTCAAAAATGTCTAATTCCCGCCACTCCCATCTGGGGGAAAACATTGAGAAAGTCCAGAAAATCATAAGATCTATTTTCTCTTACGCCATCTCAACAGATTGACATTTTTGGCAACATTTATAACATTTTGATGACAAAGTTGGAATTACAAGGAATGAATTATTATTTTTGTGAATTTTATCCATGTGTAAACTCTGGTGAATCACTTGCAAACTGAATAAAGCCCGAAATTCATTCCTATAATGAAACAGATTGTATGCAATTTTACCTATTTCTTATATATTTTTTTCTGACCATCTCTTGTTTATGTCTTCCAGAAAAACTCTATTGGACACACCACCCAAAATGAGCAAGACAGAGCGTCGTCAGCTGTTTGAGGCACAGGTGAAAGCTCAGGATGAACTTCAAGCTGAGTACCAGAGAGAGCAAGAGAGAATTCAGCAGGAACAACTAATGATACAGCAACAGCAGCAGCAAGCATTGTTACAGGATCCTAACTTCATGTACTATGCCCTGCAAGATCCCAACTTCCTACCGTCAGTCGGGATTGATCCCCAACAGTTTATACAGCAGTGTAAGTTTAACATTCTAACAAAACCCTTTATAAGTGCCTTTTAATTTTTCAAACAAAAAGTTTTGATATTTTTCTTACTTATCAACAAATACTAATTTTTTTTTTTTTTTTTTTTTTTTATGGAAATTAGAACAGTATTTATTTGAAAACTCCTACTTAGAGCTCAGCAGTTCTATTTTTAGCTTGCCAGGACTATGTCCCTGGAGAGCTTATATTGTCACCCAGTAGTTGGCGTCCGCGTCTGTCGGCGTCTACGTTCAAGTCTGTGTTAGCACAATGTTTAAGTTTTCAAAGGTGTGCATAGTTTTTTAACTGTTTAAGGTACTGCTTTCATATTTGGCCTACACCTACCTTAGGGTAGGACCATTTAATAGCATACACCCCCATCCCCAAGTTAGACCCTTTATGTAGATCAAGGTCAGTTCTTACTTTGTCATTTACAACCATGTTTAAGTTTTGCGTTTAAGTTTTGAAAAGTGTACAGAACTACTGAAGTATTCAAGATAGAGCTTTACTATTTGGCCCACAGCAGCTTTAGGGTTAGACCTTTCAATAGCACACATCCCTTCCTCAGTTTGACCTTCTGCCTAGGTCAAGTGCTTTGTTAGCTTTTAGTCCAGCATTTGTTAAATTTTCCTAAAGATTTATGTTGCCTGAATACCTGGATTTATTAAGTTAATACTTGGGCTGATATAAAATACAGGTACTGGTTCAAAATTTTATCCATTACAAGCACCATCCAGTCAGAGACCATGAGTTCAATCCCTCAGATTTAAGAGAAATTTTATATAGAAATTTTTGGTGAATTATGACTACCATTGAAGACAAGCTTTACACAGAGTAATAAGAAAAGTGTCAGAGCAATCACAGCAAGAGCATTCTTTACGGTTTAAGTCTTTTCAATCATCTATTAAATAATGGTATATTGAGTGTACTCATTAGAATTGCTTACAGATGGTCAGATGGTTTAATCCCGGGTTCTCTGGTTTTTTCCCACCTTTGATTAACGATCGGCTCGATGTAAGTGAAATATTCTTGAAAGGGCTGTAAAACCCAAATCAAAAAAAAAAAAAAAATCAGCCAGAGTAATTGAGCTGTTAGTGTTCAAGTCTGAAGTTTTACTGTCTGTGGGAAAAAGACGACATATTCAGCAATTAAATTTTTTTGTTATCAGTGTTTCTGGATCCAAACCTACTACAACAACTGATGACGACCAATCCTGACTTTCCTCAGCAGTTGGAACAGTTCCTGCTCATGTACCAGGCTGTCACACAGGTAGGCAATTTATTGTATAAATCCCCAGAATTTCAGACAATCCTGAAATGGCCAGTAACAATTGTAGCAGATGACATTCTTAAAAAAAAAAAAAAAAAATTTAATATTTTTCTAGGAAAATAAGGCTTGATATTTCATGTGAAGCGCACGCCAGCAAAAATACCTTAGAATGTTACCAGCTACAATTTTGAATAGTTGATAAGAACACTATTCCTTTTCCTGTCAAAATTGTTTTTCCTGTTTTCCTAGAAAATATGTATTGTAGGTATACACATCAGAATGTGCCATGAGTACCCACAATGTAATTGTTTATAGAGAAATGGGCCGGCCTTGGTGGCTGAGTTGGATGCACGTCCGACTGGAGACCAGGAGGTTGTGGGTTCGACCCCCGCCGAGGTCGGCAACATTCTTTCGTGGAGATTGATCATGAAATATTTTCTACGGTCATTCTCTCTCTTCCGCTGATTCAAGAAGGGCAGTTGTCAGTTTCTGGCAAAAGAATGTGCACAATACTGGTTAGCCGCTGAGAGGACAGCCTGCCCAGTAAACGTGTGGTTAGGTAAACTGACCACACTCAACATAACCCCATTGGGTTGACTGGGCCATAAAACGTCAACACAAACAAACAATATAGAGAAATGGAAAGACGTTATTAGGGTACCCCAGAAGTGATGATCTTGAGCACTGAGCTTGGTATGGAAAAGTGTGTTATTGATATGGAAACAACAAAAGACATCTAGTCTTTACTGTTTGTTGTGTACACATACATATTGTGATCTTACCCAATCTGAAATCTACACACCAGAGCAGGCCAGCAAATGGAATTTTACTGCCTTAAATAATTACAGGGATAGAGCATGTGCAGTCTTGGACACCTGGACTTTCACATATTGTAAATTTTCTAAAAATTCAAACACTTAAATCTTCATTTTGAACAAGGAACGCAATAAGAATTCTTAAAAGAAGTAACCAGTTTTGCAAAGGAAGGCAGTTAAATGTTAAAAGCCATTAACATTTTCCATGCTACATATATAAAAATTCCAGCAGGCAACATTTTGAAAAAAAATCTTATTTTTCCTAGAAAATAGGATTTGACACTTCTTGCAAACTGTCTCAGTTTGCATGAAGTGTCAAATCCTATTTTGGAAAAATAAGACAAATATCATCATTCTGTTGTCTGCTGATTTCCCCATTGCACTGTAAGTGTTGTTGCATTTGGTGTTACATCAAACATAATAACCTTGCATTGTAAAGTGAAATGATTTCGAGTAATTGAAACATTGATGGACATTCTAAGGTAAAAGAATGAACATGTAATTTGTGCAGATTAATTCAATATTTTATTGATGAAGGCATTTAAATGCTGAAACGTTTGAACTAGAGTTGATTTTTAATGCATACATACAGTCATACTGTGTCCCTTTTAGCCACAATTTATAGATTTAGGTTTGTTAAAAGATTGTTTGAATTCTTGGAGAAACTACTACAGACACTCTAAATGTTCCAGTTATAATGAAGTTGAAGTTAGAATTATTGTAAATTTTTCATTCATATTGATGGAAATGCTTTTTGCTTGTCTCCCATGTATGCATATATGCTTGTAAAGTGTAACTATGTAGAAGAGTTCAGAGGTCACTAGAATTATCTGGGGGTGAAAGGTAAGCTAGTTCTTTATTAACTTTCGTGTGCTGGTTCTTATGAAGAGGATGTTGATTACATGATCAGCAAAGGAGGATTCCAGATAAGGTACTTCTTATTTTCCGATGAAATCAAAAGCGTTTATAAGATGAATCTAAAGGACAAGGCATTTTTTATGAGTACTGACAAAACCTGCTGTATTTACCTGGGCCCAGTTGTTCAAAACTAATGATGTCGTTAGTTAACGTATTGTTAAAACCGATCATTAAATATGGCATGTACGCTAATATTTTTGCTGAAAAAATTTGCAAAAGCTACTCACATTTTTTCAGCAAAAATACCAGTGAATTAGATATCGTACTTACTAGAACAGTTAACAATTTGACCACTAATGAGCTCATTAAGCTAACGATGCTTTGAACAACTGGGCCCTGAAATATTCAGACACCTTAACTCCTTACTGTACTTGTCCTAAAATTTGAACAAGTCCATTTTACTACCTCTTGTTATGTCCAAAACTGCTGGATGAATGGTAGGTGGTGTAGACCTTGAGCAGATGCCCCATTCTTTGGCATATACTGCTTGCTAAGGCCTGTCTGTTAGAATACTTAGGGTAAATACGATATGCTTTTTGGATGAAATAAGAAGAAATGTTCATCTTGATACATTTCTTGCCTGAACCTGTGATAAGGTAAGTGGTCTTTGACCTACAGTAGGCAGCAATTGGCAGATGAAAAATAAGTGATGGTTTTTATTATTATTATCATTATTATTATTTTTTTTTTTTTTCATGGTATTTTGTTTGAGTCACCATTTAGAAGATGGGAATAAAATTTTAAGCCCCATTGAAGGGGATAAATAATTAAAAAACAATTAAAAAAATCTCTTAACACCAATAATAATTTTCTCTCTTTGGAATCGCCTCCAGGCAACTCATAGATAAATGAAGCCTTATTATTGGGAAAAAATTACTATATGTATTCGAAGGGAATAATTAAAATATCACTCGTTTGTCATCTGTCTGTAATTGTCTACTACACTATCTGATGACAATAGTATATTAGTTACATAAATGAAAGCATAGCTCTGGATTATATCATCCAAAAATATTCATATTATTCTTATTTCTCCATGAAAATATTTTGTGGGTACTCATTAGAAGTGCTGCTTCAGTGCACTTCTAATGAATAAACATAATATATTTTTTATAGAAAAATAAAAAAAATATTTTGATATGCCCCTTTCGAGAGCTATGGACACAGAAGGTTGATAAGTAGATTATGCTCCTTCAAAATGGCTTTAATTCTTCAAATTTACATACTAGAATTTCAGCGGGTAAAATCTGTTAGAACAGATTTGTCTTGAAGTAGAACAGTTCCCTTTCGAACTCCAAGGCATGTTTTTACTTTGTGGTAACTGCTCTATAATGGAAATTCTTTTTCTAAAAATATTCCTCTTAAAGATGTACAGCTGTATGAATACAATAGATGCTTATTATCCTGCTTAAACCGGTAACCTGCTGAGTTTAAATATCACATTTTAAAATATTTTTGAGAATGTTTTGCCTGAAAGCAGAGCTTGCCTTCATTCAGATTGTCGGTGTGGTCATTTGAATGAAATATTGAGCTCTTTTCTTTGGGAGAAAAACTTGTTACCTGCCAAATTTCAGTTTGAATAGGCCAATAGTAGAAGAATAAGTACTGAGAAACAGCTGTTGTACAATTGAAGGATTTGAGCTGCAAGACGAGATAGTATACCTTGACATGCACCCAGATACGACTCGGACCAGCCTGCATATGTGTGCAGTCCAGTCAGGGTCTTCACTGTCCTGAAAGTATCTTGGATCCTTGACTATCCAAAGAGCAATCAGGGAAGACTGGGCAGGCTGATCCCAGTCTTCACTGGGTACATGTGTCAGAAGTACATTATTTCACTTTTAGGCTCATAAAGTGAGCCACAAACCAGTGCTTTATACACTGACACTGGTTGCCAGCTTGTTGCTTTAGGTACCAACTAGAAAGAAATCTGGATTCAGTACACTGTATTAGAAATGTCAAGGTGGTTCAGCTAGAGAGGAATGAAATGTTTTTGTTTTTTTTGCTTTATTTTTATATATAATGAAAGAGGTAGAATTTAAAGTTTACTCTGTATTATGTGGGCTAGATGGGTAGTGGTTAGTACTCTAACCTTGAAAACCGAATAGCAGGGGTTGGAATTCCACTCAGGTCTTGGGGGAATTGTTCCGATCATTAGTACAGGTGCTCAGGTGCCCTAGGTTTGGTATAAAATGGACAGGGAGGTACTCAGTCATAGCTCCAGATAAGATGCTGTTTTCAGTTAAAAAATACATATTTTTCTTAATTCCCCACTGAAGCATATGTTGTGGGTACTTATTAAAAAGGCCTCACCAGGCACTTCTAATGAGTACCAACACATTTTCGTGGAAAAATATGAACATATTTATTTAGATTCTCTTCTTATTTGGAGGTCTGGCTTGGTGACAAACCAGTGTACTAAGTATACATGGGTAATTCATGAAGATACCATTTACAAATACATGTACAAACACATTTCACCAGCCCAAAATAACCGAAATACTGTTAAAAGGACTGCAAAACACCAACAACGTGGCATTGTTTGCCAAACTTTAATGGTGGTGTCGGAAGACATTCTAGATTATTGGCATTACAAGGATTTTAGTGGTCTAAGGGGAAAGTATGTTATACAAAAGATGATGAGGATTGTGAAAGAAAAGAAAGATGTACTGCAAGCTGACTGGAATATTGCTCTGGCCTTTTCAACAGGTTTGTATTACAGTTTGCAAATGGGGTGGTAATATTATGAGTTGGTAGCGTATCTTACTGCTGATCCAGGGATCGCAAGATTAAATCCTTTCTCAGCCGCGTAAATTTAGTGGAGATGATCATTAAATCATTTCTACAGTCATTTTCCCCACCAAATATTATGACTTTCGCTTCAAACACCACACATACATACATATTCAGAGGAAAACATTTTTAACTTTTCACTGCGCTGACCCCTGGTCGGAAGCACACCAAACACCTGCACATAATCCACGCGAGTGGGTGTTGCAGTATATGGAAAGAAGAAGAAAGAAACGGATTCAAATAAATCAAGTATGCATATAAAACTTCTCAAATTCTCCAATCTTTTTTACGTAAGATAACTTTGAGTAAGCATATTGTCTAAACTTTTGTTGACATCGAAATCAGTGGTTTTGTGAAATGATATCATTGTATATGACTACAACTTACTGATTTTTCAGACAAGAATAGAGATCACACATGTTTGTTTCATTGCATTAAGGTATACCCGGTCCCTTGAAAGATATTTGAACACTCGGCCTGTGGTCTAGTATTCAAAGAATTTTGTCTGGACCCAGATAATTTTAATGCATGAAAAGACATATGATCCCTGTATTATAGAACTGGAATATGCGCTGTTTTTGGAGTGGGTCATTTAAAATTGTATCAGAAGAGTGTGAATTTTAATTGTATATTTTGGTAGCAGTTGAAATTTTCTGAAGACCCTCCAGATAGCGTATGTATATTTTGAATGAGCAATTCCAAATCATACATTCTTGTCATAAACCCAAGTAACAGATCCATATACCCTCTGCAAGAGAGGATCAACATCGGCTTGTGCTACATCCAGTCATGCTACACCTATATCTGTGAGATTTGTTGAACAGACAAGAGTTACAATTTCTGTTATGAGCAGAATCTATGTGTTATTCTCTATGCTTTATAGGTACATCTACAGTTTTCAAGGAAAAAGTTACCTCCCTTGTCTATCTGGTGCTAAGAGTTACCTTGTAGGTGCTGTTTAACTCTTCAGTTTGTTCTTAGATTCAAGCTGCTTACGGTAATAACTTGGGCTGTTTTTGGCTCAACATTCTTGGAAGATATATTATTAAAAATTAAACACGTAGAAATATCCATCTTGTTAATGATATGGTGTCGTGTATAATATTCACATGTATCTGTGCTGCATCTAGAGAACATAAAAATAAATTTGTGAATTTATGCTTAAAATTGCAAAAAACATGGGGAAAATAGCCAAAATTACGTGCACCTGTAAGTTTCATTGACATATTTTAAATTAATTATTATGCATCAGCAAAAAAATTGTGATATGTCACATTGATAATCATGTTTCTTCTATATTCTGTGCTATTTCAAAGTTATTTGGTGTCCCTTTGCTGTTCAAGTAATTTTGTACCAGTACCCTCACATTGAGATACTTAGCCCACCGAATTCCAATTGTTTGCTCCAGTACCAGTTTCATTTTCCATACGTCACTGCCGAAAATTCATTATGTCCAAAAAATAAACCTATTCCACTATAATTATTGCTAAAATTGGCTCGAAAATGGGCACTGAACTGTGACTTTCAAAGGAAGACAACATTTCTGTAGGAAGAATGCTACCTTCATCTTAATTGGAAATACCAATATTATTCATTTTATTATTGGACACACCCTATCATAGAATTATTACTAGACCAAGAAAATACTGTATCAGCCAATGGGAATGCAAGATTATATATGCCGTATACATGATAGTATAGCATTTGATTTACGGTACTCCATGAAAGCGTGAGCTGCATGCTAATGGTTAGGATCCTTAAACTTAGTAGAGATGTTGGTCCTCGCCAGTAGATGACCCTGAGGGTAAAGGTCAAGGTCACCAGGATCTTTAGTACTAAAAAGCTTGATAACTTGGCAATGCTTGGGGCTAGGACCACTGAGGGCAACAGTCATGGTCAAGGTCACCATGATCTTTAGTACTAAAAAGCTAATAATTTGGCAGTGTTTGAGGCTAGAACCCTTGAACTTAGATTGGATATTGGTCTTGACCAGTAGATGACCCTAATGGCAAAGGTCAAGGTCATAGCGACCTCTAGTACAAAACAATCTTATTACTTGGCAATGCTTTGGGCTAAGACCCTCAAACATAGTAGGGATGTTTCATGACCAGAAGATGACCCTGAAGGCAAAGGTCATGGTCACGGTCACCATGACCTTTACAACCACATCTCTGTTAGCAATGCTATGTATAACAAGATTCAGGTGAGCGATATAGGGCCATCATGGCCCTCTTGTTTATTAATTTTAGCAGAAAATGTAAGTGACAATCGTTGATATTGTTTGCAAAGGGTTAAACTGAAAAAAAAAGCAATAACTTATTTACTAATGAAAATAAGGAAAATATTTATTATACACATAAAATAGGATGGAAGTAAATCAGTAATATTTAAGTGCTGTAATCATTAAAATATAACCCATACAGAAAAATTAATGTCTGAACTCTGAACAAGTGAATAAAAGAATTGCATACACTGACAAACTGCACAAAACCCACCAACCATTTTCTGCCTCAAAGTTCTGTAGTTTTCTTTTCTAATTCCCACTAAACTCTGTCGTCATCTCCATCAAGAACAATTTGGACAGTATAAACACTTATTTTATGATTGAAAAACAGTTTTCAAACATTTTCAAACAGATTTTACATCAAAGTAGACCTTAGACATTTTTTATCCAAATTTCCTGCAGAATTGCGATGATAGCTGAGATAAACAACATAGTTCAATTTAATATTGCAAGTATACTTTAGACTTGTATTAAAACTGCTCAGGTTTTGGCAGTTATTATTACCATTGCTGATATTTGTCTATGCTTTCTAGGTGCTCCCGATGACAAGTTACTCCCTCCCTTGAGAGTTCGGTTGATAAGAGTTATCTTGTAGGAAGATGTTTAACTCTTCATTTTCTTCTTAGATACAGGCTTACAATGGTAATAGTTTGGTTAAAAATACAGAAATTTCACTTTTCAGTAAAGTAGCAGAACCATTAAAATGCTAAACTCTGTAATATGTTTATTGCAATATCAGAGGAAGCTGTATTTTACAACAAATGGGTGCACTGAATATAAAGTGCGGAAACACAAATGTATTTTACCGACAGATGTGTACACCGAATATAAAAGTGCAGAAATACAAATGTACTTGTCATAGTGAATACATCTAATTGTATACAGTTGATGTTTGCAAGTAGCTGCAGACATTTGAATATTAAATAAAAATAAGTTGAAAAAGGATTGCTATTTAAGACTTTGGGTAGTTTAGATTTATTACACAAAAACTTTTTAAAGACAAATGAATAAAATGTAATTAAATTTATGCTAGATTGAAAAAAAAATTATCTGTCAGATTTCACATAGACTGAAATTTTTACTATGCAGAGTTTTAAAATATGCACGAGCAAAATCAAGCATTTGAATTCAAATCAAGGTGTGACTGGATTGCGGAAAGGAAAACTGATGCAGTAATTTCTCACCAACTTCAAGCAAGAACAATCATATCTTTTTATTTCCTATAAACTCAGATATCTTGGTTATCCAGCATATGGTTTAAACAGGCTGTTTTACCACTATGCTAAAGCTTCATTCTGTCAGCGGATCACAAAAAAGTATGTTTAAACACACTGTTGACACGCTCTTACTTCATGCATGAAACATCCATTATCAGTAGTTGATGTCTACCAAACATTACAACAGAGCATCTAAATTCAAAATCAAGTTGAGTTTTTTGTTTGGTACTGTATTTTTATGATACTGGTTTGGTTTTACTTGGTTCTAGAGCAGTTTATGCAATTATTATTACAGTGGATAATTCAAGGGGAGAGAAGCATTTTCACCAGAAAGTATAGTCTAGCAGATTAAGTACCCTTACAGTGATGTACAGTGGTAATGTCTCTTTTTGTTCTGCGGAAGTTTAAACAGTGTCAGAACACTACTGTTCCATATTGCTCATTGAAGCCTGCATATCTCCTGTCTGATTGATTTGAGCTGTTTGTACCACATGTAAATTGCTGGCCTCGGTGGCTCAGTTGGATGCGTATCCAACTGGTGATCATGAGGTTGCAGGTTCCACACCCGCCGGGTCGGCAACATTCTTTCTTGGAGATTGATCATGAAAGATTTTCTACAGTCATTCTCTCCCTTCTGCTGATTCAAGAAGGGCAATTCTCAGTTTCTGGCGAAAGAATGTGCACGGTACTGGTTAACCGCTTAGAGGACTAAGCCTGCCTAGAAAAAGTGTGGCTAGGTAAACTGACTGTGCTCCACATGACCCCATTGGGTTGACTGGGCCGTAAAACCTCAACACAAATAAAACCACATGTAAATTCAAATTATTCAAAAATAGTGCTGACCTACAACGCATATACATCTTGATACAGAAAACTGGCTTTTTTTTTTTAACATTTAATGTCAAGTCTTTCTGTCATATCATAATGGTTTAATAGTATGGCACGAAAACAGTACAGGTCATTCCCATTTGTAATCGCATCATTAATACGCGAATACAGATATAACGCGGGTGCGTCATGTGTCACAGTTTGTTTTCCGATGGGTCCCAGTTTCCCCACCCACTAGATCAAAGTAACAAAACATGATTTTACTTTTCCAGAGCTTTGATCTGCAGAAAAGGACCAGCGTAGCTTGTCTTTTTTCTTTACAGATGCTTATAATCCCTTAATCCTTAAAACGCCAATCACAGCTGCAGCAAAAAACAATTTTACTTTTATTTATTTATTTATTTTATTTGTTTTTTTGTTTTTTTCCGGGAATAAAGTCTTGACATTTCAGGTGAAATGTCATGACTTGTCTGAAAAATAAATAATAATAAATAAAAAATTCAAAATGTTGTCTGCTACAATTTTTTGCTTAGCTCTTTAAAGGTTAGTTTAAACTGTTGAGGATTCAAGAAGGGCAGTTGTCGGTGTCTGGCGAAAGAATGTGCACAAGACTGGTTAACCGCTTAGAGGACTAAGCCTGCCCAGTAAACGTGTGGTTAGGTAAACTGACCGCGCTCGACATGACCCCATTGGGTTCACTGGGCCGTAAAACCTCAACACAAAAAAAAAAAAAAAAAAATAAACTGTTGCTGTCAGTCAGCTTTGATCTAGCTGCAATAACGGTAAACACCCTGATGTCATATATGAGTGAAACCTGAGCAAATAAAAGAATGCCAAAAAGCGCTTTGATGTTATCCTAGGTTGTGAACACATTAACCCATAAAGTGCCACGCAAAATTTGTGGTAGATGACAATCTTATTTTATTTTTTTTCTATTTTCACAGAAAACAAGTCTTGACATTTCATGTGAATTGTCTGCTTGGCAGATGATTCACATGAAATGTCAGGACTTGTTTTCTCTGGCAAGTCAAAAAATAGTCAAAATTGTTTTCTGCTGCAGTTGTGATTGGTGGTTTAAGGGTTAACTGATATATATTAAGGATACAGCTTTCAAACACTTGAATTTTTTACAGTCTTATCAGAAGATAAGACTCAGAGAGGCGCTTCTAATGAATACCCACAACATACGTTTTTATGGAGAAATAAGAAAACTTATCCCATAATTATCACCAAATACTACTCCTTAACAAATCCTCTGGTCATTTGTCACTCTTGTGAATGGAACAAAGGGTAAATTTTTAAGGTATATAATAAACACTTTTTTATTACTGTAACAGGAACTGCTCTGTATAAATTTTCATGGGTGTTCCCATATTTCCGAACAGGGGAATTGTTAAAGAGGAGTATTTGGTGATAATTCTGGGATAATTTTTCTTATTTCTCCATAAAAACATATGTTGTGGGTACTCATTAGAAGTGCCTCAGCAAGGTGCTTCTAATGAGTACCGACAAGATATGTTTTTATGGAGAAATGGAGAAAATATCCTAGAATTATCATCAAATACTCCTCCTTAACAACTCCTCTGTTCCAGATCACATTCCACATAAGCATCTTGTGTAATCCTTTGATCTGGGAACATCCACTTGACCGACATAGAGAGTCAGATCACATTACTATAGTAATTTCATGTATTTGTCTGCAGCTATGGTCAAAATTCCTCATGAGATCAGCTGAATAATATCACGGTCGGTCAGTCTGAATTTTCTCCTTGAACTCTCATTTAGATTGTATTAATTAACCCTTGTCATGCTGAATAAATTAAGATGCCACACCCACTTCTAACTTTCAGCCAATCGGATTACTTGATCTAGGTTTTTGGTATAAATTCACATACATAATGGCAAACAGTGTAGATCCAGATCAGTTGGCTTAAGAAGCCAATTGATCTGGATCTACACTGTTTGCAAAGGCAAGGTATATCCGGGTTCAGCAGGACAAGGGTTAATCTTCCTTCCAGTCTTTTGTAAACTAAAGACATATTTTTTACATATTTCCATCCATTTATGATTTCAAGTGGATTCTATAGCCACAGTATTCAATAAACATAACCAGTGCAAAAACATGCACATAGTAGATAAGACAGATAGATCTTCCACTAGTTTGTGCAAAGATAACCTTGTTTGGTTTAATAAAGACATTAATTATACATTCATTAGAAAATATGTTCATTTTGCATATGTGATACTGACATGGCTTTCAAGCACATATCTCTGTTGCAGAGCGCATAAGCTGTGTCAAGCTAAAATTAGCCAAAACCTATATGGCAAAAAAAGCTGTATCACACGCGACCCATATCACACCCTGGGGCAAAAAACCCATATCACCACATTCGGAGCACTAGGTGGTCTTGCCTTTGACTGTTCTGTTCTCTTCTATATAAACATGTCTGTGCAACTAGTCATCAGCCGCTGTCTTGTCACTTCCACCAACCCACAACAATGTCTATAAAATCCTGATATCAGCTTCTGTTTTTACTGTAAAGATTACCACACTCAGTCTCAGTATTATCTCACTGGATACAATATCAACTAGGTAAACTTGTCAGAAAGAAAAATGTATGCTAAATAGATTATGATATGGCAATTTTCATAGCCTATCTCATATCAACCCTCGATCCATATCAGCCCTCGGGCTTCCACCCTCAGGCTGATATGGGTGGCTTTGGTTTATATGGGGTATGATATGAAAAATGCTCTATATAATAATCTCTATTTATCACATATTTAGTATGGTTCTAAACATGATACCACTTTTTTTGCATACATGATTCATAGGCCTAGATAAGAGTGGGTATCAGGTTAATATTTTTCTTATTTCTCCACGAAAACATATGTTGTGGGTATTCATTAGAAGTGCCTCTGCGAGGCGCTTCTAACGAGTACCACAACGTATGTTATCGTGGAGAAATAAGAAAAATATCAGTACTTTTGGATTGAAAAAAAGCGCCTTATCTAGTGCTATGATGATTACATGTTCTTCGCCGTTGGGTACAGTTGGGTGACCTGATAACTGGAAACCATGTCTTCTGAATGGATAGCATTTTTTTTTTTTGCCAAGTTATGATGTTATTGTAACATTGCCAATAACATGACATAAAGCAAATTATAGGCTGTGGCTTTTCACACTCACTGCACTGGAATGAGGCTATTTCATCACTTTGATAAATTTTGACATCGGACACATGATGTTGATTTGAATATGAGCTGAACAGAATATGACATGATGTTTTGGTTATTGCCCACTGTATCAATCCTCGACCATTATCTGTCCTTAGGTAGATGCCTTCTAGCAGATAATGGGGTCTTGAGTTGATACACCAGGCAATAGCCAAAACATCATGTGATAATCTCTATTAAATTATTGTGATCATGAGGTATTTTGAATTATATTTCTCCACCACTGAGAGCATAATTCCATTCAACAAAAGGATCAAGATTTAATTGTTGAAATATAAGGATGGATCAGAATTCAGTAAAGCTTCCAGAGAAAGCACACCTATAGATTTGGACATGAAACAGAGGAAAATGGTTTTTGTGGCGTATTAACAACTAAAGTGGAAGTTGCTACAGACTTAATTGTTTTTGTGTTTACTTATTGCATTGATATAAGACCTCAGCAGTATCATGAAGATATTGACTTGTAATTTAACTTTTTCACCCCTCAGTTTCTGAAATGGACTCCTCTGTCTCTTGACTTTGGATGGGTCCATTATTTCCACAAAAAAAAAAGAGAAATTAGAAAAGGACTGCTTTGCAGTATATTCATATGTTATCAGAAGTATCTTGATCTTCTTATCTTGATCTTCTTCGCATCTGACTTTTAATCAGAGTTTGCAAATTTAGTTCATATTGAAAACCGTATATAGACATAATACAGGGCTACACTGTATGTTGTGAGTACTTAATAGAATTGCCCAGCCAAGGCATATGGGCCACACCATGTGAAAACGTGTCTTCGGGCATATGCTGCCAGCGAAGACCCAGATCAGCCTGCCCATCTGTGCAGTCTGATCTGGACCTTCACTGGATACTACAGAATGTATCAATGCAGAGCAAAAGCCTGGATGATACTTTGGGCATGTGTATGATAATCTGAATCTGCGCTTTTGCACATGTTCAAAGACACTTCTTCACTTGACGCGGCCCATTTATTGTAGCGTAGATACAGCAAGTAAATATTTCTGAATACCCTTTCAGCATGTAGCCTTGTGTCAGTGTAGTAATGATTTGTTATTGTCATGAAATTACCAAAATGAGAGTTCACACACATACTCAAATACATATGCACACAAAATAAAAGTTATTTTATATTTTTTTCATGACATGTTTGCTTTATAAGTATTATATTATTGTATGGTGATTATCTGTTAACAATAGACATGGAAAAGCGTACACATAGCCAGACAGTTAGCCCTCCTGACTTCGAATCACAAGGTCTTGGAGGTTCATTGCACAGAGCCGTTCATTATCACTCGATCATCCTCTCAATATGACTTTAATAATATTGAAAAAGATATAAAACACCATCATTAACAGCGTTCACGGAGATTTACATGACAAAACGTTACATGAAAGTGATAACATTATACCAAAACAGCATTATGATGTTTTAATTTGAAATTGGCCATCTCAACATTGTTCTGTGATCTAATCTTTATTCTATTTTTTTGCCATCTATTAGTGGAATCTGGTATATTCTGCAGTCTATCTACTGTATTTCCCCTAAGTATTTGGACAGACAGTCCTGATCAGGCATTGTAGATCAAGATCACACCCACCAGAATGCAGCATCTGATCAGAGTCTGCACTGTTCATCTCATCTAGCAGTTTTAGATACATGAACAGTTAAATGAACTTGTTCAGATTTTAGGATAAATATGGTGAGGATTTCAGGTATCCCAATATTTAGGGTAAATATGATATGTCCCTTTCTGATGAAACTTCTGAGGTTTGGCCTTGTCCTCATTGGCTTTTGACAGGCAGGTTTTTGCTGTACAAAGCAAATTCATAGTTTAGGGCTTTTTCTCATCTATCGCTTCTTTTCTCTCTCCCTCTCTCTGGGAGACAGAGCAACATGACTGAAGTATTGTTGACAGGTTTGCTAAACCTCAACAAACAATTCTAATGCACTTGCATATGCAACGCGACGTCTGATTGGATAACGTCAAAAATGTGCGACGGTATATTCTGCGATATACTGTCGGAAATCCGACGTCATCATGTTACGTCGTTTCTCATGTGCTGGCATTTGGTGTTACGCAGCTCACAGCACTTGTCGCTTTGTGCAAATAGTACATTTTTTCAACAGAAAAAATGAATAAATGCATTAGAATGGGGATAACTGCATTCAAATTTGTCATTTGGGGAGGTAAATCGGCGGTTTTACTGTCGGAAATTTCGTTTTGCGCGTCGCCGTAAAACGAAATTTCCGACCGTAAAACCACCGATTATCCCCTAAATATGGCACATCCTCTTAACACTAAACATAGTTGATTCTCTCTATATTCTTTCTTTTTGCATGCTTTCTATTGATGGTAATTTGGTGTTGGCTATATTAAAGCTTCCAGGCTAAATAAATTTTATGTATGTTAATGAACTACAGTGATTTTTTTACCTGCGCATCCCGAGTCCTGTACTCACATTTTTGCTTTGGGACTCACATTTTAAATCTCAGCGAGTCCCAGGACTCACAAAGTTATAGTGGGAAATTCTGTAATGGACTCAATGATTTTCTAGTAGGACTCACTTTATATAGCCCAAGCGAGTCCTGGGACGCATAGGTATAAAATTGTAAATAAATCACTGGAACTATATCAATTGTTCATGATTATTATTCCCATGTATTATAAACTAACTCTAGGTTGGCGATAACAGTGTCTTAGGTTTGCTAAACACTTGAAACAAAGATATCTAGAGAAAAGGGGTGAGACGGTCATCAGATTAGTAACAGTTATTTCAGAATTGAGTCGAGGTCACCAACAGAGTAGAAAGGTAGGTTGTCACTTTGCATGTGTCTAGTTACATAAATTTTTTTGAAAACTTTTTAGCCCAGGAGATGCTGACAAGAAACCAGTTTAAAGGTAAGACTATTACCAACTAAGCTCTCATCCTATGCTAGTATTTTAACCCTTAGGAGTTCAGGAGATAAGAGGATAGTTACATAATATTTTTCTTATTTCTCCACGAATGTGGGCACTCGGTAGAAGTACCTTGGCGAGGCTCTTCTAATGAGCACCCAAAGCATGTTTTTGTGGAGAAATAAGAAAAATATCAGTACTTTCCAGATGAAAAAAGAGCTTTATCATCCGGAGCTATGGTTTCTAGGCGACTATTAAAACAAAGTTTTCTTAGTTTGTACTTTTCCTAGAATACCGGCACAGTGGCTCAGTAGAGCGTCCACTTTGTGAACGGCAAGTTACAGGTTTGATCCCCGGCCAGGTCATACCAAAGACTTTAAAAATGGTACTAGCTGCTCTTTCACTTGGCGCTCAGCATTAAGAAAGTAGAGCTAGAACTGGTCAGCTCAGTGTCAGTATAATGTGACTGGGTGCAGTATCATGTCAAAGTGTCTGGGGCATGATATTTCAAAGAGGCAGTACTCTAAAAGTGAGCATTGAGCTCCCTGCCACATCCAGACACCATCGCGTTTGTTGAAAGCGATGTTAAACCCAAATCAAATAAACAAAAAACGTTTTCCAAGAAAGAAGAGCATGACATGTCATTCAGGTCATTGGAAAAGGAGACAGCCAGAAACACCTGTTCAAATAAAATTTCATGCTGTAATTTCCTAGAAAACCAAGAATACAACTATCATATGCTGATATTAAAGTTAACCCTGGTCCTTCTGAACCCAGATATGCCCTGCCTTTGCTAATAGTGTAGATCCAAATCAGCTTGCTTCTGAAGAAGCCAACAGATCTGGAGTTAACCCTGGTCCTGCTGAACCTGGATAATCCCCGCCTTTGCAAATAGTGTAGGTCCAAATCAGTTGGCTTCTGAAGAAGCCAACTGATCTGGATCTGCACTGTTTGTCATTTAAGTATGTGAATTTTTATCAACAACCTGTATTAAATAATCTGAAGTTGAAAGTGGGCATGGCATCTTGATTTATTCAGCATGGCAAGGGTTAAACAAACTAAATACATGTATTTAGACTACAGAGAAAAGCATTCTTCTAGCACCGTACCTCACGCAAAACTCCCTTCAGATTCAGACTCCAATAAACTCAGCTGACTGCATCAAATCTATGTAGACCCCAATCAAACTGATTACTGTTCCCCATTCTGTCAGCATTGTACACACACATACCAAATAGTCAGATGGGGTTTTTGGCGCAGTTGGATGCGCGTCCGACTGGAGACCAGGAGGTCGCGGGTTCAACCCCCGCCGAGGTCGGCAACATTCTTTCGTGGAGATTGATCATGAAATATTTTCTACGGTCATTCTCTCCCTTCCGCTGATTCAAGAAGGGCAGTTGTCAGTTTCTGGCGAAAGAATGTGCACAATACTGGTTAACCGCTTGGAGGACTAAGCCTGCCCAGTAAACGTGTGGTTAGGTAAACTGACCGCGCTCGACATGACCCCATTGTGTTGACTGGGCCGTAAAACCTCAACACAACAAAAGCTCATTTTAGTCAAAGGTCGGGATGAGCTACAGTGATCACCTTCTGTCCATCGTTCATCCACGCATCTGCATTTTCAAAAACTTCTCGTCTGAAGCTCAGGGACCAGTTTTTGGACAGATTTTTCAAAAATCCGGCTTTTAAAATAGAGATACGCGGTTGGGTGGGCGGGTATTGGGCGTCCCCTGAGGTTTACCTTTTCATTAACTTTTTTGAAAAACTTGTCCATAATGCCGAAGGAAGGAGTGGGGCATATAGCGTTTTGCCGTGATATTACACCCATACGTGCATATGTCATGTTTGTAACCAGAGTCTAACAAATGTTACAGTTTACATTCAAGTTTACATGCAAGTTTACCTGCATATGTACATTCTTAATGCTACAAAGTTGAAATTTGGTATGATATTTACCCAAACCAAGACCTTAGACTTCATGGTAGAGTTGCCCCTGGGTGGGGCCAGAGGTCAGAATGTATAACGGGTCATATTGAACACATGCAAAATGACAGGGCCATAGGGGGGACATCTGTGTACTTTTGACACATGTCTAGTTCTTGGTTTTTATCAAATTCAGTGTGGTGCCTCTTTGGGTAGGCAAAATATATGCAGAAATTCAGTGGTACAGCTTTAAAGTTGTATCAGCTATAAACTACCATTTCTGAATTGGTAAGCTATGCATCCATGTCATTTATCCATTTTCTGCCCCAGAAAAAAAACCCTGAAACTGGCCTACAGATGCAAAATCTTAAAATCAAACTAATCCCATAGATTTATTTACGAGCGATGCCATTTTATTTCGAATTCCAGTAACAGACTTTTGAGCCGGCCTCGGTGGCTCAGTTGGATGCGCCATCCGACTGGAGACCAGGAGTTTGCGGGTTCAATCCCCGCCGAGGTCGGCAACATTCTTTCGTGGAGATTGATCATGAAATATTTTCTACGGTCATTCTCTCCCTTCTGCTGATTCAAGAAGGGCAGTTGTCAGTTTCTAGCGAAAGAATGCGCACAATACTGGTTAACCGCTTAGAGGACTAAGCCTGCCCAGTAAACATGTGGTTAGGTAAACTGACTGTGCTCGACATGACCCCATTGGGTTGACTGGGCCGTAAAATCTCAACACAACAACTACAGACTTTTGCATGTGATGATTTGGCCCTTTCAAATCTAATCACACAAATTTATACTCTCCTTGTTGGGCGAATTTTACTTGCCCTTACTGTACTTTTCCTCAACAGTGGGGGGTGGAATTTTATACCCCTATCCGATAGTATTGTAAACAGACAGTGAAAGTACAGCCAGATCTGGGTCTTCACTGTCAGCATATGCAGTAAAGATCTGTTTCTCATAGTGTGTCTTGTACATCACAAAGCATTTTAAGGAGACTGGATACACATTCAGGGGAGACAACTGTCAAATTATGTTTGCCTCCCTTCTGAAAAGTGGTGTATTCTAAAAGGAAAGAATTTGCTCCCTGTGGGAGCAAAGTGGGAGCAAATTCCATTTAGAGTAGACCCTTTTTCAAATCGGACATGTGCAGGAAAGCAAACAGGAAATCACAAAAGTTGTCTCCCTTGACAGAAATGGCAGAAAATCTACCTAGTGTATCAGTTCCCTTTATAAGAAGCCAGGCCTCGGTGGCACAGGATGATGCACATCCAACTAGTGATCGGGAGGTTGCTGGTCCAATCCCATGTCTGGCAATATCTTGTGTAAATTGATCATGAACTATTTTCTACGGTTATTTTCTCCCTTCTGCTGATTCAAGTTTCTGGCAAAAGAATATGCACAAATACTGGTTAACCACTTAAAAGAGGAAAAGAGTGTTAGGTAAACTGACTGGCTGGACATGACCCTATTATGCTGACTGGGTTGTAAAACCTCAGTCAGTAAATATCTAGTTGTGAAACTAGAAAGAAATGTCAATGTTTCAGGCAAGTATGATGGATCTATCACAATTGGCTACAGGAGAGATGGTTCCACCACCAGGGATGGTGTTTCCTGGACAACAGTCAGCAGAAGAGGGGGAGTCCCAGTCAGAAGAAACGGAGCCAATGACAGAACAACACTTGGCTTTCTTACAGCAGGTGAGAATATGTATATCTGTTCCAGAAGCGTCCAGTGGCCAATTATCACTTCTCGTAGCTCGAGATAAGGCACTTTTTTTCGACTTAAGTTGTTGATATTTTTCTAATTTCTCCACAAAAACATGTTGTGGGTACTCATTAGAAGTGCCTTGGCGAGGTGCTTCTAATGAGTACCCACAACGTATGTTTTTGTGTGCCGAAGCACTTCTAATGAGTACCCAGAACATATGTTTTCTTTGAGAAATAAGAAAAATATCAATACATGTACTTTTTTTATTGAAAAAAAGTGTCTTAACCCATAAGCTGCTAAGCCAGTCACATTAGCCAGGGGTTAATGATCTGGCCTCACAATCAGCTATCTTGTTTTTGAGCACCGTTTTGTAGCTGTGCTTCTCTTGTTCTCTGATTGTGTCATTTACCACCACCTTGTGTTATCAGCCTGAAACACTGTTAAAAAGGCTATAGAACTCCCAGATTCGACCATCTACCCATCCATCCTATTCTGAATACCAAAATTAGGGATGAGGTTTCCCGAGTAAAAATGGTTTTACTGACCTTCAAAGGTGGTATCTCTGTGGCAGTTCTTGTTTGTTTGTGCATCAGTAGGTTCATAATAGGTCTAGGTAAGAGTGGGTGTCAGGTAAATAGTTTTCTTATTTCTCGATGAAAACATACATTGTGGGTACTCATTAGAAGCACCTCACCGAGGCGCTTGCTCACCAAGGCGCTTCTAATGAGTACCCACAACATATGTTTTCATCGAGAAATAAGAAAAATATAGATATTTTTTGGTTGAAAAAAGCGCCTTATCAAGAGCTATATTCATATGTGGCATTTGTTTTGTTATTATTTGTTCTCCATTTTTCCTTTCAGTACCTGGGGAAGGGTGTACTTCATGATTGTGGCATTTCCTGGGTATCTTCACTTATATTCTGATCAAAATTTACTTTAGCTCACCTGTTTGACATAGTACAAGGCCAGGTATTGTACTAACCCAGCAACTCACCCAGCATTAATGGTGGCATTCCTGTGACTTCAAACTCCGTCAGTGCATACATCCCAGTACTCCATGCCATCTACCACAAAATTAGGTCCCTATGACCTACTTTTATGAAAGTCAATACGTGGTCTGTTTTTTAGGGTCAACACTCCTATCTCAGCTTCCATGGACGCAGTCCATTCTTAAACTTCATGAATATATGCACCCCACCACAGCAGAGCCCCTGCCACAAAGCAACGTCAGTGTGACCTACTTTCTCAAATATGGACCAGCAGTTGTCCAGCATTTAAATTTTCATGATGTCTGTTGTATCCAGGGCATTTTGTACCGAGCTTGACACGTTATTTAGTGTATTATTTGCCCTAAATTGTTTCATTTGGACACATTAACCTTAGTCCTGCTGAACCCGCATATACCCTGCCTCTGTAGACAGCATAGATCCAGATCAGTTGGCTTCTTCTGGATCTGCACTGTTTGTCATTCAGTATCAAAAACCTGGATCAAGTAATCTGATTGGCTGAAAATTTGAAGTGGGCATAGCTTCTTAATTCATTCAGTAAGACAAGGGTTGTCACCATATTTAAGCTAAATTGTTAACAAATCCATTTAACTACTGATGATTTATTTACATTGTGTTTTATGTGGTTACCAGCTGTAATGCTGATATTGGCCTGCATGTCAATGTCATTAGCGTTGACATTTACATTATGATTGGCAACAGAGAAAAGCATGTCACTTTATGTACATTTATAGGGGAATATTAAGGACGAGTATTGGGTGATAATTCTGGGATAATATCTCTTATTTCGCCATAAAAACGTGTTGTTGGTACTTACTAGAAGTGCCTCACTTAGGTACTTCTTAAGAGTACACATTACTTTTTTTTGGAGATACTGAGAAAATTATCCCAGACTTACCATTAAATACTCCTTAACCTTTACCTTTCTCTGGGCAAATTCAGCAGATGACAAATTGATATTTTTCTTGTTTTACCCAGAAAACAGGATTCAACATTGCATGCATATTGTCTCCAAATGTCAAATCTTGTTACCTGGTGAAAATGAAAATTAGAAAAATATTTCAAAGTGTCATCTGCTGAAAAGTGCTGTGTGTTAACAAGTCCTCTGCATTTGCCTTATTCTAGCTTGAAGCTTTCAAACGGCAACATATGCAACCAGAAGAAAAACCAGCAGAAGAGGAAGATGTCCCTCCACCCCCATCCCCTCCTAAGGGCAAACCAGTGGTCTTACCTCCTAACTGGAAGACTGCAAAAGATGCTGAGGGGAAGATGTACTATTATCACACAGTAACCAGGTAATTAAATTACCTTTACCTTAGATACATCTGGGTGGCTGAGTGATTAGTGCTCCTGATTTTAGATCACAAGGTCCTGAGTTCAAATCCTGCTGGAGACGGAATTATTAGCTCATGATTGTACAGCGTTCCATTGCACAAAGCCTTTTATTATCAACCCTCCATCGGCTTGATATGACTTAAAAATTGTTGAATGGGATGTAAAATACCAATTTATTATTACTGTTACCGCACTACCACAAGGTAAGGGTTCATATACGCCAGGGAAATGTAAGGGAAATTAAAATTTTTTCAAGGTCAGGGAATTGTCAGGGAATTCTGTGATGTGTCAGGGAAAAATGAAATTTTGCAAAAATGTCAGGGAAATGTCAGGGAATTTTATATTTCAGCCTAGATGAAGCTGGGATGTTTGTTCCTATGTATCTTTTTTTGTTAAATTCATAAAATTTTCGGCTCCAATACTGTCAGGGAAATTTGAATTTGTGTCAGGGAAATGTCAGGGAATTGTCAGAGAATTTTGGTCAGTCCTGAATGTATGAACCCTGAAGGTAATTATTGTAACATATTTACATCAGTGGCCACAGAAAGTCTGCAGTTTTTAGATACTTCAACACCATTAAATGAATTTGTTCAAAATATATCCCAGCAAACGGAGTCTGGATTCATCATGTTGGTTAGTTGATTGGTCTGTCCAAATTTGTGATGCAAACTATTACATGTACTACAATTTTTTGTTAACACTGCACATGGGGTAAAAATTTCAGCAAAGGACATTTTGAAAGATTTTTTCTAGAAAATAGGATTTGACATTTCATGTAAATTGTCTTTTTAGGAGACAAGCAAATTGTCTCCAGAGGAGACAGTTTACATGAAGTGTCAGATCCTATTTTCTAGCAAAAATAAAAAAAATATATATAATCTGTTTGTCATCTGCTTAATTTTCCCATAGCATGGCTAGTGTTAAGATTTTCATGAAAAATGATCCACTCTTGAGTGGTAGTGTGAAGAAAGGCGCATTATTTGAGGTTCTCTATTTTTCAGACAAACCCAGTGGGATCCACCGAACATTGATCAAGGTGACCAAGGTGAGCAGGGTGACCAAGATGATATGGATCTCGATACACCAACACAAGAAGAGGTTCAAACAAAGGTGAGCTTGAGCTCAATTTATCGCTTAGCTTTTTGGGTAAAATTAGCAGACGGTAAATTGGTGATATTTTTCTTATTTTTCCCAGAAAACAGGATTTGACATTTCATGCAAATTGTTTCAAGACTACAATTTGGTGATATTTTTCTTATTTTTCCCAGAAAACTGGATTTGACTTTTTATGCAAGTTGTCTCCATCCAATTTGTCGTCTGCTGAATTTGCTCAGAGAGTGGTAAGGGTTAATGAGTAATGAAATCTTTATTACAGGGGAATTGATAGACATGATACATTTTCTCGGGAGATGACTTGTATTCTTAGGATTCAAGCAGAAAGGAGCTGAGCTTTGGTAATTAGAAACTCCAGATCAGTGTTATCACTTTGATTGGAGTATATATTGTCTGTTAATACAGATTTTGAAAACAAGTCTAGTCAAAAGTGTCTTACTTTATAGACTGCTTCTTCAGACCAATTTACTCCATCACACATCTTTATAAATATGGGGAAAATGCAGTACGGTAAATGTTCTAAAATTTTGTACACCGCAGTTGCTGATAAAATGACATATGCGAAAAGTGCAGACCCAGATCAGACTGCTCCTGTCATTCCACTAAATGTTTTGAGAAACAACTGCATTAAAAGCAAAATTTAGGCCAAATTATAGTGTAGTATAGAACAAAGTGTTCGAAAGTTTAGGGCATTTACCTTAATACTTTTCTTTGTTGTAATACCCTCGGCAAACTGTGTTTGTGATAGGTATACTGTTTTCACTCATGTTCATCCATCAGTCCCTCTATTACATTTTGGTTTCTATCTAATTAGCACTGCTGATTGACCTTTCTCTTTATTTTCTATTTATTTATTTATTTTTTTTTTTGTTATGTTTTTTTTTTTTTTTTGTTTTTTTTCCAGAATGATGTTTTACAGCACATGTACTAACAAGTATTTTTTTATGACTATAAATGTTATAGATCATAGCTCTAGACAAATTTTATTCTATTTTCTTATTTCTCCACAGAAATGTGGGTACATATTTGAAGTACCTTCCTGAGGTTGTTTTCATGGAGAAATAAAAAGAATTGTCTGGAAACCCTTATTTACCTAGAGCTATGATAGATTGCATTATATAGCATCATTTTGCATCATTACATTGTAATAATTCAACTCGAAAGGCTTACACTTATTTAGTGCAGTTTGATTGGTCAAGAGCATTTTGAAAATAGCATTTATACTTCGATAAATCAAGGCTGTAGCCTAGTGGATAGGAGAGTTGACTTTTAATCCATTAGGTTTCTCACCGCTGTGGTTCTGCTTACGGATGGTCAGGTGGTTTTTCTCCAGGTTCTCCGGTTTTCGCCCACCTTCGATGAAGGATCGGCTCGATATAAGTGAAATATTCTTGAAAGGGCCGTAAAACCCAAATCAAAAAAAAAAAAAAAAAAAAATTCTCACCGCTGTGATTCCAGCCTCGTTCAGGTCATATTTGGGAAAGCCAAGTTCTGCTTACGGATGGTCAGGTGGTTTTTCCTCGGGTTATCCGGTTCTCGCCCACCTTTGATGAACAATCAGCTCGATATAAGTGAAATATTCTTGAAAGGGCTGTAAAACCCAACTGAAAAAAAAAAAAAATTGAACAGGAATCTTGGAACTCTTTTCAATGCCCAGGGCCTAGTTGTTCAAAACTAATGATGAATGATGTCGTTAGTTAACTTATCGTTAAAACTTTGATCATGAAATATGGCATATATGCTTATATTTTTGCTGAAAAAATGTGAGAAGCTTTTGCATTTGCAAAAGCTACTCACATTTTTTCAGCAAAAATGCCTATTAATTAGATATTGTACTTACTAGAACCGTTAACATTTTGACCACTAACAAACTAGTTAAGCTAACGATGCTTTGAACAACTGGACCCAGATTTCTAAAAGGCACTAACTTACCCATATTTTCAACGTAAATATGACCTAGTGGGAAAAATAAATGAATTTTATTTTTTATGGATTTTATCAATGTGTAAATGCCCATGAATCACAGACTGACTGAAGCCCTTTGGCTCATTTAGTCCTGTTGAATAAAATAAGCATCCTAACAAAATTTATATAAAACCCTCCCATTACAGTACCTAGGCGAGGGGTAGCCAGGTAAACATTCTTTCTCAATAAAAAGCTACTCAGATCACCTTTGCAGGGCAGTTCTAATGAGATCCCACAACATTTTTCTACAGTCATTCCCTTCCCCTGATTCAAGAAGGGCAGTTGTCAGTGTCTGGCAGAAGAATGTGCATAAGTACTAGTTAACTGCTTAGAGGACTAAGCCTGCCCAGGAAAAAGTGTGGTAGGTAAATTGACCACGCTTGACATGACCCTAATGGGTTGACTGGCAGTAAAACTTCATCACAAACAAAAACAACATTTTTGTGAATTACTTTTGCAAGGCTGTTCTAATGAGAATCTTGCCAGCCTCAATGGCTCAGTTGGCGGGACTCACTGGTGATCAGGAGGTTGCGGGTCCGAACCCTGCCGGGTTGGTAACATTCTTTTGTGGAGATTTGATCATTACATATTTTGTATGGTCATTCTCTCACTTCCACTGATTCAAGAAGGACAGTTTCAGTTTCTGGCAAAAGAATGTGCACAATACTGTTTAACTGCTTAGAGGACTAATCCTGCCCAGTAAAAGTGTGGTTCAGTATACTGACCGTGCTCAGCATGACCCATTTGGTTGACTGGGTCGTAAAACCTCAACACAAACAAATCTAATGAGGATCCACAGTCATGGCTCCAGATAGGCATGGGGTAACCTTACATTTTATTTCTTCAGGAAAATATGTTGTTGGTACTCAGAATTGCCTCGGTTAGTACCCACAAAGTATGTTTCCATGGAGAAACGAGAAAATAAGAAAAATATCAATACCTTTTGGTTGAAAAAAAAAGTGCCTTATCTGGAGCTGATTTCATGAAAATTAATAAAAGATACTTTTGGTTGAAAAAAAAAAAAAAATTGACACAAAATATGCTTTCATTATTTGAGCCAGAACATCAGAAACATACCTTCAGACATGTGCATCCAGCCAAGATGTAACTCAGCCTGTGCATTCATGCAATCTGATCAACATCTTTGCTGGGTGCATTTTGCAAAGTTTCTTCATGCGGACAACTAACATGGATGCACAGGCTGATCTGAGTCTTTGTTGGGGGAACATGTCGGAAGGTCTGTTTTCTCATGTTCTGGCTCATTTCATTTGTAGCTGTTTTATCATCACTCGGGATCATTATTATCATCACTACAATATTCCTATGTGGAACAAGGTGGTGGGGTAAGATACTGTTGTAACTGCATGCTCAGTTCTGTTCAGATTTCAGTTCAAGCTGTGGTAAGCAAACTGGCATTTTTTTTTTTTTCATGGAAGACCAACCTAGATCAATCTCAGCTGTTGAATCTGAGCTGTCTGATCTGGGTCTAGTTTTACGCTTAGGACTCTGGGTAAAATTTTCAGCAGATGACATTTTGAAATATTTTTCATATTTTTCCTAAGGAGACAGTTTGCATGAAATGTCAAATCCTGTTTTCTGGGAAAAATAAGAAAAATATCATCAATTTGTTGTCTGCTGAAAATGCACAGAGAGTGGTAAAGGTTTAGTGATTTTGGCTAACATTCTACTACATTTAGCCTAAATACATGGACACTTTAGTGCCTTTCCATATTTGATCTAAAGTATAACCAATGTCTTTGGTACAAATGACGCTCTTGGGTTGAAATGTGGTTAAACCTGAACTCACCATTGACAAAGTCCATTTACTACCTGTTGATGTTACTAAGTACTGCAGGCCGGCCTCGGTGGCTCATTTGGATGCGCATCTGACTAGAGACCAGGAGGTCGCGGTTTCAACCCCAGACCAGGAGGTCATGGGTTTGACACCCGCCAAGGTCGGCAACATTCTTTCGTGGAGATTGAGCATGAAATATTTTCTACGATCATTCTCTCCCTTCTGCTGATTCAAGAAGGGCAGTTGTCAGTTTCTGGTGAAAGAATGGGCACAATACTGGTTAACCGCTTAGAGGACTAAGCCTGCCCAATAAACATGTGGTTAGGTAAACTGACCGCACTTGACATGACCCAATGGGGTTAACTAGGCTGTAAAACCTCAACACAAACAAACAAAAATACTGCAGAGGAGTGGCACCTGATCTTGGTCCACACTGTTTGCTCAGGCCTGTCTTTCCGAATACTTAGGGTAAGGTAAATAAGGCAATGTATCAGCATACAGATTTTATATGTTATACTGTAAATATCACTTTGTGTCATAAATCTTATGAACTCACGAGAGCCAGCCTCGATGGGTCAGTTGAATGTGTGTCTGACTGGTGATCAGGAGGTTGCAGGTTCGACCCACACAGGGTCGGCAACATTCTTTAGTGGAGATTGATCATGAAATATTTTCTAGGTCATTCTCTCTCTTCTGCTGAATCAAGAAGGGCAGTTATCAGTTTCTGGCAAAAGAATGTGCACAATACTGGTTAACTGCTTAGAGGACTAAGCCTGCCCAATAAAAGTGTGGTTTGGTAAACTGACCATGCTTGACATGATCCTACAGGGTTGACTGGTCCATAAAACCTCAACACAAACAAACGAGGTCACGAGAATTTATATATCAGCTTGCATTGAGCTCATGCCATCACTGTTTGCCTCTCAGTTCAATTCAAAGCTTTGTTGTTGTGCGGATTTTTAACGCTACCAGGCACCCGAGGCACATAGAGGCAGCGGCGTTTGCTATGATACACATGTATTTGTACAGCCTTGCTTTCATGGATCACCCATGCACACTTGGTGCCGCTGTCTGTCACCAAGCGCCGCCTTGTCCACTTTATACTCAACCCAGGGCACGTCGAGTATGAGCTAGGCGCACTAATGGTCTGAAAATTGTCTCGACCCGAGCGGGATTTGAACCCACGATATCCCGCTTGAAAGTCGAGTGCGCTAACCACTAGGCCACCCAGCCCACTATTCAGAGCTTTGGTATTGCAGCCAGATTATATAGTCAGACTTGACCCATTGTAGACTGAATAAACTTCCTCACACTATATATTTTTAATTTCGATTTTAGGTTTGTCAGGCTATGTGATTTAGATATTCCTAGAGAAAAATGGTTGAACTATTTGCAAACAGTGGAGACCCAGATCAAATGCCGCATTCTGATCTGGGTCTGCACTGTTTGCCAATTTCCGTTTTAGGGGTCTCCAGATTACAAAGACCCTGGTCAGACAGTGAGATTGGTAGTTCTGGTAATATTAGGAGCCTACATACTGTTTGCTTAACACAGCTTATTCATTACAAATGTCAGTATTGAACTTTCATGTTAGACTTCTTTCAGTTTTAATATTATCATTCATAATTAGAATAGGACCATTCGAATTCAAAATATTAAATATAGTTATTCCAGAAAATAGGGCTGGACATTCTGTTTGAACTTTTCCCAGTGGGGTAGTTCATATGAAATATATGGCTGTATTTTCTGTAGAGTAAAAATCATGTGTGATCTAGTTGATGCTTAAGAGTTCCATTATTATCATTTTTGTTTTCATTTGTTTATATTTTCATAAGTGTGTAGTTAAACCCCAGACATGCTAAGTATGTGATGGGGTATATAGTGTTCAGCTCACCTGTATGAAAGTACAGGAAGAGCTGTTGTGCTACCCTCAGGTAATTCTCCCACTACTTCATTGGCAAAGTCTTGACAAAGACAGTTGTCAGTTTCTGTGCCTTTTGTGGTATGCAAATGGCTCAAAGGCATATTTTCACATGCTTCACACACGCGTGTAAACAGCAGAAGGTTCCATATGAGTGATTTCAGAAAGGCAATATGCCTTCTTGATTTTATAGTGTCTTTGATCATATATCAAAGATAACCGCTAATATTCAGACACCTTAACTCCTTAACATATTTCTCCTAAAATTTGAACCCCTCCATCCTGTTGTGTTTAAAAATTTTGATGGATGAGTAGCAAACAGTGTAGAACTGATTAGAGTATTCTGTGATGCCTGATCTGGGTATGCATTGTTTTCTTGTCTGTTCATAGATCTAGATAAAAGGAATATCAGGTAAATATTTTTCTTATTTCTCCACAAAAACATATGTTTTATTTCTGGATGAAAACATATGTTGTGGTACTCATTAGAAGCGCCTCATCGAGGCGCTTCTAATGAGTACCCACAACATATGTTTTTGTGGAGAAATAAGAAAAATATCAGTAGTTTTGAATTGGAAAAAAAAAGCATCTTATCAAGAGCTATGCTGTCTGAATACTTAAGGTATATAAGGTATCCATGACCCCATATCAGCCGCATCAAGGGAAAAGGTGTAGAGATCTTATATGAGCATGTTTGATATGTGGGCTTCAGTCATCTCGCATATCCTCAAAGTATGATCTGAGCCCTTGCCTTTCTAAAGTATCTAATAATTCTGTAAGAAGACATTGAAGTCCCTTATCAGACTGTATGGATGGACACTGATTATTGTAAGTTTGACAGAGACCTATGTCAGACAGAACACTTGTTGCAGGCTGATATGAGTCAGAATTGATCCTTTTCCAGTGTATTATTCCTGTATTTGTCTTATTTACTGATATTTTGGTTTAATATACTGCAATAATTCCAGCTCAGAAGATTTACAGATATTTAATGTGATTTGATTTGTCGAGAGCAAATTCAATCAGTGTTTATACCGTACTTCGATAAATCCACTGAACAAAAACCTTGGAACTATTTTTTTGTGTAGGTTTCTTAAATAAGCTGTTGAACTCGCATTTTCAATGTAAACACAGTCAAGTTAGAATTATAAGGGATAAATTTCATTTTGTGGATTGTATAAATGTGCATATGCTGGCAAATCATTCACAAACTTCCTGCCAAGGAAAAGAGTGGTTAGGTAAACTGACCACACTCGACATGACCTTAATGGGTTGACTGGCGGGCCCCCGTAGCCTAGTGGATAGGAGAGTTTGACTCTTAATCCATTAGGTTTCTCACTGCTGTGGTTCGAGCCAAGTTTTGCTTACCGATGGTCAGGTGGTTTTTCCCCAGGTTCTCCGGTTTTCGCCCACCTTTGATGAACGATCGGCTCAATATAAGTGAAATATTCTTGAAAGGGCTGTAAGACCCAAATCAAAAAAAAATAAATAAATAATGGGTTGACTGGGCAGTAAAACCTCAACTCGATCAATCAAAACACTCACAAACTTAACCGTAGTCCTGCTGAACCTGGATATGTCCTGCCTTTGCAAACAGTGTAGATCCAGATCAGTTGGCTCTGATCTGGATCTGCACTGTTCACCATTAAGTATATGAATTCATATCAATAATCTGGATCAAGTAATCTGATTGGGTGAAAATTACAAATGGGAGGGCCATCTCAGTTTATTCAGCATGACAAGAGTTAACATGCAGCCATTTGAGAGTGATTTGCCAGCATTTACACATCAATAAAATCCACAAAAATTATTTATTTTTTTATTTTTATTTCTCCTTGAAAACATTGTATGGTACTCAGGCGCCTCTAATGAGTACACACAACATTTTTGTGGAGAAATTAAAAAAAACGGTAATTACCTGATATCCCCTCTAAGCTATGTAAAATGCAAATATCTTTTTAAGTTAGTTATTCTAAGTTAAATTTTAGCAAGGTGTTTTTTTTTCTAGAAGTTTAGAAGTTAGATATTATTAAACTTAATTTAAGTGATTTTATCAAGTTATTTTATTTTTTACTTTTTTGCCACTCTCAGGATGATGAACCAGATGATATGGTGAGCTTCCTATCCTACACAGTAACTTGTTGTAGTGATATACTGAGACTGTAGTACAGCATGACTCCAGCCAGGAATTTTGTTTGGAATTGGGGGTGGGAGTTTGGGCAGAGGACAAAAAATGTAGACACTTTATTTGTTTCTCCACAAAAAAATATATTGCGATACTGAGATGTTTCTTGTTCGATTTTCAAGGCAATTTTGGTGAAGAAAGAAGGAAAACATACTTTTGTCTAGTAGCTGAAGTCATGCTGTATTTAAAACTTTTGATGGAAAAACCAACATTAGTTATAAAGTTATATTCTGCTTTACTGCAACTTATAATAGATTTGAAAAGTAGACATACAATTTCATAGCTACAGATAAGAGGGAGTATCCACATAATAGTTTTCTTATTTCTCCTTGAAAACATATGTTGTGGTACTCATTAGAAATGCCTCACCAAGTCACTTCTAATGAGTACGCTTAACATATGTTTTCATGGAGAAATAAGAAAGATATCAGCATTTTTTGGATGAAAAAAGTGCCCTATCTGTTGCTATGCAATTTATTGGTTGTGTGTGTAAAATTCTTTCATGACATAGTTTCATGGGAGACATAACTTGCATTTTTCTTATTCCTCCCAGAAAATTTGAGTATGATATTTCACACAAATTGTAGATTGAAGTTTCAAACCCTGTTTTCTGGGAAAATAAAAACTTATAATATAGACAAAGTATCATCATCTGAATTTCCCAGAGTGTGCCAAAGGTGAAAGACAGTCACCAAACTATCAGGACCAAGCTAGTGTTTGCCAGTGGCGCTTACATTAAGAAAGTGTTGGTTTTTCTATAGCAGGCCACATATGAACTCTTTGCATGCTGAATTTAAACATTAGCAGACAACATTTTAAACAGTTTTTCTTCTTTTTCTCCTACAACATAGAGCTTGACAATGCATGTGAATTGTCACTAGGAGACAATTCACATGAAATGTCAATCTATTTTCTAGGCAAAGGAGACAGTTCCCATGAAAAAAAGCTCGACATTTCATGTGCATTGTTACCTAATGAGACAATTCACATGAAATGGCAACTTATTTTTCTGAACTAGGGAGACAATTCATATGAAATGTCAAGCTTTATTTCCTGGGGAAAGACGCAGAAATATTTTTCTTTTTAAGATCTACTCATACAAGGAGTTCACCTTTCAAAGAGCTTTCATAATAGAGTATCTGTTAACTTAACCAGCTGTATTTAGAGATTAGCAGACAACACTTTATTTCATTATTTTCTTTAGTTTTCCTTAAAAATAGACTTGCATCACATGCATACCATTCCAATATATAGGAGATGCTTCACACATAATATCAAGCTTTGTTTTCTCTTAGAAAAAAAAAAAAGAGAGAAAATTATCATTCATTTGTCGTCTGCTTAATTCACCATGTGCTTTCTGGCTTACTGAGGGTTAATTTTAGTACCTCTTTTTCTTAGCTTTCACTTTGCTAGTTTACAGTACAAAAATAGATGTGTTTCTCATAGTTCACCTTTGTTAAAAAAAACTTTCATTTGCTTTTTTATTCCTGGCTTTTCAGTGCTTTTTGCTCTTGGCTTTTCATGGATATGTTTTAGGCATGCCATTTCATGTGACTCACCTGCTGAGCAGATGATGCACATGAAGTGTCAAGCCACGTTTTCTTGGTGAAATTAAGTGAATGTTATAGAAGGTCCTCTAATACAAGTTTGAACAGCACTTAATTTCTCAAAGCACTTCTACATAATTGCTTCATCTTTATGTATTTTACTATTATTTACCCGAACTATTCAGGGCCCAGTTGTTCAAAACTAACGATGTCGTTAGTTAACCTATCGTTAAAAATATTTTGAATATTAAATATGGCATATATGCTAATAATTTTGCTGAAAAACTTAAGCTACTCACATTTTTTCAGCAAAAATACCTGTGAATAAGATATTGTACTTACTAGAACCCGCCGAGGTTGGCAACATTCTTTCGTGGAGATTGATCGTGAAATATTTTCAACGGTCATTCTCTCCCTTCCGCTGATTCAAGAAGGGCAGTTGTCAGTTTCTGGCGAAAGAATGTGCACAATACTGATTAACCGCATAGAGGACTAAGCTTGCCCAGTAAACGTGTTGTTAGGTAAACTGACCGCGCCCCACTGGGTTGACTGGGTCGTAAAACCTCAACACAAACAAACAAACTTACTAGAATAGTTTACATTTTCACCATTAATGAGCTTGTTAAGCTAACAATGCTTTGAACAACTGGGCCCAAATATATAAGCCTTAGTAAACAGTGTAGACCAGATCAGATGCTGCAGAGCATGGCAGCTGATTTCAGTCTATACTATTTGCTTCTCATGCTGCAGTTTTGGACATACCATAGGTATAAAAAGAACTTGTTCAAATTTTACATGTATTGCACTTCAACATGTTTTGCTTTGCCATTTTTGTGCTGTCCTGCTTTTTATAGACAGTGTTTCATTGTATAGTTGTTTTGTGTGTGTGTGTGTGTGGTGTTGGGAGTTGGGTGTGTGGTGTTAGGGGTTGGGGGAGCTGAGGGGCTGGGGACTGTTTTATTTGCAGAATTCTGCTGAGCTAATGTTGTATACCTGTACTGTGAAAGATAGTTTTTTGGTGTTTTACTCTTTGAGTCATATTTATAGTTTAAATGTTTTGCTAAAAACATGGTCTATGGAAATAAGTTTTATCTGTTTCCAGAATTAACCCATTCTAGTCTGGAGACCCCTAAAGGGGTAATTGGCAAACAGTGCAGACCCAGATCAGATGCTGCAAATAGTTCAACCATTTTTCTCTAGGAATGTCTAAATCACATAGCCTGACATTCCTAAAATCGAAATTAAAATCTTCTAATATATAGAGTGGGAGAGTTCATTCAGTCTACAGTGGGTTAAAGCTCAGTGCAGTAGAAAACACCATATTTATCCTAAATGGATGGTAACCTCTTACCATACTTGTTCTAACATTTAAACAAGACCATTTGACTACTTGAGGTGTCTAAAATTTTATGATAGAATTGTAAACATGGTCAAACCTGATCAAACTGCTCCTTTAGTTTAATTGAGGCAACACTGTTCAGGCCTGTCTGTTCAAATAAGACAGTGTAAGCAAGAAGTACATTCAGGGAGAATTTGACTCTGAGTGACTGATCTATCTGACTTTGGAATTCATCTGAAACTTTGTAATACATGATTCTACAACATGTTTGAATTGAATAAAAACCAGAAATCAGGTCCCTGGCTTAACCCTCAAAGCGTCAATCAAAACTGCAGAAGAAAACAATTTTACTTTTATTTTTTTTCAGAGAATAAAGTCTTGACATTTCATGTGAATCATCTACAAATTTTTGCATGGCATTTAAGGGTTAAATGTATGCACACATTGCTGGTATCGAATCACTGTGTCCTATGAATATCAGATTTTTTCAGACAGTAAAATAACAATAGATAATAACCTGACCTTTCCAATTTAGGTAAGGGACATAGTTTTTAAGAGGTAGTTAACACTTAGCACTCTGGGTAAAAATTTCAGCAGACGACAGTTTGAAATATTTTTTCTTAGTTTTGTCAGATAACAGGATTTGACATTTCATGCAAATTGTCTCTAATGCATTCTGCAGCATCTGATCTGTGTCTGCATTGTTTGCCAATTACCCTTTTAGGGGTCTCCATTGGAGACAATTTGCATGAAATGTCTACTCCTGTTTTCTGTCAAAAATAAGAAAAATATCATCTATTTGTCATCTGCTGTATTAGCCCAGAGAGTGGTAAAGGTTAAAGCAAGCGTAGCTCCAGATATGGGCAGGGTTCAGAAGATATTTGTTTTTGCACTGGAGAAATTCCACTGAGTAGCCAGAAGATGCATTTTTATGAAAAAATAACAAAATTTGTCTTAATACATCACCTGTTATCACATAATTTGGATCCATGAAGAGATAAATAACACATAACCTTTGTAGCAGATAACATTCTAAAACTTTTTTTTTCTCATTTTTCAGAGAAAATAGAAAATAATTTTATTTCTTGTGACAGATGAAATAAGATGATACTTGGCAGATGATTCACATAAAATGTCAGGCCTTATTTTGTTGGAAAAATAAAAAAGATCAATATTCTAGACTGTTGTCTGCTGCTGTTGTTACTGGTGCTTTAACCCTTAAAGCGCCATTCATGACAATTCTTGTCTGCTTTGTCTTCTGCTTGTGATTTTAAAATGCATTTCTGCAAACAGTGTGGACCCAGATCAGTCTGATCTGGGTCCACACTGTTTGCCTGTATGCAAAAATAGGTTTGAAAAGTTTGCAAGAATATTCAGCAGACGACATAAACAGACAACATTTTTAGATGCAGGTTTTCTTGGCGCTTTAAGGGTTAAGAGGCAGTTCACTATATTTGCAAAATTACCTTCATTGCTAAAGTCTGGCCTTTTTGTTCAGAATTCTTGTAAAAATTTAAAGGCATTATGATCCATGATTTTGATTGTTATGTTTCTCAATATGCAATGTTTCTTTCTTTTTCCAGTCAAGTAAGAAGAAGACAACCACAGCAGCAGCCGACACTTCCAGTGAGATGTCTAAGAGGTTAAAAGAAGCTTTCAGAAATAAGGTATGTTATGAGAAATGTAATATGCAGTTTGAAAAAATACTGTTTGTCAGGATTGCTGTAGGAGTTTATATTTGAGGATTTTCTGAAAGTAGCATTAAAAAACTGATCATTTTCATGCCCGCCACCAAAAAAGTGTCAGGGTATTATGTTATACCCTCTGAAATTTTGAGTGTCCGTCCGTCCGTCAGCGCCCCCACCATTCGTCTGCCCGCAACTCCTCCTACAGTTTTAGGCCAATCCTTTTAAAACTTTACAGGCACTTTTAGGATGGTCTGAAGATATGCATTTTGTTTTTAAGAATCCTGAAATTATTTTTTATCACATTTTTAGCTCACCTGAGCACGAAGTGCTCATGGTGAGCTATTGTGGTCAGTCAATGTCCGTCGTGCGTTGTGCGGCGTCAACAATTGCTTTAAAAGCCTACTCCTACACCCCTGGGCCAATTGACTTGATACTTGGTAGGAAGCATCGGGGTGACTTGTAGATCAAAAATAGCTAAAATTGTTCCGAACGGAAATCCAAGATGGCCGCCATGGCTGCCATCTTGAAAATCTATTTTTCACTTCTTCTCCTGAACCAAAAGGCCAACTGACTCCAAACTTGCTAGGAACCATCAGGGTGACTTGTAGATCAAAAATAGCTAAAATCGTGCCAATCGGAAATCCAAGACGGCCGCCATCTTGAAAATCTATTTTTCGCTTCTTCTCCTGAACTGAAAGGCCAGTTGACTCCAAACTTGCTAGGAAGCATCAGGGTGACTTGTAGATCAAAAATAGCTAAAATCGTGCCGATTGGAAATCCAAGATGACAGCCATCTTGAAAATCTATTTTTCGCTTCTTCTCCTGAACCCAAAAGCCAATTGACTCCAAACTTGGTAGGATGCATCAGGGTGACTTATAGATCAAAAATAGCTAAAATCGTGCCTATCGGAAAACCAAGATGGCCGCCATGGCAGCCATCTTGAAAATCTATTTTTTGCTTCTTCTCCTGAACCGAAAGGCCAGTTGACTCCAAACTTAGTAGGAAGCATCAGGGTGACTTGTAGATCAAAAATAGCTAAAATCATGCCGATCATAAAACCAGGATGGGCGCCATGGCAGCAATCTTGAAAAACTATTTTTCGCTTCTTATCCTGAACTGAAAGGCCAGTTGACTCGAAACTTGGTAGGAAGCATTTGGGTGACTTGTAGATCAAAAATAGCTAAAATCATGCCGATCGTAAATCCAAGATGGCCGCCATGGCGGCTGTCTTAAAAATCTATTTTTAGCTTCTTCTCCTAAACCCAAAAGTCACTTGACTTGAAACTTGGTAGGAAGCATCAGGGTGACTTGTAGATCAAATATAGCTAAAATTGTTCTGATCAGAAATCCCAGATGGCCACCATGGCCGCCATCTTGAAAATCTATATTTAGCTTCTTCTCCTGCACTGAAAGGCCAATTGACTCCAAACTTCGTAGGAGACATTGGGGTGACTTGTAGATCAAAAATAGCTAAAATCGTGCCAATCGGATATCCAAGATGGCCGCCATGGCAGCCATCTTGAAAATCTATTTTTCGCTTCTTCTCCGGAACTGAAAGGCCAGTTGACTCGAAACTTGGTAGGAAGCATTGGGGTGACTCGTAGATCAAAAATAGCTAAAATCGTGCCGATCGTAAATCCAAGCTGGCTGCCATTTAGAGTTTGTTCAAATGATCACGCTCAATTGACTGGCATGCCATATATCTTCTTCTTCAAAATAAAGAACTGCTTAAATGATGATCTTTTCATTAGTTGCGATGACAGGATTGGAAAAATGTTGCATAACATCTGCATATCTGCAGTGGCTATGTCACTCAGGTGAGCGACCCGTGGCCCGTGGGCCTCTTGTTTTCATTTTTAACTTAGACTTTTTTTGAGCCCTAATACTACAGAAATGTATAGGGAGTATGTACCTTGTACGTGCAACTCCTACAGTTTTAGGCTAATCCTTTTGAAACTTTACAGGCGCTTTTAGGATGGTCTGAAGATATGCATATTGTTTTTTCAGAATCCTGATATTATTTTTTATTGCATTTTTAACTTAGACTTTTTTCGAACAGTAATACTACAGAAATGTATAGGGAGTATGTACCTTGTACGCGCAACTTCTCCTACATTTTCAGGCCGATCTTTTTGAAACTTTACACACGCTTTTAGGGTGGTCTGAAGATATGCATATTGTTTTTCTCAGAATCCTGAAATTATTTTTTATCACTTTTTATTGCAGTTTTAACTTAGACTTTTTGGTGTTTTTTTTTTTTTTTTTTTTTTTTTTTTTTTTTGAGTTATGAAATAACTGTTTATTGCTTCTCTTCATGTTTAACTTAGATTGTTTTCAGCCCTTATACTACAGAAGTGCATAGGGAATATGTCCCTGTGTGGCGGGGCATGGTGCATGGCTTGCAGTTTTATTTCATTCTTAGCATGCTTGATAAAATGCCAGCAGAACATAACATTTTGAAATAATTTTAGTATTTTTTGGCTAGGAAATATGGTTTGCCATTTCATGCAAACTGTCTCCTAAAGAGATAATTTGCATGGGATGTTAAACCCTATTTACAGGAAAAAATAAGATATAAATCATTTGTTGCTCTCTAAAATTGCCCAGAGAGTGCTAAACTTTAAATACTAATTGAAACTTCATAAATTTTAACCCTTTTTGTTGGTCATGTGAGAATGTCTTGAAGACTATTTACTCCAGGAAAGTTGTACTTGGGATGATAGATCAGTGTCACTCAGAGACTGACATTGTAAACTATGTCTTGCCTTATATCATTGTCATTAATTTTAAAATATTTTATAATTAAGAAATGGTGCCGGGGTATTCGTGACCCTTTGGGCACTTGCTCTAGTTGGATTCTCTGACAGGCATCATTCTGTGTGGCTGCCTTATTTTAATGGGATAAACAGACTAATTCTTCAGATGTCAGTATTATACAAGTTTGTTCCAGCTCATTGGGATCTGGGAAATAGATAGACTCTCTGGTTCCTCGTAGAGTTGCTAATAAAATTTGGCAGGACTTGAGTTTGTCATTCTTCTCAGGTTGGGTGAAACTTGAAAGTCCCACAAGTTTGGAGGTAGCTTGATGAAATAGTGTTGACTTGGATGGTAAAAGTCAACACAATAACAACAGCGTTAATGTCTTTTGTAGCCAAAAGGCAGAAGTACACTGGCCGAACTTCAAGTATTCTCAGTGATAAACCCTTCAAACAGCTGCAAATGAGAATAGTCAGATTTTTTCTGTGAAAATAATACTTTGTGATACTCATTAGAATTACAGGCAATTTTATGAGTACAGTCAAACCTGTGTTAGTGGTCACCTCTATTAAGCAGCCAACCTGTATTAAGCAGCCAGAGGAAAGTTGTCCGAAAATTCAAAGACATATATATTTGAACTGTATTAAGCAGCCACCTGCCTTCAGCAGCCACATTTTAAGCTTCCCATGGGTGGCTGCTTAAGACAGGTTTGACTGTATTCATAAAATTGTCATGTAAAAATGTATTGGTACTTTTTGGTATTAAAAAATCTTTGTCTCCCATGGAGACAATTTGCATGGAATGTCAGATCCTTTTTTCTGGGAAAAATATCATCAATTTGTCATCTGCTGAATTAGCCGAGAGAGTGGTAATGGTTAAGCTTTTGAATTGATAGCATTTTTACCAAATGAGAGGATTACATTTGAACATTGTTTTGCAGATGTCTACCTGGGTGGTGAAGTGTCTAGATCCATTCCGTAAAGCAGACTGTAAACTGGGAAGAATTGCTTCAACAGAGGATTTTAAACACCTTGCTAGAAAAGTAAGTATTGTAAGTTAGACAGCTATGGCATTGTTGTTACACTTCATGTTTTTCCTCATCACACTTGTATTTTTTCACATCACTCATTGGAATGATTTGCTTCCCATTGAAAAATGAAAGGGGAAAAGATGGTAAATTTTCTCCTTTAGAAAAGGGGAGTGTCCGACTGGAGACCAGATCTCGCGGGTTCAACCCCCGCCGAGGTCGGCAACATTCTTTCGTGGAGATTGATCATGAAATATTTTCTACAGTCATTCTCTCCTTTCCGCTGATTCAAGAAGGGCAGTTGTCAGTTTCTGGCAAAAGAATGTGCACAATACTGGTTAACCGCTTAGAGGACTAAGCCTGTCCAGTAAACGTGTGGTTAGGTAAACTGACCGCGCTCGACATGACCCCATTGGGTTGACTGGGCCGTAAAACCTCAACACAAACAAAATCCCAGCTCGGCCACATAACTTTAGTGGAGGTAGATCATGAAATAATTTCTAAGGTCATTCGAAGTGTCCATGTGGCAAAGCGGTCAGTGCTCCAGACTTCTGTTCACGAGGTCCCGGATTCAAATCCTGCTAGAGGCAGAATTCAGCATATGTCTGTATGGTGCTTCATTGTCTAGAGCCTTTCTTTATCACCTCTTCATCATCTCAAAATAACTTAATGTTGAAAGAGATGTAAAACACCAAATCATCATTATCATTCTACAGTCATTCTCCCTCAGTTACTAACATGTGCATGAAGTACTGGTTAACCACTTAGAGAACTAAACCTGCCTGGGAAAAGTGAGTAGATTAATTGAGCAGCTCAACATGACCTTAAAAGACTTAGTGTTGATTGGGCCATAAAACTCTAAATAAAATCAAAATCAAAATTCTCATTTCTCTAATACTTGTTAACCCTTGTCCTGCTGAACCCGGATATACCCTGCTTTGCAAACAGTGTAGATCCAGATCAGTTGGCTTCTAAGAAGCCAACTGATCTGGATCAGCACTGTTTGCAATTCAGTATATGAATTCATATCAACAATCTGGATCAAGTAATCTAATTGGCTGAAAAGCAGAAGTGGGCGTGGCATCTTAATTTATTCAACAGGACAAGGGTTAATGTGTCTAAAAAAAATTGTTGGATGAGTGATAAACAGTGTAAATCCTGATCAGCTGCTGCATTCTGTAGCATCTGATCTGGATCTACACTGTTTGCTCAAGCCTGTCGATCCCAGTACTCAGGTGAAAGAATGTGGACGTTCTTGTCAACGGCTTGGAGGACTAAGCCTGTCCAGGAAAAGTGTGTAGGTAAACTGACTTGCTTGACATGACCTTAATAGTGTTTACTGGGCCGTTAAACTCCAACCCAACCAACCAATATTCAGGGTTGTTACAGTTTTGTATTTCTATTCTTCTAGCTTACACACCATGTGATGGCAAAAGAATTGAAACACTGTCGTCATGTAGAAGACTTAGAAGTGAATGAAAATGTGAAATCCAAAGCGAAAGACTTTGTCAAAAAATACATGGCGAAGTTTGGAACAAGTTACAAACGATCAGGAAATTCACCAACCTATGACTGATGAAAAGTGCTCCAATATGGAGGAAGTAGTCGAGTAAATTGAATGACTATTAGAATGACGGTGGGTTCTCAGTTTCAGAAAGCAGCTATTGAAAATCATTTTGATGTAGTAGTTGAAGAACTGGAATATTGGATGATGTGTTAAAAACAGACAAATCATTGCCTGATAGAGTTCTGAAGTTACAGAGTCGGGGAGTTTTTTGGGAGATGGAGTTGTTCTGTGTATAGATTAATGATCAGACAGTATCTTCTGCAGCTATTTGTCATCTGGTATGACAATCAGGGCCCAGTTGTTCAAAGCGTCGTTAGCTTAAGGAGCTCGTTAAGGGTCATTTCGTTAACTGTTTTAGCGGATTCAATATACAATATTCTGATATTTTTTGCTGAAAAAATGTGAGTAGCTTTTGCATTGCAAAAAATTCCAGCGTATTTGCGTATCACTCGATGTAAATTTTAACGAAATGTTAACTAACGACGTCGTTAGCTTTGAACAACCGGGCCCAGAGTATTATTTGTCATATTAGAATGATTGAATACCTGAAGTGATAAAGACGGGCTGCTTGACCCTTAAAGGGCCATTCAAAGTTGTGCAGACAACATTTTATGATATTTATTTTTACTATTTTTAGAGAAAATATGGCTTGACATTTTATGTGAATTGTCTGCTAGGCAGACAATTCACATGAAATGTCGAGCCATATTTCCTTTGAAATACAAAAAAGACATATTTTAGAATGCCGTCTGCTGCTGTTGTGACTGGAGCCTGAAGGGTGAAGGTACATGTATTTGTCTCAGGAAGAAAAGAAAACAACAGTTAACCCATAAAGCGCCAATCACAATGCAGCAGAATGCTTTTTGATTTATTTCTTTTTTTTTTTTCTTTTTTTTTTTTCTTTTTTTTTTTCTTTTTTTTTTTCTCTTTTTTTTTTTTTTTTTTCAGAGAAAACCAGTTTTGACATTTCATGTGATAATGGTCTGCAAAGCAGACAATTTAGATGAAATGTCAAGACTTATTTTCTCTGAAAAATATAAATTTTAGAATGCTGTCGGCTACAAATTTGGCTCGGTGCTTTAAGGGTTAAAGGGAGTTGACGTGGTACAGAAACAGCTAACTAAATATGGCAGCAAGGCTGTGTATCGAGGAACCTCTGTGACATGATAAACATGTAGTGTGCAGGACTCCAGAAAAAAAAAAAAATATATATATATATATATATATATATATATATATATATATATATATATATGGCTTATGGTCAGTCAATGTTATGCAAACGGATTTATTGTGGAAGTGGGTGTTGTGTATTGCAAATACAGAAGTTCGAAGGAACTTTAGGTACATGTATTCATAGCCCTGGATATGAAAATTATTTTTCTTATTTCTCCATTAAAAAACATACATTGTGGTACTCATTAGAAGCACCTCAATGAGGTGCTTCTAATGAGTACCCACAATGTTTGTTTTTTTGGGGGGGTTTTTTGGAGAAAAATGAAAAATATCCATATATTTTGGTTGGAAAAAAAGTTTTATCTGGAGCTATGAATTCTATTGTTTTAAATGGACAGTGCTTGACTATTGTATATATTCTATTGTAAATTTTATTTTTGATGAATTTGCTGTGAAATTATGTCAGAAATTTACATGGAGGAACTGTAAATATTCATATATAACCAGTAACCCATTAAATGCTTTATCATGATTTTCTATTATTCTGTTTTTGTTTTATCACGATTTTCTATTATTCTTGTATTAATTTTGGGATGTATTATAGAAAAACCAGTCTGGCAAGGCATGATCTGTTTAGTGTCTTTGCTGTTTTAGAACTCCAGAGAAGGTTGATCTTGCTGTTACAAATTTCCAGAGACAATTGTCTTTGCTGTTACAAAATTCCAGACTTGATTGTCTTTGCCATTACAAAATTCCAGAGACAATTGTCTTTGTTGTTACAAAATTCCAGACTTGACTGTCTTTGCTGTTACAAAATTCCAGACTTGATTGTCTTTGCTGTTACAAAATTCCAGAGACAGTTGTCTTTGCTGTTACAAAATTCCAGACTTGATTGTCTTTGCTGTTACAAAATTCCAGAGACAGTTGTCTTTGCTCTTACAAAATTCCAGAGACAGTTGTCGTTGCTGTTGCAAGAAACATATGTTTTGGGTACTCATTAGAAGCGCCGAGGCGCTTCTAATGAGTACCCAAAACGTATGTTTTCATAGAGAAATAAGAAAAATATTTGTCCGATACTCTTGTCTAGAACTATGGTTAGAGTATATGGTTGTTTCAAGTATGCCTCAAATATGTATACATTGTACGTGTACGTACAAACGTGCCGTGAGAAAGTCTTCAGACTTGCTCATTTGCACTCTTTTGCGTAATCTGATCAGAATCTTCCAGTTTATCAACACACTTGCAGTTTTTTATGATTCTGTATGTTGAAAGTGATTGCATGGGTACATAGGCTGATCTGAGCCTTTGCAGTCCACATATGGTGTAAGGTTGCTCTTCTTTTGGCATGGCTTGTATTAATAAGAATTACATGAAGTGTTTTATCATGATTCTTTCTTCCATTGTATTTGTACAGTAAATGCTCTAAAATTTAACAGTAGATTCATTTCAAACAAGAAAAGCTATCTAAAAACTTGAACAGTGAATTCTTTGTTTCAAACAAGTATGAAGAATTCTTTGGCAATTAAATTGCCTCCCTTTGCAAAATTTGTTATTCCCCATTGCTTCAATTCTAAGGATATATATAAAAAAAAAAAAAAAAATGGGCTCATCCAGGGATGAGAATCTTCAGCTTTTTTGACAAATTTCAGTTTTTAAGCATTATAAATTGTTTTAAAATGTTTCAGACTTAGTCTTGATCTGCTCAAATCTGGTGTTTTTGCAAGGGGGTGTAGGGAGTTTCAGTTTTTTTTTGTTGTTTTTTTTTTCACTAAAATCTTTTCTGATCCCCGATTCTTTACATTTTTCTGTTTGGATTTTTGGAATATTTACCATAGTGCATTATTGAACATGGGTCCAGATAAGATGAGTAGGATATTTCCTATATTTCAGAACGTATATTTTTTCTGCATGCCATAGCTCCAGATAAGGTACATTTTTCAACCATAATGTTCGGATATTTTTCAACCATAATGTTCGGATATTTTTCAACCATAATGTTCAGATATTTTTCAATCATAATGTTCGGATATTTTTCCTATTTCAGCACAAAAACATATATTGTGGGTACTCATTAGAAGCATGTCAGTGAGGCACTTCTGATGAGTACCTGGGCACTTCTAATGAGTACCTGCAACAAGTGTTTGCCTGTAGAAATAAGAAAAATATTTACTGGATACTCCTTATTTGGAGCTGTGGTACTAATTAGAATTGCCTCTGTGGAATTCTAATGTAAAAATAACAAAATAATCAGACTCGTCTGATTGTCACCAGAATTATTGTTTTATCTGCCTCTATGTCCTACTTTTTTGTTATCGGCCTGTAATAAGGCATTTAGTGTTCAGTTCTGGATTTTAGATGCTCATCTAATTGTACAGTAGTGTATAGTGTTATGTGTTAGAGCCACTTCATGTTAAATCCTGTTTTTTGCCATAAATCTGCAAAGAGGGTCACCCAGACCAGCCTGTACAACTGCTCAATCTAAGGGAAATAACTGACAGGAATATTTGATTCTTTTTTTCACCTACCATAGGTCAAGAGAATCATTGCTCTAGATAAGAGGGGTAACAAGTTAAATGGTTTTCTGTGAGAACATATGTTGTGGGTACTAGTACTCATCAGAAGCAAATATTTGATCTTTTTTTCACCCACCATAGGTCAAGAGCTTCCTTGCTCTAGATAAAAGAGGTAACAAGATAAATAGTTTTCTATGAGAACATATGTTGTGGGTATCCATCAGATGCAAATCACCAAGGTACTTCCTTTGAGAACCCATAACATATGTTTTGTGAAGAAGAAATAAAATTATTTTAAAATGTTTTTCTTATTTCTTCATAAAACATATGTTTCTCTAGGCTTGTTATTCTCACATGCAATAAGGCAGATTTTGTCACGATATGGCTCCAGTTAGGTTTGAAGGTTATGTTTTTGTCAGATTTTACTAGAAAGTGTACGGTGGATCAAATGTTTTTGTTTTGATTAAAGAATTTCTGTTGCTTTTTTGGCATTTTGTTGGGGTGAACTTTTTTCTTTTGCTTTATTGGCACTTTGTTGGGATTGAATGCAAAATGATGAATCGTAATATTTACTTGTTTTACAAACAAAAATGTTTAAGGTGAATAGATACACTGTAGATTTTCTGCCATTTTTTTTTTTTTTTTTTTGACAAGGGACACGACTTTTGAGACTTTATATTTGCTTTCCAACATGCCAGGCCCTTACCTTAAAGGGGTCTCCTCTAAAAGGAAAGAATTTGCTCCCAATGGGAGCAAATTCTTTCCTTTTAGAATAGACCCCTTTTCAGAAGGGATGCAAAAACAGCATTGACAGAGATGCCTCCCCTGAAAATGTATCCATTCCCCTTAAATTGAAGCAAATGATGCATGTTTTTCTTTTCTTTTTCTTTTTTGTTTGTTTTTACGTGTAATGTGAACAGTGAAGACCAGCATGTATATATTTTTTGCTAGAAGTGTGTTATTCGTAATTAGGCAGTTTTTTTCTCTCCCTATTATTTATTTTTTTTTTTATCATTAGCATTTTCTTTATTTATTGATAAACGGGCCCCCGTAGCCTAGTGGATAAGAGAGTTGACTCTTAATCCATTAGGTTTCTCACCGCTGTGGTTCGAGCCTCGCTCGGGTCATATGTGGGAAAGCCAAGTTCTGCTTACGGATGGTCAGGTGGTTTTTCTCCGGGTTCTCCGGTTTTCGCCCACCTTCGATGAACGATCGGCTCGATATAAGTGAAATATTCTTGAAAGGGCCGTAAAACCCAAATCAAAAAAAAAAAAAAAAAAAAAAAAAGTTTCTCACCGCTGTGGTTCGAGCCTCGCTCGGGTCATATGTGGGAAAGCCAAGTTCTGCTTACGGATGGTCAGGTGGTTTTTCTCCGGGTTCTCCGGTTTTCGCCCACCTTCGATGAACGATTGGCTCGATATAAGTGAAATATTCTTGAAAGGGCCGTAAAACCCAAATCAAAAAAAAAATAAAAAAAAATTATTTATTAATAATGTCAGTGTATGTACATATTTGTTCATAGTTCCAGATAAAGGAATAAATTCAGTGATAATTTGGGATTTTTTTATTTTAGCTCCAACATCTTGTGTTATGTGGGCTCTTTCAAAAAAGAGACGGAAAAATTGTCTGAAATTCTTTTATCTGGAGCTGTGACTTTTGAATTTACTTTAATTTACATACCAAATATTTACACATACTTACAAATTCTGTCATGTGCTTGAAACAGTTATTCCAGTATTGCCGATAAAGTTGGTATTTTTAATCCATGAAGCACCAATCACATCTGCAGCAGGTGACATGTTGATTTGTTTTTTTTTTATTATTATTTTTCTGAGAAAATAAGGCTTGATATTGTGTGCGAATCATCTGCCATGCAGATGATTCACACGAAATGTCAACCTTTATTTTCTCTCAAAAAATTATAATAAGAAAATAGACTATACTAATGCAATTTTGCTTGGTACTTTAAGGGTTTACTCATTGCTGAAAATGTCAGGGACAACATTTTAAAATATTTTCCTGTATTCCCCAGAAAAAAAAGCTCAACGTTTCATGCTAATTTTGCATCAAATGTCAAGCCCCCATTTTTCTGGGAAATATATGAAAAAATACCATTTCTCTGTCATTAGCAAAATTGTGCAAAATGTTGGAAACGAATATATTTCTTCAGAAAAAAAAAATTCTTCAATGAACTCCTAAACATTTTTTTCCAAGACGACTTCAGTTGTTTACTGGGGGAAAAGAAAAAAAGAAAAACCCTATTATGAAAAATGTCTTTAAATTTTAACACTTTATTCAATACTTTTTTTTCATTTTTTTGCAAAATTTTGTCTTCTATGCACTTGTTTCCCAAAATACTTGGTGGAATGGCAAACATTGTAGACCCTGATCAAGAGCAGTCTGATCTGGGTCTGCACTGAATGCTGACGCCATTTCGTCAGAAAAAAGAAATTGTGTATGAAGTAGGACAATTACTGAATTTTGTACTTTATCTTGTATCCTAGATAAAATGTTTATATATATGTGCATGTCTCGGCTATCTCGCAACGCATGAGTATTTTTTTTTGGGGGGGGGGGGGGGGGGGGGGGGGGGGAAAGAGGAGCTTGACATTTTCAGTGAGTCCCTTAGTAGGTTCACAAGGAAATATCAAGCCCTTATTTTCTGGGAAAATAGTGAAATGTTGTAAAATTGTTGTTTATACACAAGGATTAATAAAAAAAAAGGTACATATTCAAGAACACTTGTATCATAAATATGAAAAAAAATATTTTCATTTTGATAGCTTAACCTATTGTTGATATTGTCAGGTTCATTGTTTTTGTTACATTTCTTGAAAACAGCGTTGTGTGTTTCATTTGAATTCTTTCAGATGAGTATAAAGGCTTGCTTGGGGGAAATAATTACAAAGGAAAGGTTTAAGGTAGATGGGCACACCTGAAAGGTTTTTGCTGCCATTTTGCAAAGGGAGACAACTTTTCCAGACAGGAAGTTATCTCTCGTGTTTACTACATTTACAATTTGGGGGCCACTCTTGACGGAAAGAATTTGCTCCAAGAGTAGCCCCCATTGAGAAATGAGGTAAATATTTTCATGTCAGAGTTATTTCCCTGGTAGATGTGTTCATTCCCCTTAAACTGTTTATTTCCTTCAGTAAGTTATAACCTCTCACTTTTTTTCCTAGAAAAATAGGGATTGGTATTTCATGCAAATTAAGACTGAAATGTTGCCCCCTGTTTTCTGGAACAGTAGGACTATTGCTCACCATCAACACAGTAAAGGTTAATGGGTTACTGTAGGCATCATCAGGTGGAAGTTTTACTTTGTGAGTGTGTCTGATAGCTGAAACTGTGAATGTGTTTTGTCTGGTAGCTGAGATTGTGAGTGTGCTGTGTGTCTGATTGCTGAAATTGTGAGTGTGCTGTGTCTGATAGCTAAAATCTCAAAACATTCATTTGCTGCGGGCAAATTCAGCAGATGACAAAGTGATGTTATTTTTTTTTTATTTTTTTTTTTTCCCAGAAAATAGGCTTTGACCTTCTAGGAGACAATTTGCATGAAAGGTCAAAGCTTATTTTCTGAGAAAAAATATTTCAAAATGTTGTCTGCAGAAATTTTGGCCCAGCATGCTAAGCATTGATGGTGGGAAAGGTAAAATGCTTTTATAATACCTTTATTTTATATTCTGTTCTTACTCTTCTATTGCGCTTACTAGTTTAGCTATTGCATGCTGTTTTCTTTAATTATCAGTTGAAACATAACTTATATCTGCTGTTAAGGGGACTAGAAGCACTCGGTAGAATTTCTGGCATTTATTTTTCACAAGAGGTGGTCTGTATGCACATCACGCTCTGATATCTGTGAGAATTAAAAGAAATGTCTTCAAAAAAAATTTTTATCAGCATTCAAAGAGTGATGAAACTCAGTTGAGGCACAGAAAAAAAAAACTGTGTTTGGTAATTACCCTATGTATTTAAACAATGAACTCCTTATTTTAACATTTAAACAAATCCATTTGACTACTTGACCAGGTGTTTTGAAATAATGGCAGTGTAAACCCTGATCAAATTGCAATACTGTTTGCTTAGGTCTGTCTTTATATATATTTAGGGTAAATATGGTAGGCTATATTAAATGACCAAATGCATCCGGACTTTTGTTATTCACTAATAATAAAGAAATGCCTAAATTATATTATATACAAGCTCCTATAAAAAAAAAAAAGATCAAATGTTATGTGAGCAGTCTCGACTTCTGATGTTGATAATTATTCAAACAGAGATTCCCCTGTGCTTTGGCTAAAATAGATTGAATCCAATACCTTTAGTTTGTTTCTTATACATTCTTCTTACATGAAGTTTTTTTCTTCTTATACTAAGTATTCTCTTTTTTTTTTCTCCAAGTAATCCTCCTGTGCCATAAAAATAGAACTTACAAGTAAGAAATTGAATGGAGAGCATCCATGCACTAAAAATACTTAATTTAACTGTCTTTTCAATGTCTCCTGTAGCAGGTTATTGCTAAAAGGTGAAATATTTTTGTTTGAAAATGTCTTCAGATAGAAGTATAGATGGCTACTAAGATAGTATTATGTTAATATCATTATCTAATTTTCTATGATAAAAGCTGAAATAAATCCATTTGAATTGAAATTTTTCTTTGCAAGGTATGCATGATAAAATTTATGTCTGTGATGGAAATTTCACAAAATACCGTTATAACCCTAAGTAGTGGGACAAATAGGCCTTTGCAAACAGTATAGACCCAGATCAGACATTGCAGAATGCAGGGTCTGATCAGGGTCTACACTGTTTGCCACACATACAGCAATATTTCGACACATCAAGAGGTAGTAGAATGGACTATTTCAAATTTTAGGACAAGTGTGGTAAGTAGATAAGGTGTCACAATACTTCGGGTTATTATTGTATATGGTTATTTACTAATCCTTGGTGTCTGGTTGTAATGCATTTACCCTAAATATTTGAACAGCTAAGTCCTTGCCATACTTTTATTAAAATTTGAATTAAGTTCATTGCTGCAGCTTTTGATGTGTCTAAAACTACAGGATGACATAAAGTGTAGAACCAGATCAGATGCTGCAGGCTCAGGCCTGCGTGTCCTAATATTTAGGGTAAATACGGCAGTTAGCCATAACAAGTACAAAATGGTATTTTATATGAAACTGACAAAGATGCAAAACAGCCTTTGCGTCTGCCCATCCATACCATTTCACTATATAGATTTTATATAAAGCCAAAATGCTGTTACAGGAAAATTTTAACACTTACCATGCTATGGGCAAAATCAGCAGACGACAAACTGATGATATTTTTCTTACTTTTCCTAGAAAATAGGATCTGACATTTCATGCAAATTGTCTCCTAGGAGACAATTAGCATGAAGTGTCAGATCATATTTTCAAGGACTAGGAGACAATTTGCATGAAATGTCAGATCATATTTTCTAGGAAAAAAAAAATATATATATACGAGTACCAGAATGTCGTCTGCTGAAATTTTTACCCAGGATGCAACATGTTTTGTGTCTGCTCAGGGCTTTCCTTTTGGTCTACGTACTCTACAACTAAGGAGATAGCCAAGATCTTGATCAGACTGCAGATTATTTGTGCAGACTGATTCTGGCCTTGGCTTTCCACGTAGGCACCTTAGATCTCTTCTCTTGGCATGGGTCAATTCTAAAATTTCTGAGTGTGTATATATTGTCTGATAGACTGTATGTTTTATGTACAATTAATGTGACTAATGTTTTAGCTTTATGTTCTATAAAATAAATGCTAAAAAAAAAGTGGTGGTTTTGTTTTTCATCTGTCTTGAAAAATACTGTTGGAACATAGTTCCCAATAAGGTACTTTTTTTTTTTCCAACAAATAAGTATTGATATTATTTTTATTTCTCCGCAAAACATTTGTTGTGGGTATTCATTACAAGAGCCTCATCGAAACTCTTCAAATGAGTACTCACAAAGTTAATTTTTAATACTTTTTTTCTTCAAAAAAATGTTTGATATTTTCCTTTTTTCCACAAAAACACATTGTAGGTACTCATTGGAAGTGCCTCGTCTCGCGTATTCTTAACGTAGATACATTTTCATGGAGAAATAAGAAAAATTTATCTCAATTCCCCTTTTATCTGTAGCTATGCAAAAGTTCCCCATTCTCTCATCATTTGGTTCGAGACATTCTAGTCCAATAGAAGGACATCTAGTTGGATTCTCCATTAACCCTTGTCCTGCTAAATAAATTAAGATGCCATGCCCACTTCTAATTTTCAGCCCATCAGATTACTTGATCCAGGTTGTTGATATAAATTCACATACTGAATGCCAAACAGTGCAGCTCCAGACAAGTTGGCTTCTTCAGAAGCCAACAGATCTGGATCTACACTGTTTGCAAAGGCAGGGCATATCCTGGTTCAACAGGAAAAGTGTTAAAAAAAATGCTTGTCCAGATATGAGCCATAAACGTGAGTTGAGGTTTAACCGCACTTTCAGTAATATTTCAGTCCTGTTATGACAGCCGGTCTCAGTGCATCTGACTGGTGATCAGGTATGAGTTCAGTCCCCGCCAAGTCAGCAACATTCTGTCATGGAGAGTGATCGTATTTTCTATGGTCCGTCTCTTCCTTCAGCTGATTCAAGAAGGGCAGTTGTTAGTTTCTAGCGAAAGACTGTGCACAAGTACTGGTTAATTGCTTAGAGGACAGCCTGCCCAGATAAGACACGTGTGGTTAGGTAAACTGACAGGCTCCACTTGGCCTTAATAATGTTGACTGGGCCATTAAATTCCAAACCAACCAATCTATTATGACAGTAAACATGTGGTTAGATAAACTGACCACGCTTGACACACCCCATTGGGTTGACTGGGCCGTAAAACCTCAACACTAACAAACAAACAGTGTCTGGATGTGATAAGTATTGCAACATGTATGGGATAGGGTATGTTATTATACCCACCCTAATGAAGTATAGGGGTGGCGTAGCCCCACATACGAAATGTATGTGTGGAGAGGGGGGTGGGGTATACTATTTTCAGCTTGTCCATGATTCTGTCATTCCGACCATTTCTTCTCAATACCTTGAAAACAAATTGCTGGAATTAGAATAAATTTTGCATATGCATTGATATTGTCCAGATCTACGTTGGGATTGTTACGTGTCAATTTTTGCAAGTTAACAATAGAGCTATGGCCCTTGGTTATTGTCAAAATTTTGTTTCCACTCAATATCTTCTGACCCAATCAATGGATTTTGATCAAATTTTGCATAATGCATTGACCTTAACCAGATCTAAGTTGGTATTCTGCGTCAATTTTTGCAAATTTATAATAGAGTTATGGCCCTTGATTATCATCAGAATTTTGTTTCTGCTCAATATCTTGACAACGAATTGATGGAATTAGACCAGTTTTCATATGCATTGATGTTGACCAGATCTACGTTGGCATTGTTACTCGTCAATTTTCCAGAATCTATAGCATGGTTATGGCCCTTGGTTGTTGTCAAAATTTTGTTTCTCCTCAATATCTTGTGATTGAATTGGGTCAAATTTTGCATATGCATTGACCTTAACTGGATCTAGGTTAGGATTGTTATGCCTCAAGTTTTGCAAATTTACAGCGGAGTTATGGCCCTTGGCTACTGTTAAAATTTCATTTCAGCTCAATATCTTGTGAAGAAATCATTGAAATTTGATCAAGTTTTGCATATGCATTTATTTTAACCAGATTTAGTTTGGGATTGTTACACATCAATTTTCTCAAATTTTCAACAGAGAATATAGATTATCATCCCAATTTCTTTTCTGCTCAATACCTTGAGAACGAATTGATGGAATTAGAGCAAATTTTACATATGCATTGACATTGACCAGATCTATTCTTGGGATTATTATACTTCGATTTTTGCAAATTTACAACATGGTTATGGCCCTTGGTTGTCAAAATTTTGTTTCCACTCGTCTTTGAACAAATCAATGGAATTTGATCAAATTTTGCATATCCATTGACCTTAACCATATCTAGATTGTGATTGTTATGCGTCAGTTCTTGCAAATTTACAACACAGTTATGGCCCTTGGTTATTGTCATAATTTTGTTTCAGCCCAATATCTTCTGATCGAATTGACGGAATATGATCAAATTTTGCATATGCATTGACTGTAACCAGATCTAGGTAGGGATTGTAATGTGTCAATTTTCGCAAATTTACAAGTGTTATAGCACTTGAATATCCTCAGGATTTGGTTTCCGCTCAGTAGCTTGAGAACGAATTGATGCAGCTATACCAATTTTAGTATATGTATTGATCTTAACCAGATGTAGGTTGGGATTGTTACATGTCAAGTTTTGCAAACAGAGTTATGAGCCTTGAATAACATCAGAATTTGGTTTCAGTTCAATATCTTGGGAACAAATTGATGGAATTTGACCAAGTTTTGCATATGCATTGATGCATTGATCTAAGTTCAGATTGTTACTGGTTAATATTAGCAAATTTACAACACAGTTGTGGCCCTTGGTTATTGTCAAAATTTCGTTTCCACTCAATATCTTACCTGTAAAGAAAATTATGCTTCATGTAAAACCTGTTCATATGATGTCTTTTATGCGGGGTTATCTAAAAAGAACTGCTTATTGACATTTCTTGTTTCTTCTGTTTTTTCCCCTCATTCTCTTTTAATCTAATTCTCTTTACTCTATCTTGTCTATCCTTTCCTCCCTTTTTCTAGGAGGGTCAAAATAGAATGTCACAAACCTTTCAGTATGAAGTGTGATCACCATCTGTGCATAAACATGCAGTGCAACATTGAGGCTTTGTCAATAACGGTCCTGATGTCATTCTGAGGTATGGCATTCCATTCGGGACATAATGACGACATTTGCTGCAGTGTTCTCACTTGATGACGACTCCTAATGTTACATCCTAGAATGTCCCATACATGCTCTATTGGCGACATGTCAGGGCTTCTAGCTGGCCAAGGAAGAGTTGTAACGGTTTGGTTTTTCCATAGTCTTGTGACATGCATGCTGTGTGCACACATGCATTGGCCTTTTGGAATCTTAGATTGTACCTTCTAACAAGTGGTACCACATGGGGCTGCAACTCTTCATCAAAGTATCATTGTGTGGTAAGTTCCTATCAACAAAGTCCGACTTGTGATTCCAGCTCATTGGCCCACAAACCTTAATACTGCCCCAACCATACCAATCATGCTCTGCGACAGCATCTAGCGTAACATTCATTATCACGTCTCCATACATACTGACCGCGCTCAACGTGACCCTAACAGATTGACTGGGCCGTTGTTGATTTTGCATAAAGAGAACACCAATTTTAGGACATTTAGCTGCAAGACCAAAAGTGACACAAGTGGTTCCAAACTGTCTGCGAGGTTATGTTCAGATTCCACATTCTGTAAATGTCACTAGTTGATGTCATGGGCTTGTATCGATCTCTCAGGGATGACAGTCTGATATATCAGTCATCAGTGTTTGAGATGACTGGGACATCCAGAAATTGGTGTATCACTTACACGTCCTGCGGTTTGAAATGATAATCTGAGATGGCTTATGGTTGTCTGGTTTACACCAAATTCTCCGGCTACATTTCTAACACAAAGCATACCAATGACTTGTCTCTTTCAAAACCCTGTAGTCTAGGCATTGTACAGGGAAGAACAAGAACAGAAGTCCCAAAGAACAGAAATGTATGTACAGTCGAAATCCCATGTATACAGTAGGGTTCAATAAGTGCATATAAAACTTAATGAGCATTATCAAATAAGCGATTTTTCATGCATCCATAAGATAACGAATGTTCATCAATGCCATACTGAAATCTCAATTGTCATTAATAAATTGATAGTAACAGTTTAGGTAAAAATACTAAATGGAAAATTTTTAGAGTATGTTTCTTTTTTGTTGGATATAGTAATGTCTCAGACAATGAACTGATGCAATAATCCAGTATGAAAACATGCCTATTCAAATATATTCAAAATTTCACTTCCAAAAAAACTGAAAAGTTTCTGATAAAAACTGACATTTTTCATATTTCTGCTCAAAACAGATTGTGGGTTCTTATTAGAACTGCCTCGGTGAGGCAGTTCTAACGAGTACTCATAATCTATGTTTTTGAGCAGAAATAAGAAAAATAATGTATACCCCTGTAAACCCCAGTTTTACCATATAAAAGTGGGGTTTAAGGGGGTCAAAATTATATAGGCATGTTTTGGTGATGAATCACATTATACCAACAGCAGTGCAGTCAGTAATAGTTTTTCTTCCTAATGCTCAACACCATGCGGAAGTTCCGCTAACACCAATTTTAGAAAATCAAAGGTATGCCTAGGCTGTGGATCAAACAGTATATTTAGCTTTGGTAATAACAATCCTCCCGGTGAACTCATTTTATGTGGTACCATATCTAGGAACTACAATATTTGCTATTCATCCAGGACTTTCAAACACATTAACAGGTAGTAACACTGAACTTGTTCAATTTTTAGGATAAGTATGGTAAAGACTTAAAGTGTCTGAATTAAATACTTAGGGTAAATGTTAGATCCCATCATCTTAAGGTGTCTGAATTGAATACTGGGGCAAATATATTAGGTCCCATCATATCTTAAGGTGTCTGAATTGAATACTTTGGATAAATGTTAGGTCCCATCATCTTAAAGTGCCCTAATGCTTGGGGTAAATGTTAGATCCCATCATCTTAAGGTGTCTGAATTGAATACCTGGGGAAAATATGTTAGGTCCCATATGTTAGATCCCATCATATCTTTAGGTGTCCAAATTGAATACTTAGGGTAAATATTAGATCCCATCATCTTAAAGTGTCTGAATTGAATATTTGGGGTAAATATGTTAGATCCAATCATATCTTAAGGTGTCTGAATTTAATACTTAGGTTAAATGTTAGATCCCATCATCTTAAGGTGTCTGAATTTAATACTTAAGGTAAATGTTAGATCCCATCATTTTAAGGTGTCTGAATTTAATAGGGTAAATGTTGCATCCCATCATATCTTAAGGTGTCTGAATTTAATACTTAGGGTAATATGTTCGATCCCATCATATCTTAAGGTGCCTGAATTTAATACTTAGGGTAAATGTTAGAGCCCATCATCTTAAGGTGTCTGAATTTAATACTTGTGTTACATAAATGTTAGATCCCATTATATCTTAAGGTGTCTGAATTTAATACTTAGGGTAAATATGTTAGATCCCATCATATCTTAAAGTGTCTGAATTTAATACTTAGGGTAGTAGATCACATCCTTTTTTGAGAAGTAAAAAAACATATTCTACATCAAATGGGTGGGAACAGTCAGTAATAATCAAGCCTGAAATCTAAAAATTCAGTCTTGAAACTGAAATACTTTCTCCAAGCAGTACTGAGGAACTACAATAAAACACCTAATGATTAGTTTTTTCCCAAATAACTTCCTTTGGCACTAAAGGATGGTCTTGTTTCACTTGGAAGTTTCACATGAGCTAGAGGGCCCCATATGCAGACCCCAAATACATACTGTAATTTGGAACTGCATTAGAAGTAAGGGTGAGGTTTAAGCTCCCACCTCCCCCACCCACCCAGAAGTATCATATCTTTCCTACTGACGGCTCCTAGGTGGCTTCCCTATTGCACTTCTTCCTTATTAGTGCTTCTTGATTTCGTATGTGGTGTCCTTATTTGTTCCTCATCTCTTTTTCCTTTGGTGCCTCTGGAAAACTGTGCTTTGTGATTACAGCATTTCCTGGGTATCTTCACATATACTTTTGTGAACAAAGGTAAAATTAAATTTCATGTTTAAAATGAAAGTTTTCAATCCTGAAATCAGGATTCATCCTGAAGTTTCTCAGCCCTGATCAAAATCTCCAAACCAACCATTACCCAGCATGCTAAGAGTTAACCCTTAAAGCGCCAATCACAACAATTGTCGTCTGCTTTGTCTTCTGCCGGTTACTTTTAAAGTCATTGTTGTAAACAGTGTAGACCCAGATCAGACTGCTCCTCTAGGAGCAGTCTGATCTGGGTCCACACTGTTTGCCTATATGCAAAAAGTATGTTTGAAAAGTTTGCAAGTAGATGCAGCAGACGACACAAACAGACGACATTTTCAGATGCAGGTTTTCTTGGCGTTTTAAGGGTTAAAGTACATTTTGATTTTTTTTATTTTTATTATTTTATTGTTTTTTTGTTGTTTTTTTTTTTTTTATTTTTCACAGAAAATATGGCTTGATATTTCATGGTGCTTTAAGAGTTAATCCATATTGCTCCACTAAGAGTGAGTCTAAGCCCGTGTATCCTTCACAGTTTATACTGAAAACTAAATATCTGAGCTGCAACATTAGAAATGTGCGCACAGCAAAGATTCAGATCAGCCTGCACATTCATGCAGTCTTATCAGAATCATCACTGTGTATATTTTGGAAGCCAAGGATACAAAGTTTCTTCATGCGAGCAACAAAAACTGATCAAATTATGCTGGCTTTTCTAAATCTTTGCTGTGCCCATGTCTGAAGGTAATTTCCTGATGTTGCTGCTCAGATTTAAGTCTTGGTCGGGTGCATATGTCAGAAGTTGTTTTCTTATGTTGCGGCTCAAACTGTTTATACAAAAAAAAAAAAAAAACTGAAATAATTATACATCACAACCTCTTTATAACACTATTGTTGGGGTCCATAGCATAAACCATGTTAGTTAAGCAACCGTGTTATATCCAAATAAAAAATGTATAGATTATATTGAAAAATGACCATTTATGGTCATTTTTCAATATTGAAAAATGACCATTTATGGTCATTTTTCAATATAATCTATACATTTTTGGGATCCATCTTTGAACCATGTTATATCCAAAACCGTGTTATAATGAACCATGTTATAAAGAGGTTGTAGTATACTACTGTTGTAATATACAACTGAAAGCTTGTATATCTCATATCTTCATTCCTAGATAACAGCGATTTAACAAAGAGTGTTAGTTTCAAAGTCTGTCCTATTTCTGATTGGCTAATGCTTTTTAGGGATGCTCTCTGATTTCTCCAGCTCTTCTAACCAAGGAAGGTCACTCAAAGAAAATACTTGTGGTTTAATAATATCCTGTTGACATTTGGGGTCAAAGCTGGGACCAACTGTCCACAAAGTCTCTAGGTCATAGTGTTCACGAGTTGCTGGTGTAAAGATGTGAAGAATTATATTTCCTGAAAAGATAAGAAACATCTGGGCCCCATTGCTCAAAGCATCGTTAGCTTAACAAGCTCGTAAGTGGTCAAAATGTTAACTGTTTCAGTAAGTACAATGTCTAATTCACAGGTATTTTTGCTGAAAAAATGAGCAGCTTTTGCAAATGCAAAAGCTACTTACATTTTTTTCAGCAAAAATATTAGCATACATGTATATGTCATATTTAATGATCAAAGTTTTAATGATAACGACATTGTTAGTTTTGAACAACTGGGCCTTGGTAAATTTTCAGGGAATGGATACACTTCCAAGGGAGGAAACTCTTTAAAATTGCTTAACCTCCCCTCTTTGCTTTTATAAGAAACACACCCTGCTTTTTTATTTGAGAGGAGATACGCTTTGGGGGAGGTAACTCATTCAAAATAATTTTGCCTATTTTCTGAAAGATGTCTACTCTAAAAGGAAAGAATTTGCTCTCTTTCGCATGGTGTGCAGGATAGCAAAATAGAAAAAAAATCGTTGAAATTTATGTCCTAAGTACATGGATGAATGAACTGATGGAAACTTGCATGCTTAAGTCCCTCATGCTAACCCATGTGCGACAAAAAACAGAAAATCAGATTAAATTTCATAGCTTGACATCCTGGGGTCAGGAAAATGAAAAATTCATGCTGGTAAGCCCATGGACAAGTGTTGTTTTTTATTTGGCCATTTGTCAAAAGTAGCTATCTTTCATTTAACATACTGATCATTTCTGTGAAGGTTTATGACAGACTTGGACAGAAGAACTAGAGTGCCAAGGGCAGATAACCTTGTGGTTTATTGAGTTGATGTTTTACAGCCCTGTCAATCCATTAGGGTGATGTCAAGCATGGTCAGTTTATTCAACTCCACTTTTCCTGGACAGGCTTAGACCTCTAAGCAGTTGACCAGTACTTGTGCACATTCTTTAACCAGAAACTGACAACTGCCCTTCTTGATTCAGCAGAAGGGAGAGAACGACCATAGAAAATATTTCACGACCAATCTCCACGAAAGAGTGTTGCCAGATCCAGCAGGGATCAACCTCTTGACCACCAGTTGGCAGCGCATCCAACAGCCATCGGGACCAGCTGTTACAACCTCGTGATGAAAAAAAATGTCATTCACTATTACTCATCATGTTGATAATTTTGTGAAATTTTAGGAAAACCTAACAAAAACTGTAGAACTACCAGTAGTATATTCCTCAAAATCTGAGAGATAAACAAAAGTGCAGAAGAAGGATTAGATGATACACCACAACCTCTTTATAACACTGTAATTGGGGTCCATAGCATAAACCGTGTTAGTTAAACAACTGTGTTATATCCAAAATAAAATGTATAGATTATATTGAAAAATGACCATTTATGGTCATTTTTCAATATAATCTATACATTTTTGGGATCCATCTTTGAACCGTGTTATATACAAAACCGTGTTATAACAAACTGTGTTATAAAGAGGTTGTGGTGTAATTCTGGGTTAATTTTTCTTATTTCTCCATAAAAAACATGTGTTGTGGGTACTCATTAGAAGCGATCCAACGAGGCACTTCTAATGAGTATCCACATGTTTTTATGGAGAATGGAGAAAATTATTATCCTCAAGTATTATCCTCAAAATACTCCTCCTTAACAAGTCCTCTGAAAGTACCAAAGGCATAACCTGGATGAAATAAAAAAAAATAATGTCATGCACTACTACCCATCCTGCTGATCATTTCTGTGAAGTTCATGAAATCTAACAAAAACTGTAGGAGTAATTTGCTCCACAAACTCAGACAGACTGACCTGCCAGTCAAATGACTAAAATGCTGACCTATATACACCCCGGGATAGAGGGACCAGCTGCTCAATGTGATGACTCAAACTTGTGTGTTTAAAATGATGACGATAACAATGATTTGATGTTTTACTTCCCTTTCAACATTATTCAAGTCATACCGAGACAATGGAAGGTAGATAATGAAAGGCTCTGTGCAATAAAGCGCCATAGAGTCATGAACTGAATTCTGCCTCCAGCGGGATTCAAACCCAGTACCTCATGATCCAAGGTCGGGAGCACTAACCACTCAGCCACCCAAATGCTTCTGCATCTGAATAAAGCTATTAAAAGTATAAACATTGCGAAAACATGTCTGTTTAAATATATAGAAAATTTCACCTCCAAAAACTGAAAATATTCAGATTAAAAACTCTGATTTTTTTCATATTTCTGCTTAGAATATAGATTGTGGGTACTCGTTAGAACCGCCCTCGGGGAGGCGGTTCTAACAAGTACCCACAATCTATATTTCTGAGCAGAAATAAGAAAAATAATGTTTACCCCTGTAAACTCCAGTTCAACTATAAAAAAGTGGGGTTTAAAGGGGTCAATATTAAATAGGCATGTTTTCGTGATGTATGTATATTACCAAGATCCAAGGCAAACCAGTCTTTGGACTCTTCTCCTTCTATCTTTATAGTATTGTCTGTTCGAAGTTTCTTTCTTTTATACTGTAATGAAAAGTTAATAGATCAAAGCTAAGTTAGAAAAACATGTGCCCGAATCTCCTCATTGACTACTTATCCATTTAACATGTAAAGAGCATCAGCACTTCAAGACTATTTTTTGAATTATAGCATTCAATATATAGAGTCATTATGGTAATAAATATGCAGATCAACCTGTCATATACACATGTAAAATAGTTCCAGTAATTATGATTCATGTTACAACTAGAAGATCCCTAAAGGGGATGAATGGCTAGCTACTGCCAGTTTGGCTTTGTAGATTTATTATTCTGAATAAATGCCATGTGTATAAGGCAAAGTTTCTAAATAAATCCAGTGTACATTGTATATAACTTTAGCAATAAAAATCAGATCAGAATCCTTTATGCACATGCTCAGCCTATATTCTTACTTTGCTGCAAGTTTCAAATCATTATCTTGAAAACAGTAGAAGTTGCAGAGACACGAACCCTACTATACAATGTGTATATGAGATTTTCTAAGTACCATTTTAGAAATTTTGGTAGAAACATTCCTGTAAAATTATTTCAAAATTCATTAACCGGTTTAGGGGAAGATGTCTTTTAAGTAAAATTGTTGACAGACGCATGACAGTCTATGCCCTTATTCTATTTTTAGCACTGGTGGCTATTTTGTTAAGCCAAAGCGAACCATTTTTGTAATTTTGGTACAGGGTCATAAGAGGAACATTTCTGTGAAATTATTTTGAAATCCGGTCATAGGCCTAAGAGGAGATGTTGTTTAAAGGTTTTTCTATTTTTAGCTCTGGTGGCCATTTTGTTCAGCGGAGCAGAACCATTTTAGCAATTTTGGTAAAAGGGCACTAGCAGAACATTTCTATGAAATTATTTTGAAATCAGGCCATTAGCCTGGGAGGAGATGTCCTTTAAAAGTTTTTTTCTATTTTTAGCTCTGGTGGCCATTTTGTTGCAATTTTGGTAGAGGGTCACTCAAGGAACATTCCTGTAAAATTATTTCAAAATCCATTAACCCGTTAAGAAGATGTCTCTTAAGTAGATTGTTGATAAAGGTATGACAGTCTACGCCCTTTTTTTTTTTTAGCTCTGGTGGCCGTTTTGTTCAGCCAAACGGAACCTTTTTAGCAATTTTGATAAAGGGTCATAAAAGGAACATTTCTGTGAAATTATTTTGAAATCCGGTCATAGAACTAAAAGGAGATGTCGTTTAAAAGTTTTTTCTAATTTTAGCTCTGACAGCCATTTTGTTTAGCAGAGTGGAACCATTTTAGCAATTTTGGGACATTTCTGTGAAATTATTTTGAAATCGGGCCACTGGCATGGTAGATGTTGTTTAAAGGTTTTTTTCTATTTTTAGCTCTGGTGACCATTTTTAGCAATTCTGGTAGAGGGTCACTCAAGGAACATTCCTGTAAAATTATTTCAAAATCCATTAACCAGTTTAGAGAAGATGTATCTGAAGTAAATTGTTGACAGACGCATGATAGTCTACGCCCTTTTTCTATTTTTAGCTCTGGCGGCCATTTTGTTCAACTGAGCCAAACCATTTTAGCAATTTTGGTAAAGGGGCATGAGAGGAACAGTTCAGTAAAATTATTTTGAAATCAGGCCCTTGGCCTCGAAGAACATGTCATTTAAAAGGGTTTTTATATTTTTAGCTCTGGTGGCCATTTTGTTTAGCAGAGCGGAACGATTCTAGCAATTTTGGTAAAGGGGCATGAGAGGAACATTTCTGTGAAATTATTTTGAAATCGGCCATTGGCCTGGGAGGAGATGTTGTTTAAAGGCTTTTCCTATTTTTAGCTCTGGCAGCCATTTTGTTTAGCGGTGCAGAACCATTTTAGCAAATTTGGTAAAGGGACATGAGAGGAACATTTCTGTGAAATTATTTTGAAATCGGGCCATTGGCCTAGGAGGAGATGTCGTTTAAAGGTTTTTCTAATTTTAGATCTGACGGCCATTTTGTTTAGCGGAGCGAAACCATTTAGGCAATTTTGGTAAAAGGTCATCTAAGGAACATTCCTATGAAATTATTTCAAAATCCATTTAGTGGCCTAGGAGGAGATGTCCTTTTAAGGTTTTTCTATTTTTAGCTCTGGCGGCCATTTTGTTTAGCGGAGCGGACCATTTAGGCAATTTTGGTAGAAGGTCACCCAAGGAACATTCCTGTAAAATTATTTCAAAATCAATTCACTGGTTTAGGAGATGTCTTTTAAGTAAAAAGTTGACAGACGGATGCACGACGGACGAAGACCAGTCACAAAAGCTCACTTTCAGCCTTTGGCTCAGGTGAGCTAAAAATAGGTAGGGTAGGTATGAACTTTTTGGGGGTTTTTTTTGTTTTGTTTTTTTTTACATCTTTTTTTTAAAGAGGATTATACCATAATAAGTGTGGGGAATCCGCGTGACCAAATGACCAGGTGCACAGAGTTTGTTACTATTTTTAGCTCCGCATATGGTAGGATTTTTTAGAATATCTCTATTCATACCAAATGGAATTTGTTCAAATAAAGCGCAGAGTACGTGGAAAATCAAGTTCTTTCTGATGGTGTAAGCGCTATTCTGCGATCTGGTCTAATTCTCAAGAACATTCGAAGAATGTTTTTGCTGTCAATCTGGGCTACCGGGACAATGTACATGAATTTTAGCGAAAAACATTCTCCTAATATTCTCGAGATTCAGACCAGGTTGCAGAATAGTGCTTACACCACCAGAAAGAGCTTGATTTTTTGCGTACTCTGCGCTTTATTTGAACAAGTTCCATCAGGTACAAATCGAGATATTCTAATAAATCCTACCTGATGCGGAGCTAAAAATAGTAACAAACTCTGTGCACCTGGTCATTTGGTCACCTGGATTCCCCCCACTGATAATTACCACATATGTTTGGACTTTGCACCATAATTCACATAAAACTTTACTAAGGCTGTCTGACTGTCCTTTGATGTATATTAAAGTACTGATAGAATGGCAAACAGTGTAGACTCTGATCAAACTGCTCCTAAAGGAGCAGTTTGATCAGAGTCTACACTGTTTGCTCATACCTACTTGTCTGAATATTTTATCTCAGTATCACCTATTTTTTTTTTTTAAACACGAAAAAATTATTACCGGTAGGTTTCATCAGGAAAATTAGGTAGGGTAGGGTTACCCTAAACACGTATATTTTTTATAGGCCTGGTGTTTTACGCCCTTTTTAACTATATTTAAGTCATAATGTGATGATATTAGGGAAAATAAAACAAAGTGTAATAACGATATAACTTACGATCCATTTAACATCTGAAAGAATAGCTTTCATGTGTCTGTAGGTAAGGCCACTAACTATAACCATGTAGTTAGCAAATTCCACTTGATCTGGTATCTTTATAACCACTGTATCTCTAGCTCGACTTGCCTCTAGAACTTTAACCAGCTCTCCAATATCAAATACACCTGTCTGTCCACCTGGAAAATACAAGACATACAGTGAGCAAATGCTTGCCCTTTAACCCATTCTAGACTGAATGAATGAAAAAAAAAGAACTTAATATGGCTTGACATTTTATATGAACTGCCTGACTAAGCAGATCATTCACATGAAACGCCAACTTATTTACACAGAAAAATTATAATAAAAATTAGAATGTCGTCCACTACAATTTTGATTAGCACTTTATAAAGTTTAATATTCAGGGTTCCAGATAAGCAGAAAGTTCAGATACATATACTTTATACACCCTAAATACTTGGACAGACAGGAATGAGCAAACAGTGTAGACCCAGATTTAACTGATCCTAAAGCCGAAGTTTAACCAGGGTCTGTACTGTTTGCAATTCAGCCAGCACCTGAAATTCATCTAATACCTTTTAACATTCAGCATGCTGGGTAAAAATTCAGCATACGACATTTTCAATATTTGTTCTTATTTTTTCCAGAAAATAAGTTTTGACATTTCATGCAAATTATCTCCTTAAGTTACAGTTTGCATGAAATGTCAAGACCTATTTTCTGGGCTAAATAAGAACAAATATCATCAGTTTGTCATCTGCTGAATTAGCCCAGAGTGGTAAAAGGTTATTATCACCATGCAACCAAATGGATAAATGTTCGGATAAGCATTGTGAGGAATCATCATGTCAACATATCCAGACTAATGCTTAGCACTCTGGGTAAAAAGTTCAACAGAAAACATTTTGAAATATTTTTGTTATTTTTTCCAGAAAACAGGCTTTGACATTTCATGCAAGTTGTCTCCTGTGGAGACAATTCGCATGAAATGTCAAATCCTATTTTCTGGCAAAACCAAGAAAACTGTCATCAATTTGCCATCTGCTGATTAATTGATAGTGGTGGGGTTTAAGGAGATGTCAACCCTTATGGGCCATTTTGTGTCATCTACCAAAAAAGGTAGAAAAGAAAGAGAAGAGATAGTAGAGGAGATGAAAGAGAGGGAAGGGAATAAAGAAGAAAATTAATGAAACAGAAGAAACAAAAACATTCCCCCTCTACCCTAACCTGCTACATGGATAGCAGGCCCTGCCCATCTGTAAGCCAATATCGATTGGACACCCCAGTGACGTATGATACACGACACCTTCGCCACACCTGACCAGTCCCTACTTGCCATCTGCTGAATTTGCCCAGAGAGTAGTTAGGTAAAGGTTAAAGATATGTCACCAGGTATAGGTAAATTAGGTATACAATACGCTTGTACTGCCTAGCAATACACACCAGCTTTTTAAAGTGACATGGTCGAGTGTAAGAATTTGAGTCCAGCGGACTGTGATCAATCCCCCTCCAGAGATAAAGTTGACTTCCCTTTTTTTTTTTTTCCCCACCCGTTGCATACGCTTTTGTTTTCCCTAGAAAAATACATTCAGGAATTTCATCTCAGTGAACTAATCAGTAATGCAATCCTTGAATGTATTTATGTGTTTACAAAAAATTTCACACACTTTTATTGCTAAACACTGACTTATCTGGACCCCAGTAGTATTACTATTTCTTACGAGTAAGAGCCACAGGAGGTTTCCACTCTCTTACTTCTTCTTCTGGTTCTTGAAAGTTAACATTTACAAAGTCTTCTATTTCATCCTTGGTATTGTCTTTAGTATTCACAGAAATTTCCACTTCTTCCCCGATCTTGTGACTAGCCTCTATAGAATCATCCTGTTCCCTTGTAATATTATCACTCATACTTTTTAACTTTTCTAGTGGTCTTCTTGATTTTGTTTTAGTCAAAGCCTTTTCTAATTCATACTTTATCTTTGAACTTGCAAAACGCATATCTGACTCTTTAAGTCCAATGTCTCTGTCATCTAGATAACTTTGAGTTTTCATCTTGTCATCATTTGGATTTGGTTTTACTTTTTCTTCAGAAGTATCTTTCTCATCTTTTAAGGAATCATCATCACTCTCTGAAGAGCTGCTGGTACCCGAGCTCCCTTCACTATCCGATGATGAACTTTCCAAGTCACTTTCATCAGATCCTTCTGTAACATCTTTATTGTTCATAGTTTCACTAGACTGAGCTTGTTTTACTAATTCTATCATTTCATCTACAGTGAAACCATGAATATCTGTCATCTCTTCTATATTATCTTTACTATCATTATCCTTATTATTTTCACTGGTTTCAAGGTTCGTATCATTCTTTTCATTTGAAGTTAAATTGTCTTGTAATTTTTCAGTTTTATCACTTCTATCTTGAACAATCTCGTTCTGCTGGGACTTCTTTTCTTTTTGAAAATCATCTTTTATTTCACTCAACCAGGCTTTTACCAGTTCATCATTCTTCATATCAGACAAGTACCTTCTTCCACAAAGACACGAGTTGTAGATTCTATTACCGGTATATTCAGAATACATTTTAGACTGTTTTGAAAGAATATATAATCCACTTTGTGAGGAATGGTAGAACCTGTTTGGTGATTTTCTCAGGCATATGCTGTATATTACTTTCTTTCTTCTCATGAAAATTTGGATTGAGTTTCCAGCAGATCTATGGAGTAACTCTAACACTCTCTGTCTGACTGGTAACAACATTTTGTTTGCAAATCTTATTATTCTTTAGAATAACCCTGAAAGAAAACAGAAGACACTGCAATAACCAAACTATACCGCACAGCCAACGGTGCTCTACTGCAAAATACAATTACAAATTTATCAATTTTGGCCTGTGTCCTTTGTTGTTGTTTTTTTTTCTTTTTTAATGCGAGATCTGTATACAATCAAAACCAGGGTATTTGTCTTTGCTCCAGATAAGAGGGGGTATCCGCATAATATGTTTCTTATTTCTCAATGAAAACATATTGTGAGGATACTCATCAAAAGTGCCTCGGTGCTTCCAATGAGTACCAACAATATATATTTTCATGGAGGAATAAGAAAATTATCAATAAAATTGTGTTGAAAAAAAACTGCCTTATCTGGAGCTATAAATTTTGTCAAGTATTATTATTGTTCATTAAAGCTCTAACGGAAACACAGGTGTAACACTCATTTCACACATTAGGCATGTGTGTAAGTAAGTAAGTAAAGACTTTCTTTATCGAGGGTTACAAGATTTAGCGCATACATTAGTACATGTAAGAGCTAATCTTCCATGAGGCCCTATGTAACATGTGTAAGAAAAATATTTAAAAAAAAAGAGACAGAAACATAAATATTTTGCTTCTTAGCCATAGGGGCTGCTCTTAAAGAAAAGAATTTTCTCCCTTTGGGAGCAAATCCTTTCTTTTAAGAGGAGCCCCTATTTTAGAAGCGACTCTAGGCATATTATTTCAAGATTATTCCTGGGTGGGCGTAAAAATAATTCCGTTCTGGTTACGACACTGGGAAATGATAAAAATATCATAGCACCAGATAAGGCTTTTTTTTTTTTTTCAACCAAAACATAGAGATATTTTTCCTATTTCTCCACAGAACATGTTGTGGTAGTCATTAGAAGCACCTCCTGGTGACTCTTAATTGATTGTGTTGGGGTTTAACGACACGACAACCCTTGTGGGTCATTTTGTGTCACCCCAGAGAAAGGGAGAAAAAAGATAGAAGAGATAGTAGAAGAGATGAAAGAGAGGACAGGGAAGAAAGAGGAACAGGAGTGAAAATGAAGAAACTGAAGAAATAAAAACATTCCCCTTCTACCCTTACCTGCTACAAGGATAGCAGGCCTTGCCAAACTGTAAGCCAATATCAATTGAACGCCCCAGTGCCGTGAGGTACAGGACACCTTCGCACCACCCGACCATCCCCCCCCCCCCCACCCCCACCCCGCCATGGTGACTCTTATAATGAGTACCCACAATATATGTTTTCATGAACAAATAAGAAAAAAATATTTACATGGATACCCTGCTGATGTGTTGCTGTTGAATACATATTAGAAAAGGATATGAGCATGCATACCGAGAACTTTAGAACTTCATGGAATCAGAAAAAGTACATGTAATTGTAGTTTAATCAACATAATGTTTCTTGAGGTGAACTGCTAACAACCTTTCAGTAAACTGTTATGTCATGGGGTGAGTACCTCAACTTGTTCTGTTGAACTGCCGAAAATCACCTTAGTATGCCAGAAAACACTGAAAATCTGGAAGAACCCCAAACCCATCTACCTAACGTGCCTTTTTTTTTCCCCCTGAAAAAATGATTTTTCTTCCAGTTTTTTAGCTTTTTCCAGCATACGAAAGTGATTTTCTGCAATTCAGTGAGACAAGACTCGCCACACCCTTCCCTCCCACGAACCCATTTCGTATGTATTTCTGCTATATTTTTTACGTTTTCCGGCTTTTCAGCATTTTTTTTGATCATTAGGTATTTTTCAGTCTTTCTAGTATGCTCTGTGACCCTGTTACCGGTGTATACCAGTTACCGGTGGAATCTGTGAATTCCAAACATCTTGTGACGTACAGTCATGTAGGCTAATTCTGCGCATCGGCTAATCCTGCTCATTTAAATAGTTTTGAACAAACATCACAACCATTTCATTTTGGTACATCATTTTAATACACTGATGGAATGGAAGTGTAAAAAGTATTTTTAAATGGCAAATTCAAAATATTTGTAAAAATGATTACGAAAATAGGTGTTTATGTGAAAAATAACACAGGACTGTGTGAAAATCGCAATTTTCAACAAGACTGTAGCAAGAAAATATGAACTTTATTATTCACATTTCACCAACTGCCCTGGCCTACTCAAATGTGTATTTGAAGAACCAGATCTTAGTAGTATTATAAAATAAGGAGGCGATTTACTCCAGGTGCGCAGAATTAGCAGAAAATTTTAATGTCTCAAAAACACAACGGTAGCGACGTTTGATGGCCTACACTGACAACGAATTAAAACTAGAGATGAAAAAATGGTCCAATTGGCTCTACAGTGGCAAGGCTCTGAAGTGTCGCTAAAATGCGTTTTATTTTTTTCTCTGTATTGAAATTATGACCTGCACAGTAGCTTTAGTGCGCATGACTGGCCGACAGCACTGTAAAACATTTGATTACTGGATGTTTACACTCTGAGCTGTCAAACTTCTGCAAGCTGTCAAATCCTTCAAAAGCCATCAGTATGACTTATTTCAAGGTAAGTTGCACTAAACATTATGTTATATTATGATTCTACCAATATGTGCCAAACAACATTGAAAATAATCATTTTTTTTTGTTTTTGTTTTTTGTGTGGGAAGCTTTTCATATCTGCCACGTCTTCTGCTGCGCAACTTGCCACTGGTGTTAGGGTAAAAAATCACTCCTGAAATTTTAGTTATATGAAAAATAATGTGTATGAACCAATGAAACATGTTTTTTCTCTCTCTTCTTTTTCAGTTTCCTACTATTGGTCAAGTGAAAAAGAAGAGAAGTCATGACACTGTAAAGCTTGGACTGGCATATAAGGCTAAGAAGGAAGATGGCATGACTGTGTATGAAGCTGCTAGGGTCTTTGGTGTACCAGAAAGTACTTTGAGAGACAGATATTTGGGACTGCAGCCAGTAGAAAATTTACCTAGTCATGGGCCAGAGCCTCTCTTCACCAGAAATGAAGACATTACGAAAACATGCCTATTTAAATATATGGAAAATTTCACCACCAAAAACTGAAAATTTTCAGATAAAAACTCTGATATTTTTCATATTTCTACTCAAAACATAGATTGTGGGTACTCGTTAGAACCGCCTCAGCGAGGCAGTTCTGACGAGTACCCACAATCTATGTTTTGAGCAGAAATAAGAAAAATAATGTATACCCCTGTAAACCCCCGTTTTACTATATAAAAGTGGGGTTTAAGGGGGTCAAAATTGTATAGGTGTGTTTTCGTGATGAAACAGCCTGATAGACCACATGGCTAAAAGCATTTTTGGACATGGCTATTGAGTATGCTATCATACTTGGAAAGAAGTCTCCTAATGACCACACCTTCAAAGGATCATGCTATCAAAAATGTGTGCAAAAATACCGGTACACTGGTATACTGCAGTACACGTATTTCTTTGGTGTGGTACGTATTGCGGTACACTTGCCTGTACCACGGTATTCTTGTGATTCTCTGTTTAGCAACAGTCTATTGTAGAAAACCATAAATCTCCAAAATATTGTAGAAACCCTAAATCTCCAAAATATTGAAACAGTTGAAATGGAAACAGCTTTAAATGGTGTTCTTCAGTTATAAACTATTTAATTTCATTTGCAAATGGTAAGCCTTAATGTCTTAGGCAATGGAAGACGTGAAATAATTATACATGCAACATTACTTGTCACAAATACATGTATATTTAACATAACTGGGGTTATAGGGATGTAAATAAGTATGCAGTTATAAAATTGATAACAAGAGGGGTTATAGGGATGTAAATAAGTACGCAGTTATAAAATTGATAACAAGAGGGGTTATAGGGATGTAAATAAGTATGCAGTTATAACAGGGTTCGCACTAGGATTTCTTTTTCTTTCGCCACCATTTTCGCCAATTTGATATTTTTTGTGCCATTTTCTTTAACTTTGAGCCAGATTTTGAGCCAAATTTTGGCCATTTTTCGCCAAAGAATTATTTTGTCAGAAAAAAGGTGTTCATTTACTGATTCCTTTAATTGCAGCAATAGATTCAAGAGTCAGTATAATGTGAAATGTGTGGGGGACCTGAAAGTAATTCTTGCACTGATTTTTAAAACTTTTGCTGTAATTAATTACAATCTCATGAATTAATAATAAGTCTTTGTTTTGCATATCGAATGTTGGACACAAAAATGGAACACTTTACATTGAAACGAAAGTTCTGAAAAGTGCTGTATAAGCCAATAAATATAATGTTATTAATGTATTATACTGTAAGAGAATAACGTAACAATATTCATTTGTACCCTGATAAATGCCGGGTAAGTTTCTAACACAGCAGGTTTTACTGTTTTAAGGGAGCTAACTGCAACTGACTTAAAAGGGAGTTTACTGCAATTGCTTTACGAGTCTGGTCTATGCGAAATGGAATGGGGAACAGCATTTTTTTATGAATCGCGCCAATAAAAAAGAAGGGGCATGCTTATACAATAAGCGGTTAACCAGTACATTGAACACCCTTCCGCAAGAAACTTGTAACTGCCAGTCTTGAAGCAGTGGAAGGAGCGAATGACCGTAGCAAACTTATGTGTTTCATAATAAATCGCTACAATCTGTGGGGATCTAATGCGCGATCCGGACCATCAGAGACAAATGTGTCCGTCTCCGAGGCATTATTCGTGTTTTTTTTGTGTTTTTTTTTCGGGACGATGTTGGTTGATTGCCAAATAAAATTAAGGCTCATAAAAAGGTACCGAAACATGCTTAATTAAAGTCGGCACTGTCAAAGTGTACATACCGCTTTAATAAGCTGAACCGATTAATGACAATAATTATTTCTCGTGTAATCAATTTGTTTTCCATCTTTGTGTTTGACATAGGGTTCCACATGATTACATTCTGGGTAAATTTCCGTGACGTAGGCGATGAGACTCTGACATTAATTCCTGATTGGTAGTTTCGGCAGAGCGTCATGAATATTTAGGACGAAAGGCAGGAAAGTGGGTGGTGCTACTGTCAAACTGTGCATCACGGCACGTGACCTTATATCGCTTTCATCAAATTCAGGTTAATTTGATCAGCTACCGTTTTCTGATCGATAATTGAGTTGCTAATTGGCGAATTTTACAATCAAGGAAGGTGTGATAGACACGCGCGACAATTATATGACTCAGTAGTGGGTAATTCAGGTGATATTTTTTTCGCCACTTGTTTTCGCCAATTTATGATTTTTTGTGCCAAATTTTATTTTTCTGCGCAAATGGCGACAATGGCGATCGGTAACGCGAACCCTGTATAAAATTGACAACAAGAGGTCCGCAAGCAGAGGAATCATACTCCCGTGGCAAGTAATAAGATGTAGCACATATACTGACTCCTGTATAATTCAGTGCTCCAGATGTAAGCTGTAAGTGAAGTTAGTTGGAAACCAAAAATTTTAAAGGGGCATAAATCTGCTAATATCTGGTGCACTGTAACATCGAAACAATATGTGCTGCTCCACATCATGTTGTAACTATTTACAAAGTTTCTCTTGATTGGATGTAAGCTATAGGAGAAGTTAGCTGGAAATGAAAAGTTTACAGAAATTTTCAAAGGGACATAACTCTGCCAATATTTAGTGTACTGTAACCTCGAAATAATATGCACTGCTCCACACCATGGTCTAATAATCAAGTTTTAGCTTGATCAGATGTAAACTGTAGAAGGAGTTAGCCGGAATCAAAAAGTTTATGGAAATTTTTAAAGGAGCATAACTCTGCTAATATTTGGTGTACTGTAACCTTGAAATAATAGGCACTGCTCCACATCATAGTGTAACTGTTTACAAAATTTCATCTTGATCAGATGTAAACTACAGAAGTTAGCCGGAAACGAAAAGTTTAAAGAATTTTCAAAGGGACATAGCTCTGTTAATATTTGATGGACTGTAACCTCAAAACAATATGCACTGCTCCACATCATGATCTAACTATAAATCAAGTTTCAGCTTGATCAGATGTAAACTGTTGGAGGAGTTTGCCGGAAACAAAAAATTTACAGAAATTTTCAAAAAGGCATAACTCTGCTAACATTTGGTGGACTGTAACCTAGAAACAATATGCTCTGCTCCACATCATGGTCTAACTATAAACCATGTTTCAGCTTGATCGACTGTAAACTGTAGGAGTTTGCTGGAAATGAAAAGTTTACAGAAATTTTCAAAGGGGTATAACTCTGCTAACAATCGAAACAATATGCACTGCTCCACATCATGGTTTAACTATAAATTATGCTTCAGCTTGATCATATGTAAACTGTAGGAGGAGTTAGTCAGAAACGAAAAGTTTACAGAAATTTTCAAAGGGGCATAACTCTGTTAATATTTGGTGGGCACACTATTAAAAATCCTGGAATCAAAAGCTACTCCTAAGAAATCTTTTGAATTGAAAGCTATTCCTAAGAAATCCCTGTTCAAACCACCCACCAAGAAACCTCTGTCTGGATCCCAGAGACAGCACTCTCTGCAGTGTCAAGAAAGCATGTTGAGCGACAAGTAACATCAAACCACAGCATAAATTGAATCCACATCTTCAAATTGTTTCAGAAACTATGTACTACAGGGCCTACATGTATGGGTTGTTTTATTTTTCCCTGCTGATCGCTGTACTGACAAGAAATGACAAGAAAATTTACTGACTCCAAATCACGTAGGCTCCATTCTGTAGAACTTGAACTAATAAGAAAAATTAAGCAATAATGTACAGGCCTTACTATCTTATGTTAATCAGTGTTAGGTGTTGTTTTTTTCCTAGCCTGCTAATCACCGTACAGACAAGAAATGGCAAAAAAAAGAAAAAAGCAACAAGAAAATTTTCTGAGCCCAAATCGCGTAATCCCTACACTGCAATATGGTAAGTAACTGCAAAGGCCACCACCTGATGAGGCTCATGGAGGGGTCGAACTATGTTTTCTTTTAACCAAGAAGACTTGAAATAAGTTCTTGACGTTCCAGCTTCTTGACTGTCAGCTATTTTTGTGTTATGATGTTACTATATTTTCTTTTTTCAAGCAATGAAATACTTTCTTGGCTTTACAGCATTTTCATTCAAGTGCCACTTTTTCATCAATGAAATAATTCATGAATTCCCAGTATTTTCATGTCACTTTTTCAACCAATGAAATAGTTTCATGACATTATGATATTTTCTTGTCGCTGTTTTTCAAGCAATGAAATACTTTCTTGGCTTTACAGCATTCAGGTTCATGCCACTTTTTCAATCAATGAAATAATTCATGACCTCTCAGTAGTTTCATGTTGCTTTTGTCAAGCAATGAAATAGTTTCATGATGTTGCAATATTTTCTTGTTGTTTTTTTTTTCAAACAATGGAACACTTTATCGGCTTTACAGCATTTTCATGTCACTTTTTGAATCAATGAAATAATTCATGACCTTCCAGTATTTTCGTGTTGCTTTTTCAAGCAATGAAATAGTTTCATAATATTTCGATATTTTCTTGTTGTTTTTTTTTTTTTTCAAACAATGAAACTCATTCTTGACTTTACAGCATTTTTCACGTTTGCATTTTCTAGCAATGAAAATATTCATGCCCTTCCAGTATTTTCATGTCGCTTTTTCAAGCAAATGAAAGTTTCATGAGGTTACAACATTTTCTTGTGTTTTTTTTTTTTCAATCAACTAAATACTTTCTCGGCTTTACAGCATTTTCATGTCGCTTATTTTGGGCCCTTATTTTAAGCAATGAAATAATTCATGACCTTCTAGTACTTTCATGTTGCTTTTACAAGCAAGGAAATAGTTTCTTGACATTACTTAGTTATTTTGTTTACTTCATGTCACTTAACAATTTCATGTAAGTTTATACACGCTAGCAGTTTTAGTGCGAATTTTCTGTTTAGAGTTCTTGTCAGAAACATTATTCTTGGAATAAATTTTGTAAAATGCCTTTTATTCACCATAAATTCATGTTTTAGGAGAAAAAAATGTTATTTTCTGCCATACAAATGATTAATCATCTTCTGTCTTTTCATGACGCTTCATCAAGGTTGGCAAAATGCCGGCAAATATGAGTATTTTCCATGCCGGTGGTATTTACCGGTAAATACTGGCAAATACTGGTAAATGCTGGCAAATACTGGAAATTGGCATTTACCACCCTGGAAGTAAGACAAAACCCTACCCTCAGTATCAACCTATGGACAATGTCTGTAATAGGGGCTACATAGTTGACTTAGTATTTACATTATACTGATTGCAGTTTAACTCTGGTTTAAGTTTACTTTAATATTAAATTCAGTTAAGTGAAATCTAGAGAAAAAAAAGCCTGTTTCATGCCTGCCAAAGTACTCATCAGGTGGCTTGTGGCTACCACTACAGGTTTTTATTTTTACTTTTTCTTTCTTTTCATTCTTTTTTTCTTTTGTTTTTTTGTTTTTTAATCTTTTTTTTCTTTTTTAATTTTTTTTTGTATCTTTTCATTTTTATTTTTTTTTTTTTAACTTTTTTTATCTTTTTTTTTTTTTTCTTCAATATTTTCAATAACACCTTTTTACTTTCACCTAGACTTATTGTCTATATGCATTCATTTATGACATCTTGCCCCTAGGCTATCAAGTACCCTCTTGAACAAACAATTGTCCTGGGATTTGTTGTTTTAGTAATTAGACCATACAGGTAGTCTTGCTAATTACATGTACACTAAAACTCCTAAAAATTTTGAATATAGTAAAGTGATGTAAATATCCTAAACTTTGCAAAACATACTTTTACCATACAGAAGTGTGTTTAAAAGATGCAGATGGCCTGGCAAACATTTAAGATCCTGATCAGACTGTTCAGTATGATCTTGGTCTGCTCTTTTTGACATGGTCTGCCAGCACAAAAACTTAGGGTCATTATGGTAAATGTCAGTGGCCGGGTGCACAGGTGAATTTCTACTATTGAGATAAAGGCCTACATGATTTTTTTTTTAATTAAAGACCATTTGTTGCTTAAATAATTTCAAAATTTTTGTCTTAGATTCACTTTTTGGCAGTGTTACATGTTTATATTGAGATTTCTTCTATTCTTCAGGGTGGTAACCTTATATAATTAATGATTTTAACATTCTTACTCATCTAGTTTGCTTATACTATTTCAATGCAACTTGTTTAAAGACTTCTGCAGTTTTTTAAGGCCAAAAAAATTTCAATTTGCCGGTATTTGCCAGTATTTGCCACTTGAGGAGTATTTTCCAGACCGGTAAATACCGGCAAATGCCACTGGTAAATACCGGGGGTGGAATTTACCGCCCAACCTTGCGCTTCATGTCTCTTCATGACACTTATTTGTGAGAACCATAATACTTGTCATATTACACAAGTTATAGAACTGTGAACCCAAAATAAACTGAACTGATCTGGATCTATAAGGATATTTTTATGGGGGCGATTTTTATACATGCACCGGTAACTGATACACAATGGTTTTCAAGACGTTTGTTGTGTTCATATAAGACAATAGCGCATTCTAGATGGATTTAACTGCAGTTTGGATGCTCGGATGGTGTTGAAAACATTTCAAACTACTAAATGCTTCCAGGTAAGTGACTGAAAAACAAAACTTAATCTTCATAGACATTGTTTACATTAAGACCACTGATAACTGGGTTAAAAGTCCAAGATGTAACCCTATTTTCACCGAGTGCATAAAGAGCCTGGATGATCAAGATATGAAGGTTGTGTTAGTGAAATGCTTGTGGACCTTAAGTTAACTCCACTTCAGCAAAGAAGATTAGAATCAAGACTGGTTATGCTATTTAAAATCGTAAGGGGTACCGGCAATCAATGCTGACAAGGTTTTTACTCCACATAGGAACAAAAGACAAATCAGATCCAAAAACTATCAAGATTGCCAAACATCTAACTTTGTGAACAGATATAATTTAAATAATTCTCAGTGTTACAAAGTTCCACAGTCAAAAACAGAACAGTTTAGAAACTCATTTTTTGTGAACACAGTCACCAACTGGAACAGTTTAAGTGACAATCACATACGTGCAGAGACAGTCAACAGCTTCAGAACAGCTGTCCACAGTTATGTAACATCTCAATAAATGTGTACACCCGAGGTTAGCGTACCAGGATTGGTCCTACCGCTTAGACGATACAGATACAGACAGATACAGATCAAGATCAATATTGGACAGGAAGTGACATGACACTATTTAACAGCATATAGATTAAGAAAATATAATTCAATATATGCAATTAAAACAACTGAGGAGCAACTTTGTTACAGGCCGAGTCTGCCATGGACTTGTTTGTTATGGCCGAGCTGGGTTGTTTCGGCCCTGGGTCGATTCGGCCGGGTCGTTTCGGCCCGGGTCATTTCGGCCAATTTTAGGGGTGGGTCGTTTCGGCCTTAGTAGGTGGGTCGTTTCGGCCCTGGGTCGTTTCGGCCCAGAGTCATTTTGGCCCAATTTCAATATGGTAGGGTATATAAGCATGGGTTAACATTTTTTTTGGGTTAAAGTAAATGTTGAGATGGACAGAAAGATAGATAGATAGATACATGGACACAGCATGATAGATAGATAGATAGATAGATAGACAGATAGGCCGACCGACTGACAGACAGATAGCAGGTAGGCAGGCAGGCAGGCAGACAGACAGACAGACAGATAGATACATAGGCAGGTAGCCAGCCAGACAGACATTTCATCCTTAATTTAATTGATCAAAGTATTAATAAAAAGCGGCAATCATTCATTACGAAAACATGCCTATTCAAATATATTGAAAATTTCACCTCCAAAAGCTAAAAATTTTCAGATAAAAAAGTCTGGTATTTTTCATATTTGTGCTCTAAACATAGATTGTGGGTACTCGTTAGAACTTCGGCGAGGCAGTTCTAACGAGTACCCATAATTTATGTTTTTGAGCAAAAGTAAGAAAAATAATGTATACCCCTGTAAACCCCAGTATTACTATATAAAAGTGGGGTTTATAAGTGGGGTCAAAATTATATAGCCATATTTTCATGATGATTGATTAATTGTTATGTTTGTTTTGATTTATGGTAATCGATTTATCAAGGTGGGAAATTTTGGGGCAGTTATAGTTAGTCTTTAATCCTTTGCGATAATCCAGGTATTAATCGATAATTGAAGTGTGAAAACTTGTACGTGTTAATTAAATATGGTTTGTTTGACGTGTGACTTTGTTGGCGAAAGGCCGGCGGAGAGTCCTTAAAGGTACAACAATTTTAATGGCACACAAGAATGTTATGGTCAATTTTACTTTTAAATGCCGACAGAAGCGTATTTAAAGTGAAGCTCACACAACTTCGAATCATTCATCATTGAATTTTCTGTGCTTGCAAAAGGTTCTTCTAAAATAATGTCCGAGTTGTGTTTTGCTTGTAATTCTCCTGTGGAAGATCATAAATATGCAATGATCTGCGATGTCTGTAGCCAAGCCAGCATACAGAATTGTTAGATGCTGTAATCAAATTACAATCAGACTGTGTTGCGATTTACTGATGTAAATCTCTTATAAAATTTGACATTTCATGTGAATCGTTTGCTAGACATCCGGTTCACATGAAATGTTAAGCCTTATTTTCTCTAGAAAGATAATTTTAATACTTGATAAATAGCATAGGATATTTGAGACAAAACAGGCTTAACATTAAAAGCATATACCCTATCAACCAAGACCTATGATACCCACAGACTCTTCATCAAACAATCAAATGATTGTTCTGTCTATCATCCCTAACCTGGAGGGACTTTTATAAAAAGGCCTTTGACATCACTAGACTCTTCACCAAACAACCAAATGGTTTTTCTACCTATTATCCGTAAAACCTAGGGGTACTTAAAAAGATCAGGCCGAAACGACCCACAAAAATTGGCCGAAACGACCCAGGCCGAAACAACCCAGGGCCGAAACGACTCAGGGCCGAAACGACCCGGAACGACAAAGTTGTCAGCTGATTACAGGCTATGATGGTATCATGTCATCTTCAAGGTCACTTGCACAACTCTTCAATAAATCGATTGCAACATCATGCACCGAAAAATTCTATATAAATTTAAATAATAATGACAATGTTCAATATATACTTCGTGTTGTTTCTGTTTTAATGTGTTTCCTCCGCATCATATAGGTCATATCGATTAATTCTTCAACAACCCATAATGGGTCAACCCGGACATTCATAATCCGGTAACTATTGCGGATTGGGAGGACCCTGGGTAGCCGATCCCGATCGGGCCGATTCCGGGACAACTTGGCACAAAGTCGGCCGGTTCGTAGAAATTACGGAACACACCGAAACACCGGAACACACTGGTAATATTACCGGAACACACACAAAAAAAGTTTTTTTTATGTTTTTTTTTTGTTTTGTTTTTTGCTTAATAAATAGTTTTTTTTAATGTTTTTTTGGTGTGGGGGTGGGGAGGGGGGGGGGGTCGTGTGTGTGTGTGTGGTGGTGGTGGTGGTGGGGGGAATATGTAGTCCGTTTATATACTCCACAAAATAATTTAAGGGCCACCAGTTTTATTTCCCCTTTGATTATCACTAAAATGCAACCCTCAAGTTTTAAAATTATTTCATGGGCAAAACTGAAAGTCTCAGCTCTATTTCAATCAGCTCAACGTGTTCGCAATATGTTCAGCTACAAAATGGCACCGACAACGCCAGACCAAAGGATTCTACGAAAAATGGGAATTTCCAAAATAACGATTTTTACCCCAAAATGAAGTTTTTTTCATAATACCGGAAAAATTCTTTGTTTAATGAAAACAATACTCTGTCACACACAAAGTCATGGAAACTCAACCTTCCTTCGAGTAAAAGGCACACAGATATGGCCAGAAAAAGAGGCCAACACTTTGAGAGGCTAAAAATGCCTCGTAAGTTCCCCATAGACAACGAATAATCTGTAAAGGGTACCTCTAGCAAAATGTGCGTTTCTTGATAACAAATAAGGCTTTCTCCATGATTTTTTCTCATTTGGGAGCCCAGACATCACTTTTGACGCGAAAATGTCAATTTTTAATTTTCGGGTAAAAAGTAGTATTTTTTTGCGAATTTTAAAATGAAAATTTTGATTTAATTTTTTTGTTGTTGTTGGAAACACTCCTTTAGGGCTTGCTTTTAAAGAAACATTCAACGACATTTTGATACCTTCTGTGGTTTTGCCCGTGGACCCGGCCAAAGTTTGTATACATGGAAATTTGCACTATGTGGCCCTTAAATTATTTTGTTGAGTATATATTCTGTCTCTTATTTTGTCTATTTGTAATACGTAAACATACTTTATAAACCTTAGCTCAGTTGAGCATCAAATAATTATTATATGGCAGTGTGATCCGGTAAATTTTTGTCATTATAAGTTTGGTATTAGAAAGTTATAAATCATAAATTTATTTCAATCGCAAAAATGATATTTAAATCCTTAATAAATATTACGATGGTGATTGATTTTATAATAATGGGTGTTAGCTGGCATTAAACCTCCTAAGGTAATATTAATGATGAGAGTGAACAATGTACTGACAGACATTATTAAGGCATTATCATAAAGGGATCGGAGCACATTTTTATAAAACACTGGATTGAGGTTAATTTATTGTATGCGAAGATCAAATTTATTATTAACAACATCCTACATACAGTAGAATTAGCTATGAGTACTTGTCTTTGTTTATTATAGTGATTAATTTGATTTTTGTGTTTTCGCTTTGATGCATTGACTGAGTTGGGAGCCTTTATGCGAACCGTTTTTATGTGTTTCTGTATTAAGAGTAGCATCGGGACCCAGGGTGAAGTTAGCTAGCTGTAAAAGTGCTTTAAACCCCCCGGTGGTTTACTCTACTGACCGTTCTAAGGCGGTGGTCTCGGTGTTAGTCTCACTCTTTGTTGCTTTGTGGTTTATTCTACGAGGCGATTTGTTGTATGTCTTTCCATGTGTCATTTTGTTCTTGTGTTTTTTAGTCCTTTTAGTATTGCGATTACCTCGCTTGGGGAAGAAAGAGCTAATCTTAGTGCTTTTCGTACGTTTGTTCGACTTGTGCTTGTTTGGATTTGTCGGTTTCCTCTTCCTCTTGGGGTCTGGGAAGGGCTGTGGTTTGTGATTGTGACAATCCCTGGACTTTTCTCTTACCTTTTTTTATACAAACAAACAGCTATTAAGTTATAAAAACGAACTTTAATAATATAGAATAAAAAAATTAAATTGGTTCCCGGTAATTACCAGTGTGTTTCGGTGTGTTCCGGTATTTCTACGGACCCAAAGTCGGCCCATATAACAAACTCGGTCCATAATGATAAAATGATACTGTTATGCACCATTTGCGACAGAAATTTTATTGCATACATATATTCATACATCTTTTTCCATTACAGTGCATGGCCATTTCTGAAGCATCGTGGTGAAAACATATACAATGATGAGATAAAGAACAGCTGATTATTTATTTATGTGTTGTTCTTTCTAATTAATTCTACATCAAATAATCGAGGTCTTTTGAATAGACGAGTGTCAATGACCTAATTGATATTACTCAATTTTAGCTAATTCATAGTCAGTTAATCACAAGGTCGGAGGTGTGGGGTTTTCTTCCTGAATGGCATCTTCAGTTGTTTCCCACACTCACAAAGAGGTGTACCCTAGGCCTATCTTGTGTCTGTATTCATTCAGGCAGTATCCAGTTCTCAACTTAGTCCATATTTTAGATACCTGGGTGTATCGAGTCTATTTTCTTTAATGCCTCCAATTTTCCTGAATGAATATTAACACCTTCCAGAACCAGCCAGATCCCATCGCCGCTGCCTTTTTTTTATTCAGACAAGATGTTTCAGCTGCTGTCTTAATGTCTGGTGCCATTACCGTTCGTTCCTCTTTTGCCATGTTCTCTGCTTCATCTGCCGCAGCCTTTACCAATCTATCTGTGATTTCATCACCCATTATTTTCGCATGCCCTGGTGACCATGATATGTTAATCTTGATGTCTTTCTTGCCTAGGTTATCTATCTGCTTCTTTACTTGCTGAATGGTAGTCTGTTGTGTAGATGGTGTCCAGCCTAAGGTTGTGAGCCCTACAGCTGACTGGCTATCAGAAAATAATTTTCAGATAGAATCTTTTTTTACTGCTTTCTGTCTCATTGAATGCCAGTGCTATCGAGATCGCTAAATTAGTTCTCCACGAGAAATATGGATGCTAAACATGATACAGGCTGTTTTAACTCAATATGTTCCTTTACTGACATGTGTTCCTTGCAAGATGCTTGGACACATAGTATGTACAAATATTTTGGCCCATCTTGATGAACACAAACTTCTATCAGACAGGCAACATGCTTTAAGAACCGTATAGAGCTGTGAAAAGTATTGCGGTCTTGGTACCTAAGCCGTAATCCGAAGTCATAAATCCATAAACGAATGACGAATCAGACTGTTCAGACCAACAGATATGGACCCCAGAATAAAGGGTGTAATCAGGCGTCCGCAGATAGTAAGCATTACTTGGTAATCAAGCTTCACCCACCATGCCCATAGGCCTGAACGAAGGAAATATCGGTAGAAGTGTATGTCCGGGATTTGGGAAGTCTACTTATGGCGCGTCACTGGCAAAAACGTCAGAAACAATTCTGGAAACTGCCACATTGTAGGGATTGACCAGATCATGATGACTCCTATAGAACTTCTTAAGTGTTGCTACCAGTTTGGTTTTTTGATACCTCTGGCTAAACAACTTTGTAGTGAGCACTTTCCCATGCTCCATCGTCCTGATAATTTGAACAGGTTCTGACACAACGGATTAACTGTGAAACGTAAACGCCGTATGCTGGTGCAGAAGGGATATTACTGCTCAGGAATGGAAAGTTAACAATGGATAAATTGAAGTCATCCCGTTTGTCGTAAAGCCTAGTAGTAAGATTTCCATTGTCAATGTAGAGATCACAATATAAGTATGAGGAGGAGGCTGCAGTCTCCGTTGTTTCCTTTATTTCAAGTTCACGTGGATAGATAAATTCTAAATACTCTGCAAAATTTGTGTTTTTCAGAGACAATATATCCTATATATCTATAGGTGAAATTGAATTGTTGTGCGAGGTGTTTCTTGCCTGCTTGGAGGAGACTTTGGCTTGGCCCGCCGTGGTTCAACTATTGGTTTTCATTTACTCTGGCATACAGTAGAATTAGCCATGAGTACTCGTCTTTGTTTATTATAGTGATTAATTTGATTTTTGTGTTTTCGCTTTGATGCATTGACTGAGTTGGGAGCCTTTATGCGAACCGAATTTTTATGTGTTTCTGTATTAAGAGTAGCATCGGGACCCAGGGTGAAGTTAGTTAGCTGTAAAAGTGCTTTAAACCCCCCGGTGGTTTACTCTACTGACCGTTCTAAGGCGGTGGTCTCGGTGTTAGTCTTACTCTTTGTTGCTTTGTGGTTTATTCTACGAGGCGATTTGTTGTATGTCTTTCCATGTGTCATTTTGTTCTTGTGTTTTTTAGTCCTTTTAGTATTGCGTTTACCTCGCTTGGGGAAGAGAGAGCTAATCAGTGCTTTTCGTACGTTTGTTCGATTTGTGCTTGTTTGGATTTGTCGGTTTCCTCTTCCTCTTGGGGTCTGGGAAGGGCTGTGGTTTGTGATTGTGGCACTCCCTGGACTTTTCTCTTACTTTTTTTTGTACAAACTCCGCCTCATACGAGTATAAAAACAAGTCGGCAAGTAACGGTGCACAGTTAGTACCCATCGGTATGCCGATTGTTTGCTGAAATATCCATCCGCCGAACTCCACAAAAATATTGTCGATTAGATATTCCAGCATCTTTATGACATCTGCATCTGAGTATTTTTGTGGCGCATCAGAGTGATCCCGAACGAAGTATGTGTCTTTGTAGCCAATGACTACATACTGTAATCGACGGTTACCATTCTTGTGGAAGAAACACTGGTTGATAATTTCCTTTAATTTAGATTTCAATTTATCATGAGGAATAGTAATGTAAAGAGTAGAGAAATCAAACGATTTTATACTGTTGACGGAATGAAGAGATTATGCCTTTAGGTTTTCTAAAAGCTCTTTGGAGTTTTTCAGGCTCCACATCTGATCAAAACCACTTCTGGCATATGCAGTGTCACAATACTTCTGAAGGCCTTCTTTAACTGCGGTTAGGATTCGTGTTAGAATCTGAGAAAGAGGCTTGGTTGAGCACTTAGCTGAACCCGCAATATATCTCTGCTTGTACGGATTCTTGTGAAGTTTAGGAATCCAGTACAGTTTGGGAAGGTCAATATCTTCCTCTGGGAGGGAAATTCCAAATGTCAGCATCACCGAATGGTGGTTTTCGATTTGTGCTTGTTTGGATTTGTCGGTTTCCTCTTCCTCTTGGGGTCTGGGAAGGGCTGCGGTTTGTGATTGTGGCACTCCCTGGACTTTTCTCTTACCTTTTTTCGTAGAATTTCTTCCTTGGACATAGCAGTAAGATTATATGTAGGATTTCCGGTCATGGTGCTCATACCAAGCTCTTCCATTAAGCAGTTTATATAGTGTGTTTTGCAAACAAACACAATGTTGTTAGATGCCTTGTCGGCTGGAACAACGATAAACTTCTAAAAAATATTTTAAGACATGAACTGGAACTTAAATGGATTAAACGTTTACAAACCCCTTTTCCACTTGGATTAAATGATAATATTTACCATGAAGGAAATATTTCTAAAATGCCGGATTTCGATGCTTTTTCCCTTTTAGATATTAAAAAACGTAATAAACGATCCCATGGTAAGCGCAAAAATGGCAATTTTAAACGAAAACATAAAACTGTTTTATCTCTTTTTGATTTAAATATTCTCTTAAATTCTGGACGTCATCAAATGCTTTCTAAACTCGCTTCACTGTCTGTTTCTTCATTACCTAAGTTAGATGATGAGACGAATAAATTTTATGATAGAAAACATGATTTGTATGAAACAGCTCTCCTTACTAGATGTTATACTCAACATGCTCTTCGTCCTTACATTGATTCTGAAATTAACCACATTAGACACTTCATCAAAATTCCATTCATTAATAAAGGTATTGAATTCATTGATTTACCTAGCATATTTCGAGATAATAATGTTATATCAGCTATACCTTCATATTTCGAAAACACGGAATTTCCTATTGTTTGTCATAAATATAACAAACCTATCCGTAATACTATACTTAATTTCAATAAATTAGTTTCTGATCTTGATATTGAAACTAGTTCCCTTGATTCTTGAGATTGTAAAGATTCTAAATTTTGTTATCAACCAGCGGGTCATATTGTCACTGGTAACTTGAAGATTATAACTGATTCACGAATCCGTTCAGTTATTTCAAAAGGACTTAAATATAGATTCCCAGCCCACATTGATTTCAATAAATGTCGGGAAACAATTGCCAGTGCTTTAACAATTGCCAGTGATTTGTCGGTTTCCTCTTCCTCTTGGGGTCTGGGAAGGGCTGTGGTTTGTGATTGTGGCACTCCCTGGACTTTTCTCTTACCTTTTTTGTAGAATTTCTTCCTTGGACATAGCAGTAAGATTATATGTAGGATTTCCGGTCATGGTGCTCATACCAAGCTCTTCCATTAAGCAGTTTATATAGTGTGTTTTGCAAACAAACACAATGTTGTTAGATGCCTTGTCGGCTGGAACAACGATAAACTTCTAAAAAATATTTTAAGACATGAACTGGAACTTAAATGGATTAAACGTTTACAAACCCCTTTTCCACTTGGATTAAATGATAATATTTACCATGAAGGAAATATTTCTAAAATGCCGGATTTCGATGCTTTTTCCCTTTTAGATATTAAAAAACGTAATAAACGATCCCATGGTAAGCGCAAAAATGGCAATTTTAAACGAAAACATAAAACTGTTTTATCTCTTTTTGATTTAAATATTCTCTTAAATTCTGGACGTCATCAAATGCTTTCTAAACTAGCTTCACTGTCTGTTTCTTCATTACCTAAGTTAGATGATGAGACGAATAAATTTTATGATAGAAAACATGATTTGTATGAAGCAGCTCTCCTTACTAGATGTTATACTCAACATGCTCTTCGTCCTTACAGTGATTCTGAAATTAACCACATTAGACACTTCATCAAAATTCCATTCATTAATAAAGGTATTGAATTCATTGATTTACCTAGCATATTTCGAGATAATAATGTTATATCAGCTATACCTTCATATTTCGAAAACACGGAATTTCCTATTATTTGTTATAAATATAACAGACCTATCCGTAATACTATACTTAATTTCAATAAATTAGTTTCTGATCTTGATATTGAAACTAGTTCCCTTGATTCTTGAGATTGTAAAGATTCTAAATTTTGTTATCAACCAGCGGGTCATATTGTCACTGGTAACTTGAAGATTATAACTGATTCACGAATCCGTTCAGTTATTTCAAAAGGACCTAAATATAGATTCCCAGCCCACATTGATTTCAATATATGTCGGGAAACAATTGCCAGTGCTTTAACAATTGCCAGTGATTTGTCGGTTTCCTCTTCCTCTTGGGATCCGGGAAGGGCTGTGGTTTGTGATTGTGGCACTCCCTGGACTTTTCTCTTACCTTTTTTGCAACGAAGAATGTGCTCTTTTCACTTCTGATGTATATAATAATCACAATTTATGGTCGTGTCAAAAAGTCTGTGATGCCCTTGTTTATCTTTTGGATAATTTTTTTTTATTAGATTTGGAACTAAACTTTATAGACAAACTATTGGTATTCCGATGGGAACTAATTGTGCTCCTCTTGTTGCAGGTTTGTTTCTTTTTTGTTATGAGAGAGATTTCATGAAGTCTCTCGCACGTGAAAATCAGGCTGACTTTATTGAGGCTTTCAATTCAACTTCAAGATAACTTGACGATTTATTAAATATTGACAATATTTACTTTGACCAAATGGTGGACCGGATATACCCTACAGAACTCCAATTAAATAGAGCAAATTCTTCCGATACCGAGGCACCTTTTTTGGATTTGAATCTATGTATATCTAATGGTACAGTTTCCACCAAAATTTATGATAAACGGGACGATTTTGATTTTGATATAGTCAATTTCCCTTTTCTGGATGGCGATGTCCCCCGGCGTACCTCATATGGGGTATACATATCTCATAAAACATAAGATTCGCCAGAGCTTCTTCAAATCTTAATGACTTTAACTACCGTAATAAAGCCCTTACTGCCAAATTTCTTAGGCAGGGCTATCGTTTAAACTTCGTAAGGCGTTTTCGAAATTTTATCGCAGACACAGTGCCTTGTTAGAAAAATATAGCGTCAGTCTGAAAACACTTCTGCAACAAGGTATATCGGAACCCGAATTTTACGGAGACTTAGTGTACAGGTTTAGAAAAAGTGTAGGTAAATCTAACTTTTCGGAGCAATTCAGAAAACTTATTAACCGTTATAAAAGAATTGGCTATAGCCTGGATATTATGCGGCAGACTGCATGCCTAGTTGTCAACCCAATCATTGTTGATGGCTATGCTTCACTCTTTAATTGCACGACGGCGGTTCGGGCCTCAGACTCAATGACGGCCTCTTCGTACAACTTTAACCAGTGGGTTGGGGCTTGACGATATGTCTTTGGCTTGGCCCGCCATGGTTCAACTATTGATTTCCATTTACTCTGGCATACAGTAGAATTAGCCATGAGCACTCGTCTTTGTTTATTATAGTGATTAATTTGATTTTTATGTTTTCGCTTTGATGCATTGACTGAGATGGCTTTGAGGTCGGTGTTTGATGATCAAGATGTTGCTGCTGAGTTAGCTGAAATCCATGAGAAAAAAAAAGGTAAGAGAAAAGTCCAGGGAGTGCCACAATCACAAACCGCAGCACTTCCCAGACCCCAAGAGGAAGAGAAAACCGACAAATCTAAACAAGCACAAACCGAACAAACGTACGAAAAGCACTAAGATTAGCTCTCTCTTCCCCAAGCAAGGTAATCGCAATACTAAAAGGACTGAAAAACACAAGAACAAAATGACACACGGAAAGACATACAACAAATCGCCTCGTAAAATAAACCACAAAGCAACAAAGAGTAAGACTAACACCGGGACCACCGCCTTAGAACGGTCGGTAGAGCAAACCACCGAGGGGTTTAAAGCACTTTTACAGCTAGCTAACTTCACCCTGGGTCCCGATGCTACTCTTAATACAGAAATACATAAACATTCGGTTCGCATAGAAAAACTTTAATGTGGATAGATTCATTTCTGTGCAATAGGTACTAAGGGTTGTAGTCAATGGTGTAAACTCTCAATGGACACCTGTTTTGTCTGGTGTGCAGTGGAGGACATTGTTTTCAGTTCCTGATTACGCCTGATTACAGCCTTTGTTCTGGGGTCCATGTCTGTTGGTCTGGACATTCTGATTCGTTATTTGTTTATGGATTTATGAGTTTGGATTACGGCTTTGGTACCATGACCGCAACTACTTCCCAGTATATGTGACATCATGGTTGGAAGAGAATCGGAGATTCGTCTGTTCGCTGATGACTGTGTCTGCTACCGTCAGACTGATAGCACTGAAGACACATCGAAACTCCAAAAGGATATTGATCAACTGGGCAAACGGGACAGGAAAGGGGGTCTGAGATTTCAGCCTGTGAAATGTAACATGATGCAGCTTACTACGAATCGGATCAAAAAGATCAATGACCGTTCTAAGGCGGTGGTCCCGGTGTTAGTCTTACTCTTTGTTGCTTTGTGGTTTATTCTACGAGGCGATTTGTTGTATGTCTTACTATATGTCATTTTGTTCTTGTGTTTTTCAGTTTTTTTAGTATTGCGATTACCTCACTTGGGGAAGAGAGAGCTAATCTTAGTGCTTTTCGTACGTTTGTTCGATTTGTGCTTGTTTGGATTTGTTGGTTTCCTCTTCCTCTTGGGGTCTGGGAAGGGCTGCGTTTTGTGATTGTGGCACTCCCTGGACTTTTCTCTTACCTTTTTTTGTAAGGCATCTTGAAATTTGGCCTCAGGCTCTGTGCTGTTGCAGGTAATATTAGCATTCGAACATATATGCTCAACTATCAGCGCTTACAATTTCCTCTCCGTTTCGCTGATAGTCTACGAAAGAATTGAGTAAGCAAATCTGTGTGCAAGAGAGTATCGAACACATATCAGCCACCTGAATTTTATTTTTTCTAAAAGGTGAAATGCATCACTTACTGATCCTTCCAATGCCTCTTCCAATTCCGAAACGCTGTTTTTATTGGCTGGGTATCTTGTTTAGCGCAGATTTTACTAAACTCTCTCACTGCTAGTTCTTCCCTCCTGAGGTGAGGTAGTAATACTCCAGCTTCAACCTCCAGGGCTTCCAAACTAGCAGTAGCTGGTACTCGTAGGAAAATCACAAGACCTCTTCACTGAATTCTGTCAAAAAACAAAAGGTAAGAGAAAAGTCCAGGGAGTGCCACAATCACAAACCGCAGCCCTTCCCAAAACATCAAGAGGAAGAGCAAACAGACAAAACCAAACAAGCGCAAATCGAACAAACATACGAAAAGCACTAAAATTAGCTCTCTCTCTCTTCCCCAAGCGAGGTAACCGTAATGCTCTAAGGACCGAAAAACACAAGAACAAAACAAGAATAAACCACTAAAAAACGTAAGAGAAAAGTCCAGGGAGTGCCACAATCACAAACCGCAGCCCTTCCAAAAACACCAAGAGGAAGAGCAAACAGACAAAACCAAACCAGCGCAAATCGAACAAACATACGAAAAGCACTAAAATTAGCTCTCTCTCTTCCCCAAGCGAGGTAACCGTAATGCTCTAAGGACCGAAAAACACAAGAACAAAACAAGAATAAACCACTAAAAAAGGTAAGAGAAAAGTCCAGGGAGTGCCACAAAGCCCTTCCCAGACCCCAAGAGGAAGAGAAAACCGACAAATCCAAACAAGCACAAATCGAACAAACGTGCGAAAAGCACTAAGATTAGCCCTCTCTTCCCAAAGCGAGGTAATCGCAATACTGAAAGGACTGAAAAACACAAGAACAAAATGACACACAAAAGACATACAACAAATCGCCTCGTAGAATAAACCACAAAGCAACAAAGAGTAAGACTAACACCGGGACTTAGCACGTCACATTTCCCTGCCTGCCACACAGGTGCAGCATACTCCAGTTGTGGTACAACAATGTTTTTGTACATTCTCACCATATTGGTTGGATTATCAAACTGTGGTACAACTATGCTTTTGTACATTCTCACCATAATGGTTGGATTAATACTCTCAGTCTTTCCAAGTATATTCAATGCTAATATCACTTTTTTGTGCCTTGAGCTCTACCATCTGTACGTGTTCATGGAATGTGACTTTTTCATCTAATATCACTCTCAACAATTTAGGTGATCTTGTTCTCTTTAATTTGGTGTTTGTCATTTTCACTTCCAATTCTTGATCCAGTACACTCTGGTCTCTCGAGAAAATACAAAATTCTGTCTTCTCATCATTTATCTTTTTACGCAATCTCTTCACAACCGTCTGTCCCTCCCAAATCCTTCTCCAGGATCAGAATAGAATCAGATTTTTTACTGGTTATGCATCGAATGACATTCATTCACCAAGACCGGTGATATGGAGAGTTAATCCCTAGCTCTCACCAGAGAGGTAAACCTAGCCAAACCAGCCTCTGCACCTTCAGCAAAGGTAATAATCGAATCTGTAACGACATTCCAATCTCTGATTGTTTGAGGGACGAATGTCAATTGTAAATTGTAAATGTCAATTCTTGCAGAGGGGGTCTGAAAAATCAATGAGTGATGATTTCTGCTGCGCCTAATTGTGGGGATAAGATCATCTGTTGGAATGCTGACAGCACTCTTTAGACCTTTGTACAAAATAATCAGTTAACTGTCTCTCCTCTTTTTCTTGAGAGCTCCTGTTTTAGTTTTCCCAGTATTCAAGTCATACTCCCAGTTTCAAAGTAGTAATTAATAGTTACAAAAAGGGTAAGAGAAAAGTCCAGAGAATGCCACAATCACAAACCGCAGCCCTTCCCAGACACCAAGAGGAAGAGGAAACCGACGAAGCCAAACAAGCACAAATCGAACAAATGTACGAAAAGCACTAAGATTAGCTCTCTCTTCCCCAAGCGAAGTAATCGCAATGCTAAAAGGACTGAAAACCACAAGAACAAAATAACGCAAGGTAAGACATAAAACAAATCACCTCGTAGAATAAACCACAAAGCAACAAAGAGTAAGACTAACGCCGGGACCACCGCTTTAGAACGATCAAACCTAGCAGCCCTATACTGTATGGTGGCATATAACTGACATCTAAATATTGACATACTAAGTCGACTTCTTCTGCTTTTATGTCGACTTACAATGTATGACTTGATGCTATAGCGACTTCCGTTGATAATGGTTATCGCGTCTGCAGGTCGTAATATTGCTCTGCTGCCTTCAAGAAAACAAAGAGTGTTAACATTGTATGACGACTTATTTTCTATTATTGTTTATTATCTCGACTTCCGGTTCTTTTACATGTCATAATTTGCCAGTTAGCGTTGAGATACGTTTTCGTAGTCGTGAAAGTTTATTTTTAGACCAAAATCACACAGGCAGCGCCACTCTTATTGCAATCGAAGTGTTGTTTACAAGAAACGATAATTATATAATACCTATATGCCACCAAACACTATATTAAGTCCTAAACTTAATACGTCACATCGTCCCGAATTTAACTATCTCGGCCGGCATAGTCACTATCTGACTATCATTATCTTCTCAACAAATCCTACTACATAACATGACCGGAAGTCGAGATAATAATTATAATGTCGACATATAGTTGTAAAAGTGTTTCATGATGCTGACGTTGTGGATGACACTTCTGGACAGTATTACGACTTGCAGTCGCGATAACCATTGTCACCGGAAGTCGATATAGCATCAGGTCATACATTTTAAGTCGACATAAAAGCAGAAAAAGTTGACTTAGTATCTCAATATTTAGATGTCAGTTATATGCCATCATAATACTGAACTTTTTTCGATTTCTTGTTGAAGAACCACGCCTTGGGGATTCCAAACACAGCTGCCATATTCCAAATCGGGGCGAACAAGTCCCCTATATGCTGCCTCTTTTACACCCTGAGGACACTGATAAAGATTTTGTCTCAGGAAACAAAGAGTTCTATTTGCCTTAGTACACATATTGCTGAAATGTGCATTCCATCTCCAGTCATGTGTGATCATTACTCCTAGGTATTTAATGGAATCCACATTTTTGAGGACCGTACCCTCTAAAGTGTGAGAAGCCAAAATCTTATTCGTTCTCATGATTCCTAATCTGTATTATATTGCATTTGACTGGCTAAAGTCTCATACCCTCTTTTCTGTCTGTATCCTTCTGAAGTTTCAATGTCCTCTGTATCTCTGATTTCACGGTAGCAAACACAGTCATCTGCGAAAAGTCTTATTTCTGAGTCAAGTCTGTGAAAATATCATATATGTAATGAGAGAACAATAATAGACCAAGAACGATCCCTTGTTAGCCACATGCCAAAACTGGAGCCCACTCCGAAGTTTCGCGTTTATAACAGCTCATTGTATTCTATAGCAAAGAAAGGAATCTATCCACCTTAGTGTCTTTCCGCCAATGCCATAACCAAATACATGTAGTTTGCTTTTAAATAGTTTATGAGGCGGGGTGTCAAAAGCTTTCTCGAAGTCCAGAATAAATGTGTCAACCTGTCCTCCTTTGTCCAAGATGTTTTATATAATCATTTACAGCAGTGGTCAATGTAACAACTGCACATTTTCCTAAATGCATGTTGCCTGTCGGACAAGAGCTGATATTCATCCAAGTGAGTCATGATATTTGAGCATACTATATGTTCAAGCAACTTAAATAACACGCATGTCAGGGACACGAGGCGATAATTACAAGCAAGAGCCCTATCCTCTTTCTTAAAGAGGGACAATTGTTTGTAAGAAGCCATTCCTTGGGAGTTTCAACCATATCAAGAGATTGTTGAAACAAATGTGCAAATACTGGACCTAGTTTATTTGCTAGCACATTTAGAACTCAAGAATGAAGCTCATCAGAGACAAAGGCTTTTGAGGGATTCAAGCCTTTGAGTAACTTAACTCCTTCTGAAGACACCACGATGCTATTCGAGAAAGGGGCCGATCTTCTGGTTAACGGAACCTCATTGTACTCCGTTTTATTGAACGCATCATTGAATTGACCAATTAGTTCCTCTAACCTTTCAGAGTCTAATTCTGCAACTCCATTTCATCTCCTCTTTTTAAGGGGTAGAATACATTGTCTGTCTTTTTTGAACTATTATGTATATGTAGAAGTCTTTAGGATTTGCCTTTACGCCACCTACCAAGTTATTCACATATAAATCATGCTGCTTTTTAATGTCATCCTTTATTTCCATTCTCAAAGATTTAAAGTCCGAAGTTTACCACTGCCTGTCCTCTTAGCCTTAGAATGAATTTCATTCCTTCTGCTAATCTTTCTTCTTATCTCTGGAATGATTCAAGGAATCGAAGAGACAGATTTAATAATTTTTGAGGCGGCTGAATCATGAATGAATGAAATAATTAAATTAAAGTTCTAATGTACTGATCGAGCATCCGAGTGGCCGTTGAAGTACTTCTCCTTTGCAAATCTTAACGCATCCTTTCTCATAGTTTCAAAGTAACCTTTCTTAGATGAAAAAAAAAGATAAGAGAAAAATCCAGGGAGTGCCACAATCACAAGCCCCAGCCCTTCCCAGACACCAAGAGGAAGAGGAAACAGGCAAAACCAAACAAGCACAAATCGAACAAACATAAAAAGCACTAAGACTAGCTCTCTCTGCCCCAAGCGAGGTAATCGCAATGCAAAAGGACTGAAAAACGCAAGAACAAAATACACAAGGCAAGACTTAAGAGATGAAAAAGTATGTATTTACGAAAAAGAACTTTCATAAAAGATAGATTTCTGGAACCCCATTATACCCACTAACAAGGCATTGGTGCTTCATCAGATTTTCTTGTCGGTAAATTCTTTAAATCAAACCGGGCCGACAAGAGAAAATGATGTATATACTGATGTGTTATTGACACTGACAGCCACTGGCTCTGGCATCTTGAGAAACATTTAGTTTTATCTTTTCCCACGCATATTACTGAGACCACCAGGAAGGCCGGCTGACCATGCCTCTGAGATACTTTTAGAACTCACTTATGTTCTGGACGCCTTGCCGTATATATGTTTAACTTGTAAATAAAACATATATCACAAACTATAGTTCCGTATTATTGAACCCATCTATTACTAATAAATAGTAATAGTAGTAACATTACATGGTGGCAGCGGTAGTGAAAAAATTGGACTATAGTAATTGTGAAACCGAGAGAATTACAGTGAAAAAAATGGCTATTTTTCAATTCGCGCACCCTGAGAAGTTTGACTTTACAAAACCCCAAACTGGGAGAAGTGGTTTCAGCGCTTTGAAAGATTCAGGTCAGCTTCAGGAGTGTCAGAAAAACCTCCGGAGATACAAGTTAATTCTTTAATCTATTGCATGGGGAGTGAAGCTGATGACATTTTGGACAGTCTAAGTTTGACAATTGACCAGAAGAAAGAGTACGGTACAGTAACTAAAAGCTTAACAGAGTATTTCATTCCTAAACGGAACGTTCTTTTTGAACGTGTACAATTTAATCAGAGGGTGCAGCTTGAGGGAGAAAATGTAGATTCATTTGTCACGGGTTTGCATAAACTGGCAGAGTACTGTGCATTCGGAGCTTTACACAATGACTTGATACGGGATAGGCTAGTGGTCGGGCTTCGAGACCACAAACTTTCAGAGAAGCTTCAGCTTGACGCGGAACTGACGCTGGAGAAAGCCCTAGCAAAGGCCAAGCAGCATGAGGCTGTCAGGGCACAGCAGCCCGTTCTGCGAGGACATAAGTCAGAATCGGTGGACGTTGTAAAAATCAAACCACGAAGGTCAAATAAAGGGGACAAAAAGTCTGTGACTAAAACCACAAGTCAGCAGCAACAATGCAAACGGTGCGGCAGAGACAACCACCCAAGGGACAGTTGTCCTACAATGGACGCATTTTGTCACAAATGCTCTGTCAGAGGTCATTGGGCTAGAGTCTGCTTGTCAAAGCCCAAGGTAAACGGTTTACTTTGACAGCGACGACGAGGGCGATCAGGGATTTCTTGGTTCGGTCGAGTCAGAGGACAGTATCGACTCAGTGGAGGCGAAGCCGTGGATCACCCACATTCTGATGGACGGGGTCAACATCAAGTTCAAGGTGGACAGCGGTGCTGACGTGACGGTGATCTCTGATAAGGATTTCGAACGTTTCTAGAAAACGCTAAGAAAGTTCTGTGCGGTCCGGGAAAATCCAAACTGGATGTACTTGGAAAATTTCGGTGTACGATGGAAACGAAAAAGTGTTATAGTGTTCAGGATGTATATGTGATTAGGGGATTGTCTCTAGCACTTCTTGGGCGGCCTGCCATAGAGTCTTTACGGATAATTGGCCAGGTAAATCTTTCGTCTGTACACGCGTCAAATACATATAAAGCGAAACATCCGAAGCTGTTTAAGGGTTTAGGTAAGACTGACTGTGAATACAAAATCAAACTTGACGGCAATGCACAGCCCCATTCCCTTTCGGTGCCCCGCAGAGTCTCTTTCCCATTAATGAATAAGGTTAAAACAGAATTACAGAGAATGCAAGATATAGGGGTAATTTCAAAAGTAGACCAGCCTACAGAGTGGTGCTCTGGTATGGTCGCCGCCCCAAAGCTAACAGTGATCAGATCCGAATTTGCGTGGATCTCACCAAATTAAATGAGAGTGTCATGAGGGAAAAACACCCACTTCCTACTGTAGAAGAGTCTCTGTCGAAGCTAGCGGGTGGGCGTTATTTTATCAAATTGGATGCTAATAGCGGGTTTTGGCAAATCAATCTGGCTCCAGAATCACGACTTCTTACCACGTTTATCTATCCGTTTGGTAGGTTTTGTTTTAACCAACTGCCTATAGGTATTTCCTCTGCAAGTGAGTACTTTCAAAAGAAAATGTCACTTTTACTAGAAAACATCCCGGGGGTAGTCTGCCAAGCTGATGATTGTCTGATATCTGGGGAAACACTTGAACAGCACGACGAGCGTTTGATGCAGGTGTTAGGAAGGCTGGAATCAGCTGGTATCATGCTGAATGAAAGTAAGTGTGTGTTTGCGCAGCGATCTTTGAACTTTCTAGGTCACATGATAGATGAAGAAGGTTTAAGGCCGTGTCCTGAAAAATGCCGTGCTATCACAGAAATGGCAACCCCGCAAAATACTTCTGACATAAGAAGATTCTTGGGTATGGTTAATCAACTAGCCAAATTCTCAAAGGCCATTGCAGAGAAAAGCAAACCTTTACGTGAATTGCTTAAAAAGCAAAATGTTTGGTCATGGGGACCGATGCAAGAATCTGCTTTTAATGCAGTTAAGCAGGAAATCAGCTCAGACACGGTGCTGGCCCACTATGATCCCAATAAGGAAAGCTTAATTTCAGCCGATAGTTCTTCCTTTGGCCTTGGAGGCCTGCTTCGACAGAAGCACGGCGAAACTTGGAAGCCTGTAGCGTTTGCCTCTCGTTCTCTTAGTGACACTGAATGCAGGTATGCTCAGATAGAGAAAGAAGCACTGGCCGTGACCTGGGCATGCGAAAAATTTGCAAACTATTTGATAGGCACGTCGTTTCACATTGAAACAAACCATGCCCCTAGTTCCCCTTCTTAGTAGCAAAGATTTGTCTGATATTCCGCCTAGAGTACAGCGTTTCAGAATGCGCTTGATGAGATTTCAGTACACTATATCGCATACGTCTGGGAAAAACCTTTATTCAGCCGATACCCTTAGTCGGGCCCCTTTGAGTCATACAGAAGAATCTTATTTAGATCTGCAACTACAAACTCAGGCATTTGTTGATACGGTGATAAGCGGGTCTACCGGCTTCCCACTCAAGGTTAGACCAGGTCAAGTATCACTATGACTCAGATCCAATATGCTCTAGTATTTTGAAATATTGCAGGAAAGGCTGGCCTGAAAAATCGGCATTAAATGAAACTTTGCAGCCTTACTGGGCGTTTAGGGGTGAGTTTACGGTACAGGAGGGTCTCTTACTCAAGGGAATTAGATTAGTTATCCCTGAGATTTTACATGGGGAAATTTTAGAGAAAATTCACGAAGGGCACCAAGGAATTGTAAAATGTAGGGAGCGTGCAACGTCGTCAGTTTGGTGGCTGGGTTTAAGCACACAGCTTGAAAACATGGTAAAATCATGTCAAAAATGTATAGAACAATTAAAAGATCATGCTGAGCCGTTAAAGCCAATAGAGTTCCCCACACGCCCGTGGCAGAGAATAGGAGCAGGCTTATTTCAGCTTAATGGCGCTAATTATCTGCTAGTCGTGGACTACCTTTCCAGATACGTAGAAATAGCTAAACTGTACAGCCAAACGTCAGGTTCAATTATAAACCATCTAAAATCAATTATGGCGCGTCACGGTATTTGCGAGTACTTCCATTCAGATGGTGGTGCATATTTCACATCTAGTGCCTTTAAAGAATTTGCAGTGCAGTATGGTTTCGACATTGTTATAAGTAGTCCAAAAATGGCTCAAAGTAACGGGATGATTGAACGCCATGTAGGTACAATAAAGGACATGCTTAAGAAAGCTGACGATCCGTATCTTGCTTTGCTAACATACAGGACAACACCGCTCCATAATGGATTTAGTCCGGCAGAGCTCCTAATGGGCCGTAAGTTAAGAACGGCGTTACCAGTTCAGCCGAAACTGCTTGACCCTAAGTGGCCTGACCTGAGGAAAGTCGCATCGCGCGAGAAAAATATCAAACACAAACAAAAACAATATTACGACAGACGGCATCGCGCGCGATCATTGCTGCCTCTCCGCACAAATCAGAATGTTTGGGTGAAAGATCAAAGGAAGACAGGTATTGTACAATCTAAAAGCAAATTTCCGCGATCGTATCATGTACAGACTGACCAAGGTATTATAAGACGCAACAGGCGGCTTTTATCGGCACTGCCCGAAGAAAATAAATCTGATACCAATGGCCAAAACCAAGGATGCTTTGAGACAGCCCCAAAATCACCTGTTAAATCGTGCGATAATTCAGAGAAAAACGCTGAAAACCGTGAGAATTCTCAGGACACTGGAGGTTATGTTACCAAATCTGGAAGATGCGTAAAGCCTTCAGACAGACTGACCTATTGATTAATTGCTTTATCAGCAGGTGAACTTGCTTGAATATGTTTATAGTACATGCCTTGGAACGTTATCAGGACATGGTTAATAAAAACCCAGCATAAACATTACGAGCATTTATCAAGGAACTCTGCTTAGCCGGAAAGGGAGATGATGTGTTATTGACACTGACAGCCACTGGCTCTGGCATCTTGAGAAACATTTAGTTTTATCTTTTCCCACGCATATAACTGAGACCACCAGGAAGGCCGGCTGACCATGCCTCTGAGATACTTTTAGAACTCGCTTATGTTCTGGACGCCTTGCCGTATATATGTTTAACTTGTAAATAAAACATATATCACAAACTATAGTTCCGTATTATTGAACCCATCTATTACTAATAAATAGTAATAGTAGTAACATTACATATACTAAATAGATTCTGATTGCTAATATATCTGTTTGATTTATGAAATAATGATAATATATCAAAGAAAACGACTTGCATGAAAATTAATCTAAGACAGCGTTATAGTTAGGGGCTAGGTCCAAGAATGTCAGTGTATAGAAGAATCAGATTTTCTTGTCGGTAAAACTGTAGGTGTTCCGCGGACAAAATGACACGATATGTATACTGAATAGTTTCTGGCGGTCTATTATATCTCATTGATTCATAAAATTCTGAAAAAAAAAAAAACTGTAATAGGGAACAACTTATATGACCTTTTTTTTTTTTTTTTTTTTTTTTGAAGAAAAATTTATAAAGGAATGGTTAGGACCTAGTATGTCAGTGTATATGAACATCAGGTTTTCTTGTCGGTAATTCTAATAGTGAAGCTGTTCCTGCCGACAAGAGCGTGATATTTGATAAATCTGAAGAAAATCCTTTGGCTAAGTCTAAAAATATTTTTGTCTAAACCACGTTTTGGAAAATAAATCAAAGAATAGTTTATAAGAAACTGTTTTCCATTTCTCATAAGATGTAATTTGCCAGCCATTTTACTAGAACACAATTCGGAGTATCTTGTCTGTTTAGAAAATTTAATAAGATAAGAAGAAAAAATAATATGTTTTATAGATCTACATACTGTAATTTTATAATGTACTGAATAAAAATAAAACAAATATATATAGTGGGGAAATCTGAGCATGTTATCAAACATATGACAATTGGTCCACCACCTGATGAGACTTGCAGAGGATTCGAAGTACGTTTCTTTTGTGTAAAATGTGACAAGTCAACAGTTGTTCAACTACTTTTTTGTTGCGTTTAATTTAATTTGACAAAATGAGAGACAGCTAAATCCCGTCTCTAAATATCAAAGTTAAAATTACCGACAAGAAACATTCAAATTACCGGCAAGAAAATGTGAGTAAAATGTGAGCTTGTTCTCTTGTCGGTAAGTCGGGAACTTAGTCTTAGTTTTCTGATCTGTGGTGTGTTCATTGTTTCCAAAGGCAATCTTTTTGACGTTTATTCAATAGAATAAACGTCAAAAAGATTGCCTTTGGAAACAAAAAACACACTACGGATTAGAAAACGGGAGTCTCGGTTTTATTGAGACTCTTCATAAGCAGTAATGAAATTTGCAACACTGCTTACGCCCTCTAGAGTATACATGAGCAGAACTCCACTTTCAAATATACCACAATGTGCCTAATGATCCCAAAGGAAATGAAATATAATCTGCACTGTGGTAAAGTATGGGGAGACATTCTACCTCCGCCACACGGCACTAATACCAGCTGCAGTATAGTAAAATAAACGTCAAAAAAATTGCCTTTGGAAACAAAAAAACACACTACGGATTAGTAATCGGGGGTCTCGGTTTTATTGAGACTCTTCATAAGCACTAATGAAGTTTGCAACACTGCTTACGCCCTCTAGCGTATACATGAGCAGAACTCCACGTTCAAATATACCACAATGGGTCTAATGATCCCAAAGGAAATGAAATATAATCTGCACTATGGTAAAGAAGTCTGATTGCATTTTGACTATGCATGTCATTTAAATGCATCAGTCTCGTCTCAAAGATAAGATAAATTTCCTAAAATATACTTAGAAACATTAAAATATTATATATATATATATATATATATATATATATATATATATATATATATATAAAAAAAAACTTCTTGTCGGCCCATGTCAGTGATAGCTCAAACTGGATATACCATTAGCCCGTTAAATCTCTTGTCGGTAAATACGGTTAATACCTTCTTCCTACAAACCTCCATTCAATTAATTAAAAGTGGGTTCTAAGATAAGAAAGTTATCAAAAGCATACTTTTGAACATTAATATATACACAAAAAATAGCAGAAGAGTATCTTGTCACCATAGAATATCTCTTGTCGGTAAATGCGGTTAAACATCTGAAGAAGAAGTGTTCCCTTTTCCTTCCAAAATCCTTTAAATTTCAACAAAAGGGATTTCTACTTCAAGACAAAATGGGTTTCTGGCAAGAAAAGCATCTAAAACATACTTTTAAAACAATAATTTACTCGAAGAAAATACAAGAAAGCTTCTTCTCACCTTAAATATCTCTTGTCGGTAAATGCAGTTAATCTTCTGAAGATATAGTGTTCCCCTTTTCCTTCAAACTCCTTTAAAATTTTACAAAAGGGAGTTTCTTTGACAGAAACGTATCAAAAACGTATTTTGACACAATAATATACTCGAAGACATTGAAAGAAAGTTTCTTGTCACCATAAAACTTCTCTTGTCACCTCTTGTCACTTCTTGTCGGCTCTTGTCACCTCTTACCGGTTCTTGTCGGCAAATAGGGAGACCCATACTAGTTCTTCGTTAACGACCCAGATCAAACGCCTGATCCCGCAGTCCGATCTAGGTCCACAGTGCCCGCCAAGACCCGTCCGTCCAGACCCGTGTCATGCTATGCACACCTTGCAGCACAATCAGAATCTGCACTGTTCCGAATACAGAATGCAAACACTTCACATCCCAGATAGGTAGCAAACAGGGTGGTCCCTGATCAGACGCCGTTTCCGCAGCGTTCGATCTAGGTCAACGCTGTGGGCCAAGTCCAGATCATGCCATGTACAGCAGGCGGCATAATCGGGGTCTGCACTGTTCCAAATTAGATTAAAATATATTTCTACTTGCAAAAAATTCACATCCCAGATGAGTGGCAAACAAAATATTCTTTACATTCTACGTATGCATTCATATGACAACCTCAAAATATTTAATTTTTGGTAAAAACATGTTTTCTACTATATATGAGCCTTAGCATTCGAATAAATAAATAAATAAATATATATATATATATATTAGCCTCAAAATAGCTAAGAAATGAAACTTGCATTACCAGTCTCGCAAATACGATGCTGCCAACAGTCGCAGGCATCACAACTTACGGCATGCTTACGTCTACCAACAACCTTACTACATGCAATGCAAAGATCAGATATTTTGATTTTATTTAAAGCCTTTGATACTCGTGAAGAGAACTCAAAGATGAATGGTGCTTAGAGGATTCTGAACTTCTTATACATATATCCAGTAATCGGCAGGTAAAAAAGAAAATACACAAAAGATAATTGCCCTTAAAAGTTTTTGCTTGTCATTAGGTCCCGTCAAAACAAAAACAACAGCTTGTCGAGAAAATAAAAGGAATTAAAAACAGTCTTCGATTGAGGACAAGATTAAAGAACCTGTATCGATAATCGTTTTTCACACCTACGTAATATTAATCGGTACATCTTTAACTGTATCAACTGAGGATTCATCAAAATAATGATAAACAAATTACTTGAATCGTATCGACAATTGTTTTTCACACCCACATAAGCGGTGCATGTTCAACTAACGTGTCAAATAATGGGTGCACCATAATAATGAGTGACAAAACCTACCTACCTACCTACCTGCCTGTATGTCTGTCTGTCTGATTGTCCGTTCGTCCATCCAGTGTCTTTTTTTTACAAGGTGTGAGTTTATCAAACTAGGTACGAGTTGACCAAACCAGGTACGAGTTGACTTGTGGGGTACGAGTTTACCAAACAACGGGTACGAGTTGACCAAAAATGGATACGAGTTGACTAAGGCACGAGTTGACTTAGATACGAGTTGACCAGTGACCTATAGAGCTAATCGACTCGTACTCCCTATTTTGTGTCGTTGTCTTGCGAAAGGTTTCAACTGAGATTTATTTTATTGTTGCGCAGTTAGCTATAAATGCATTAACCCAAACATGAAATAAGTATATAGATCTGTACAGAAATCTGAAAATTCAATACGTTTTTCGATGATTGTACCTGAGCGTTGTCGCTTATCATGTCGATTTGTTTTTGTTGAGGTTTTATACGGCCCAATCACCCAGGCAGAGGGATCCATGTCGAGCGCAGTCAGTTTACCTAACCACACTTTTACTGGACAGGCTTATTCCTCTAAGTCGTTAACCAGTGTTATGCACATAAAAACTTACAATTGCCCTTCTTGAATCCGCAGAAGGGAGAGAATGAACGTAGAACATATTTCATGATCTGTCTCCACAGAAGAATATTGCCGGCCCAGCAGGGTCGAACCCGCAACCTCCTGATCACCAGTCGGATGCACATCCCAGCCACCAAGGCCTGCAAATCCAGATAAATGCTCCAGGAAAAAAATGCTTGTAAAATAAAAAATTTGTAAAAATAATTGAGATGTTTGTTGTTAAGTAACAGATAATGTTTAATGGCAGATAATCCTCAGTGATTAAGGGAGTGTCAAAGAAAAGAAGACCGAATGTCAAATCAGACATAAAAAAACTCACAATATTTTTTTTTTTTTTTTTTTTGTGCCAGAACTTAATCCAAATGATTTAGACTGTGGCTGGAGATACAAGTCCATTTCTCAAGCCATGTAGGAGCGAGTTCGATAACTTACTGGAGTCAACCACCAGATTAGGAATAATAATACTACCTTATCCTTCACAGGCACAGAACGTCAAAAGGGCCAATTAAAATAAAAAAGGAATCGAAACAGTTCCTCGACACGGATTTTGGAGACAGTCCCCTGACAGATGTGAAGACAGTTCCCCGACACTTTTTGAAGACAGTTCCCAACATTTTTGTTCAGTCAAATGACCTGTGACTGATAATTATACTTTTATAATTAGTAATTATGGGTCCACAGACGTTTTTGAAGACAGTTCACCGACAGATGTTTTACATTCCATTTATACACCTGAGACAAAAGCGTAAGAAATACATGCAAGTCTAATGATCCACATCATGAGAAAATCATGCAAACAACAAAGGCGCAAATCAGTCTGCGCATCCGCACAGTCTGACCAGCGCCTTTTTTGTTCGCTGCTTGGATAGTATAATTATTTAAGACTGAACTATATTAATGGATAATGTACGTGACTTCATTTTCAATCCCCTTTTTATTGCGAAATAAAGATTTTAGCTGTTTTATAGTCCTGACATCACATCTACTAAGTCGAATCCTGGAACATAAAAGGTCTCTGTCAGTCACAGGCACAAATAATCCAATCACAGTCCATCACTTATCTATAATTATCCTTAAATAATTACCCATAATTACCAAATATAATTATCAGTTACAGGTCATTTGACTTTGAACAAAAGTGTCGGGGAACTATCTTCAAATCTTTCAGGGAACTGTCTCCAAAAGCCGTGTCAGGGAACTGTCTTGTTCCCTAAAAAAGCACATTTGCATAGGGTTATAACATCATTTCTATCACCGGATATGACATTCTTTCGTGGAGATTGATCATGAAATATTTTCTACGGTCATTCTCTCCCTTCCGCTGATTCAAGAAGGGCAGTTGTCAGTTTCTGGCGAAAGAATGTGCACAATACTGGTTAACCGCTTGGAGGACTAAGCCTGCCCAGTAAACGTGTGGTTAGGTAAACTGACCACGCTCGACATGACCCCATTGGGTTGACTGGGCCGTAAAACCTCAACACAACAACAAATCACCGGATATGTCACAACACTTGTAAGATCAAACAGGATTTAGTTGACCATTTGTAAACTGTCATGCCGGCTATGAACAAGTTCATAACACAATAGTTTGATCAGATTAAAGCGTCACATATTTTGCCGTCAGGTACATAACAAAACATAATGTTTCACCAGATAAAAGTAAAAATCAAAGGACTTTTGTAAATCGCCTGCATTCAGATTTGTAAACTCTCACACACCACTTTTTACCTTTCACCATTATCATACATGCCATAAGCTGTGGACTAAAATCTGTGAGATAAGGCAAAATTTTAAGGGAGATTTGACAAAATTCTGTGAGATTTTCTTAATGTCACTTTGTATCTCCCCAAAATATAGTCTAAAGTATTTTTTTTTTTTTTTCATGTAAGAAGCTTGTGGAAACTACAACAGTATGTGATTTATGTTTATTTCTTCATAAAGTCTGTTGTAAAATGGTCTAAAAATTCTGTGAGATTTGAGTTTTTTATGGGAATCGCCTTCCAGATGGGCCAAATATTGTGAGATTTTATCTCACAGTGTGAGATATGGCATGTATGCATTATTTTGCATCCAAAGGAACCAGAGCATTTATGTGGGTCACATCGTAGACACTAAACAAAGTCATTTTCTCTAACCAGAGACAGTTTGAGCTAACTTTAGTTGACCATTAGTGATAGTAGTTCAAGGTCGAACTCGACCTAGGCTAGAGACATGAGTCCCTATTCCTTATTCTAGCCTATATAGACTAGAGGTATGGGTCCGTACCACTAGCCACTCCCTGGAGGTTTGGCTAGGAATACGGCATTGTCAGACCTTCGGAAAAGCAAAGCAAAGTAAGAAATACAGTAGATATTAATACCAGTTTAGGTCTTGGCTGTCAATTTGTTGAGGCCTTGAAAACTTTTAAATGAAAACAAATATAACCAGCAAAAAAACAGTATGGCCGATTCTCACATTTCCATTCTATCTCATATCTCAGTGCCCCTTCAATTTGGGATAATCACAATACACAACTTTCTAAAGTGATGCCACATTGAAATTTATGAAAACTAAATTTAATAAGAATAGATTTTGAACAAAATAATGTTATTCACAATTTTATGCATGAAAAATGATTTTTTTATCATAAAATGCTTTTTTTACGAGTACCCCCCAAAAAAGATCTCAAACCAATTATAACAGATGAAAAAATTCTAATCATCAATGCCTGAATCGACCCCGGACCGCTTGCGTGACAGGCCAACTCTCTTCCATGTCGCTATAAAAGCCGGCTTGTACTGCAAGGCAGTACAAGTGTATCATATACCTATCACTACTACCTATTCCCCCTCCATTTTTAAGATTCGTCCCCGAATCTCAAATTGAGCAACCACTCAATACCAGGCCACCAAGCTATTGGGTCACCAAGCCCATCAAATGGGGTTATTTACGTTGGGCCCCAAATGTAACAAGTGAAAAAAAGTCTAATCACCAATGTCGCGACCGGTGATCGAACCCCGGGCCGTCGGTGTAACAGGCCAGCACTCTACCACGTCGCTATAAAAGCCGGCTTGTACCGCAAGGCAGTACAAGTGTTTCATATACCTGTCTCTTCTACACAATGACAATAATCTCAATAAAAATTAAAGATATTGGTCATTGCAAAACAATGATATTCCAAACATAATGTCCAACTAGTTTAATATATGCACTGGATATTTTGAGTGCCTTAAGAAAAAAAAAAAAAAAAAAAAAAAACAGTTTGAGAGAATGGAGTTATGGGTACTTGCTAAAAATCATCCATAATTTTGGGATGTTGTGATCTTTGTGGTTCTGATTTACATTTGCATTTATCTTGTTGTTTTGATAGATATTTAGTTAAGTGCCTTTATAAAAATCTGTCAAACATGAATCATGCAAAATGTTTTACTAGCTTAGCTGCTCAACAATAGGGGCATTGAGATATGGGTTTCCAGCATAATTGTTTACTGCAGAAAACAAGTATCCAAAAAGTTGCTTTTGAACCTCAATCTGCCTGCGTGATTTCATCCATTAATTACCTTAAGTTGTTTTGTTGAGCTGGTTTTGATGTTTTCGTAATCTGTTTCGGCGTCCATTGGTTTCTAGAGTTTTGAAGTTATGCCTTTAATGTACTAACAACATTAATTCAGGTGTGAAAAACTGTCTTCAGGAGAGTAACAGTACTAAGCTGTAAGCCACAAAATAGAAAAGTTAACTGCATAATAGAAAACAATGAGTAGTGTCTTTTTAGGATGCATCAAGCGACTTATATTTGCTTAAAAAATAAAAAATTATGTTTTTTAGGGTATGAAACATGTTAGTAAAAAATAGATAGGGTAGTTAGGGTTTCTTTTTTTCAATGTTTTCTTTCTTTTACATTTTTTTAATGAAGAATAATACCACAATAACCAAATATATTTGAACTTGGCACATAATTCACATAAACTTTTACCAAATCTGTTTGACTCTCCTTAGATGTTTCTAAAAGTACTGATAGAATGGCAAACAGTGTTACTGAGTAGACCTCATTTAGGACTGTTTGCTCAGCCTTCTTTGTCCAAATGTTTAGCATAAATATCTTGTATCAGTACTGCCTATTGTTTTTTGGGGTTTTTTTTGAGAAAACATGAAAAAAGTTGCTAGGTTTCACCAGAATATAGGTAGGGTTACCCTAAGTACACATATTTTTTTTTTATAATTTAACTGATTTATTTAAACTGATCAATTTTCACATTCCACATTAAAAAATGGCCAAGGTTCAGCCACTTAGAAGAGCTGGGGTATGGCTCTTGCACTAAAGATTGTTTTAGAGTAATGCTTGTGTGAGGGAACAGCAAAGGGTTGGGCCAGACTGCACATATGCACAGGCTTGTCCAAACCTCCACAGTTTGCATAACGCTGCAAGCATTGTTTTGCTTGATGTTACCCATTTATTACTGACCTGATATTGAAGGGAATTTCTAAAATGGTACAACACTCAGTCAAATGACACCGAGTCAACCAATCCTTGCACAACTGACTCTACATGCAGTACCATTGATTATAAATGAGGAAGAATTCATTTAGTATGCACATGAGAAGGCTTAAAGTTCATGAGCTTCATATATCCTGAGGCAAGGGTGTGGAATTGTCAAATTTTATTCCTTATCCATGGACAAGTAAATGGTCAAACAGAACTTGTCCAACCAAGATTTACTTGCCTGAAAATTGACATTTTTTCTTGTTTCACGAAGAAAACATATGTTGTGGTACTCATTAGAAGCACCTCACAAAGGCGCTTCTAATGAGTACCCACAACATATGTTGGATTTGAGAAATAAAAAAAATATATATCTTATATCCTGGATTCTCTTTTCAGCTAGAGCTATGAAGTCTTTGTCCCCAGACAAGTAAATTGAAATTACTTACTTGTCCTCAGGGAAATGGGACAAGTTGGACAAGTCGGGCGTGGTATTTTCACAGCTCTGCCTGAGGCAATCATCTACTCATTTGGAGGAGGAACACCTTCACACAGCTATTGAATTTATACTGATAACTTAAAATGCCATATTCCTTATCATAACCCAGTTATATGTATTTACCCCTATCTCTAGCCAGTATGTCTAGGAATACAGACCCATATTACCAGCCAAACCACACAGGTTTGGGTAGTGGCACGGACCTGTATCTCTAGCCTGTATAGTATATAGGCTAGGACTATGGATCCATATTTCTAGCCTACATGGCTAGCGATGAGGAACCATATTCCTAGCCACTGTTTTGAGAAGCTCACATCATCTCTCATGCAGGTTGACTGGTTTAACTGAACTGAGGAAAGAGTACCAGAGATGGGATCCATTGTGTGGGTTCCAGTGGCATTTGCTGTATCAGCAGGATTTCTCTATCTTCTCTCTGTCAATCTGCCTGAACACACAGGAACAGACAGGTAAAATCTTAGCTCTAAATACATGTATTGGAAAGATACTTTATTTTTTTTTCTTTGCAAACAAAAACACAGCTTTTTACACTTAAAAAGAATTGATACTTTCTTACATCTCCATGAAAGCATATGTTGTGGGTACTCAGTGGAATCTCCAAGGAATCATAGCCTTAGTTAAGGGGCTTTTTTCAGTCCAAAAGTATTTATATTTTTCTTATTTCTCCACGAAAACATATGTTGTGGGTACTCATTAGAAGCGCCTCAATGAGGCGCTTCTGATGAGTACCCACATCTGTTTTTGTGGAAAAAAATAAGAAAGATATTAACCTGATACCCACTCTTATCTAGACCTATGAAGGTGATTCCATTTATTACCTACAACCTATATTTTCATGGAGAAATAAAGAAATGATTTATGTGGTTTAGAACTTTGCTGGAGGAAAGGTAAAAATTTTAACATTTTCCTGTGTAAATTACTGAAATCACAGCATCTCTGGTCATGTTTGTTTGTGTTGAGGTTTTACAGACCAGTCAACCCAATGGGATCATGTCAAGCGCGGTCAGTTTACCTAACCACACTTTTACTGGGCAGGCTTAGTCCTCTAAGCAGTTAACCAGTATTGTGCACATTCTTTTGCCAGAAACTGACAACTGTCCTTCTTGAATCAATGGAAGGGAAAGAATGGCCGTAGAAAATATTTCATGATCAAATCTCCATGAAAGAATGTTGCCGACGTCGGCGGGGGTCGATCCCGCGACCTCCTGGTCTCCAGTTGGAAGCGCGTCCAACTGAGCCGCCGAGGCCGACCTCTGGTCATGTAAGAAAAGTAAAAATTTTAAGAAATTTCCAACTCTTTGTAGTATCTGCATTCAATTATTTTGTCTTCATTTTTATGGCACCAGATAAGCAGCATAATGCATGTTTAAATTTGGTCATTATTTGTTTTAACCATTACCACTCTCTGGGCTAATTCAGCAGATGACAAATTGATGATATTTTTCTTATTTTTCCCAGAAAACAGGATTTGACATTTCATGCAAAACTGTCTCCATTTGGAGACAGTTTGCATGAAATTTCAAAACCTGCTTTCTGGGAAAAATAAGAAAAATATTTCAAAATGCCGTCTACTGAAAATTTTACCCAGAGTGCTAAGTTTTGATATGTTTACAGATCGGCGTTGAAGTTTCCCACCAATTTGGAAGAGCTCACGGCCTTAGCTACGCTACTGAAGGACTACAAGTCCAGCAACTTTGAGTACATTCTTGTCCTCTACTGCACTGCCTACCTCTTTAAACAGACTTTTGCAATTCCTGGATCCTTCTTTATGGTAAATTACTGTCAGAAAGTTTAATGAGTTCTATAGCTACAGTAATATTCCATAGCTCTGGATAAGGCACTATTTACAAATAAAAAGTACTATGTATACTATTTTTTGTAGTTCTCCACAAAAACATGTTTTGTGGGCAATCATTAGAAGCGCCCCACTAAAGCACTTTTAATGAGTACCCACAACATATGTTTTCATGGACAAATAAGAAAATAAAAATATGTGGATACCCCCTCTTACCTGGAGCTATGTATTCCGAAAAACTGAAAAAGAAAAATTAATGAGACCTAAATATATTAATTTGCTTCACCATGTAAACAAACAGAAGTAACCAGTTTTGCAAAGGCAGGCAATTTTATTGCCTTCTTTTGCAGAATTAATTACTTCTTGAAGAGAATTCTGCATGTTTTTCTTTTATCTTTACGAAATAGGTATTTTTTAAATTAATTAATTAGAATAAACACTAAGTAAAATGCCGTGTGCTACAATTTAGCCTGGCACGTTTAAGGGTTAATAAGTCCTCTGAAAACCACTCAGAGACTTTGTTGTTTGGATGTTAGAAAATGTTAGAATGTTAGCTCTGTTATAATTTCAGAACTTGTTAGGTGGGGCATTATTTGGAACCTGGAAATCATTTCCACTGGCATGCTTTCTGACTGCTACAGGTGCGACATGTTGTTACCTTCTGTCCAAGTTCTTTGGCAAATCCTACATTGTACATTTCTTCCCAGAAAAAGTGAAGTTTATGCAACAGAAGGTAAGTTATGAGTCCCTCCATTGGGAGCAAATTCTTTCTTTTTAGAGTAGTCCCCCTTGAGAATGGAGGCAAATACTTTCAAGTCAACGCAATTTCCATGGAAGGTTTTATTCACCTTAACCGTTTTCCTGCTGAAACTGGATATGTCCTGCCTTTGCAAACAGTGCAGATCAGTTGGCTTCTGAAGAAGCCAACTGATCTAGATCTACACTGTTTGCTATTAAGTACATGTATGTGAATTTGTATCAGCAATCTGGTTCAAGTGATCTGATTGGCTGAAAATTGGAAGTGGGCATGGCAGTCTAATTTATTCAGCAGGACAAGGGTTAAGCATTTACAGTGAAGTCATATGGGCCACACCATGTGAAAACCTGTCTTCGGGCATATGCTGCCAGCGATGGCCCAGATCAGCCTGCGCATTTGCGCAGTCTGATCAGGACACTGTTTGCTGTCAGAATCATTGGATGCTACAGAATGTATGAATGGAGAGCAAAGGCCTAGGTGATACTTTGCACGTGCAGGATGATCTTAATCTGTGCATTTTGTGCTTGTTTGAAGGCTCTTTTTCACTTGACACAGCCCATATAAACTTGCATAGAGAGAAGCAGTGCTGTAGACCAACTTATTTATCCATTCAGTCTAGTTGGAGCATGCGTTCTTATGGCAACATAACCATTTTCTGACTATTGGAAAGTTTAGGTAGTGAACAGCTTGTGAAAATAATGCCCCGAATGTGCTGAATGGCTGGTAATCTGAAAATGGGTGTTCATATATGGTATATTTATTCCTGCAATTTTTGGAAAAAGTCTGTGATCACGATATCTTTGCTTTGTACATCCCCGTGTCTGTGTATTCATGCATGTATAATTAATGTTGTCTCCTCCTAGACGGCTAGGGTTACAAACTTGAAAGTGTGGCATGTCTTTAGAATGCCTATATAGATGTGAAAAGTTATATAAAATTTTTGGTCTGCCCCACAAGGCTAGAGGGGTCTGGTGAGTCAGAATTACAGTTTTTCCTACCTGTTTCATGTAGCCTGTCAGTTGACACGGCATTGACAGTAGAACAAGTATTCACTTAAGATTTTGCCCAGGATTGGGTAAGGCTGAGTCAGATGAGTTAGAGGATGAGTTAAGGGAGGGTCAAAATTAAACTCTTTTGGAGCAAAGTCATGCAGCCAGGGGTGAGAATTTTCAGCGGATTAGCTGAATTCAGCAGTTTTGATGATTTTTTAGAAAAATAAAATGTTCTGATCATGACACAAGCTTTTGAAATATGGTATTTTTGTGGGGGTATGGACATTTTCAGCAGTTTTGTTGAATTATCATTCCCACCCCTGTGTAGCAGATAAAGATACAGATATAGAATACAAAAAATGTATTTATTTAGTCATATATACATTAATGTGGCAACATAAGCCCTGTACAGATTTTACCATAGCTCCAGATAAAAGGGGGTATCCACATGATATTTTTTCTTATTTCTCCACGAAAACATATCTTATGGATACTTATTATTAGAAGGGCCTTGGAGAGGGACTTCTAATGAGTACCAACAATGTATGTTTTCATGGTGAAATAAGGAAAATACCAATTCTTTTCTGTTGAAAAAATTGCCTTATCTGGAGCTATGTTACAACAAACAAAGGTAAGTCAACACACAAGCATATTAACCAAACAAGAGAAACATCATAGACAGAGTTATGAAATCAAATGGCATGAAGATGTAGAACTAGTACACTACAGCAGGCCTCGGTGGCTCAGATGCGCATCAGACTGGTGGTCAGGAGGTTAAATTCCCCCCGGATCCCGTAACATTCTTTCATGGAGATTGATCTTGAAATATTTTCTATGGTCATTCTCTCAGCTGTTTCAAGAAGGGCAGTTTCTGGGGAAAGAATGTGCACAGGTACTAGTTAACCGCTTAGAGAACTAAGCCTGCCCAGGAAAAAGTGTGGTTAGGTAAGCTGACCCTGCTCGACATCATCCTAATGGATTGACTGGGATGTAAAACCTCAACACAAACAAAAAAGCATCCTCGGTAACCCAGGTATGATCCATTACGTTACACTTCATTCATCACCCCTGGGACAAATGACTGACGAAACATCGTTTTCTATGAATATTCATAACATCGGGGAATACCTCAATAGCTAATCAAAATGTCGCAAACATAGCGCTACTCTCTTCTGCGGAAGATTCATTTGTTCTTCTTCCATTACTAAAAATAACTCAGGAAAACCCAATAAACGTTTTAGTCGGCAATTAATACCATGCCTGGATTGCAACAAACGATATTAATTCGATATTCGCAAAATAAACATAGAACGATGACGTTATTTGCGGAGTACGCCAGATAAAAATAGATTAAAAATTTCTCATGGAAATACTGAGATCACCAATCAGATGCCCTCATTAATAATTCATGAGGACGAAGAAACGTAAGCGAGTTGTCCCATGGGTGATGAATGAAGTGTAACGTAATGTATCACACCTGGGTTACCGAGGATGACAAAAAAGTAGTACACTAAAATTGTTGGGCCTTGGGTGCCAGTGAGTGGTTGGTGCTAGGCAAGGGATTGGGGATAGTGGGGGTGACAGTCAGAATTACATTTTGTCAGAATATGGTCATGTTGCATATCAAATTGAATGCCATGAAGAATTAAACAAGATCACTAAAAGTTTTTCTCTGGGATAGTTGGGGCAGGGGTGGGGGTGTGACTTTGGGATGGGGTCAAGTTCATACCGCAACAGAAAATGGTGATAGCTTGGAAGACTTAGGCATGCAAATTTCTGTTTGTTCATTCATCCATGTACTTACAGCCATCCTAGCATCCACCCTCATGTCCACCCTAAATGAAATCTACAACATGTAAAACTTTACATTTAGTTTCACCGATGGTTTCATCTCAGTGAACTAAACAAGGATGACAACTCTCACTCTTCTGGTGCTTGTCACATTTTAGTACACAGGTCGAGGGTTGATGGCAAGACTGTAGCAAGTCAGATGGTTGTTTTTCCCAATACATGAAGGTGTTGTGAAGATTACAACATTTCTTCCTGTAAACAATGGAAATTTAGGTGCCATTGCTCGTATGAGCAATGGCACCTAAATTTGCATTGTTTACAAAGGGTCAAAGTTGCCCCTAAACAAGGGTTTCAAAAATATGTTTGAGTTACTTCAGTCTTGCGCTCAACCCTCGAGGTGTGACATAAATGTCAACAAAGTTTTTTTAATTTTAATTATTACTATTTTGTTTTATTTATCTCTGATGGTAGGACTTGGTAAATTACATCTCATGCTGTTATCATTTAGATCATTATCTAAAGCTCAAGCTTGATATTACATATCGGTATTTCTTAATCTGGAACTCCTTTCTTTTTCATTTTTCAGGTAGAAGAAAATATGGATAGTTTGTTTTTCTTCCTGTTGTTTTTGCGACTGTTTCCAATGTCACCAAATTGGTTTCTTAACATGGCGTCTCCTATACTAAATGTGCCAGTACATTTATTTTTTCCATCAGTACTTATTGGTAAGTATGCATACTTTACTTTGAAAACATCTGGTGAAATTTTACAGCGAATACAGTGGAACCTCGATAGTTCAAAGTCCAAGGGACCGAACAGTTTTGTTTGAATTATTCAGACTTTGAATAAATGAGGGTTAAAATGCACATATACATATTTAAGTCGGGACTTCAAAATGAGTTTGAAATATTGAGAATTTTGAATTATTGTAGTTTGAATTATCGAGGTTCTAGTGTATTCTAATATACTTTTTTTCTTAGAAAACAAGGCTTGACATTTGGTGTGATTTATTTGCATTGCTTTATGATACCTAGGTGCAAACTGTGTTTGTGGGTGGGGAGAGCGGGTATAATGTTTTCACGTTGCCTGTCCACATGTCCTTCCATTACATAAGGCAGTCATTACCTTGCAGGCAGGGAGGTGGGAAGACTGGTATCTAATAAGCACTGCTTATTTACACTTCAGAAAGTCTTTTTTTGTCTGGCACTTACATAGAAGAAAGTAAAATTTGCAAAGTTTGCCGTGATTTAATATAAAAACTTTTGTCATAACTATCTATGCTAAAAAAGTTATATACTATTCATTGCTTCTAAAACTATCTGATAATTATGGGGGGTGGGGGTGGGGGGAAGGGGGGGGGGTAAAAAATGGCTGCAAATTGTGCATAAATCTGAACAATAGGTAGACTGGAGGTTGATTTTCAGCAAGATCCCCTTGTTCAAGTTTTCTGAAATTGTTGTGAAACATTAATAATTATAGAAGTCATTAGATAAAAGTAAAAAAAATACTTTCTAAGCTAAAACATTCAAATAATAACTTAACTGTAGAAATTGTTTTTAAAGTCAGACCAATTTTTGTTTGTAAATTTTATTTTATGTTCGAGAGCAAAGCACAGGAACAGAAAAGACAAATGGTTTCTGATAAGATATGGTCAGTCAAATGAACTTTTTCATTTGAAATAAAACCCCAAGCAAAACCAAGTGATGCCAAAACGCCAGTAGGCTTATAACTCCAGATAAGAAGGCTATACAGATAAATATTTTGATTTCTTTATAAAATATATCTTGTGGATTCTCATAAAAAGCACCCCATTGAGGTGTTTCTAATAAGTACCCATAACGCATGTTTTCATAGAGAAATGTGGAAATACATTTGGGCCCAGTTGTTCAAAGCATCGTTAGCTTAAGGATCTCGTTAAGGGTCATTTCGTTAACTGTTTTAGCAGATTCAATATACAATATTCTGATATTTTTTGCTGAAAAAATGTGAGTAGCTTTTGCACTGCAAAAGCTACTCACATTTTTTCAGCAAAAAATTTCAGCATATTTGCGTATCACTCGATGTAAATTTTAACGAATCGTTAACTAACGACATCGTTAGCTTTGAACAACTGGGCCTTGGTTGAAAAAATATCATTATCTAGAGCTAAGAGACTTTTTTATGACCAGGTGCAGCTTAACGCTTAGCACTCTGGGTAATACTTTCAGCAGGCGACATTTTGAAATATTTTTCTTGTTTTTCATAGGAAACAGGATTTGGAGACAGTTTGCTTTGAATGTCAAATCCTGGTAAAAAAAAGAAATAAGAAAAATATCAATTTATTGTCTGCTGGATTTGTCCAGAGTGCTAAGTGTTAATGCAATCTGGGCCCAGTTGTTCAAAGCTAACGATGTCGTTAGTTAACGATTCGTTAAAATTTTAATCGAGTGATACTCAAATAGGCTGAAAGTTTTGGCTGAAAAAATGTGAGTAGCTTTTGCAGTGCAAAAGCTACTCACATTTTTTCAGCGAAAAATATCAGAATATTGTGTATTGAATCTGCTAAAACAGTTAACGAAATGACCCTTAACGAGCTCGTTAAGCTAACGACGCTTTGAACAACTGGGCCCTGGTTTACTTCTCTGCTTTCAGGTTTGATGCCATACAACTTCATTTGTGTTCAGACAGGAAGTATGCTGTCCAAAATTACCTCCCTTGACGACATCTTCACGAAAAAAGTTTTGTTTGAATTGTTTGGTATAGCAGTGGTAGCCTTGTTGCCAGGACTTCTAATCAATAAATTCAGAGAGGGTCGTATAAAAAGTAGTTGATGATCAACTTTGTTTAGGTTTTAGATTTGTCAGTTTTTAACCAGCTGCCAAGAAAATTGGATGACATTTTAACCTTAACTATTCTATGGGCAATTTCAACAGACAAAAATTGATGATATTTTTCTTATGTTTCCAGAAATTAGACCATGATATTTCATGTGAAGGAGACAATCTGCGCAAAAACTCAAAGTCTGTTTTCCAGGAAAAATAAGAAGAAAAAATCAAAATGCTGTCTACAGAAAATTTTACCCAGCATTTTAAACGTTAAATTATTTTTACTTTTCACCAAAAATTGAGCTCGATATTTATTGGGATCTCCTTGTAAGAGATCATTCTAATGCATAGTTCTAGTTAACGCACTTTTTTCAATCCAAAAATATTGATATTTTTCATATTTGTCCATGAAACATATGTTGTGGGTACTCATTAACCGAGGTGCTTCTGATGAGTACCCACAACATATGTTTTTGTGGACAAATAAGAAAAATACTGACCTGATACCCACTCTTATCTAGACCTGTGCTAATGTCTAGACATCTTTGGTGAATTTGTCATCAGCTGTTTATCACTTGCAGCAGGTCGAAGATTGCTGATGGATTACTGCGATCAGAAAATCCTTTTAGTGTTCCCGGTCATTGCAAATATACCATATTAACAATAAGTCATTCCAGGGCAAATTTTATTGATTCAGATCAAACTATAATTCTTCAAGTCTCAACACTGCATGCCATTCCACCAGGTGATCAAATGCAGTTTTTCTGGTGGTGTTTTTAGCTCACCTGAGCTATGCTCAGGATGGGCTGGCTATAGTGATCACTTTTTGTTTGTCGTTCATCCGTCCATCCGTCAACAATTTAAAACAACAACTTGTCCAAAGCCATTGAATCAGTTGTCCCTAGCAATTAGAAGCAGAACATTTAAATGGCATTTTCTCTATAAACAGTGAAGCTTGAAGGATGAATATTAGTGTATAGCATCAGGGACTCAAGGTCTACACAGTTCATTGAAATTCCTCATGGCTTCATGGATAGTCTGTGTTCTGTGATTGTGGCTGTTGGTGGACATCTTTTTTACTGTTTTACTGTTTTTCAATTTTTAGGATGAATATTGTAATGAGTTGTGTTTTCTGGATATTACGGTAAATGTCCTAAAATTTTGTACACCAAAATGTCTGACTAAATGGAATATGCAAACAGTGTAGACCCAGATCAGACTGCTCCTGAAGGAGCAGTCTGATCAGGATCTACATTGTTTGCCATTCCATTAAGTGTGTTAAGAAACAACTGCATAACGAGCAAAACTTAGGCAAACAAAGTATGGAATAAAGTGTTCGAAAGTGTAGGATGTATACGGTACATATTTGGACGAGATTTTCAAAAATCCATGCAATGTCCAGGCTCTTCTAGCATTGTCCGAGGTTTATCTTTTGGTTGACCTGTTTGAAAACCAATTCCTAATGCCGTTAGGCGTTTTTCTTGTTCAGTGATGATTATACTTTTCATCTGCTGTAGATGACAATAAGCTACATTATAATAAGAAGTCAGTCTTGGCTCCAGATAAGGCAACTTATTCAAGCAAAAATGCTGATATTATTTATTTTTACTTCTCTATGAAAACATATGTTGTCATGGAGAAATAAGCAATTTTTTTTGTATCTGGACACTCCTTAGATTTTTCTATAGAGCTATATCTTTGGAAGTGACCTTTCTGCTTGATGTGGCCCACAGAGTGGTCACCTGCAGCAGCTTATTTATCTGCTGGTACACAAAGTATATAAGGGGTATGTAGCTTTTGTCTTTTCTGCAACAATGTGCGAGTGTTTGTTTGTGTGTGTGTGTGTAAAATTTTTTTTCTGTCAAAGAATATGGGAACTATGGGACTTAGGATTTTGAAATTTGGTACAAACATTTGGTATGACTTGTATTGTGTAAGATAGAATCAGGCCTGTTGATGGAATGGTGCCGGCCAGCAATATACGTGACCCACTGGTCACTTTGTGTAGGTGATAGCTGTTATGAACAAACCTTATTTAACTCTTTGCACACTGAATTAAATCTAAAGCACTTATCACAACTACAGTACACATGTGCTCAGTAATTGAAGGGTTAGAATGTATTCAGAAAATATTTTCATAGCTCCAGATAAGGATTTGTTGTCAACCAAAAAGTTTTTGCTAGTTTCTTATTAATCTTTGCCCTCTCTTGGCTAATTCAGCAGATGACAAATTGCTGCTATTTTTCTTATTTTATCCCAGAAAACAGGATTTGACATTTCATGCAAACTGTCTCCAATGGAGACAGTTTGCATGAAATGTCAAATCCTGTTTTCTGGGAAAAATAAAAAAAACATTTTAATATGTCTTCTGCTGAAAATTTTACCCAGAGTGCTAAGTGTATCACAGCCCCAGGTGAAGGAATCTTTTTATGCCCCACCACAAAAAAGTGGCAAGGTATCATCTGATACCTTCCGAAATTTTGAGTGTCCGTCCATCAGCGCTTCATAATTTCGTGTCAGTTCCATAACTCTGATACTGTTTGAGATATTTTCACAAAACTTCACACAAATGTAAAGCACCATGAGCGGCAAGCAGAACACATGAACCATAACTCTGGTTTGCCTATTTTTGAAGTTATTGCCCTTTGAACATTTAACATAGCCATTTCTACCATGTACTCATGTCCGCTCCATAACTCTAATGCTGTTTGTGATATTTTCACAAAACTTCACACAAATATAATGCACCAAGAGATGATGTGCAGAACATATGAACCATAACTTCGGTTTGTCTACTTTTTGAGTTATTGCCCTTTGAACATTGAACATAGCCATTTCCACCATGTATTCATGTCTGCTCTGTAAGTTGAAAACCTTTTGAGATATTTTCATGAAATCACTCACAAATGTGAAGCACCATCAGAAGACCTGCAGAACACAAGAACCATAACTTTGGTTAATCTACATTTGTAGTTACAGCCCTTTGAACATTGAAAATAGCTTTTTCTACCATGTACTAGTTCACTCTGTAAGTTAGCATCTATTTCAGATATTTTTATGAAACTTCACACAAATATACAGCTCCATAACATTAAATGCAGAACTCATGAACCGTAACTCTGGTTGGCCTACTTTTGGAGTTAATGCCCTTTGAACATTGAACACAGCCATTTTTACCATGTACTTGTGTTCGCTCTGTAAGTTGAAAACTGTTTGAGATATTTTCATGAAATTTATCACAAATTTAAAGCACCATGAAAGGATATGCAGAACACAAGAACCGTAGCTCTGGTTAACCTACTTCTGGAGTTACCACCCTTTGAACATAGTAAATATTGAAAATAGCTGTTTCTACCATGTACTTATGTCAGCTCTCTAAGTCTTAAACCATTTCAGATATTTTGTGAAAAGCATCATGAGACCAGGTGCAGAACACAAGAACCATAACTCTGCTTAACCTACTTTCGGAGTTATGGCCCTTTGAACACTGAAAATAGTGATTTCTGATATATCTGTGCATGCTTTGTAACTTGAAAACAGAGATATTTTCTTGAAACATTATGTAAATGTATATCACCATGATTTGATGTACAGAACACAAGAACCATATCTCTGAATTACCTGCTTTTGGAGATATCACCCTTTAGAAATTGTAAATAGTGATCCAAGTCATCAACCTGTGCCCATTCTATAACTTGAAAATGGTTTCATAGATTTTCTTGAAGCCTTACAAAAATGTAAAGCAACATAAGATGACTTGTAGAACACAAGAACCATAAGTCTCACGTAATTACTTTTGAGTTATGGGTCTTTGAATATTGAAAATAACAGTTTTTATGATATACATGTAAACTTAACACTAATGTGATGCACCGTGAGGGGATTTGCAGAAAACAATAACTGTAAGTCTGGTTTACTTACTTTTAGAGTTATGGCCCTTTGAACATTGAAAATAGTCATCTCAGTCATATATTCATGTCAGCTTTAGTTGGGGAAAGACTAATGCACCTTCCTTTTGATTTAATTTTTGAGAGAGTTATGGCACTTGATGTAAGTGCAGTGGCAGAGCATGGTGCAGTGCTTGCAGCGCTTTTATTTACCTAAAAATACTAATAGTTTTCTTGTTTCTTCACGTAAAGATACATTGTAGTTATTCATTAGAAGTGCCCCAGTGATGCACTTTTAATGTGTACCCACAACATGTCAAGGAGAAATGAGAAAAATATTGTGTGGATCCCCACCTCCCCATCCTCTTATCTTGAGCTATGTTATTAACCCATTGTAGACTGAATGAACTCCCCCACACTGTATATTGGAAGATTCTTATTTTGATCACGGGTATGTCAGGCTATGTGATTTAGCTATTCCTAGAGAAAAATGGTTGGACTGTTTGCAAACAGTAGAGACCCTGATCAGACGCCGCATTCTGTTGTGTCTGATTTGGGGTTGCACTGTTGGCCAGTTACCTTTTTAGGGGTCTCTGGACTACAATGGGTTAACATACTTGTAGTACTCTTTGGAATCACTTCGTTAAAGGTGATTCCACTGAGAACCCATTATATGTTTTCGCTGAGAAATAAGAAATATAATTTTCTAGATGTTCCTTTTATCTGAAATATGCCTTGTAGTTTTTCTCAGAAAATGGGCATTCCAGATGAAATGTTGACTCCAGTTTTCAAAGAAATAAGAAAACATTCCTCATTTGTCCTCTGCTCAATTCTGCATCGAAAGAGTTCAAATAGGAAAGTATTTTCAGAGATTTTACTGGGCCCAGTTGTTCAAAGCATCGTTAGCTTAACAAGCTTGTTAAGGGTCATTTCGTTAACTGTTCCAGTGGATTCAATACACAATATTCTGATATTTTTTGCTGAAAAAATGTGAGTAGCTTTTGCACTGCAAAAGCTACTCACATTTTTTCAGCAAAAAATTTCAGCACATTTGCGTATCACTTGATGTAAATTTTAACGAATCGTTAACTAACGATGTCATTAGCTTTGAACAACTGGGCCCTGATTATTTGTGCAAAATTTATTTTTAGATAAATGTATGTAAAACTAGTCATTCCATTAATGTTTGTCAGTGTAATCTTTGTACCCGTTGGCAAACTGTGTTAGCAGGGTTACACGGGTATACTGTTTTCACATTGTTTAGTCTGTTTGTCCATAACATTTTGGTTTTCACCGCAACTGCTTTAGCTATCAAGAGCAACATAGGGATCATTTTCCAGCAGCTATCTTGGCATCAGCATCGACAATGTTAAGTCTGTGCATTTAGCTCCGTTTCTAAAACAGCAAGGCTTCTAGGCTAGTGAAACTTCATACACACATCCGCTATGATGCACCCTGTCCACTGCTATGGACAATTACTGAGCTTTACCTACTTTTATTGCATAAAAAGCTGTGTCGCTTTATGTTATTAACAGCCATGCATTAACCGGCGAAAAGCCGTGTAATAACAAGGCAATTCACGCACTGTTAATGCACGGCTACGCAACTTTCAATATGATTTTACTGGGCCCACAGATTTGCTGCCATTACGAGATGTGTACTGCCTGGCCCTAGAACGAGCATAGTCAGTGGCAATTACATTCTCGAGACATCGGTGAAAAGGCGAAACAAAAAAGTCCAAGAAATAACGCAAAATGTAGCAAATGTTTCCAGTTTTTATGCAATAATAGCGATCCAACATGGTTTTTCAATGCATTAACAATTGCCAGGTCCCTTGGGAGGTATTGAAAACCGCGGCCTTCAGCCTCGGTTTTCAACACCTCCCACGGGACCTGGCGAATGTTAATACCTGAAAAACCATGTTTGATCCCTATATTCAGGCTTAGCTGAACAATGTTTAGTCTATGCATTTGGCTCCTGTTCTTAAACACTACCAGTAGTCGCGACATAGCTATTTGGCGAATTTCTTTTTGTTTCAAAACTTGCACAGGAAATTTTTCATATTTTGCATAACTGTTCATATTCATGAAATGCTGCTTTTATAAAAAATAGGGGTCACAAGGTCAGTAATTTTAGAGTCATTCCCCTTAACCCTAGAAAAATTGGACAGCGCTTCTATCTGTCTGTGGCTAATAATTGCATGTCAGAAGGCACATTAAATTGTGCAGTGACTCTGGCCTAGCTAGCATGATTTTCTTGCTGCAAAAGGTCACTAAGGTCATCCAGGTGTTTGTCCTAGACATAGGAATCGCCAAAAACAGTGTTTGATATTCCTGTGGAGTCACCTGCAGCTCTCTCTAATGACTCCAGGCTAGATTCAAGAACTGCCAATGAATCCAGCAAGCTTGTCCTTTCTTCTCCAGGCCATCTAATCTCCTATCAAATTCACAAATTGTTGAGCATGAAATTCCTTGCCTCTGTCATCTCTGCCCTCAAGCTCCACATTTCTTCTGGATCGTCATCCTGTAAAGAAAAGGAAACTATTCCCTTACACCTTTTTGTTTTGTATAGACATATCACATGGGTAGGAAGCTTCCTAATCTGAGCCAGTGGCTCTGATAAGCAGATGTTATGTTATATTTGCGGATCATGTGGGGCTCAGGATACACCAGGCCAAACCAGCGCCTGAAAAAAAGCAAGTTTATTATTCGTATTATTTTGTTTAATAAACTTACCTTTTTCAAACATTGTTTTGGACTGATATATTCACAGTCGCCTGTGACCTGGAAATCCAAAATTACATCTGTTTATCAGAGCCACTGGCTTCTAATACGAAGTTTTCTAATCGTGTATCAATGACAGTGTTAAGCTTTCAGTGTGCGCACATGTCAGAAGGCACATTTTTATACCCCGCCACATATAGTGGTGGGATATTATGATATACCCTCTGGTGTCTATCCATCAGCACTTCATTTCCAGATGACTCCTCATACAGTGATTGCATTGAAACTTGGTGGACAGTTAGACCTGAGGTGGTACAGCGCATATTGTTTTGAGGTTACAGCCTATCAAATTTTGATAGAGTTATGAAGCTGTTTAACAATTTTTCGGACTTTGACTTTGTTTCCGGATAACTCCTCCTACAGTTTTCATCAGATGGCGTTGAAACTTGGTGGATAGTTAGACCATGAAGTAGTACAGTATGTGTTGTTTACTTTGACTTTGTTTACGGATAACTCCTGCTATAAGTTTTCATCTGATCGGGTTGAAACATTGTGGATAGTTAGACTATGAGGTGATGCAGGGCATATTGTTTCGAGGTTACAGTACACAACATTTTGATACAGTTATAGCTCTTTAAAGATTGTTCAAGCATGATTTTCATTTCTAGCTTACTCCTCCTATAGTTTTCATCTGATCAAGCTGTTATTTGTAAGTTGTTGGATAGAAAGAAGATGTGGAGAATTGCAAATAGGTTACAGTACGCCAAAATTTCATAGTCTTTCACAAAGTATGTCTTATGTTGCTATTTTATAGTTATAAATTAAGTCTGTATTAAACATTCCATCTGCTGCAATCAGTCATTGCTGCTGGGTACGCCAACTCTCTTCAAGCTGCCGGACATCTTTCTATCTCCATATTTTCTGACTAGAATGAATCTCATGTTGCAGTTTTATAGTTATTGATGTCTTTCTTTCTCCATCTCTCTTGATCACACACTGACTCACATGTTGATATTTTATAGTGATAAACAAAGTCTGTATTGAACATTTTGTCTGCTGCAATAAACCATGGCTGCAAGGTTTGCCAACTCTCCTGGAGCTGTCAGACATCGCTACCTCCATATCTTCTGACCAAAGTCAGTCTTATGTTGTTATTTTATAGTTATACATAAAGTCTATTGAACGTTCTGTCTGCTGCAATAAATCATTGCTGCAGGGTCTGCCAAGTCTACTTGAGCCATCAGACCTCTCTCTTCCTCAATCTCTCTTGACCACACACTGACTCAAATGTTGATATTTTATAGTGATAAATAGTCTGTATTGAACATTTTGTCTGCTGCAATTAACCATTGCTACAAGATTCGCCAACTCTCCTTGAGCTGTCAGACATCTTTCTATCTCCATATCTCTTGACCAGACTGAGTCACATGCTGATATTTTAGGTACTTGTTAGGATAAGTACTTGCCGTCTGATGCAATAAACCATTAATGCAGGGTCCGCCAACTAAGTAGCTGTCAAATATTTTTCTTCCTCCACTGAATCACATGTTTTATGAGATTTTATAGTAGTATACAAAGTCTGTATTGAACATTCCGTCTGCTGCAATAAACCATTGCTGCAGGGTCCACAAACTCTACTCGAGCTGTCAGATATCTCTCTACCTCCATATCTCTTGACCAGACACTGACTGACATGTTGATATTTTATAGTGATAAATTCTGTATTGAACATTTTGTCTACTGCAATAAACCATTGCTGCAAGGTCCACCAGCGCTACTCGAGCTGTCAGATATCTCTCTACCTCCATATCTCTTGACCACACACTGACTGACATGTTGATATTTTATAGTGATAAATTCTGTATTGAACATTTTGTCTACTGCAATAAACCATTGCTGCAAGGTCCACCAGCGCTACTCGAGCTGTCAGATATCTCTCTACCTCCATATCTCTTGACCACACACTGACTGACATGTTGATATTTTATAGTGATAAATTCTGTATTGAACATTTTGTCTACTGCAATAAACCATTGCTGCAAGGTCCACCAGCGCTACTCGAGCTGTCAGATATCTCTCTACCTCCATATCTCTTGACCACACACTGACTGACATGTTGATATTTTATAGTGATAAATTCTGTATTGAACATTTTATCTGCTGCAATAAACCATTGCTGCAAGGTCCGCCAACTCTCCTGGAGCTGTCAGATGTCTTTCTATATGTCTCTTGACCACACTGAGTCACATGTTGATAGTTTAGATACTTGTTAGAATATGTTCTTTTCGTCTGATGCAATAAACTATTGATGAAGGGTCCGCCATCTCTACGGAAGCTGTCAGACGACTTTCTTCCTCCATATCTCTTGACCACACACTGAGTCACATATTGATATTTTATAGTGGTAAACAGTCTGTATTGAACATTCCATCTGCTGCAATAAACCATTGCTGCAGGGTCTGCCAACTCTACTCGAGCTGTCAGACATCTTTCTTCCTCCATATCTTTTGACCACACACTGACTCACATATTGTTATAGTGATAAAGTCTGTAGTGAACATTTTGTCTGCTGCAATAAACCATTGCTGCAAGGTCTGCTAACTCTCCTGGAGCTGTCAGATGTCTTTCTATATGTCTCTTGACCACACTGAGTCACACGTTGATATTTTAGATACTTGTTAGAATGTGTTCTTGCCATCAGATGCAATGAACTCTTGCTGCAGGGTCTGCCAACTGTACTTGACCTGTCAGATATCTTTCTTCCTCCATATCTCTTGACCACACACTGAGTCACATGTTGATATTTTATAGTGATAAACAAAGTCTGTATTGAACATTCAATCTGCTGCAAGAAACACTTGCTGAAGGGTCCGCCAACTCTACTTAGCTGTCAGATGGTTTTCTATATGTCTCTTGACCACACACTGAGGCACATGTTTATATTTTATAGTTATAAACAAAGTCTGCGTTGAACATTCCGTCAGCTGCAAGAAACAACTACTGCATGGTCTGCCAACTCTATTTGACCTGTCACAATGATGTCTTTCTACATCCATATATCTTGACCACACTGAGTCACATGTTGATATTTTAGATATTTGTTAGAATGAATTCTTGCCGTCTGATAACTGACTTAGTGGCTGAGTTGGTAGAGCGACCACTTTGCGACTGGGTGGTTGTGGGTTGGATCCTGGACTGAGTCATACCAAAGACTTCAAAAATGGTATTAGCTGCTCTTTTGCTTGGCGCTCAGCATCAGAAAATAGAGCTAGGAATCAGAACTGGTCAGCTCAGTGTCAGTATAATGTGACTGACTGGAATATCATGTCAAGTGTCTGGGGCGTGATATTTCAGTGAAACAGCACTCTAAAAGTGAGCATTGAGCTCCCTGCTACATCCAGACACCATCACAATATGACTGAAAGATTGTTGACAGCAACGTAAAGCCTGAATAAAACAAACTAACTTGCTATCTGCCGGCCTCGGTGGCTCAGTTGGATGCGCCGTCCGACTGGAGACCAGGAGGTCACGGGTTCAACCCCCGCCGAGGTCGGCAACGTTCTTTCGTGGAGAATGATCATGAAATATTTTCTACAGTCATTCTCTCCCTTCCGCTGATTCAAGAAGGGCAGTTGTCAGTTTCTGGCGAAAGAATGTGCACAATACTGGTTAACCACTTAAAGGACTAAGCCTGCCCAGTAAACGTGAGGTTAGGTAAACTGACCGCGCTCGACATGACCCCATTGGGTTGACTGGGCCGTAAAACCTCAACACAAACAAACTTGCTATCTGATGCAATAAACATTGTCTGCTGCAAGAAATAATTGCTGCAGGGTCTGCCAGCTCTATCGAGCTGTCAGATGTTTTTCTGCATGCATATCGCTTGACCACACCGAGTCACATGTTGATATTCTATAGTGATAACAGTCCATCTTGGTGGCTCAGTCAGACTGGTGATCAGAAGGTCGCAGGTTCAATCTCGGCCCATTCTGGCAACATTCTTTCGTAGAGTTTGATCATGAAATATTTTCTAGGTCATTGTGCTTCCGCTGATTCAAGAAGTGCATTCGTTAGTTTCTGGCGAAAGATTGTGCATAAGTAGTGGTTAACCGCTTAGAGGATTGCCTGTCCAGGAAAAAGTGTAGTTAGGTAAACTGACCACACTCGACATAACCCTAATGGGTTGACTGGGCCATAAAATCTCAACACAGACACAAACAAAACAGTGATAGACAAAGTCTGTATTGAACATTTCATCTGCTGCAATAAACCATTGCCTTAAGCTCAAACTCCAACTTTCCGGGATCTGTCAGACATATTTCTTCCTTCATATCTCTTGACCACAGTAAATCTTATGTTGGTGTTTTATAGTGATAAATAAAGTCTGTATTTAACATTCCATCTGATACAATAAACCATTGCTGCACAGTCTTCCAACTCTTATGTTGGTATTTTATAGTGATAAATAATGTCTGTATTGAACATTCCATCTGCTGCAAGAAACCATTGCTGAAGGTCCACCAACTCTTCTTGAAGTGACAAATTTATTTCTACTTCCATATCTCTCGACCACACAAAGTGCCTCTCATGTTATTTTATAGTGAGAAATATATTGCATCCCCTGATCTTCTTGCCAGAAGAATGTCTGGGTGGTCCAGTGGTTAGCGCCTCCATCTTCAGATCATCATTATTTTTGATTGAATCATCATCATCAAACTTGCAGATAGACATGACAGGCCAAGTTGGAATTTTAGCAAGATTAGAATATTGTCTTATGAGCTATTCACCATGACATTGACATTTCAACTTTTAATATTTGTTACACTCACATTTTATTAGATCTTTATGAAACTTGCTGATACCAGAACAGACAGCAGTAACAACTGGCCTGATTGGACTTTATTAACTCAGGTGACTGATTTTTGCCCACTGAGCTACTTGTTCAAAGTTGCTGTTGAAGAGAGGTTACTTTAATACTAAAACAGAATTTTATAAAATGAGAATAATGGTTACATGGTGGTGCCTATGGAAATGTAATAGAGAATATATTGTCTGGTTGATAGCACATTCTGTTTTACTTAGAACTTTGTCAAACTTGCTGATAATCATGATGTGCATAAAATATCTAAGAGTTCAGAATCTGGCCAGATTGCACCGATTACCATAGAATTACTTTCCCTTGAGTTCCAATAAAGCCCATACTGGACCTTTGTTGGATGGATAGTGCATTCATTTTCATTTTGCATGTTACCAGAACAGGCGTAAAATATCAGCCATGTCCAAATAGTGACTAGTTCAGAATATAGGCTTTGGAATTACTTGCTCTTGGGCATGAAAAACTTTTCCCTTAACCCTTGTCCTGCTGAGCCTCGATATACACTGCCTTTGCAAACAGCGTAGATCCAGATCAGTTTGCTTCTGAAGAAGCCAACTAATCTGAATCTGCAGTTTACCATTTAGTATCTGAATTCATACCAACAATCTGGGTCAAGGAATCTGATCAGCTGAGATTTATAAAAGGGTGTGGCATCTTAATTTATTCAGCATGATAAGGGTTAAGATCCATAACTGGGAAAATGCTGTCTGATGTATTAACAGATTTTTTTTTTAAACCAAACTTGATCAAACTCACTGATAAGGAAGACGAGCAAAAAGTCTCATTTGAGTTCAAAACTCAGTCATATCAGGTAACTCATCATGGAGTTACTGGCCTTTGAGTGATAATAGGCCAGTCTGGACTTCTTGGACTCAGTGACGGTTGCCCACTGGGCTACTTGTTTATTTTGTGATTGCTGGCTATGGTTCCTTTTGCTCAGTAAGATTACGGAACACATCCAGTAGTGATGATGGATGTCATTTTGAAGCTTTCTGTGTTATAAGGTTTGTTTAATAATGGATTTACTTTTTGCATGAGTTTCATTAATAGTTATCTACTCAGGAAAATGGTTTATTTAAAATTACATAAAATATAAACGCAATATGCCCCAATTTTGAAAGAAATGTACCTGTCTGTAAAGAGGTTTTAGCTTGCCTGTATGAAAGTACAGGAAGAGCTATTGCACTACCCCCAGCATTTGTGCTGGCCTTGACCATGGCCTTGGTGTTGGCATTGGAGCTTGCATCCTTAAATGTTAAGGTTTTATGTTAAAGTTTTTACATAGAGTTTATTTGGTTGTTTTGATTGATTACGAAGAAATAATTCACTAGTGTTCTAAGGCTTGCGCATAAAAAAAGGAGTGAGCGAAGCAAACAAATTTTTTACAAGCAGATCAGAACATGATTGAATTATTTCTCCGTAATCTATCAAAACAACCAAATAAACTGTTTATTAAATTTCCATCCATGTTTTACCTTTGAATTTTTACATTCAGCCATTATGATTTCCTACCAAAATAGTTCCAGTCAGTGCATGAATTTCAAGAGGTGTGGTTTAGTTTGAAAATCAGTCACCACCTTGTTTTTACTTTAATGCAAAAATCATCCTGTGCTTGAAATACAGACACAAAAATGTCACATAAGTTGAACTAGATTATCAAGAAAATCATTGTTATACCCCCAACATACGAAGTATGTGGGGGTATATAGTTTTCGCTTTTCCGTTCGTTCGTACGTACGTTCGTTCGTTCCTTCGTTCGTACATTCGTTTGTGCGTTTGTTCGTCTTTCCGTCACAGGGTCAAAGTTTTTGCGTTAAAGTTTGTAAGACCTCATATTTTGAAGACCCTTTGATGGATTTCGTTCATATTTCGCATGATGGTAGATATAGGTCTAAAGTTTTTATCAGTACCATCCCCACCCCGGTGGTGACCTTGGGTCAAGGTCACGGACTTAGAATTTTCGTAAAAAAGTCACAGGGTCAAAGTTTTTGTGTTAAAGTTTATAAGACCTCGTATTTTGAAGACCCTTTGATGGATTTCGTTCATATATGGCATGATGGTAGATATAGGTCTAAAGTTTTTATCAGCACCATCCCCACCCGGTGGTGACCTTGGGGTCAAGGTCACGGACTTAGAATTTTCGTAAAAAAGTCACAGGGTCAAAGTTTTTGTGTTAAAGTTTATAAGACCTCATATTTTGAAGACCCTTTGATGGATTTCGTTCATATTTGGCATGATGGTAGATATAGGTCTTAAGTTTTTATCAGCACCATCCCCACCCTGGGGGTGACCTTGGGGTCAAGGTCACAGAATTTTCATAAAAAAGTCAAATTTTTTTGTGTTTAAGTTTATATAGCTATATCATCAAGACCCTTGAGGAATTTCATTTATATTTGACATGTTGGTAGATATCGGCCAAGCATGATCCCCACACAGGTGTGACCGAAGTCACGAACTTAGAATTTTCATATAAAAGTAAAAAATTTTGCATTTAAGTTTATATAGCCATATCATCAAGACCTTTTATTAAATTTCATTATCCCCTAACTGAAAGATTGAGCGGATATAGCTATCAGCTTCATTATCCCCTACCTGAAAGATTGAGCGGATATAGCTATCAGCAAGAAATCTGTTCGTCTGTCCGTCCGTCCTTTGAAGCATTATTTGTTCATACTTTATTTTTGTCTTTGGGTCAAAGTTTTTGCATTAAAGTTTATAAGACCTCATATTTTGAAGACCCTTTGATGGATTTCATTCATATTTGGCAGGATGGTAGATATAGGTCTAAAGATTTTATAAACACCATCCCCACCCCGGGGTGACCTTGGGGTCAAGGTCACAGACTTAGAATTTTCATAATAAAGTCAAAGTTTTTTGTGTTTAAGTTTATATAGCTATACATCAAGACCCTTTAAGGAATTTCATCTATATTTGACATGTTGGTAGATATAGGTTTAGAGTTTTACTTAGCATCATCCCCATCCCAGAGGTCAAGGTCACAGACTTAGAAATTTCATATAAAAGTAAAAATATTTGCATCTAAGTTTATATAGCTTTACCATCAAGACCTTTTGTTGAATTTCGTTATCCTCCTACCGAGAGGTTTAGGGGATATAGTTATCAGCATGGAATTCATCCATTTGTCGATCCATCCATCTGTCTGTCCATAAACGCATTATTGTGCACCCCATAACTCCTAACTACCCTTTGAGCTATTTTCTGGAAACTGTCAGGTTGTAGAGGGCATTTGGTAGGATGTCAGGTACAAGAAAGACAACTCTGACTGACTTGGTCCATGAGTTACCTCCCCTTGTCTCCAGAATTGTAAAAATTTTGTGCAACCCATAACTTTAAAACATGTTAAGTATTTTCATGATGCTTCATCAGTATGTATAGGACATTGTGTAGGCATATCACATTCAAGAATGACTTTCTGACTCCATTCTGCAGTTTTCTCCCTTGGTTATTTAAATCTTGTGCCGGCAATATCTCTAAAAATTCTTTAAGATATTTTTGTGATACTTTACTGATATGTAGAGGGCATTGAGTAGGCAGGTGACCTTAAAATTTTCATTAAAATTTATATAGCTATATTATGAAGACCCTTTTGTTGGTTTCATTAATATTAAGCATGATGGTATATATACGTCTAAAGTTTTTCTCGGCACCATCCCCAAGCTGGGGCATGGCTTTTAAGTCAAGGTCACAGACTTTTCATACAAATGTCAGTTTTGCTTATATTATAAAGACTGATTGATTTCACTAGTATATGGTGATAGTTATAGGGCTAAAGTTTTATTTAGCTCAATCCCTGCACCTGTGCCTGATCTTTGAGGTCAAGGGCTTCATATTATGTGTGATTGAATTTTTTCAATGTTATAACATATAGCATACAACTGCCATCTCCAGAGTCAAAGCTACATACTTTGTGCTCTTTAAAAACTGGCGGTAGCACTGGTCGGGGGTATACATGCCCCACTGGGCACTTTGTCTAGTTTATATTTGTGTTACAGGTCTTACCTCAATAACACCAACTGGACGTGAAAATTGCAGTCTGATTTCCATGATTTTATCAAATTTTCCGTGAAACGTCAGCTATTGTTATTGTTGTTACCAACTACGTTAGCAACGTCGCCTAGCAATTATGACGTCAAAAAGTTCGAAATGAAATAATTCAATCGGTGAATTATATTATAGATTATAATTCACTGATAAATCACTGCTGAAAATGTAATAAAAAGTCATAATATACAAATTCTTTGTGGGATTTAGTTTATAGTTGGCCAATTGTTAGATATTGGTCCATAGTTTTATATAGTACCTGCACCCATTCCCATTAAACATTCTGTGTGTTGCAATAAATCACAGGGTCTATATAGTTTGCATTAACTACAGGAATTTCTATAAAACATAGTAATAATAAAAAGACATCCTGCTGATGGAAATAGACCAGTCCAAAGAGATGTGATAGAAGTCCACTTGATGTAAATGGGTTAAAGGATTTAAAGGTGTAAATCTTATGAGTGCCTGGATGGATGTAGTTAATATTTGGACTTGGGATAGACACTGGTCCAAAGATTTATTCAGAGCAAGAGCTCTTCTCCCAACTGTGGCCCTGAGGTCAAGTTACCAGCATCACATTTTCATTCTTACCACATGAAAGTTGTTGGGGTGCTGTTGTCCCATTGGACCATCTATCTGTCCATCACCCTTGGTTTCTGCTCACTTACTTGAAATATACTTAAAAGCCAAAAATAACTTTACAGCTTATATTCAGTGCTCTAGATAATTATTTTTATAATCAGTATCGTACTGGTCAAATTTAAAGCCAGTCAGTAACTGTGAACACTGGGATTTGGGAATCAGTATCCATTCTGTGGACATTCTTAGTTATATTCCTTGATGGGGAGGGGTGCGCTGCGTTTTACATAATTTGTTTTAAAGTATGTCTTTTAATGCTTTGATTTTTTGTTTGCGTCTCCTCCTGTATGTCTCCATTATTTTTTGCGCATTACAATATGGCTGCTCATTTTTCTGTTTTCTCTCTCTCTTGTAACTACACAATAAAAGTTCTGAAATGGTTGCTGTGTGCCACGTCTCCTTATCCAGGGAATCCCTTTTAATATCAGAGATATGACTTTTATGAGCGACGAAAGTTTACTATTGTTTTTATTGCATGGGAGATAATTTGAAAGTGAAGCAACTGAGTAATTGCCATTAATTAGCCAGATGGAACAGAAAAAATGATTTGCAGGGAATTTTATCGACAAACAATGGTCTTTCAGATTTTGTGTTGAAAATGATGTTCTGCTTTTTAAGTTTAAGAGAAAATGTGAAAATACTGTTTTTGATGAAAATGCAGATAACTTGAGACTGGAATCATTTACACGAATTATCTCTCTTAAAATTATGTTGGGACTAACCATAGAAAGAAATTAAACTAATTTATTACAACCAAATTGAAATAGAAACAAAATTACTCATTAATAAAAAGTGACCAGTTACTTTTGGTTTTGAGTACATTTTCTGATGGTTTTTATTCAAATTTTGCATACACATTTATGTTGTTGGTGAGTGCTTTAGGATTATTATGGGGAAGAATCTGTTAACTGTTGACAGAGTTACTGCCCTTGCTTACCAATAAAAAATGGTTTACATTCAATCTCCTGAGAACGAATAAATGGATTTGATCAAAACTCAGATTTTGATCATCAAATGATATTGACAATATCTTGCTTCAGATTAATACTCGGCATTCTGCATCAGTTTTTCAACACAGTTACTGCCCTTGGTTACTAGCCAAAAAAAAAAAAAGTGAAATAAAAAAAAAAAAGATAAATAAATAGATAAAAATAGTTTTGGCTTAATATCTTGAAAGAATTGGTGGATTTGGATGAAATTTTATATTTCAAATGACATTGACAATACATGTATCTTGCTTGGGATTATTACTCGGCATTTTTTTTTATTTTATTTATTTATTTATTTTATTTTTTTATTTTGTTATAAAGTTGCAGTCAATCTAATCTTCTTTGTTTCTCAGATCTAGAGAGATCTAGAGTTGCCAGATTGTCATTTGTTTTGTTATGATTGAAGTATTTCATTTTACAGATGAAATTGTTTTCTCTGGTTTATTCAACAAACAGCATTTGTGGTTTGGGCATAAAATGTATTACTTTATCACCCCATCAGACATACCCATCTTCATAATTTGTTTCAGTTTTTTATTGTAATACATGTATACCATTTTGACGCAAATGACCCTCATTGGTTGATAGGTTGTTATGGTACTCCTCTTCACTGGCGGGGTATTATGGAGTATCTGTGATGCTTTTATTCATATGATGGACATGTTGTATTCTTTGGAAAGAATGAGACTGTAATCTTTCCATCCCTTGATTTCAAGTTGGTTGGGTGGGCTGCACAGTTTTCTACTAGCAGAATGGCCTTTGGTTCTAACTTTCTGGATTGGAGGTGTCTTCTGGTGGCTGGAACGAATGTTTGGTGAAACCATTCTTCAAAGATAGCGGCTGTCATCCAGGCGTTCTTTGAGTGTGTGTAGATTGTTGGGAGGGCGTTGCGGTTCATATGGTGTAGACAGCGGGGGTTTTCAAATTTTGCAATGATAAGAGGTTTTAGCTTGTGTGTTCCTGTGCTATTGGTGCACAGTAGCACTGTGAGTCTGTTCTTTTGTTGCTTGTACCCGAGCGTTTTGCTGCTGTCCGATTTCTGAGCGAGTGTTTTGTCTGGTAGTAGTTTGAAGTACAGAGCTGTTTCATCACAGTTGTACTCCTGTTCTGGTCGGTAGCCGCCGTCAATCAGTATCGTCCTCAGCTGATCTGGATAACTGTTTGCCACTTCTTCATCTGCTGACCTCTGTTCTCCATGTATAGAAACCTGTCGAATCGCATGTCGGTCTTTAAAGTTTCTCAACCAGCCGCTGCTGGCGTTGAAGGTATTGTCGTCAGGGTGCAGCCTGGTCTTGGATGTTTGTCCCGGACAGTGGCATACCGTTGGACCTAGCCTGAGTAAACCACGTGATAACTGCTTTGTCCAGGTCTTTGTCATTGGCCCCTCGGAACCTTTTTCTCTGATGATCTGGGTCATCCATCATACTAATGGCCGCTCCTAGTTTTTCTTCGTCTTTTAACCATCTTCTCAGTGTTGATTCTGGTATTCCCTGTTCTCTACATATGGCTGTTCACTGCTGGCCTTTTCTCACTCTGACGACGATTTCTAATTTCTCTTTTGGATTCATCTGTGACGCAGACATTTTGAGATATGATTTGCATAGGTCAAGGACGTTGTTTACTACAAAATTCATAATGACACAACCTTCTCAAATTTCTCAATTAACAACTCAAATTAACTTCAATTAAAGTGACAAGAGTTCTCAAATTAATGTGACACAAGTTCTCAATTTACTCAGTTAAGCCTCAATTTAATTGATAATTGATTGTTTGCCACATCGATTCACGATAACAAAAGATTAGCGTGTTGTTGTTAATTGATTATTAGCGTTCCATTGTTTATCCAACGAAGCGTTAATAATGATCGGCCCCATGTTTAAAATAATTTTAAAAACTTAATACTGTATTTTCATTGAAAATTATGATTTTTTTAAGGATTTTTAAAAAAAAAAACAAAAAAAAACGAGATCCATGGCGTGACCACGATAAATTGGAAATCGCAAAATATCAGGACGTGATATATTGGAGCTACACTGTATACCATTTTGACACAAATGACCCTCATTGGTTGATAGGTTGTTAAACCTGAACTCAGCATTGTGATACTCATCTTCACTGGCGGGGTATTATGGAGTATCTGTGATGCTTTTATTCATATGATGGACATGCATGATTTCAGGCAAGCTTTACTGTCCAACAACAGGTCTTGTTAATGTACTGGTATCTTGTGAAGCTGCCAGGTGGATTCATCAAGACTAAGCATGGATAGTAAATATGTTATATTTTTCAGAACAAAAATTGAATAACCTTATTGTTTTGTTCTTGTCTATATATTTTTAACCCTTGTCCTGCTGAATCAGGTTATACCCTGCCTTTGCAAACAGTGTAGATCCAGATCAGTTGGCTTCTGAAGAAGAAGCCAACTGATCTTGATCTGCACTGTTTGTCATTAAGTTTGTGAATGTCTATCAAAATCCAGAATCAAGTAATTTGATTGGCTGAAAATTAGAAGTAGGTGTGGCGTCTTAATTTATTCAGCAGGACAAGTTAATGAAAAGTTTGTTACTGTTTGAACTTTAAATAAAGATAACAAAATTAAACTGAGTCTATTGTATTTCTGTTGGCCTTCCACAGTTATTTCAGTTACTGTATAAACAAGACACAGTATAGGATAATATACCATATGACATGTACTCTGCAAAGACTCCTAAACTGGCGGTGGCTCAGTTGGATGCTTGGCTGACTGGTGATCAGGAGGTAACAGATTCAATCCCCACTGGGTCTGGCAATTTTATTTCATGGAGGTCGCTCATGAAATATTTTCTACTGTCATTCTCTTTCTTCAACTAATTCAAGAAAGGCAGTTGTCAGTTTCTGGCAAAAGAATGTGAACAAGTACCGGTTAACCTCTTAGAGGACTAAGCCTGCCCAGGAAAACTGTAGGTAAACTGACACGCTCAGCATGCCCTTAATAGAGTTTACAGAGCTGTTAAACTCCAGACTTACCAACCAACACTCCTAAACTTTTAGTTTTTATCTTTTTATGTACCCCCACATACAGGGAGGAGGACATATTTATTTTCGTGCAGATCCCATTGGCGTCTGTGTCAGCATCAGTGGTGGCGTCTGTGTTGGTGTCTGTGTTGGCGTGACACTTTCTTGTTTGTACAATATCTTGTGAACTAGTGGTTGGATTCTTACCAAATTTTCTTGGATATATAATTGGGACATAACAAAGAACTGATTAGATTTGGTGACCTTCACCTAATTTTCAAGGTCACAGCAGTAGAAAAACTGAAAATTCACAGTGGAGGGACATCTGTTTTCTCTGAAAACACTGTTACTAGTTCAAATTGAATTTTTGTGATAACTTCAAATATAAGTTTTTATAAAAGCTATACAAGATAAAATTGTAGAAAAGACAGGCACCTTCATCTCCAAGAAATTGTATGGACATAATACTGAATGCTTTTGCTGTACATCGATGGGGATTTTCGAAAAAAAAAAAAAATTCTGCACATTTTCTAAGTCTAACTGACATCCACATGCAATATTCAGAAAATAATTCATAATGCAGAATGTACTTTTATTTCCTTTGGGATCATTGTGCCCAATCTGGTTACTTTAAAATTTGAATACAGTGTACCTCTTAAGCCAGTGCTAGAGGATGTATGCAGCTTCAGAAACTACATTACTACAAATGAAGAGACTTAATAAAACTGAGTCTCCAATTTTTGTTCTTTTGTGTGTTCTTTGTTTCCAAAGGCAATCTATTTTAGATTTTTATTTCATTTGATTTGGAAGTAGTAATTTCAGCTAACAAAATGTAAGGCTAGAATAAAAGTTTATGTATCAGCCGTTACGAAGAGCATGTCTTGAAACCTGTGCTTGTCAAAAAGGTCTGGGCCCAGTTGTTCAAAGCGTCGTTAGCTTAACGAGCTCGTTAAGGGTCATTTCGTTAATGGTTTTAGCAGATTCAATACACAATTTTCTGATATTTATTGCTGAAAATGCACTGCAAAAGCTACTCACATTTTTTCAGCAAAAAATTTCAGCATATTTGCATATCACTGGATGTAAATTTTAATGAATCATTAACTAACGACGTCGTTAGTTTTGAACAACTGGGCCCTGATTTTCAGTTACAGCATGAGCATCATATGAAAACTTTAATGGCAAGAAGACTCAGTTTTCTTTAAAGGTTTATGAACTACAGGTGCTATTTGTGTCCAAAAGGTCTGGTTTTCTTAACCCTTGTCCTGCTGAACCTGAATATACCCAGCCTTTGCAAACAGTGTAGATCCAGATCAGTTGGCTTCTGAAGAAGCCAACTGATCTGGATCTGCACTGTTTGCCATTAAGAATGTGAATTTGTATCAACAACCTGGATCAAGTAATCTGATAGGCTGAAAATTGGAAGTGGGCGTGGCATCTTAATTTATTCAGCAGGACAAGGGTTAAAAGGTTTATGGACCCCAAGTACAGTATGTATGAGACCTATTGTGCTAAAAAGACATGATTTTTTTAACATGTAAATAAGCCCCAAGTTCAGCTGGTATGAGGTCTGTGATGTCAAGAAGACCCAGTTTTCTTAAACAGTAATTAAGCCCCAAGTACAGCATGTATGATCTGTGATGTCAAGAAGACCCAGTTTTCTTAGAATGTAAATGAGCACAAAGTGCAGCATGCATGGGATCTGTGCGGTCAAGAAGACCCAATGTTCTTAAAATGTGATGACGAGAAGGCTGAGTTTTCTTAAAAGGTTTATGAACCCCAATTGCAGCATGTACATGTATGAGCCCTATGCATGTCAAACAAATCTGGTTTTCTTAAAAGGTTTATGGACCCAAGCAAAGTATGAGAACTATAGTGTCAAAAAGACCCATTATTCTTAAAATGTAAATGAGCTCCAAGTACAAGATGTATGAGACCGATACTGTCAAGAAGACCCAGTTTTCTTATGCTGTAAATGAGCACAGAGTACAGCATGTTTGAGATCTGTGATGTAAAGAAGACCTGGGTTTCTTAAAGTGAAAATTATCCCAAAATACAGCATGTATAAGATCTGTGATGTCGAAAATACCCAGTTTTTGTCGCACCTGCTTTAGCATGGGCGACTTAGACATACAAATTTCCGTCTGTCCATCCATCTGTTCGTCTTTCCGTCAACATTTACCCTGGGTGTCTTGTGAGCTCAACTCCTTCTACAGTTTTGTACCGATCATTTTGAAACTTTGCACGTTTTCATCATGGTATGAAGATGTGCATGTGATTTGGATATAATTGTCAGATTATTTTTTGTCACCTTTTCCACATTGTGAACTTTGTCATTTTTCACCTCAATATATAGACAGTGGGTACCTCTTGTGAGCGCAACTCCTCTTACAGTTTTATACTGATTGTTTTGAAACTTCGCATGTGTTTTTTTCATGGTATGAGGATGTGCATATGGTTCAAATAAAATTGTTAGATTAGTTTTTGTCACTTTTTCCACATTGTGAACTTAGTCATTTTTCACCCTTTATATATAAACAGTTGGTACCTCTTGTGAGTGCAACTCCTCTTACAGCTTTGTACCGATTATTATGAAACTTTGCATGTGTTTTCTTCATGGTATGAGGATGTGCATGTGATTTGGATGTATTTGTTAGATTATTTTTTTCACTTTTTCCACATTGTGAACTTAGTCATTTTTCACCCTCAATATATAGACAGTGGGTACCGCGTGAGCACAACTCCTCATACAATTTTATACTAATCATTTTGGAACTTTGCACATGTTTTCTCCATAGTCTGAAGATGTGCACGTGCTTTTCATATAATCCTGGCCATATTTTTTGTCACTTTTTTGTTCTTTTTGAACTTTGTCATTTACTGAGCTCAGATGTATAGACAGTGGGTACCATGTCATTGCAACTTCTCATACAATTTTGAACTGTTTTTTTTTTTTTTTAAACTTTGCACATTTTCTCCAGGTCTGCAGAAGTGCATGTGGATTGGACATGATTTTTTTTTTTTTTTATCACTTTATTATTTTTCCACTTTACACTTTGTCATTTTCTTAACCTCAGATTTTTTTTCCACATTGTGAACTTAGTCATTTTTCACCCTCAATATATAGACAGTGGATACCGCGTGAGCACAACTCCTTATACAATTTTATACTAATCATTTTGGAACTTTGCACATGTTTTCTCCATAGTCTGATGTGCATGTGCTTTTCATATAATCCTTGCCATATTTTTTGTCACTTTTTTGTTCTTTTTGAACTTTGTCATTTTGCTGACCTCGGATGTATAGACAGTGGGTACCATGTCATTGCAACTTCTCATACAATTTTAAACCGGTCTTTTTGAAACTTTGCACATTTTCTCCAGGTCTGCAGAAGTGCATGTGGATTGGATATGATTTTTTTTTTATTTTTATCACTTAATTATTTTTCCACTTTAACTTTGTCATTTTCTTAACCTCAGATTTTTTTTCCACATTGTGAACTTAGTCATTTTTCACCCTCAATATATAGACAGTGGGTACCTCGTGAGCACAAGTCCTCATACAATTTTATACCAATCTTTTTAAAACTTTGGACATGTTTTCTCCATAGTCTGAAGATGTGCATCTCTTTTAACATAATCCTTGTCTTAATTTTCTCACTTTTCCAACCTAGCACTGCTAAGAATGAAATAAACTTATTTAATAACCACATTCTGATTGTGGCTCCTGTGACTTTTGCCCCAGCAGCTGCGGCACCGCCTTCTGCGGAATTCTGGTCTTAAAATGTAAATGAGCCCCAAGTACAGTATGTAAGAGGTCTGTGATGTCAATAAGACCTTGTTTTCTTATGAACCTCAAGTACAACGTGTGGGACGTAATGTCAAGGAGACCCAATTTTCTTAAAATGTTTATGAAGCCTAAGTACAGCATATATGATGTCAAGAAGATCCTGTTTTCTTAAAAGATTTATGAACCCAAAATACAGCATATGTGAGATGTCAATAAGATTCAATTTTATTAAAATGTAAACAAGCCCCAAGTACAGCTTGTATAAGACCTATAATGGTAAGAAGGCCCAGTTTTCTTAAAATGTGAATGAGCCCCAAGTACAGCATATATGATACCTATGATGTCAAGACAACCCAGTTTTATTAAAATATAAATGATCCCCAAATACAGATCTCTGATGGCAAGAAGACCCAGTTTTATTAAAATGTAAATGAGCTCCAAGTACAGCATGTATGAGATCTGAGATGTCAAGAAGACCCAGTTTTCTTAAATGTGAATGAGCCCCAAGTACAGCATTTTGTTCAAGTTTGTGGAGATTTTACGGCCCAGTCAATCCATTAGGGTCATGTCTAGTATGGTCAGTTATCCTACTCAAATTGTTCCTAGACAGGCCTCTAATTGGGTAACCAGTACTTATGCACACACCTTCATCAGTAACTGACACCACCCTTCTTGAATCAGCAGAAGAGGAGAATGTCCATACAAATTATTTCATGATCAACCTCCATGACAGTTTGTGGCTGAGCATGGGTTCGAACTCATGACCCCTGGATCTGCAGTCAGATGCACTACCAAATGCTATGGAGCCTGACCTCACTACAGCATGTATGAGATCTTTGATGTCACGAAGACTCGGTTTTCTTAAAATATAAATGAGCCCCAAGTAGAGCATATGTGAGATACAGTCAAACCTGTCCTAAAGGCCACCTGTATTAAGCAATCACCTGCCTTTAAAGGCCACTATTTCAGATTCCATTAAAGGCAAAGAAGTGGAAATCTACCTGTATTAAGCAAGCACCTGTCTTAAGCAACCAGTTTTTGGCTTTCCCATAGGTGCTTGCTTAACACAGGTTTGACTGTATATGATGTCGAAAAGACCCAGTTTTATTAAAATGTGGATGAGCCACAAGTACTGTATGTATGAGATCTTAGATGTCAAGAAGACCCAGTTTTTCAAAAATGTGAATTAGTCCAAGTTAAGCATCTATGAGACCTATGTAGTCAAGAAGACCCAGTTTTCTTAAAATGTAAATCAGCCCTAAGTGATGTCAAGAAGACAGTCTTATTAAATGTAAATGAACTCCAAGTTCAGCATGTATGTGACCTGTTATATCAAGAAGACCCAGTCTTATTAAAATACAAATGAACCCCAAGTACAACATGTATGAGATCTGTGATGTCAAGAAAATCCAGTCTTATTAAAATACAAATGAATCCCAAGTACAACATGTATGAGATCTGTGATGTCAAGAAAATCCAGTCTTATTAAAATACAAATGAATCCCAAGTACAACATGTATGAGATCTGTGATGTCAAGAAAATCCAGCCTTATTAAAATACAAATGAATCCCAAGTACAACATGTATGAGATCTGTGATGTCAAGAAAATCCAGTCTTATTAAAATACAAATGAATCCCAAGTACAACATGTATGAGATCTGTGATGTCAAGAAAATCCAGTCTTATTAAAATACAAATGAATCCCAAGTACAACATGTATGAGATCTGTGATGTCAAGAAAATCCAGCCTTATTAAAATATAAATGAACTCCAAGTACATCGTGCATCAGATATATGATGTCAAGAAGACCCAGTTTTCTTAAAATGTAAATGAGCTCCAAGTGCAGCATGTATGATGTGATGTCAAAAAGACCCAGTTTTCTTAAAATGTAAATGATCCCCATTTGCAGCATGTAAGAGATGCCAAAAAGGTCCAGTTTTCTTAAGAAGACCCCCTTATCTTAAAATGAAAATGATCCCAAAATATAGCATACGTATATGAGATCTGTGACGTCAAGAAGAGCCAGTATTCTTAAAATGTAAATGAGCCCAAATACAGCATGTATGAGATCTGTGATGTTGAGAAGACCCAGTGTTCCTAAAATGTATATGATCCCCCAAGTATGTCTGAGACCTATGATGTCAGGAATACCCAGTTGTTTAAAAATGCTCAATGAGCCCCAAATACAGTTTTGATGTCAAGAAGACCCAGTTTTTTGTTTTTTTTTTTTAAATATTTGAGCTCAAGTACAGCATGTTTCAGACCTGTGATGCAGGCCCCCATAGCCTAGTGGATAGGAGAGTTGACTCTTAATCCATTAGGTTTCTCACCTCGCTCGGGTCATATGTTGGAAAGCTGAGTTCTACTTACAGATGGTCAGGTGGTTTTTCCCCAGGTTCTCCAGTTTTCGCTCACCTTTGATGAACAATCGGCTCAATATAAGTGAAATATTCTTAAAAGGGCCATAACACCCAAATCAAAAAAAAAAAAAGAAAAAAAATGAGCCCCAAGTACAGCATGTATCAGACCTGTGATGCCAAAAAAAAAAAAAACAGTTTTCTTGAAATGTGAATTAGCCCCAAATACAACATGTATGAAATCTCTGATGTCAAGAAGACCCAGGTTTCTTAACATGTAAATGAGCCCCAAGTGTAGCATGTATGAGATCTATGATGTCAAGACGACCCAGTTTTCTTAAAATGTAAATAAGCCCCAAGTACCAGCATGAAAAAGACCGGTGTTGTCAAGAAGACCCAGTTTTCTTAAACTGTGATGACAAAAAGACCCAGTTTTCTTAAAATGTGATGACAAGAAGATTCAGTTTTCTTAAAATGTGAATTAACCCTTAGTACAGCATGTAAGAGATCTGTGCATATGATGTCAAGAAAACATATTTTCTTAAAAAGGTTTATGAACCGCAAGTACAATGTCAAGGAGACCCAGTTTTCTTGAAAGGTTTATGAAGCCTAAGTATAGCATATGTGAAATCTGTGATGTCAAGAAGACCCAGTTTTCTTAAAGGGTTCATGAGTCCATGATGCTATATACCAAGATTCAGCCCAAAGCTTTCTTGGTTCTGGAGGAAAATATTTGTTTAGTGTTTTTACTATATATGGGCGTGGCAGCCATCTTGATTAATGGACCATGACCATTTGTACAAATTTTCAATCCCCCTTTAACAGAAGGCTCCACATGAAGTTTGAAGAAAATTAGCCCAGGGGTTTCAGAGGAGGGCGTTCAAAGGTGTGGATGATGAACAGACAACGGCCGGCAAGTGATCACAATAGCTCATCCTGAGCCTTTGGCTCAGGTGAGCTAAAAAAGTGTGCCAAGTGAAGACTCGATCAGTCTGCACATCCATAGTCTGCACATCCATAGTCTGCTCAGTCTTCTGATCTGATGTGCAGGCTGTAACTGGTCTCCGCTCAGCCCCCAGATAATTTTGTATGCCGGTTCATATGAAATTACCTGTGGAACAGATAAATGTCAATAACAAATTCCCCTATATTAAATTTCCCTCTACTGAGCCTCTACCGGTCATTCTTTCATTGACCCCAGTTTTATTGCACCCAGTCTCTTATCAGTGACAAGACTAATGACTCATTCATCTTACTTTTATATCTTAAAAACATGTTTCAGATGATTTTCACTCTGACCTGGTGTGTACCTGTGGTACATTTTTGGCATCTATTTTATGTTCACTCAGTCTTATGTTGAATTTTCTGCCCATTTCACTTATGTATTTCAATTCACAATTGTGGCACGGAATTTCGTACATGACCCTATAAGTATTTCCCTTTTCCACTTTGTCTTTGGGATGGACTAACGCTTTCCTCAACATGTATGAAACCTATGATGTCAAGAAGGTCTAGTTTTCTTAACACAATCATTGAAGCCTGGTTTGTGCAGTGATACTACCTTAGATGGGATGGCATGTTCCAAGAATAATGTCAACAGCATGTCCAGAGATTGATATATAAATGTGACCCAATTTCCCAATGAAGTAGGTCTTAGAGAAAGTTCACTACATAGGTAAATGATGCTCAATATGGTAACTCTAGATGCTATCACAGTGCTGGATTTGTGGGAGTAGTAATTAAGAACCAATGATGATGATGATCAGGGGCGGATTTAGATGGGGTTCGTGCAGGGTGGGGGGCAGGGGGCGGGGGCGGGGGGGGGGGGGGTTCAGTCGATCTCCCTTTGACTAAAAAATTCATTTTCATGGGAATTTTGGATAAACTTGATAAATTTAGGATATTGTATTTACCCTAAATAGTCACACCCTTACTCTTTTCCTTTAATAATACTTCTCTTCAACTAGTCCATTTCACTACCTATGCGTTCTGCAGCGTCTGATCTGGGTCTACGTACACTGTTTGCTTAATCCTGTCTTTCCAAAAACGTAGGGGCGTGGTTGGGTGAGGCCAAGGTGTCGTGTATCTTGCGTCACCGGGCGTCCAGCTGATATTGGCTTACAGTTAGGCAAGACCTGCTATCCTTGCAGCAGGTAAGGGTAGAGGGGGTGTTTTTATTTCTTCTGTTTCTTCACTTTCATTTATTTTCCGCTTTCTCCCCTGTCTCTCTCTTCCATCTCCTCTACTTTCTCTGCTATTTCTCTTTTCCTTTCTCTTGGAGATGACACAAAATGACTCACAAGGGTTGACATGTCGTTAAACCCTTACACAGTCAAATCCGAAAACGTAGAGTAAGTACGGTAAATTGATCAAATCGAACCTCCTCAGAAAAATCATCCTGGATTCGCCCCTGATGATGATGATAATACAATGTCTTCTAAATTGAAATATATCTGTTGTAAACAAACCGTATAATATACAATATTATCTTTGGTTTGAGAGTCCGTATAATAACGGAGAAAACTTACATCAAAATGGGTAAAGCCATATGCGGGGGAATAGTCTAGTGATACTACATGTGTGTAATGTAACTGGGGTCCTAGCAAATCTAAATATGGATAATCTACATCTGTATGTTGAACATTCAGAGGTTGAACTATCAACCTTGACTATGACTATTACTCAGCGAGACTGACTTCTTAATGGTAACGCTGCGGGTAATGCTAGGGAGATGAAAACTAATGTCCCAGAATGTGTTTGCGTGCGATACAGTTCATTATTTAATCTGTGACGTTGACATGCGAACGGCAAATTGCGCGTCCGCATAGTCTGATCGGGACCTCTGTCCCTCTTTCTCTCTATATATATTGTCTTTTTCATGAAGCGAAGGCCTTTTCTATGACTACACAAACAGGTCTATGTCGTTGATGTCCGCTTAAGACATAACCTTAATGACCTTTTTGGCGTTGACTCGATATGCTGTCGCCGCGCACCAGTTTTGACGTTATGTCCAGTTTCTTAGTTTATTTTTTGCTATGGATTCTCTAAATAATAGTTCGGTATTAACCTTGGAGGATTTCCATTACAGGTGCCGAGAAATCAATGGGGACAGGTATAGTTGCTTGAATTGATATAAGAAGCAAAAGTATAATATTATATCATCAACGTTGATTCTTCTTCCATGTCATTGACGGTGGCTTGCCAACAATATAGTTCCTAAGAGAGAGAGAGAGAGAGAGAGAGAGAGAGAGAGAGAGAGAGAGAGAGAGAGAGAGAGAGAGAGAGAGAGAGAGAGAGAGAGAGAGAGAGAGAGAGAGAGAGAGAGAGAGAGAGAGAGAGAGAGAGAGCCTTCCCAGGGGTTTTGCGGAACAAAGGAACAAGAACAAGCCCTTTTATTTTCAGGGAACAATGGCAAATATCATCAGTCTAAGGGGGAAAAAACAACTAAATTTGAGGAACATGGAACATAGAAAATTTGTAAATCAATTTTAGAGAACATGGCCGATTATTTTTAGGGCACAAGGGAACATAGTAACTCCTGGGATGGCCTCAGAGAGAGAGAGAGAGAGAGAGAGAGAGAGAGAGAGAGAGAGAGAGATTTTATTCACGCAAATTTCAGTTTTTATAAGAGTTTATAATTAGGCAAGTCCTATTACTCTTTCGATGTAACGTATTTACCCGAGGTATTCAGATAGACAAGCCTGAGCAAACAGTGTAGACCTGGATCAGACGGCGTGGCGTATGATCAAGGTCTACATTATACATGTACACTGTTTCCACCATTCTAGCAGCCTTTACATACACTCAGAAATTATGTAGTAGAATGGACGTCTTCAGGTATTAGCGATACAGATTTAAATAAGTCACTCGACTTTCTTCTGGATCCATTGTGTGTGTGTGTGTGTGTGTGTTCTGTCTTGTATTTTCTCTGAGGATTTAAATACAAAATAAAATACTGTTTAAAATCAAGTATATTAACGAAGTCTGATATGGAGATCAGGTGTCCGTATATATAGAGTATGTAGTGTTTGGTTGAATGGTAGGCTATATGAGGTCACATGTTCTGATTTATTTCCACATTAGTGCGCATCCTTCATTCGCATTTTTATGAGATCGTTTTAGCAATCAGCGCTGTATGCTCTTTTCAGAAAGCCGATCTTGTTTTAATTGGTCTGGCAGGTGCGCGAACGTGTATCCAATGAAATCATTCAATATCATTCATGGAATTTTCAGACAACGAATCAAACACCTGCTTACAATTAACCCTTAACAACAATCAACATGGCCGAAGACTCGTCTTTTCATTAGCTGCGAAATTTCTGCGTGCTCAGTAGAGTTCGGATCTCACTATTATATTTATTTAAGTGAATTAGAAAAACTCACCACTACGGCTTCTAAACTTTCCTTGGGATCTACTCTGTCGGGAGAGTCGGAAAGATCCAAAAAGGTAACAAAAACAAAACCGTCCTTGAAAAAATCAACTGATTTTTAGTGGGTGGGGTATGTCATAAACACACTTTTATTCAGAACGTGAGTCACTTATCCATCGTGAGATTGTACTGTAGTATCATATGAAGTTTATAACAGCTGTCATTTCAGATAGTACTGACACTCATGCTCTCACATTTTTAACTTGCCACACATTTTAGTCCATGAAAAAATAAGGTCTTATTTCTGGAAATGTTGCAAAATTCATGTGGGCTGGTAGGTCAGAAAACGTCTTTTTTTTTAAAAAAAACTTTTAAATCGATACCAATCACAAGAAGAAAAACACAGGATGGACACTTCACAGCTGATAAACTTTTGGGGTTGATATCATGGTAAGCAAACATATGCAGACTAGTTTATATGCTCTTGTTATTAAGAACAGTACCAATAATTTTCTGCCTCATTTACAGTTGGCAGTGGCCAACTTATACAACGGTAAATTGGGTTAATTCACCGAACAGGTTTTTCAGACAGTTACCTGATAGGTTCGCCATTTTGTTTGTTGATGCAAATCAGGGCTAACTTACATTTGCAATCTGACTGGTTGAAATCCATGACTTCAGTTTGATTGATTTGTTGAAATCTGTCACTTCTTTTTTATCGGAAAGACATCATCCAATGGTATCAGGTCAAAACGGCCCCAAGTCAGAACGTCCCCAAGTCAAAACGGCCCCAAATTGGTCAAAACGGCCCCAACTGCAGTTGCAAATTGGTCAAAACGGCCCCAAAAATGGCCTCAAATTCGACTTAGGATTTAAGTAAAAAGTAATGTATGTAAATGCATTTTTCAGCGCTAATCAATTTCAACTGAATAAATCTTGTCTATATTAACTTTTTTTGTAGGGAAAATAGTCGAAAACGGGGTCATTTTTGGACGCTGATCCTTTATGACGCGGATTGATTCATAATAGCTGTTAAGGCAAATAAAAAAATGCACAATTCACATTTTATTATTCACTATTCAAATTGCAGTAACATAAATAACATAAGTAATATAAATAACAAGATTCCGTTTTTGTTTAACACTATAGAGTTGCAGTATGCGAGTATTCCAGTATCCAGACTTGATTATGAGATATGATGGCTAAGCAAATGTCACTAATTAAAAATATAGATATTGGTTATTTCGCGTTAAAAAGCAAAGAAAGCTTGGTAATAACAAGGAAGTTTGAAAATATCTTCAATTTGGTCCCGTTTCACACTTCTGTGATTATTGTTATAGACTAGTACAGTCCTGGGTATGACATAAAACTGTATCCATCTGTGACACTCAATATGAGTGTGGGAATGTGAGGCTGCCCTCTGTCACAGTTGCCTCCCCACCTTCAGGGTTACGAGGCTGCCACAACTTGGGTGGCAGAGCTAGGCAGCAATCATTTACAGACCGATGGCTTGGTGTTCTAGCTATTGTGATTTGGCGGACGATCCTTTCTTTATAAGGACAACGGCAAAGCACACTGCCCGAGTGTGGGAAGGGCGTGCATGCTCAGATGCCGTAAAAGAACTGAATTGGGATGTCAGCTAGGACAGGCGATCCCGTAAAAAACAGTTGTTCCAAAATCTTACATGGCAAGCAGAAGAAAAGGTACACAGTTAGGCGGTGCCAACAGACAGCAACGTTCTGTTGGTAACGTCTCCGGCTTGGCCTCCTGTCAGGTGTGGGAGGCAGGGTTGGGCAATTGTGGCGAATCAAGCAAGCACCTGAGGAATTTCAGGGTGGGAACACTCAATGTGAACACCCTGAGAAGAAGAGTTTGCGAGGTAGTGGAAACACTATCCCGCAGGAAAGTGGGTCTGCTGCATTCAGGAGACCAGATACCGTGCTGGCAACTGTCGCACAATCAAGGGCAAGGACACCAGGTACAAGCTCTACTGGTCAGGAAATGACAATGGCACTGCTGGTGTAGGAGTGTTTGTCGCAGAATAGTGGACAGAGAAAGTTTTTGAGGTTCAGAGAGTCTCCGACAGAATCATTTTAGTGAAACTCATAGACGGCTAAAGTGTGGTTACCCCTTTTTGTCTGTGTATGCCCCACAGAGTTCAGGCGAGTTTCCATGGGCCGTCTGTTCCACTGGAGTGGGCAGCAACAGCATCTTCTGCAATGGCTGCAAGCACTGGGTGCACAAGAAATGCAGTGGGCTCAAGCACTTGAAAAAAAGACCCTGACCACAGATGTACACGGTGCTAGGGAACTGCATGCCCCTTGGATGGCAGACCACAGGAGGTCCAGGTTGGACCTGACAAGCTTGAGGTGGTAGCTTCCTTTTGCTACCTAGGAGACATGTTCTCAGCAGCAGGTGGCTGTGAACTTTCAACCACAACACATGTGAAAACCGCCTGGAAGAAGTTCAAGGATCTGCTACCAGTTCTTTCTTCACACCACCTCTCTTTCAAAACACGTGGCCGTGTGTACAGCTCTTGTGTGCGGAGCGCTATGCTCCATGCCAGTGAGACTTAGACATTGACAAAGCCAAACCTCCAGCGTCTGCAGCGAAATGACAGGGCAATGATCAGACAGATCTGCAATGTCAGGCCCCAAGAAATTGTCACCACCAGATCCAATGAGCTACTTGTGCGACTTGGCATTGAGGATCTGGACCGCATTCTGAAGGAGAAAACGATGGTATGGACATGTGGAACGCTCCAGTGGTGCACTCAAGACAGCCTTTGACATACAGGTTGATGGGAAGCGTGGGCCTGGGAGGCCCAAGATGACATGGAAGCAGCTGACAGGGAGGTATTGCAGAGAGTGGAAGCTCTCGGATATCAACCCTCTAATAGACGTACCTGGAGATCTGGTGTGAGATCTGCCATGCGTGCAGCAAGCCAGCTATCTGGAAGGGGGCCCACTGATGTGGATGTTGCCCTTGCATGTTAATCAAAAATCCGATTATGATATGATATGATATTATATAATAATAATCAAATGGTATTTATTTGCAATTAACTTTTTGTTTATAACAAAAGAAAACAAAACACAAACGCTGTTTTCTGTATCATTTATTTTATTACATTTCATTGCTTACATAACATAATACTCACCTGTTTCATTGTTGTTTACAAGTATATACATAATTTTGCCAGTACAAGTATTTCCTACTCCTAAACACTAAGTTGTCCGTCTGTTCGTCTATGCATTTACAAAAAAAAAAAAAAAAAAAAAAAAAAAAAAAATGGGACCGTTTTGACTTGGGGCCGTTTTGACCTTCATTTTTGGGATGTGGGGCCGTTTTGACCAATTTATGGGGCCGTTTTGACCAAATGGGGGCCGTTCTGACTTGGGGCCGTTTTGACTTGGGGCCGTTTTGACTGTAATTCCATCCAATAAAGTCACAAATGCTGATTCATTTCAGGATGACGTCTGTAAACAAATGGTGAACATATCCAATTACTGTCCAGAGTGTTATTATGATTTAACACTCTCTGGGCTAATTCAGCAGATGACAAATTGATGACATTTTTTTTTTTTTTTTTTTCAGAAAACAGGATTTGACATTTCAAGAAAATTGTCTCCATTGGAGGCAATTTGCATAAAATGTCAAAACTTGTGTTCTGAGAAAATGTCAAAACTTGTGTTCTGAGAAAAATAAGGAAAATTTTTCAAAATGTCATCTGCTGAAATTTTCACCCAGAGTGCTAAGGGTTAAATGACTGTGGTTTAGTGTAGGCAAGCCCACTGTAATGTGTGATAGAGAATTAGAGGTCCAGATTGCAATAAATAAAAGCATACAATGTAGTCTGCATTTTCCTGTGATATTGATTGCCGTGATCGGCATGGCTATGTTTTTCCAATGGTGTACTCGATTAGACCAACATCTATATGCTGGATAATGGAGCATGGCTTACACTTAGTACTATACTGAATTACCACAAAATAAATGGAGTAGTAGCAGACGGTTGCTGATTATTTCAAATAACAAAGTGCACAAGAAAACTTTGAGTTGGGACAAACAGAAAGAGTTGCTCAGGTTTTAGGAAACAAGACCTTTTCTTGGCCTTATGAAAAAGTCTGTCTAACAAGGTCTAGGTTTCTCAGAAAAACTTCAGAGTGATTTGAAATTGGAATATGCTTCAAGAATGGGAGGTAAAATGGGATAAGGAGTTCAGTTCAACCAAGTGCCAAGTCTTACACAAACTGGATCTCATTTATATAACCCTATCAGGAATGACTATACCATGCACAGACAGATCCTTGTTGAGAATGCCAGTTATCTAAGTGTCGGCATATCCTTAGATCTTAATTTTAAGAATTACTTCAAATGCACAGAAGACTTGGTTTCTTATGGAGGAATACAAAAAGACTTATTCTGGTATACATGAGGCAGCTTATAAAACAATCGTTTAGCCCCAGTTCAACTGCTCGAGTATGCCTCAACCACCTGGAGTCCTTATAGTAGCCAAGACATTTACAAAACTGAAAAGATTCAGCAAATATCGATATATTGGATATGCATCTCCTATTCAACTTATGATAGCATGACTGCTATGCAGTCAAATTTATAGGTCTCGGGGTCAAATTTAGGTCTCAGGTCACTGGAGCAGAGAAGAGCCGATTTTAGCTTTATCATGCTACATGTATGTAAAATAGTTCATGGCATTGTAGCAATTCCACTTCCACTTCCAGAGTACTTTGAACAGCTTATCAGACAGACACAATATAGCCACTCCGTTGTCTATTGCAAAATTTTCATTACAGCTAATTATTATAAGCACATGTATGATAATTTCTTTTTCCCATTGTCAGTAGTTTATTATGCACCCAACTTTGGAGAGGTTGGAAGGGCATATTACTTCTGGCTTGCCTGTCTACACAAATCTTGTAAGCAAAATATCTAAGGAACCCCTTGGTAGGCTCATAAAATTTTGCAATCAGTTTGGAACCAGTGTGTAGATGACCTGATTAAATTTTGGTGAACTTTTATAAATATTTGATCAAATTATGTCCCCTTTTCAGACTTTGGTATAATGTATTTTAATATACATGTATGACAATCCCATAAGCAAAATATCTCAAAGCTAGGCTCTTGAAATTTTGCACTTAATCGCGGATCATTGTGTAGATGACCTGATTAACTTCTGATGAAATTTTATAAATATTTGTCCAAATTATGCACCTTTTCAGACTTTGGTATATGATATTTTAATATACATGTATGACAATCCCGTAAGCAAAATATCTCAAGAACCCCAAGAGGTAGGCTCATGAAATTTTGCAGGCAACCAGGGATCATTGTGTAGATGACCTGATTAACTTTTGATGAGATTTTATAGATATTTGTCCAAATTATGCACCTTTTCAGACTTAAGTTTTTTAGCACTTTTTCGACATTTTGTCAGAGCTATGGCCTTTTCCAGCTGTGGTATTTTGTATGGACAAGCGTTTAGTTGGACGCATACTACCGTATTTTACAAACACATTTTTAGTTGGAATAGGTTACCAGCTGATGTTATGCTGCCTACACTAGACACATTCAGTGTGGCAATTTGGTCTCTTGACCAAGTAAGGTGCTTTTACCCTGTTTTAAACTGTACATGCTCTTTTAGCATTACTATCTTTTAACCCTTAAACTGCCAATCACAACAATTGTCGTCTGCTTTGTCATCTGCTTTTTTATTTTAAAAGTCATTTTTGCAAACAGTGCCTCTAGGAGCAGTCTGATCAGGGTCCACACTGTTTGCCTGTATGCAAAAATAGGTTTGAAAAGTTTGCAAGAATATTCAGCAGACAACATAAACAGACGACATTTTCAGATGCAGGTTTTCATGGCGTTTTAAGGGTTAACTTTTTCAGTTCTTGCATTTGAACTTAGTTGTAATAAACCTGCATGTAACTGGCGAGGGGTGTTGCAGTGTAGACAGACAGACTCTCAAACACACACACACACACAAGTCTCAGGTGGCTTCATTAAATGGCATGATCACATTTGATCATTAAGTGTATGTCATAGGAGAGAGTGGCTAAAAACAAAAAAAAAAACAAAAAAAAAAAAAACACACACACAAAAAAAGCAGCAATCAGAAGTAACACATACCTCTGATGTAGGATTTTGGATTTAAACTCCTCCATGGTTTCTACAGCAACCAGAGTAGGAGGCAAACCATTCCAAAGTGTAATAATAGTTTGGGGGAAAAAAGAATACTTTATAGCATCAGTGTATACAAGTATCTTGAAATGTATATTTTGTGAGTCATGTGATACATACTCTGGTTTGTCTCAAACCATGTGCAGGAGTCAAATATTTTGATCTATCAAGGTCTAGTCGACAGAACCTGTATGCTACATGACCATGGCAACTTTAAGCTCATCTAGATCTTCGAATCATACTCCCCTCCCTGAAGTGACATGTTTAGATTTGGGAACAAGTCATACTAGCAGGGACTTAGATCAGGAGAATAAGATGGGTGCAGCAATATTTCCCAGTTATAGCGGTCAATTACTATCTTAAAGGGGTTAGAGATTTATGTGGCATTGCATTGTTATGAATTAACCTAACACCTGCGTCTAAGAGCGCGGATCACTTCTTCTGTATAGCTGGTCTCAATTTCGTCATCAAAAACTCTGCATAATACGTTCCATTTACAGTCTCTCCAGCGGAAACAAAATCTTTCAGTTGTACACTTCTGTTGTCATAGGCTATAATTGCAAGCTGTTTCAGATTTCCCTGTTTTCTATGAAATTTCGACGACCTTGGCAATTCCGAGGTGTGCCATTCAGAGGATTGTGATTTCAATTCAGATTCATAACTTCTCAGCCACGTCTCGTCTACCACTACAATACAATTTAAAAACTGATCATCTTCATTTGCATGCCATGTTAAGTGTCTTTTTGTTGTCTCTACGCTGTCCATCATTTGATCTCATGTCAGGTGATGTAGCACCCATCTAGCGGCTACCAGTCACATTTGCAAATGCCTTGTCAAAATTGCATAACCCAATCCATGATGACTTACTCAAGTCTTCAGTCTACCATGCCTAAGGTATGTCTGGTTATAAATATGATATTTTTTTGCAGTTGATGGAAATAATTGTAGATGAGAGAAAATAATTTATTTATGAAAAGTATAAATGTTACTAAAAAATAGGAGAGAGATCAAGAGAGAGTATTAGCAGGAGACTTTATAGCCAGCCTTGGTGGCTCGGCTGGATGCGTGTCCTACTGGTGATCAGGAGGATGCTGGTTCAGTCCCTGCTGGTGCGGCAACATTCTTCCATGGAAATTGATCATGAAGAATTTTCTACGGTCATTTTCTCCCTTCCACCTTTTAAAAAAAGGACAGTTGTCAGTTTCTGGCAAAAGAATGTACACCAGTACTGGTGAACCGCGTAGAGGACTAAGTAAGCCTGCGTAGGAAAAAGTGGTTAGGTCAACATGACCCTAATGGGTTGACTGGGCCATAAAACCTCAATACAAACAAACAAATTCAGGGAGTTGTAAAAATGAAATAAAGTGAACGATTCGTCAAAACAAAGCGCTGGGATTTTTTTTCCTAACACCCGCTGCACCCCCTTCCATAAACTTCCATTTCTACACCATGCTTGATGTCAAACTTGAAAGTCTGAAGAACAACTCAATAAAATTCAACAATTTTGATAGTTTTATAACACAATTCACTATATAATGAATAATTTAAGTTCCTTAGGAAAAAAAGTTTAAGTTAGAAGTCCTCTAGTTCTGTCAGTAGGAGATGCAGACTTCATCAAAGAAACTCCTCAGCAATGCCTTACTAAGACATTGCTGAGGAGTTTCTTTGGCTTAGATAACTCTTCAGCAATGCCTTAGATAACATCTGCAACGAAGTGACAGGGCAATGATCAGACAGATCTGCCATGTCAAGCCGCAAGACATTATCGCCACCAGATCCAGTGAGCTACTTGTGCAGCCTGGTATTGAGGATCTGGACCTCATTCTGAAGGAGAGAAGGCTCCGCTGGTATGGGCATGTGGAACACTCTAATGGTGCAGTCAAGACAGCCTTTGGCATACAGGTTGACAGGAAGCGTGGGCCTGGGAGGCCAAAGATGACATGGAAGCAGCTGACAGAGAGGGATTGCAGAGAGTGGAAGCTCTCGGCTATCAACCCTCAAGATAGAAACATGTGGAGATCTGGTATGAGATCTGCCATGCATGCAGCAAGCCAGCTACTTTGAAGGGGGCCCACTGATGTGGATGTTGCCCCTGTACCTGCATGTTAATCAAAAATCGGATAATGATGATGATATTGAATAATTGGGCATTTTGGGTTATTTTTAGCCACCCATTTCTCATCATTGAACTAGGTATCAGAAGTTTTCTTTCGGTACCCTGTTTTGTTATTGGTTGCAAGAATTACCCCATAAATTAACTTTGAATTGTTTTTTCAGAAATTTTAATTGGGTAACTTACATTTTTAATGACAGATTCTATCTGTCATTCTTCGTTGTCACGCACGGTTTTAGAGAAAGTGACTTTGACTGCTATTCAATTTCGTATTTATCCGCTCACAAAGTAGACCCAATGTTTCAATGTGTGTATATTAGTACGCCATTGAAGAGCTGTCCATACAAAAGTAGTACAACTTGTGCCTGATCTATGGCGAGAGTCGCTGAGTAAACCCGCCTTAATACATGTGCGAACAACAAAGGCACAGATCAGCATGCGCGTCCGCGCAGGCTGATCAGTGCCTTTGTTGTTCACTGTAGCTCGTTTTTTTGTTTTCGACAAAGAAGCGTCTCACAAACTTAAATGGAGAACAGAATGATACCAGGAATTTATTAGTTTCTCATAGAATCTGTCATTTCAAGGCTATTCAGCCCTTTGATGTATCTAAGGCACTGCTCCTCAGTCTTTGAAATTGGAGTGACAAAAACTTAAGATTCTGCAGAAGAAAAGAAAAACGGGAAGGAATCAGAAACTCCTTCTAAGTCCTTATATTGAACTCTGTGGAGCTGCTGTTCATTGCATTGCTTATTGAATTAGTAATTTACCCTAATTTTAATAAATTGTTTCAAAAACATTATAACTAATGTTTATAATTATTTGCCCTCTATTCAGCACATTATACTGTTAAACCAATATCAATGCTAAGGTATTCTGATAGAAAGATAAATCATAGCTCTAGATAAGGCCCTGTTTCAACCCAAAAGTAAAGATACTGTTCTTATTTCTCCACAAAAACATATGTTGTGGGTATTCATTAGAAGCGCCTCACCAAGGCGCTTCTGATGAGTACCCACAACATTTGTTTTCATGGAGAAATAAGAAAAATATTTATCTGGATATCGATCTTATCTGGAGCCATGAATATTATGACATATTTTCGAACAGGTATCAGTAAGTACTGAATTTGAGGACTGAAAAGATATGAACAAAAACCTTTGTAGATTGTGTCTAACTTGCATATAGACTCAAGATAATCATTTTGTTAGCCAGATCATCAACTTTTAACCTGCTGGATTTAAATAACAGTACATGACATTTTAACATAATTTTTTCTCAGAAAATAGGACTTGGTATTTTATGCAAATTGTCTCTAGGAGACAATTTGTATGAAATGTCAAGCCCTATTTTTTGAGAAAAATATATAAAAATATTGAGTTTGTCATCTGCTGTTTTTTTTCCAAAAGATTGCTAAAGGTTAATATTAATGTAGAATAGAAATGCGAGATATGAACTTTTGGGTGTGTGTTGTCAGTATAGTATATTGACTCTGCACTCTTAATTTAAAAACGGTATCAGTAGATGACACATATATATTCCATCATTTCCATGGGACTTAAAATAGGCGTTAACAAAAATGTTAAAGTTTTATGTCAAAGTTTTTAAGACCTTACAGGGCCTGACAAATTCAAGTTTTAGCCACTTGCCCGGCATTCCAAAGCATCTTCAAAATGGCTCAGAATTACAATATTCCCTATATATTCTATACATTTTTCTGGGCAAGTGAAATAAAAAATCACTTGCCCAGTCAAAATTTGGACTTGTCCCGGGCAGCTGGGCAATGGATTTGTCAGGCCCTGCCTTATATTTTCTAATTGTTTCCTTAACCCTTGTCATGGTGAATAAGTTATGAAGCCACACTCACTTCTAATTTTCAGCCAATCAGATTACTTGATTAAGGTTGTTGATCAGTTCAGATCAGTTGATCTGGATCTACACTGTTTGAAAAGGCAGAGTGTATCGGGGTTCACCAGGGCAAGGGTTAAGAAAAGATTCATATACGCTTTCCAGCACCACGAAAATTCCTAAAAAAGTCCTAATTTTTTAAACCTCCCTAAAAAGGGGTTAGATTCTTTAAAAAATAAAAAAAAAATATTTTCATTCACAGTTGTTCTCAGTTTTCAAGTGTTTTTTTCTATTATATTCAGGAAAAAACCAGACCAACTAATACTTAGACCTAAATTTATTATATATCCTAATTAATAAAGCAAAAGGAGGTAACAAATTTAGCACAATTAAATCACCTTCTTTGCATTGTTTGCAACATTGTTTGCAACATTGTTACTTCCCTGAAAGATAATCTTCATGCAACTTGGTTTATAGCTGAGATTTTACTGTTGAAATATTGAGAACATTTCACTTTAAAAGTTGCTTTGTTTTCATATTTCAGGAAAATGTTAAAGAGATGACAAAAACTGGTTCCCAGGTTATGGGGTCAACAGGGGGATCAGAAGATTCGGTTGTAAGTTTGAGTTGGCTCTTTCACATATAAATAGGATTGAATCATGGTGTAAATAATATATTTTTCATGCCTCAGAGTCTAAAACATTATATTTTTTTTCTCATATTTGTGATTTATACAGTTAAATGTGACAATGAAACATGCATCCATGTCCAGAATTATACATTAATGTTAAAAAAAAAAGAAAAAAAAAAAAAAGCACACATTACATAATACAGTTTAGTTTTACATTTATTGTTGTTGTTTAATAAAGATATGCACGGATTTCATTTTTGACAAGTTTTAATAATTTGGTCTTTAGTGTCCTTTTTAGCTTGCCTGTATGAAAGTACAGGAAGAGCTGTTGCACTACCCTCGGCGTTGGCATCCGCGGCATTAACAAAAATGTTAAAGTTTTACGTCAAAGTTTTTAAGACCTTATATTTTCTAAATCCTCTGATGGATAGCCCTATCCACACCCCTGCTTATGACCTATAGGTCAAGGTCATGGACTTAGAAATTTTATGTTAAAGTTTTGCGTCAAAATTTTTAAGATCTCTTATTTTCCAAATCCTTGCATGGATTTACTGTATATTTGGTATGATAATAGATATTGATCCAAAATTTTATTTGGCACTACCCCGACCCTGCTTATGCCCTAAAGGTCAAGGTCATGGACTTAGAAATTTATGTTAAAGTTTTGAGTTAAAGTTTTTAAGATCTCTTAATTTCTAAATCCTTGTATGGATTTAGTTTATATTTGGCATGATTATAGATATTGATCCAAAATTTTATTTGGCACTATCCCTACCCCTGCTTATGACCTGGAGGTGAAGGTCAAATAGAAATTTATGTTAAGTTTTGCTTCAAAGTTCTTAAGATCTCTTAATATCTAAATCCTTACATGGAGTTACTTTATATTTGGCATGATTATAGATATTGATCCAAAACTTTATTTAGCACCATTTCCACCCCTGCTTATGACCTAGAGGTCAAGGTCACAGACTTAGAAGTCTATGTTAAAGTTTTACGTCAGTTATTAAGATCTCTTAATTTCTAAATCCTTGCAAGGAGTTACTTTATATTTGGCATGGTTATAGATATTGATCCAAAATTTTATTTGGCACCATTCCCACCCCTGCTTATGGCATAGAGGTCAAGGTCACAGAAATTTATGATAAAATTTTGCATTAAGTTTTTAAGATCTCTGAATTTCTAAATCCTTGCATGGATTTACTTTCTATTTGGCATGATTATAGATATTATTCCAAAATTTTATTTAGCACTATCCCTGCCCTATAACCTACAGGTCAAGGTCACAGATTTAGAAATTTTATGTTAAAGTTTTACCTCAAAGTTCTTAAGATATTTTATTTACTCAGCTACTTTCAAATCAAACTATTTATATTTGGTATACAGATAGCAGCTATGGAAGATGTTCATCCAAAATTATATCCTATACCATGTCTTCCTCCCTCCCTCTCCCCCCCCCCCACCCCACACACACACAACACACACACACTCACTAACTATGATCAGGATTTTAAGGTCATGGTCTTGATTTTTTATTTGATTGATAAGCGCGAGTTCAGGCGAGCTATCCTGTCTGGCGACGGGTCTTGTTATTGCACCTGCTTGTAGCAGGGTGCGACATAGGAGTTCGAATTTTGGTCCATTGGTCCATCCGTCTGTCTGTCTGTCTCTCAACAATTTACATTGAGTCTAGCATTTAAGTGGATTTCTCTTAAACAGTGGTAGTTGCGAGTGTCAAACCTTCCATAGTAATTGTCCTCGATATACTCTTTAAGCACACACTATGACCTAGTGCTGTCGACCTAGATTTTGCGCTACAGTGACTTTGTCATGATATGTCGAGTGTAGCATTAGTCAGGTTGAGTCTAGCATTAAAGTGCATTTCCCTGAAGTGGTGATAGCTGCGAGTGTCAAACCTAGCATAGTAATTTCCTCGACAAACACTTCAAGCACACATTATGACCCCCTGCCATATATATTGACCTAGATTTCGCACTCAAGTGACTTTGTCATGATTTTATTTTGAGTCTAGAATTAAATAGTGTTTTTCTGTAGCGGTGATAGCTGCGATGGTCAAAGCTTGCATAGTAATTGTCCTTGACATCAGCTTTAAGCATGCACTATGATCCAGTGCCCTTGACCTAGATTTCATGCTCCAGTGGCTTTGTCATGATTTAACGTCAAGTGCGTTTCTCTGAAGCTGTGAGTGTCGAACCCTGCACAGTAATTGTCCTCGACACCTTTATGATTGGGGGCATAGTGTTTTACAAACACATATCTAGTTACAGAATAATATGTTGTTGGCAATTCAGAAAATCAGAAAAACATGGCATACTTAAATACCTGTCATAAAATCCTCTGCTGAGCTTTCTTTTAAGTGTGCCCATATAAGGTCACTTCAGGTGAATAGTTTACTATAAGTTTTCCAGTAATTTTGAAAAATCTAAGCACACAGAATAATTAGGTCAAGTACAGTATCTTAACGTTGCTATAGTTACTCTCTATGAGCATGTGCATGCAGAAAGGTATACCTTGGCTTTGGTGAGCAGCAAAGATCCAAAACAGCCAGTGCATTCATACAGTCTCATTGCCGGCCTCGATGGCTCAGTACGATGCACGTCAGCGTGAAGATCAGGAGGTTGAGGGTCCGACACCCGCTGGGTGGGCAATAAATGTAGTCTTTCGTTGAGATTGATCATGAAGTATTTTCTATATTCATTCTCTCCCTTCCCACTGATTCAAGCAGGGCAGTTGTCAGTTTCTGGTAAAAGAATGTGCACAATATTGATTAACAGCTTAAGCCTGCCCTGTAAACATGTGATTAGGTAAACTGACCACGCTTGACCTGACCCCATTGGGTTGACAAGGCTGTTAAACTGCAACGAAAAAAAAAATTCATGCAGTCTGGTTGGGATCTTTGCTGCTAGTGTCAAGGTATATTTTGTAGAACTTAATACAAAGGTCTTATAAAAAGGTTTTATCACTGATAGGAATAGAGAGAATAAAATAATCATGTATTGCAAAACTAGGTCATTTGATGCAAATACATGTATTTGTGAACTTTGTAAAACATATATAATCATCAACAGCATTATGAGGGTTCAAGAAGTTAAGTTTCATATAGTCATACCGATGAGTATAAAAATAAAATGTCAAAACCATCCTAACAAAAGTACCTGAAAAAACAAACAGCTTTAACCTTTACCACTCTCTGGGTAGATTTAGCATATGACAAATTAATTACATTTTTCTTATTTTTCCCAGAAAAAAGACTGACATTTCAGGCAAATTGTCTCCAGAAAAAAAAAAAAAATTCAAAAGTCTTCTGCTGAAAGTCTTATCCAGGATGCTAAGTGTTGATTTATAGAGCTGTGTTGATCATGTCCCATCGAAAACAATTGAACAAAGCCCTCTGAATAATATCTTACTCTCTAGTCTCTACAACAGCAAGCATTGTTAACCCTTGTCCTGCTGAACCCTGATATACCATGCCTTTGCAAACAGTGTAGATCCAGATCAGCCAGCTGATCTGGATTTGCACTGTTTGCCACTAAGTGTGTGAATTTGTATTCATAACCTGGATCAAGCATCTTTAAAAGAGCATGACAAGGGTTAATCTATCAGGTGGTTGTTGACCGGTACAGTGGCTCAGTGGTAGAGCGCTTTGTGACCGCGAGGTTGCGGATTCGATCCCCGGCCGGGTCATACCAAAGACTTTAAAAATGGCACTAGCTGCTCTTTCGCTTGGCACTCAGCATTAAGAAAGTAGAGCTAGAACTGGTCAGCTCAGTGTCACTATAATGTGACTTGGTGGAATATCATGTCAAAGTACATGGGGTGTGTTATTTCAGTGAGGCAGCACTCTAAAAGTGAGCATTGAGCTCCCTGCCACATCCAGATACTGTCGAGATATGACTGAAAGATTGTTGAAAGCGATGTTAAGCCCAAATCAAACAAACAAAAATCAAGTAGTTGTTACAGAGATATTGCTCTATACTGTTGTATGAATTTCAGGGAGACAGTCCAAGGCCTGGCCCGTTTGAACCTGGGTCATCCCAGTCTACGCAGAAATTAGAAGGTGTGACACAGATCCATGCTGCTGCGGTGAATGGTGACAAAGCATGGTTGGCCAGGTTGCTTGTTGGTAAGCTTTCACATTTACAGTCACTGTATTTTAGATTCTGAAATTAGAAGGGGTAACACAGATCCATGCTGCGACAGTGAATGGTGACAAAGCATGGTTGGCCAGGTTGCTTATTGGTAAGCATTCACATTTACAGTCACTGTATTTTAGATTCTGAAATTAGAAGGGGTAACATAGATCCATGCTGCTGCAGTGAATGGTGACAAAGCATGGTTGGCCAGGTTGCTTGTTGGTAAGCATTCACATTTACAGTCACTGTATTTTAGATTCTGAAATTAGAAGGGGTAACACAGATCCATGCTGGTGCAGTGAATGGTGACAAAGCATGGTTGGCCAGGTTGCTTATTGGTAAGCATTCACGTTTACAGTCACTGTATTTTAGTTTCTGAAATTAGAAGGGGTAACACAGATCCATGCTGAAACAGTGAATGGTGACAAAGCATGGTTGGCCAGGTTGCTTATTGGTAAGCTTTCACATTTACAGTCACTGTATTTTAGATTCTGAAATTAGAAGGGTAACACAGATCTATGCTGAAACAGTGAATGGTGACCAAGCATGGTTGGCCAGGTTGCTTGTTGGTAAGCTTTCACATTTACAGTCACTGTATTTTAGATTCTGAAATTAGAAGGGGTAACACAGATCCATGCTGCGACAGTGAATGGTGACAAAGCATGGTTGGCCAGGTTGCTTGTTGGTAAGCATTCACATTTACAGTCACTGTATTTTAGATTCTGAAATTAGAAGGGGTAACACAGATCCATGCTGGTGCAGTGAATGGTGACAAAGCATGGTTGGCCAGGTTGCTTGTTGGTAAGCATTCACATTTACAGTCACTGTATTTTAGATTCTGAAATTAGAAGGGGTAACACAGATCCATGCTGCGACAGTAAATGGTGACAAAGCATGGTTGGCCAGGTTGCTTATTGGTAAGCATTCACATTTACAGTCACTGTATTTTAGATTCTGAAATTAGAAGGGGTAACACAGATCCATGCTGCGACAGTAAATGGTGACCAAGCATGGTTGGCCAGGTTGCTTGTTGGTAAGCATTCACATTTACAGTCACTGTATTTTAGATTCTGAAATTAAAAGGGGTAACACAGATCCGTGCTGCGACAGTAAATGGTGACCAAGCATGGTTGGCCAGGTTGCTTGTTGGTAAGCATTCACATTTACAGTCACTGTATTTTAGATTCTTAAATTAGAAGGGGTAACACAGATCCATGTTGCTGCAGTGAATGGTGACAAAGCATGGTTGGCCAGGTTGCTTGTTGGTAAGCTTTCACATTTACAGTCACTGTATTTTAGTTTCTTAAATTAGAAGGGGTAACACAGATCCATGCTGCAACAGTAAATGGTGACCAAGCATGGTTGGCCAGTTGCTTGTTGGTAAGCATTAGTATTTACAGTCATTATATTTTAGTTTCTGAAATTAGAAGGGCTAACACAGATCCATGCTGCTGCAGTGAATGGTGACAAAGCATGGTTGGGCAGTTGCTTGTTAGTAAGCATTCACATTTACTGCCAGTGTAGTTTAATTTCTGAAATGAGAAGGTGTAATACAGATCCATGCTGCTGCAGTGAATAGTGACAAAGCATGGTTGGCCAGGTTGCTTGTTGGTAAGCATTAGTATTTACAATCACTGTATTTTAGTTTCTGAAATTAGAGATAACACAGATCCATGCTGCGACAGTGAATGGTGCCAAAGCGTGGTTGGCCAGGTTGATTGTTGGTTCAGCATTCACATTTTCAGTCAGTGTATTTAGTTTCTGTAATAAGAAGTGGTAATACAGATCAATGCTGGGACAGTGAATGGTAACAAAGAATAGTTGGCCAGGTTGCTTGTTGGTAAGCATTCACATCTGGCAATTCTTAGGCTCATGAACAGATAGTAAAATGCATGTGTTCAAATTTTAGAATGAGTATGGTATTTAGGGAGCCTTCTTTCTTTCTACTATTACTGCAGTCTGTCATATTCGACCATTACCTACAGGAAGCTGGATTTTTACCGGATGGACCACTAAGGAGTAACTTTGTCTCAGTAGTGGAGTCTTTCCCTGTGCAGGGGCCCTCCAGTTAAAGTTCTAATCTGAAGGACAGTATTACGTCATTCCTGCCAGTGATGTGAATGGAGCATTTTCAGACCCGGAAAATTTCTCACCAAAACGGGGATTGAACCTGGGGCCTCTAGCACCAGAAGCTGATGCACTAACCACTGTGCTGTCCTTCAGTGGGATTTCAGACTGGCTTTATAATCCATTGATGTACTCATTATAAACGTTTCATAAATAAGCCTTATTGTGGCAGCCTCTGTCTTTGTTCCTTTGCAAACTCTGCAGGCCTGTCACTGTTGGGATATAGACAATGTGGGCTGGCAATACAGAATCAGTATGGTAATTGTCCTAAGATTTTGTATACAAACTTTTCTGAGAAAATGGCATATGTATGCAAACAGTGCAGACCTAGATCAGACAGGAACAGTCTGATCAGGATCTACTCTGTTTAAACAGTCATTCCATCAAGTAAATGAAACAAATGAAAACAAAGTTAAGTCAGAAAATGTATGGACTGAAATATTTGAAACTTTAGGATATTTACTATAATCAGATGGTTCTGTTTGCTTTTGCAGTGAAGAATCACCTAACTGTTTGTTTATTTTTTTGTTTGTTGCAATTCAGAATCGGTTATCAGTAATCAGATGATTCTTTTCCATTTTGCAGCGAGTGCAGGAACCAAAGCCTGTGACACAGGGGACCAGTTTGGCAGAACTCCATTAATGTTTTGTGTGCTGGCAGACAGACTAGAATGTGCCGAACTGCTCCTCAAAGCTGGTGCTCAGGTTAATATGAAAGATAATGGTGGGAGAACAGCTCTTCACTGGGCAGCACATAAGGTAAATGCACATTGAACAGTGTACGTCAAACAGGATATACGGATATAGTTCAAGATAGGATGCTTTGTAGCTCACCTGAGCACAAAGTGCTCAAGGTGAGCTATTGTGATCGGTCAATGTACAGCAACAATTTGCTTTAAAAAACTACTTCTCCTACAACCCTGGGCCAGTTGACTCAAAACTTGAAGTGAAGTATCAGGGTGACTTGTAGATCAAAAATAGCTAGAATTGTTCTGATTGGAAATCCAAGATGGCTGCCATGGCTGTCCTCTTGGAAATCTGTTTTGCGCTTCTTCTCCTGAACCTAAAGTCCAGTTATTTCATATCTGGGTGACTTGTAGATCAAGAAAGCTAAAGCCATTCCAGTTGGAAATCCAAGATGGCCGCCAGCGTGGCCATCTTGAAAATGTGTTTTGCACTTTTTCTCTGGCGCAAAACTTGGTAGGAAGTATTGGGGCAACCTGTAGATAAAAAATAGCTAAAATTGTATTGATTAGAATTTCGGAAATCCAAGATGGCCACCATCTTGAAAAGCTGTTTTGAACTTTGTCTCCTGAACTGAAAGGCCAATTAACTAGAAACTTAGTATCAGGCCAACTTGTAAATCAAAAAATAGCTAAAATTGTTTGGATCGGAAATCCAAGCTGGCCGCAATGGTGGCCATCTTGAAAATCTATTTTGCGCTTCTTCTCCTAAACCGAAAGGACCACTGACTCAAAACTTGGTAGGAAATATCAGATTGACTTGCGGATAAAAATTTGCTAAAATCATTCCAATAGGAAACTCAAGATGGTCACCACAGTTACCATGTTGAAAATCTGTTTTGAACTTCTGAACCAAAAGGCCAGTTGATTCGAAACTTGGTAGGAAGTATCAGGATGACTTGCGTTTGGAAATCCAAGATGGCGGCCATTGTAGCCATCTGGAAAATCTGTTTTGAGCTTCTTATCCTGAACCAAAAGGCCAAAAGGCCAGATGACTCCAAACTTGATAGGAAGTATCAGAGTGATTTGCAGATCAAAAGTAACAAATCATTCCAGTCAGAATTCCAAGATGGCCACCATGGCAGCCGTCATGAAAATCTATTTTGAGTTTTTTCTCTTGAACTGAAATGCCACTTGACTTGAAACTTGGTAGGAAATTTCAGGGTGACTTGCAGATCAAAAATAGCTAATTTTTTTTTATTGGAAATCTAAGATGACCACCATGGCAGCCGTCTTCAAAACTTATTTTGAACTTTTTCTCCTGAACTAAAATGCTAATTGACTTGAAACTTGGTTGGAAGTAACTGAGTGACTTGTAGATCAAAAATAGCTAAAATTGTTTTGATCGGAAATCCAAGTGAGCTGTATTGAACTTCTTCTCTTGAACCGAAAGGCTGATTGACTCAAAACTTGTCTGGTAATCAGATGGGCGATACAAGGCCATCTTGGCCTTGTTGTTTATTTTCACTAAAAAGTATTGTAGTTTTTTCTTTATCTCAACATAAACATTGTGTTGTATATTCTTAGTAGAAGTGCCTCCCCTAGGCACTTATATATGTATCCACAACATGTTTCATAGTCCTAGAAAAGAAGGGTATAAGATTAAATTTGTTCTTATTTAGCCATGAAAACATATATTGTGGGTACGGTAAATGTCCTAAAATTTCGAACACCAAAGTCTCTGACAAAATGCAATATGCAAACAGTGCAGACCCAGATCAGACTGCTCCTGAAGGAGCAGTCTGATCAGGGTCCTACACTGTTTGTCATTCTACTAAGCTTTTAAAGAAACAACTGCATAAAAAGCAAAATTTTAGCAGAAAAAAGTATGGAATAAAGTGTTCGAAATTTTAGGACCTTTACTGTACTCTTTATGAAAATATGTTGCCAGTACTGGATATTCAGATATGCCTTGGTGAGAACTCACAAGGTACATGTATGTTTTTATCAAGAAGTAGTTGCGGTCATGGTACCTAAGCCATAATCCAAACTCATAAATCCATAAATCAGAATGTTCAGACCAACGGACATGGACCCCAGAATAAAGGGTGTAATCAGGCGTCCGCGGATAATAAGCATTACTTGGTAAGCAAGCTTTGCCCACCATGCCCATAGGCCTGAACAAAGGAAATATTGGTAGAAGCGTATGTCCGGGATTTGGGAAGTCTACTTATGGCGTGTCACTGGCAAAAAACATAGAAACAATTCTGGAACAACTAAGAAGAAAAACAAAGGTACATGGTCAGAAGCTGTAGAAGCTTTTACAAAGTATGATGGTGGGAAACTAGCAGAAATCAGCCATCTTTTGTTTCAGAGTTTTTGTGTTCATTGTGAAAGTAAATCACAGAATGAAAATGGGATAGGAAGTTCCTTAAAACTGGTCAGTAGAATCAAATGATCTATAAGTGGTCCAAGTTTAACATATTCTAAGTTGATTTTTTATTTTTGACAGTTTTGAATACTGCCGACATCTTCAAAGCTTTTAAGACTGATATCCTTGGTTAGTTTCTTGCATACATCTCTCCTGTACAAAAGTAGTGGGAGCTTATTGTTGCCACCAGGGTCTGTGAATCTCAGTCACCGTGTCAGAAGGTAAAATCATTTTTGGTTGCACAAAAATGAAAACTGAAATAACTATATTTATTTATTAATAAAGTGTTTGATGAATGCATATGACTGCCTAATATAACTGTGTATTTCTTTGCATTTATGCTATATTTTGTTTTTGTTTTTGCTTTGTCTTTAGGGCAATGTTCGGCTGTTACGTCTACTCATATCAAAGGGTGCTAGCTGTTATGAAAAAGATAATGAAGGGCAAACAGCTTTGCATTTATGCACACGTCATAAGTCACCGAAGTGTATGACCTTATTATTACGGCAGCTATCAGCAGGGGAAATAGATGATCAGGATAAAAATAAGGTAAGCGAAAATTGTTGGAAAGGGGCAAGTTCTAAAAGTTATAACCTTAGCACTGTGATCAGAACAAAAACAAAGCAAAGTTTTACATATGTAATGCAGTAAAGATTGTGTCAGTGTATTGAATTAACTATGGGAACCTTCACCAGTGAACATGAATAATGTCATAGGTCTAGATAAGGGAGGGTATCCGGTAAATATTTTTCTTATTTCTCCATGAAAACATATGTTGTGGAGAAATAAGAAAAATATGAATACTTTTGGATTGAAAAAACCGTCTTAACTAGGGCTATGATGATAGTCAGGATGAAAATATTCCTGACCTTGATCTTGCAACATGTGACAAGTGACAGCAGGTGATGGTATTCTTTTTTCAATGAAAGATGTGCTGTTTGATTTGAATTGTCTCTTATGTACAAAGTGATAAAGTGTCTGAGAATATGTGTACAGAGCAGGTCCAGCTTGCAAAGCCTGATCAGTGCATTTGCTGTGCTCGTACAGAATCGCTACTGCACTATGTATCAGTAAAAGATAGCAATAGTTAACCCATGATAGGTAGAGGGCAAGGTAGACCAAATACTGTTAAGGTCCTTCTAATTGGAAACCATATATACATGAAAGATTTATTAACATTATTTCTGGCACTGGAAGTTTCTTTGGATATTTTGGAAGCTGTACTGGCAAAGTTTGATATCTCAAGGAAACAGAAGCAGTAACATAAAGCAATGCTAATGATAAAAGCAGAGGGAATCAATTAATAGAACCTTGATGTTTACAGAGACTACTCAGGGGATTTAATTTACTACTGAATTCCATTGAGGCACTTTTAATGAGTACCTACAACATACATTTTCATGTAGAAATAGGAAAAATGTCTGGTCATTAAAAATAGTGATGTCCGGGCAGGCGGGTGGGAGAGAGGGTGGGCGGGCGTGAGGCGTTGTCCGAGGTTTACCTTTTGGTTAACCTTTTTTCAAAGTTATATATTTCCTTTATTCTTCAATGGATTGCTTTCATATTTGGAAGGGATGAAGAGGAGGACCAGTAGATGTTTCACATGCAAGAGAGACAATTCTTACTTTCTTCATTTTTAAAAAAACTGCAAGGTTCTGAAGATTCACCACATACTCTGCTTTTGAAATATTACAGAATATTAGGAGTATACAATAGATAAACTTGTATACTATGCATTTCAATATCCATTAGACTTTGGTGCAGACGTGAGTCACGTGACACACAACATTGCCGCATACTTTGATAAAAAACCTCACAAAAACATCAAACTAGTCACTTGCGTAATGGAAAGCAGTCATTCAACATTAAATCAAAAAAGGTACCTTACCAATTACAAAAAAAGTAGCCAAAAACTATGATAGGCCAACAGGCTGTCACATCTGCTTATTCCAATCAGGATCTACAGTTTGCTTGACAGCGTTAACAGGACCTTGAAACATTTTTATGCACAGGCTAGTCTAGGTCATCGTATCTTGCCCTAGAAGCAAGTAACTATTTTACGGTTCAGGTACTGGTTAATACCATTGTGTTCTGAGTAGTAAAAAGCGTACTTTATTGCAAATACGGAAATTGCTGATTCAGATGTCTGTGCAGTCTGATAAGGGTCTATTTTATTTATAGTGCATACCTACAAGAACGGACATTCTTTATGCACAATGTTAGCAGTTTTATTATTTTGAGTAGCCTGGGCAGCCGATCGGGTTGCGAGTGATTCATGTAAGATGCACAAATAAAGTCCGCTAAATAGTCTGCCAGTATTTCACAACAGCTGTACCTGGCCAGATAGAGGACAAGTCAATCACAGATCATTTACTGGCTTTATTGTCTCCGCCTACTGAATTGAAACCAATCGCATGCGAGATAACTCAGATATTGTATGTCAATAATCAGAATTGCGCAGTCGACAAGACCGTATATAAAACTTTTTTGATGTTTGTTTCTAACAGTTTTTCGGTGCAATGACCTCTGTGATGACATCAGAATGTCGCAGTTTGATTCTCTGCACTCGACTGAAAGTCTAATGAATATTGAAACGCGTAGTATATGATCTAGTCAGTGAGCAGGACCTTTTGCTTATTGACAACATATTTATTATTTCAGCGAACAGCACTACATTGGGCAGCATCTTATGGTAACTTAGAGCATGTAAAGATGTTAATAAAACAGGTGAGTTATTAACTTGTATAGCAGATCATAACAGTGGACCATAACTTCATATAAACCCAGAGGACTATGTCAGGAGGAGTATGAGATGATAATACTGAGATAATTTCCTCCAGTACTCCATAAAAAAAACACTTGTTGTGGGTCCTCATTAGAAGCACCTTACAGAGGCACTTTTAATGAGTATCAGCAATATGTGTTTTTGTGGAGAAATAAGAAACATTGTCCAAGCTTTATCACCAAATACTCTTCCTTAATTGTCCTTTGTAATCTGAGTGGCTGTCTAGTGCTTGTTGTTGGTTTTCTGTGTTTATAGCCCATTCCAGAGTGTTTTAGTTTGATCAGGCTGGCATTGCACTTGTACAGACTTGCTTTCATGACTCATCTATTCAGTTTCATAGTTTGTTCTGTAGTCTGATTCAGAGACCTTATTTACACTAACCATAGCTACATTTAAAAAATAATTGTTTTCTATATTCATAGCCTCAGATAAGAGGAGGCACCCACATAATAGTTTTCTTATTTCTCCACAAAAACATATGTTGTGGGTACTCAGTAGAAGCACCTTGCTGAGGCGCTTCTAATGAGCACCATAACGTATGTTTTCATGGAAAAATAAGAAAAATATCAGTAATTTTCAGTTGAAAAAAGTGCCTTATATGGAGCCCTGTATATTTGTTTCTGTTTTTTTATACTAATCCAAGTAATTAAATAACATCACTGTTTACTTATGATTTTATCAGTGTTAGGCTTAGCCTGCAGGATGTTGTTGAAAATGGTGTCATCCAACAATAGTACAACATTGACAATGCCATTCAAAAATAGATTGATGATTTTCTGACAGTTAACAGGAAAGTTTGTAGAAATAGAGGGGAATTTATTTTTTTTTTCTTGAATTTATATGGGATAAAGTTGTTATTTAGATCTACATACTTATTGCACAAGAGGCTGAAATGCATGTCCACAAAAATGCTGAATTAGACTGTAGGTTTCTAATGCTTATTTTATTTTTGGGAAATCATAGCTTCAGATGAGGCACTTTTTTAAACCAAAAAGTACTGATATTTTTAGCTCTACTGTAGGTAGGGCTTATCCTACAGGGGGATAAGGGTCTGTTGGTCCACATGTCCGTCCATATGTCATTCCATACACAAATATGGCCACCATCTTAGAAATTATTACTTCCCTTTTCTTAACTCTGACTTTGTCAGCAAGATATCTCATAAAGTGTTAAAGTTAGGGTCTTGAAATTTAGTATGTGGGTTGGGGATGATGGGTAATTAACCTAATTAAATTTTGAGTCTGGTCTATAAGTTTTAGAGGGAGGAGGACACAACGGAATAGAACAGAACATAAAGCTCATTATTAACAACCTTGCAATCAAAATGTCTAGAGAACCATTTCAGCTTGATGGAATTTTTGCCCCTTTTGGACTTAGGCATTAGTGTTATAAAAAAAATGTGAAAAATTGTATGAGTATGGGGACAATATGTTTTATGATGATACAAAGGAAGTTTACAAAGGGTATGGATGTGTCATTAGACCATCTTAGTACTGTAATAAGGTGGTGTGCAAATCCACACTAGGAAGTGCCCTTTGTCCCCAGGAAGCATTATAAATTCGGCTGAGTTGATATCTTCCCATCTGGTGCTCATGGGCCTGACCCACAGTGTGTGGGTGGGGGGGGTGGGGGGTTGGGTTGGTCGGGTGGTGTGAAGATGTTGTGTTTCTCATGTCACCGGGGTGTCCAATCAACATTAGAGGACGTGCAGAGCGCAAGAACCATAACTCTTGCATTTATACTTTTTGAGTTGTTCCCCTTGGAATCTCATTAGTTAATATAAATGTTCGCTGAATGTACAATACAATATGACACCAAAAAGGGGGGAGACATCTATGTTTTTGTGGGAAAACAAATTCTAGTTGATTGATTGTGTTGGGGTTTCACAACACGTCAACTCTTGTGGGTCATTTTGTGTTGTCGCCCAGAGAAAGGGAGAAAAGAGATAGAAGAGATAGTAGAAGAGATGAAAGAGAGGGACAGGGAAGAAAGAGGAACAGGAGTGAAAGTGAAGAAACAGAAGAAATAAAAACATTCCCCCTCGACCCTTACCTGCTACAAGGATAGCAGGCCTTGCCCAACTGTAAGCTAATATCAGTTGGATGCCCTGGTGACGTGAAATACACGACACCTTCGCACCACCCGACCACTCCCAATTCAGTCATAATATTGAATATAGAATGATACGAAAGAAACCTTTTTGGACTGGCAAAAGCTGCTTTTAATAGCACAGTGCTCTTAATTCGAAGTGGTCTTAATAGCATAATGTTACTGTATTAGTAAATTGTCTCATTTGCTTGTTCTACCCAAAGAGTGTTAAATGTTAATACTGTTGATTTTATTTCAGGATTCAAACATCGGTATCCCTGATATAGAAGGGAAGACACCACTTCACTGGGCAGCCTCCAGCAAGGATCCAGAAGCTGTTAACTGTGTTAAAATGATACTTGTAAGTCATCTGGGAAGTTATGAAAAAATGCCTTCTCAGTACCTAAAAAATAGAGAGCGAGATAAGTATGATAAGACATGATAAGACAACTGCATTTTTCCCAGCTCCTTTTTGTATGGTGTCATGCTATGGCTGAATTTGTCAGCACCATACTCTTGTTGTGCTCACCATGCCTTTTTTTGCCTCAAAAATAACATATGCATGCTCTCAATTACCTGTAACCATTGAGGGTAAATCAAACAGTTGCTTGTTGATCCTCTCAGAGTACTTGCTGCAGAGGCCCAGTTAAGCTGCGTATTTACTTATTTCACGCAAACAAGAATGGCATGAGTACTTTTTGTTTACAGCTCAATTGACGACAGTATCACCATTTTGTTCACTTTGATACAAAATGCTTGCCTTTGCTGTACAAATGCTAATGCAAGTGTCTAACTATCGGATGTACGCCGGCCAATCAAATCACAGAAATCTGAGCCACGTCATGGGTTGCACTTGATAGACAGTCTGGTCGAAAAAGCAGTGCAACAGTCAAAACTACCAAAGCTTGTTCTCTATATTCTTCTTGTAGTAAGTGGCGGGCCCATCCGAGAGGGCGATTTCTGTGAAAAATGTAGCCTTAGCCTCACCTTCTGAAGCCCGAAAAGAGAAGCCAACTTTGGCCTATTTCTTTCTAATCTACCATTTTTCTACTTTCATTTTCACTGTATATCGATAGTTTTAAAGCTGCAACAAACACATTCTTAATTAGCCTAAATAATCAACTGCTCGCAGCATGGTTGTTGATTCAAAGATTCGAACAAAACGAGCAATTTTCCAATTCATCTAATAATTCTAACGGCCTCATAATGGTTAACACTCACTTGCCTGAAGCATGACGGGACTACCTGCTGGCTGTTCTCCTAAAATGTATATAAGGTGCCATGAAGGTCCTTCGTTGCTATAGGCTAAGCTTATCGGCAGACAAGTTATTTCATCTGTCAGTCAGCTAACTGGCAGCACATAAACTACCCAGTCAAATAACAATGTTTGCGTGCTGAGGGTCTGCTTTGCCGGCCTCGGTGGCTCAGTTGGATGCGCCGTCCGACTGGAGACCAGGAGGTCCTGGGTTCAACCCCCGCCGAGGCCGGCAACATTCTTTCGTGGAGATTGATCGTGAAATATTTTCTACGGTCATTCTCTCCCTTCCGCTGATTCAAGAAAGGCAGCTGTCAGTTTCTGGCGAAAGAATGTGCACAATACTGGTTAACCGCTTAGAGGACTAAGCCTGCCCAGTAAACATGTGGTTAGGTAAACTGACCGCGCTCGACATGACCCCATTGGGTTGACTGGGCCTTAAAACCTCAACACAAACAAACAAACAAATTGACAGTTGCCTCATCAAGCCTCTAATTCTAACAGGACTGACAGTGGCAGATGGTTTTTAATTTGTTAATTTTTTTTTATTTTTTTATTTTTTTTTTTTTCACAAAAAATTATCTATTTTAACATTTGGACTAGAGAAATTTATCTATTTTAACATTTGGACTAGAGATTTCAATAGTTATTTTGTTTTGTATTCCAAAGTTTTCAGACACCTAATTTCCTTCATTGAGATCAGAGAGACAAACCGATAGATTTAAATGTTTGCCATTTTCTTCTGAAAGGCAACAAGCGTTAACATGCAAAATGGTACCTTGTCGCTAATGCGAGATATTTACCAGTCTGCCAAAAAACAAAGTTGTCATCCTGTTAAATTGTAGTCTTTCTTTGTAGAAAAAGCTTTAATACAAAGGAGACACATATATTAAAAAACTGAATTTAATTATCAAGTCTTTTTACTGGCAAGTGTCGCAATGCAGCAAGTTAACAAGACCTAGATGTTTTTCATAGCATGTGTTGATTGTAATACGGTGCAATATAAACATTGCAATGACATTTTGCGGGAAACTCAGATCAAACAGAGCCGATATATTTTCAGTTTAAATTTGAGATGACATATAACAGAACTTTAATTGGTTTTCATTGATAGATGTTTCACTGAACAGTAGTAACCCTGAATGCCAGTAACACTCAAGAACATTAAAACATAACTGAAGGCAGCAACAAAAGTTTTTAAAGGTGGGGTGGGGTATCGCATTGTACTGATAAAAAAACAACAAAAACAATGAAAGGAGGATACCACTGAGAGGATTATTTCAATATTTCTTGCAAATGCTCCTCAAATGTTTTGCTGTAAGTATTGTTGACACTGAAAGAAAAAGCTAAAATAAAGAAATGGAAGACAGCAGATAAGCAGTCTTAAGTTTCACTGCTTTATTTTGATAAATTAAAAGTGGCCACTCATATTATGCACGTACATGGGTGAAAGTTTTCAATATTTAATGCTTAGCACTCTTACTGCAGACAACATTTTGAAATAGTTTTCTTATTTTTCCCAGAAAACAGGATTTGACATTCCATGCAAATTGTCTCCACTGGAGACAATTTGCATGAAATGTCGAATCCTGTTTTTTAGGACAAAATAAGAAAAATATTACCAATTCATCATCTGCTGAATGAGGCCAGAGGGTAGTAAAGCTCAATACTGAATTCAGTATTGAGAAAATTTTTCATCCTATGTAAAGTATAGTGAAAAGGTAATTTTTCAGTATTGGAAAAGTGAACTTTCAGTATTGAGGATTTCTGGGACTTTTACCCATGCAGATTAGGTTGAGATTTTCATGTCTCCCTGATCTTGGAAGATGTCTCCATGTTTTCATTGAGGAAGATGTCTCCCTACTTTTTGGACCAGCTTCATCCCTGTTAACGTTTACTTATTTCTCAGTTAAAAGCATAATTGGTTGATTCATCATGACAATGTTTCTGACTGGTTTCATGATAGTCATTCTCCAATCAGCAGTCATGTCTCTCATGTCATAGCTAGGGTTGACTAAGTTGAATGAAAGCAACATGTTGGCATTCTGACAAACAGCACTTACTTAGTGACTTGTATACCATTTTTACCCTAAATGCTCAGAAAGATAGGCCTTAGCAAAAAGTGTAGACTCAGATCAGATGCCACAGAATCTGATCAGGGTCTGCACTGTTTGCCGCTCATCAAGAAATATTTTAGACACAAGAACAGATAGTAAAATGGACTTTTTCAGATTTTAGGACAAGTATGGTTGAGTAAATGTGTCTGAATACTTAATGTAAATACTGTATTCTCCAAAGTGTTTTGACACTGCAGGATGTCACTAACTACATACATGTAATTCATTGATCATAATGATTTTTGATAATAAGGCTAATATTCCCCAGTCAGGCTGCTTGTTGATTTGTGAACCTGTTAAGTAGTATGCAGGCCTAGTTAACATGAAGTGAGTTTTGACAGGTTACTACTGATCTGTTATGATCAACTAGGTTCTGAGATGGTCCTGTATAAATTGATTAGTAATGGAATCATTCTGTCATAGCTTCTATGTGCGTCGGGTGCCTAGTAACATTAAAAATCTACATGTCTGTCTGCCATTCTCTCAGAATAAATCATGTGATCAAGAATTAAACTGCCTGGTTCTGTGACAAATTTCCATAATTGCCAACATATACTGCCAGACAACTGCACCAGTTTCTAAATAGATCAAATCTATACCATAAAGTTTATTAGTTAAGGTGTCATAATACAAGTAAAATAGCGCCAGGCAACTTAAACTTTTTTTCTTGGGAAAATAATTCAAACTGTCAGCTTCTGAAATTTTTACCCAGCATCCTAAATGTAAATTAATGCTTACTTTCTATCTGTGATACAGGACTAAGATCTTCTTTGCTGCAAATCCATTGATGCTGAATGTTTTTAATTCCAGGAGACGACACCGAGTGTTATAAACTGGCAAGACTATGAAGGCCGGACAGCCTTACACTTAGCTGTAGCTGATGGGAACGAAGCTGTTGTCAAAAACCTAGTAAGTGTTATCTGCTTCTGTAGGAAAATTGCACATTAACCTATTGTAGACTGAATGAACTCTCCCACACTATACATTGGAAGATTCTAATTTCAATTTTAGGTGTGTCAGGCTATGAGATTTAGATATACCAAGAAAAAACTGGGTGAACTATTTGCAAACAGTGAAGACCCTGATCAGATGCCGCATTCTGCGGTATCTGATCTGGGTCTGCACTGTTTGCTAATTACCTGTTTACGGGTCTCCAGACTACAATGGGTTAAAAAGTTGTCCTGTGTTGTCAATATGATTTGAACCAAAAGTAAATGTCTCTGATGGCATTATGTGGACAGCAAGGACCCAGATAGTCTGCACAATTGTACAGTCTGATCAGGGACCTGATCATCAGCTCACAGAATCAGTATATGTGTCGATTGATTTGTCTGTCTGTGCATGTTTGTGATGCAAACTGCTTCTGCGATTTTTAGCTCACCTGAGCACGAAATGCACATGGTATGCTTTTGGGATCGCCTGATGTCTGTCGATCGTCGTCTGGTGTCTCGTCCATCCATGATTTCACTTAAATATCTTCTCCTCTGGAACTGGTTGATAGATTTTGCAGAAATTTCCCAGAAAGTATCCTCTGAACACCCTCTGTTAAATTCCTTCAGAAAGTTTAGATCCTGGCAGAACTCTGGTTGCTGTGGCAATGGAAAGCAAAAATTTTAAAAATCTTTTCAGAATTTATTAAGGGATTCTAATGAAATTTTACGGGGTGTTCTTTGAGTGACTCGCTATCAGATTCCTTTGACTCCTGTTGATTGGTCAAAAACCAGTGGGTGGGGCATATTAGTCATTACTCAGGTGTAAGATACAAGGTCATCATGGCCTTCTTATTTTAGATAGTCATGGAACTTCACAGAAATGATCAGTATGATGAGTTGCACTGTGTTTTCATTGCGAAATACTGTTGACAGTTCATGCAATTTGTTGTCTTCTATAGACTATGGAGAGAGTTTTTTTTATGAAATGTCAGTCTCAATTTATGGGAAAATTTAAAAAAAAAATAAGAAAATATAATAAATTTAAGTTGCATAAATTTGGACACTCCTTTCATCTGCTTTGTACCTATAGATTGCACCTTGGTGATTTCTTGAAGACTAACTTATTTGAATATCTTGCTTACTGGAGCTATTGTTTGCATTTTATTAAATCATTACCATATTTACCCTATTTTTTTTAAAGATATTTGGCCTGAGATGTGATCAGGGTTAATACTGTTTGTCATTCCATATGCACATTTTAGACACAGTTGATAGCCAAATGGAATACACATAAATAGGGCATAGCTCTAGATTAAATGATGTTTTTTTTCTTTTATTTTTTTTTCACTTTTCCACAAAAATAAATGGTGTGGGTACTCATTGGAAGTACCACATTGAGGCACTATCATTGAGTACCCACACTATGTTTTCATAGAGAAATAACAAAAAAAACTGGACACCCTTCATATCTAGATATGTGTAGGGTAAGATGTTACAGTGTCCTGGGCCCAGTTGTTCAAAACTAACGATTTTGTTAGTTAACGTATCTTTAAAACTTTGATCATTAAATATGGCATATACACTTAATATTTTTGCTGAAAAAAATGTGAGTAGCTTTTGCATTTGCAAAAGCTACTCACATTTTTTCAGCAAAAATACCTGTGAATAAGATATTGCACTTACTAGAACAGTTAACATTTTGACCACTAACAAACTTGTTAAACTAAGATGCTTTGAACAACTGGGCCCAGGTATTTAGGATATTTATAGTAAGTTCTTTTGAATAAAAGGTATTATTATTCTTATTTCAGACTTCTGTTGTGAATTGTAATGTTTCTGCTTTAGACAACATGTTCCGAACACCGCTCCACTGGGCTGCTGTTTTAGGTAAGATAGTAAGACCTAGGTACAATGATTATGTCAAGAATAATTAAGTATTTATTTTATATGAAAAATCTTTCATGAAGGAATGGGATAATTTGGTAAACCTGGGTACCTTCAACAAATTACAAAATTATTCACTCTCCTGAGTGGCAGATTTTTTATATCAACTAAACACTTTTCATTATTCTGTTATATATACTGTTAACTTGCATACATGCCAGCCTTGGTGGCTCAGTTGGATGTGCGTCCAACTGGTGATCAGGAGGTTGCGGGTTCAACCCCCGCCAGGTCCGCAACATTCTTTCGTGGAGATTGATCATGAAATATTTTCTACGGTCATTCTCTCCTGCTGATTCAAGAAGGGCAGTTGTCAGTTTCTGGTGAAAGAATGTGCACAATACTGGTTTACCGCTTAGAGGACTAATCCTACCCAGTAAATGTGTGGTTAGGTAAACTAACCACGCTCGACATGACCACATTGGGTTGACTGGGCCGTAAAACCTCAACACAAACAAAGTATGCTAAATGGCACAAAAATGCATCCCTAGCAGAACACTGACAGCTGCATAGCTCTAGATAAAGGGGGTTGTCAGGTAAGCATTTTTTCTTATTTCTCCACAAAAACATAAGTTTTGGTACTCATTATAAGTGCCTCAGTGAGGTACTTCTAATAATTACCCACAAAATATGTTTTTATGGAGAATTAAGAAAAAATACCAATAGTTTTTGGTTGAAAAAAATTCCCTATCAAGAGCTAAGCTATGAGTTAAGTGTTACAGTACAGTTTGAACTTCTGTAAGTAGACTTATCTGTGTCACTTAATTGCGCTTGTTTAATAGTTATAGTGATGTCTCTGTCACACACATGACATGTGTCCGTCAACTGGTTAAATTCCATAGCCTTTTTAGCTCACCTGAGCCAAAGGCTCAGGGTGAGGTATTGTGATCACTCACCGTCCGTCGTCGTCGTCGTCGTCGTCCGTCCGTGCGTCCGTCCGTGCGTCCGTCCGTCCGTCCGTCCGTTCACAATCTTTAAACAACATCTCCTCCTAAACCACTGATTGGATTTTGACCAAATTTCACAGGAATGATCCTTGGTTGATCCTCTTTCAAAGTTGTTCAAATGGTTCCAGTCCATTGCATATCTAGGTCACAGGAGCTAAAAATAGATTTTTTTACTAAAAACTCAAAAAATCTTCTCGTCAGAAACCACTGGACCGATTTCAATAAAATTTTGCAGAAATGTTCCTGTGGTGATCCTCTACCAAGATTGTTCAAGCCATTTGGATTCGTCAAAAAACAAGGCCGCCAGGGGGCAGGGCTTATTTTCCCTATATATCTATATAGAAAACTTTAAAAATCTTCTTGTCAGAAACCACTGGACCAACTTCAATATAATTTTGCAGAAATGTTCCTTTGGTGATCCTCTACCAAGATTGTTCAAGCCTTTTGGATTCGTCAAAAAACGTGGCCGCCAGGGGGCGGGGCTTATTTTCCCTATATATCTGTATAGAAAACTTTAAAAATCTTCTTGTCAGAAACCACTGGACCGATTTCAATATAATTTTGCAGAAATGTTTCTTTGGTGATCCTCTACCAAGATTGTTCGAGACATTTGGATTGGTCAAAAAACATGTCCGCCAGGGGGCGGGGCTTATTTTCCCTATATATCTATATAGAAAACTTTAAAAATCTTCTTGTCAGAAACCACTGGACCGATTTCAATATAATTTTGCAGAAATGTTCCTTTGGTGATCCTCTACCAAGATTGCTCAAGCCATTTGGATTTATCAAAAAACATGGCCGCCAGGGGGCGGGGCTTATTTTCCCTATATATCTATATAGAAATCTTTAAAAATCTTCTTGTCAGATACCACTAGACCGATTTCAATATAATTTTGCAGAAATATTCCTTTGGTGATCCTCTACCAAGATTGTTCAAGACATTTGGATTCGTGAAAAAACATGGCCGCCAGGGGGCGGGGCTTATTTTCCCTATATATCTATATAGAAAACTTTAAAAAATCTTCTTGTCAGAAACCACTGGACGGATTTCAATATAATTTTGCAGAAATGTTCCTTTGGTTATCCTCTACCAAGATTGTTCAAGCCATTTGGATTCGTCAAAAAACATGGCCGCCAGGGGGCGGGGCTTATTTTCCCTATATATCTATATAGAAAAGTTTAAAAATCTTCTTGTCCGAAACCACTGGACTGATTTCAATATAATTTTGCAAAAAATGTTCCTTTAGTGATCCTCTAGGAAGATTGTTCAAGCCATTTGGATTCGTCAAAAAACATGGCCGCCAGGGGGGCGCGGCTTATTTTCCTTATATATCTATATAGAAAAGTTTAAAAATCTTCTTGTCCGAAACCACTGGACCGATTTCAATATAACTTTGCAAAAATGTTCCTTTGGTGATGCTCTACCAAGATTGTTCAAGCCATTTGGATTCGTCAAAAAACATGGCCGCCAGGGGGGCAGGGCTTATTTCCCTATATATCTATATAGAAAACTTTAAAAATCTTCTTGTCCGAAACCACTGGACCGATTTCCATATAATTTTGCAAAAATGTTCCTTTGGTGGTCCTGTTGCAAGATTGTTCAAGCCATTTGGATTCGTCAAAAAACATGGACGCCAGGGGGCGGGGCTTATTTTCCCTATATAATCTATATAGAAAACTTTAAAAATCTTCTTGTCCAAACCACTGGACCGATTTCAATATAATTTTGCAAAAATGTTCCTTTGGTGATCCTGTTGCAAGATTGTTCAAGCCATATGGATTCGTCAAAAAACATGGCCACCAGGGGGCGGGGCTTATTTTCCCTATATATCTATATATTCTTGTCTGAAACCACTGGACCGATTTCAATGTTTCTTTGGTGACCCTCTACAAAGATTGTTCAAGCTGTCATGATTCATCAAAAAACATAGCCGCTAGGGGGCGGGGCTTATTTTCCCTATACATCTATATAGAAAACTTTAAAAATCTTCTCGTAAGAAACAGTTGGATCGAGTTCAATGTAACTTGGCAGGAATCTTGCTTTGGTGACCTTCTACCAAGATTGTTCAAGCCTTCATGATATGTCAAAAACCATGGCCCCCAGGGGGGCGGGGCTTATTTTTCGTCCATATATCTGCATAGAAAATTTTAAAATTCTTATTGTCACATACCCCATGACCGATTTCAATATTACTTGGCTGGAATGTTGCTTTGGTGAACCTCTATCAAGATTGTACAAGCAGTCATGATTCGTCAAAAAACATGGCTGCCATGGGGTGGGGCTTATTTTCTCTATATATCTAAATAGAAAACTTTAAAAATCTTCTTGTCAGAAACCACTGAACAGATTTCAATATAACTTGGCAGGAATGTTCCTTTGGTGACCCTCTACCAAGTTTGTTCAAGCTTTCATGATTCGTCAAAAAACATGGCCGTTAGGGCGTAGGGCTTTATAGCTATATAAAACTTTTTAAACCACTGGACCAATTTCAATATAACTTGGCAGAAATGTTCCTTTGGTGACCCTCTTTTAAGATTCAGTTCAAGTCGTCAAGATTTGTAAAAAAAACATGGCCTGGGGTGTGGTGGAGGGGGATGGGGGTGGTAAGTGCTATAAAGTTTATACAGAAATCCTAGAGCAGTGAACTTGGCTGAAACTTCAACAGTAAATATGCAAGTCTGTTTGGTCAGGTGAGCGATATAGGACCATCATGGTCCTCTTGTTTTTTTTAAGGATTTAAAAAGAATTAAAAAACAGTTTAGCTTGTTTTGAGGAATAAAGGAAAAAGTGTTTTGATCCACGTTTTGTATCATGTATCTGGGAGTCCAGTGATCCTAATATGTATCTGGGAGTCCAGTGATCCCAGGCTCTTGAGATTTCAGATCAGTCATATGTTTTCATGGAGAAATAAGAAAAATATTTATGTCGACACCCTATCTTATCTGGAGCTGTGCATCTAGGGCCCTGTTGTTTAAAGCATCGTTAGCTTAACGAGCTTGTTAGTGGTCAAAATATTAACTGTTCTGGTAAGTACAATATCTAATTGACATATATTTTTGCTGAAAAAATGTGAGTAGCTTTTGCAAATGCAAAAGCTACTCATATTTTTTCAGCAAAAATATTAGCATATATGCCATATTTAAAGATCAAAGTTTTAACGATACATTAATTAACAACATCGTTAGTTTCAAACAACTGGGCCCAGATAAATATTTTTTTATTATTTCTTCCTGAACATATGTTGTGGGTACATATGAGAAGCATTATGGATAGACACTGTATGAGTACCGTAATATACCTAAGTATTGGGACACCTAAAGTATTGGGACACCCTTACAATTCGCAAAAATAATTATTTTTCGTCACCCTAAGAATTGGGACATATCAAAAATCGCTAAAAATTTCAGTAATTTTTTGTACCATATGAATTGGGACAGTGCATTTGGGTGAAAAAAATTATCTATTTAACAGGGTAAAACTGTTTTATCGGTTTGTGTTTTGTTTTGTTTACAAGCGATGTCATGCAATATTTTACGTCTAAGCATACAACAGGGGGTTTCCTACGGCAGGCTGGTTAGAAAGTAGAAAATAAGTAAAACCTTTCTTTGAGAATATTAATATGAAATTTATTCAAGAAATCTGCAAAAACAAAAACGCACATGCGTTTGCATCAGTCTGGATGCGTCGCCATTTTGTGGTTGTCACGTGACACGTCACGTTTTAATTTGCAACTCGAGTGCATCAATAAAGTTCTACAAAAAAAAACAACAAACAAACAAACAAACACAACAAAAAAAAAACTATGAATAAATACCGGTAATAATAATAAAAAGAAATTCGACAGAATTGTTTACTGATAACGCTTTAATGCGGAACACTAAAACACTGTTGAGATGAACCCCAAAACATCGTTGAGACGAACCCCAATAATAACGTCATCAGAACAGGTAGATTGTTCCCCGCATTTGCGGTATCGGTTATGCGCAATTAACCAACAAAGCGGGGAAGCAGTATATGATTATTTTTTTCACTTGGACGCTTTCAACACATGATAGATAAACGAGGGGATTTTAAATCAAAACAATAAATGCTAATGTGTTTATTCAATATTAACAATAGATTAGGTTAACGAGACAGTGGTCCGAAAATACACAAAACAATGAACACAAATATGACACATTCTCATCATTAATCGGTGCCATTTTCAACTACGAGACGTAAGTATTGGGACACCTAATAAAATAATTAATTTTCGTGTTTCTAAGTATTGGGACAGCCAGAAATTTAATTATTTTTTCCTGTCCCAATACTTACGTATATTACGGTACCTACCGTATATGTTTTGTGGAGAAATGTAAATACTTTTTAGTAAGAAAAAATACATCATCTAGAGCTGGATGATATTTTCTACTGTCATTCTCTCCCTTCCGCTGATTCAAGAAGGGCAGTTGTCAGTTTCTGGCAAAAGAATGTGCACAATACTGGTTAACCGCTTAGAGGACTAAGCCTGCCCAGTAAACGTGTGGTTAGGTTAACTGACCGCGCTCGACATGACCCCATTGGGTTGACTGGGCTGTAAAACCTCAACACAAACAAACAAGAGCTGGACGAGAAATATAAAAAAGTACTTCCTTCGATTTGAAAAAAAGTATTTAGATCTCTTACTATCTATTACTGTGTTATGTCTTATTTCTTTGACCATATTACTATTTATAGGTCATTCAAAGATAGTTGCTCTCCTCCTGGACAATGGTGCAGATTATTCTAGTTCTGATTCCAATGGTGCTACACCCTTACACTACGCATCTCAAAATAATTATGATGTAAGTATTAATGCTTAGTTTAGTGAATAAAACTTTCAGCAGATGGCATTTTGATTTTTTTTTTCTTATTTTTTCCAGAAAACAGACCTTGACATTTCATGCAAATTGTGAAGATATTTTGCATGAAATGTCAAAGCTTGTTCTATGGGAAAAATAAGAAAAAAAGACAACATCAATTTGTCATCTACTGAATTTGCCCAGAGAGTGGTAAGGTTAAAATTCCTTACACTACATGTATAAATCACAAACTAATTTTGATGTAGCAGTAAAGTATGAAATGCCAAATTTGAATATCAACTGATAATATTTTTAAGTAAATTGGGAACTGGTAGATTATATCCTCTATTTTTATAAGGGAGCCAAATTTTGTGACTTCCGGTTTGCTTCCCTGTTTACAAAGTCTCTTATAAAAAAGCTCTGCTCTTAAAGAAGAGAAAATTCTTCCCTTCTATAATAGACCCCTTTCCAAAGTGGGACAAAAACATTTTACCACATTGCCAAGGGGAGCCAGCCTCTGTGGCTCAGTTGGATGCCCGTCCGACTGGAGACCAGGAGGTTGCAGGTTCAACCCCCACCGAGGTCGGCAACATTCTTTCGTGGAGATTGATCATGAAATATTTTCTACGGTCATTCTCTCCCTTCCGCTGATTCAAGAAGGGCAGTTGTCAGTTTCTGGTGAAAGAATGTGCACAATACTGGTTAACCACTTAGAGGACTAAGTCTGCCCAGTAAACGTGTGTTGACTGGGCCATAAAACCTCAACACAAACAAACAAGGGGAGCAAATTCTTTCTAGAATAGACCTTTTCTTAGAAGAAGCAGAAACATTCTGACAGAGTAGTTTACCCCAAAAGTGTATCTGTTCACCTTAAAATCTTTGTTTCAAAGTACAGTTTAATCTGGGTGAGTAGGTGATGTATATTAAATGGACTGCATCATGCAAAAAGTATGTGGACTGCAAAGGCCCAGTCAGCGTGTGTATTCACACAGTCTGATGATGATCTTTGCTATTCAAATACACAGCCTGTGTTTATTGAAAAATCAACAGATGAAGAGTAAAGGCTCTGATTAGTTTTAAGAATAAGCTGGTTCATCTGGGCTGCTCTTTGCATATGAGACTTGTGCATCCAATGAAGACTCAGATCAGCCTGCGCATCAACGCAGTCTGATCAGTCTTTGCTGATCGCATGTGCCTTTTACAGCCTCCAAACTGTCCAAAGATGGATAAATGAGAGCCCTTGCCATACTGGATGGATGTACAGGCTGATCTGAGTCTTTGCAGGTCACACAGGTCTTATTGTAGGTTTTGTCATGTGCTGGCTAATATATGTTAGGACCCCACGACTTGACAGCATTATGTCTCAACTGTTACTGTGAATAATATTACAGTGAGGCTGTATATGAAATTTGAAGTACTTCTGTGATATGTTTTCATGGAAAAATATGTAAAATATCATTAATTTCTGGTTGAAAAAAAAGCTTCATGATTGATACTGGTTTTGAAGGCAAAATTATCGATGAAAATCGTTGACCAGTTACCTTTATGTACAATTTCAGGAAACTGTAGAGGTTTTTCTTTCCCGACCAAATGTGACAGACGAGCCAGATAATGAAGGTCGTACTGCATTCATGTGGGCATCTGGTAAAGGTGCTGATAATGTCATAGCTGTATTTATGAAACATAATGTTGAAATACAACAGGTCGACAAAAATGGTGGCTCAGGTAAGTCAGATTTTGTACACTTCCATACATATCCTTGGAGCAAATATTTTCATTTTAGATGAGACCCCTTTTAAATGCTTTGAACAACTGGGCTCTGGATAAGGAGAGTTGCCGGATAAATATTTTTCTCAAAAGAAATGGCTCACTCAGGTGCTGCCAATGAGTACCCACAATGTATGTTTTTATTGAGAAACAAAACAAATGTCACTGCATTAAAAAAAAATAAAAACGTGAAGATAATAGCCTTGTCATAGGAAGATAACTCTGTCAAAAATTGACAAAATGTACCAATTAGCGATCCCAAATGAGATCTTCATGATATCAATGCACATATCATCTTCTGAGAAAATCTGATTTATTCAAGTTATTGTCCTGAAACGAAAATACGGATGTGTCCCAGGCAGATAACTCTGTCAAAAATTGACAAAATTTGTCCATTAGCAATCCCAAACCAGATCTTCACAATATGAATGTACTTACCAAGTTTGGTGAAAACCTGTTGATATTTTACTCAAGATAATGTCTGAAAACAAAAATATGGATGTGTCACAGGTAGATAACTCTGTAAAAACATTGATGAAATTTTGCCCATTAGCAATATCAAACCGGATCTCCATAATATCAATGCACATACCAAGTTTGGTGAAAATCCATTGACATCCACTCAAGTTATAATCAGGAAACAAAAATATTAATGGATGTATGACAGATGGATGGACAGACACATGGAGGACCAACATGAAACCATAATACCCGTCCACTGTCAAGTTGTGGGGTATAATAACCTTTTCTAGAGCTATGATGTATACCTCAGTCTCCTTTTCTAATTGCATGGCCTTCTTTTCATTTTAGCTTTGCATGCCGCTGCCCTCTCGGGTCATGCTTTATCTGTGAAGAGTCTGCTGGATCATGGGGCTCAAATTGAAGCCACAGACTTCATGAAGCATACACCTTTATTCAGGGCTTGTGAGATGGGCCACACAGATGTGGTTCAGACTTTAATAGATGATGGTGCTAGAGTAGATGTTTTAGATGAGGATGGAAGATCTCCACTTCATTGGTAAGTGTTGAACTTGTGATTAACAGAATTTGAATTATAAAAAGGACAAATGTCTGCATTGAATTTGAACCATAAAAAAATGACAAATGTCATCATAGAATTAAATACTAGACTGTTAGCACTGGAGTTGTTTTTAGCTCGCCTGTACGAAGTACAAGGAGAGCTATTGTAGTCACCCCGGTCGTCCGCGTTTGCGTTTGCGTTCCCGTTCCCGTCACACTGCGTTAAAGTTTTTCAAATGCTTATATCTCAACAGTCACATCTCACAGAGGCATCAAATTTGGAACTTAGGTACCTTGGAGGGTCTTTGAGATTCCAAGAGAATAAACCCCTGGGTTCATGCCCCTGGGTGGGGCTAGGGGTCAGAATCTAGGACACCTTTGTAATACTGTGTTAAAGTTTTTCAAATTCTTATATCTTGACTTTCACTCCTCATAGAGCATTCATATTTAGAATTTGGGTACCAGGAGGAGTCTTCTGAGATTCCAAAAGAACATACCCCTGGGTTCATACCTCAGGGTGGGCCTTGGAGTGGGGCTAGGGGTCAAAATCTAGGACACATTTGTAAAATCTTATATGCCTACAGGTTATAGACACAACTGGTTATACATCAGCTAACTATGTGACATTGGTTTAAGTGTAAGAGAGTGAAGGTCATGGTGACCTACATTTTACGGTCCAGGTCACCTAGATTTCATGGTCCAGTGATTTTGCCTTATATCTTGAATACTATTTGTTGGATAAATGTCACACCTGGGATATTACTTCCATGTGACCCAATGAATGACCACTTACTATATCTAGGTCATTGTGACCTATATTTCATGGTTCAGTGATTTTGCCTTATATCTTGAATACTATTTGTTGGATAAATGTCACACCTGGGATATTAGTTCCTTGTGACCCGATTATTGACGTCAAAATATATCTCTGTTGGTGTGACCTATATTTCATGGTTCAGTGATTTTGCCTTATATCTTGAATACTATTTGTTGGATAAATGTCACACCTGGGATATTAGTTCCATGTGACCCAATGAATGACCACTTACTATATCTAGGTCATTGTGACCTATATTTCATGCTTCAGTGATTTTGCCTTTTATTTTTATTACTATTTCATGGAGAATTGTCATACCTGGATTATTATATCTATGTGATAAAATGATTTACATACAAATACATCTAGGTCAGTGTGACCTATATTATATGGTTGAATGATTTCGCCATTTAACTTGAAAATTATTTCATAGAAATATGTCATACCCATTTGACTTAATCATTCTAGGACACTGTGACCTATATTTCATGGTTCACTGATTTTCCCTTACAAACAAAATCAAAACTGAATAAGAACATTGCAAAACATTAACTGCTCCAAGGATAATTACTTTAAACGGAGCAAGAACTCATGATGGGTTTGTGTTTTATTATTATTATACATTTTGAATTTTTTAATGATAAAAATGTTACAATATAAAATGTACCCAGCAGGCGAGCTACGCTGTCCTACGACAGCTCTTGTTAATATTTAATTTTTATCCCCATGCTTTAGCGATTGGGATATTGTGAATGCCTCCATCCATCCATCTATCTGGGCCCACGAGTGGTTATATATTGGGTAGGTATATAATGGGTTCTTTACATACAGTTTGCTTATTCCATCCGAAATACAAATTAAAATGAGGGGTTTTATTGGGTATTTTTTTTTTGCTGTTGGATAGGTTTACATTTTTTTTCTATGCAAATTTAACATTGAGTACCCAATAAATGTTCATCAGTAAGAACATCTGTCCGTTCATCCATCATGCTATCTCCTCCTGAATCTCTGGGCGGAATTTAACCAAAACTTGCTAAATGACTTCCCCTCATGGTAAGGATGTGTGAGAATGAGTCTGTTCATCTGTTGTGTGTCCGTCCGTCCATTTATATTTTCAGAGCCTATATGGTCATCTTTATCACTCTCCAGGCAAATACAGCAGATGACAAATTGATTTTATTTTTCCTATCTAAATAAGCTTTGACATTTTATGCAAATTGTCTGATAAGGAGACAATTTGCATGAAATGTCAAAACGTATTTTCTAGGAAAAATAAGAAAAAATATTTCAAAATGTCATCTGCTGAAATTTTAGCCAGCATGCTAAGTGTTAAATATTTGATTGTCTTTTTCAGGGCTGCATTAGGTGGCCATGCCTATATTTGCCAAACTCTTATAAAATATGGAGTTGATCCTAATATACAAGACTACTCAGGGTATGTATGCTATAAAAGTTACTGCTGGACACAGGTTAATTAAGTTGTTATTTCGTCACCTTAGTGCAAAAAAAATCAGTAACTCCATTAAAATATATAAGGAGTTATTGACATTTTGCACTAAGGTGATGATTTTTCAGATAACTTTATATTGGAATGCTCTCACTGAGGTGAAGAAAAGAGATTATTACCTGGACAAAATGGTTTCATTAAAGAAGACATTGCTCTGAATAATCTGCTTTAATTGGGGCCCAGCTAGACGTGTCAAATTAATAGTAATTTTAAAATATTGAGGTTTTGTGTGTTTTTAACTTCAGTCTGCTGGACTTGAATAGCAGTAGACATTATTTTATACTTTATTCCCAGAATTAGATCTTGGTATTTCATGACATATCCTGTTCCCTGAGGAGACAATTTGCATGAAATGCCAAATGCTGTTTTCCACAGAAAAAAATATATAATCAGTTTGACGTCTGATTTTCCCCATTTTAAAGGTTAAGGCATATTTTATAACCCATATTTAAAAGGTTAACCCTTTACCCATAAATAAGTCAAATAGACAAACAGACTCTTTCATATTTAAATTTAGATGAGTTCATTGATACGAAAAAAGGAGTTTGACAACAGTCAATAGTGAAGGTCTTGATGAGACGGCTTGTTACGAGCTGTCTTATGATTTCAGGATCTACACTATTTTCAGTGGAACATCTTCCAGTAATATTATTCTGCTGAAACATTTTTTGGCCTTAGTAGCTGAGTGATATGTAATAGAAATTTACCAGTCACTAGTTGTTTCACTATGTAAGGCATGTTACCATTCAAGAGAAAGTTGACATTTACTGGCCAAATGACTGATGGATCTGTATGAATACTTTAGGTTGCAGTACTTTGACAGTACCAATAGCATTTGGACAAGCCCAGCCAGCCTCGGTGGCTCAGTTGGATGTGCCGTCAGACTGGAGACCAGGAGGTTGCGGGTTCAACCCCGCCGAGGTCAGCAACATTCTTTCATGGAGATTGATCCTGAAATATTTTCTATGGTCATTTTCTCCCTTCCGCTGATTCAAGAAGGGCAGTTGTCAGTTTCTGGCAAAAGAATGTGCACAATACTGGTTAACCGCTTAGAGGACTAAGCCTGCCCAGTAAACGTGTGGTTAGGTAAACTGACCGTGCTCGACATGACCCCATTGGGTTGACTGGGCCGTAAAACCTCAGCACAAACAAACAAACAAATTGGACAAGCCCAACTTATAATGGCAACAGTCCCAGTATCTCAGGCACACCATTAAAGTGATTTAGAAATACATAATGTATTGTCAAGGTTTTTTTTTTTTATGAAATATTCTATTTTTTATTTTAGGAGAACGCCATTACAGTGTGCAGCCTATGGTGGATTTGTTAATTGTATGTCTGTGTTACTAGAACATAAAGCTGATCCTAATGCTCAAGATAAAGAGGTCAGTAGAGCTGTTTACTCTTACCATATATACTCTAAATATCAGGGCCCAATTATTCAAAGCGTCGTTAGCTTAACAAGCTCGTTAAGGGTCATTTCGTTAACTGTTTTAGCCGATTCAATACACAGTATTCTGAAATTTTTTGATGAAAAAATGTGCACAGCAAAAGCTACTCACATTTTTCAGCAAAAAATTTCAGCATATTTGTGTATCACTTGATGTAAATTTTAACGAATCGTTAACTAAGGACATCGTTACTTTTGAACAACTGGGCCCAGGATGGTCTACATTACGAAAACACGCCAATTCAAATATATTGAGAATTTTACCACCAAAAAATGAAAATTTTCAGATGAAAAATTCTGGTAGTTTTCCTTTTTCTGCTCAAAACTTAGATTGTGGGTGCTTGTTTTAGAACCGCCTTGGCGAGGCAGTTCTAATGAGTACCCACAATCTATGTTTTTTAGCAGAAATAAGAAAATTAATGTATACCCCTGTAAACCCCAGTTTTACTATATAAAAGTGGGGTTTAAGTAAGGGTGTCAAAACTTAGGTTTTTGTGATGAAATTTTGGAAGTGCTTCTTGGAGCCATTTTGCTTGATATTATCCAAATGATTCGAACGGAATGTCAGGCTCTGTTTCCAAGAGAAAGAAACCAAAAAAATCTGACACTCCTATATGATCTGCTAATTATATCTAGAAAGTACTTAAGGGTAATGGATGTACCTGAAAGATTTTGTTGTAAGTTTGCAAAGGAAGACAGCATTTGCAGACAGGAAGTTGCCTGCCTTCTTAGTAATTGAAACTTTTTAAAAAAGGGACTACTCCTGAAGAATTTGCTCCCACAGGGAGCAAATTTCTCTGGGAGCAAATTCTTTCCTTTAAGAATAACACTCCTCCCCACAACCTTCAGTGAGAAAGGAGACAAATATTTTCATGCCGGAGTTATACCTGCCACGAACTGTGTTTGTTGTGGGGATACTCTTTTCATGTCCGTTCATCCATTAATTTTGGTTCCTGCTTCTTATCTTGCTAAATAATTTATCAGAAGGCAGTCATTACCTTCTGGGGGTATCAAATAAGCACTACTTATTGACACTTTTTGTTTTTCTTAAAGGAATATTCATACATCTTAAAGTTGATGTTGTTATATTGTAGCTTATAAAGGTTAGATTTCTTCAAGTTTTTGACCAATTTCTCTTGTAAATGACATGACAATATCATTTAATTCAAATTATTTTACATATCTTACAGGGAATGACAGCTATTCACTGGGGTTGCAGCAAAGGTCATTTAGATGCAGTAAAGTTGTTAATAGAATATCACACATTTCCTAACCATATGGAGTATACAGAGGACAGGTGAGTTCACTTCATTATTTGATCTATCCTTTCTACCATAACCAGTTTATCAGCCTCTGGGCAGCTTGTCCCCTCAGGAATGAAGCATGTATAGTACCCTATTTGGGCTGCAGACATGCATTTTTTGCCTGAAACGTAAGGTTACTACTTCATGTCTGTGAACAGCAAAGGCTCTGGCAAGACTGCGCTCATGCGCAGGCTTGCCTGAGCCTTTGCTGGTCGCCTATTTGATAAGTACCCTTTTTTTATGTACTGGCTCAAATATTGGGATGCTTAAGCTCCTTACCGTACTTGTCCTAAAATTTGACTAGGTCAGTTTTACTACCTGTTAATGTGTCCAAAAAATGTTGGATGGGAGGCAAACAGGGTAGACACGGCTCTTAAAGAGTTTTATCATGATCTACATTGTTTGCCGTTACCAGTGGACAGATAGCATGCTCAAATGTTGGTATAGGAATGGTAAGGCAAATCTAGGTATAGTCTACATTATCGAATGATTCTTTAAGTGTTCAATGAAGGGTTTGATCAAATTATATGAATTATATGCACAGACTTATTTAAGCATTTGCTGAGCGCTTATGTCCCAAAGGCACATTTTCACATGATGAGGCTCATATGAGCCGTGACATGAGAAAACGTCTTCTTGGTAAGGCAAACAGTAAAGATCCAGGTCAGCCAGCACAGTCTAACCCTGAGGTTATAAAACTTTTTTCATGCTCAACTCAGCTGAGCATGAAATTTTTCATGCTAATAAATCTCAAATTACGAGTACTATCAATGCCAAATTCTTTCTTGCTAAACATAGCTGAGCATGAAAATTTCTCTGCTTATAAATATGAAAATGCCAACCTTTGTTGGCATTTTCATATTTTTTTATAACCTAAGGGCCCAAAGGCACATTTTCACATGATGAGGCTCATTTGAGCTGCGACATGAGAAAAGGTCTTTGTGGTAAATGCAACCAGTAAAGATCCAGATCAGCCAGTGGAGATCTGATCAGGAACTTTACTATACTTCGTTATGTTCTACAGCACCCAATGATTCTATAAGCAGACAGTGAAGGTCCTGATCAGACTGCGCGGATGCACAGTCTAATCAGGACCTTCACTGTCTGCATATATGCCCAAAGACACATTGTCACATATTTAGATCTAAAAAAAAGTACTCCAATCAAAATTTCTATATATTTCAGGTACACTCCTCTGGACTATGCTCTAATGGGTGAGCATCATGAGGTGGCACAGTATATGTTAGAACAGGGAGCTCTCAGTATTACTGGTATCCAAGACATTGCCGCATTGAAAATACAGTCAACTTTCCGAGGCTACAGAGTTCGGAAGACTTTCAAAGAGAATAAGCGACTGCTAATGAAACATGAAAAGTTAAAGAAAGAAGCAGCAAGGTCAGTTGAACTGAGGTGACTGGATACATCTGGGCTGCGTTCAGAAGTGTAAAGCAAATGTTTTGCCCTGGCTTCCTCAATCTAATGATTAGAGCCAACAGGAGCTGGAGCTAGGGCAAGACACTCCCAAGTAACTTGCATTTCCTCACTAGGGAGACAACTCTGTTACCTCCTGTTTGCTTTCCTGCACAATTTTCTCTAAAAGGAAAGACCAATTTTCCTTCTGAAAATTGGTCTTTCCTTTTAGAGTAGAGAATAGACCCTCTTCAGAAATACTTTTGACATGTATCCATTCTCCGCAAGTGAGAATATTTATGTGTTTGATAAAACAGAAGTGAGGTTATTCAGGAAATACCAGTCACAGACCATAGTGTTGCCATGTCATCAGAAGTAGAAGTAAGGAATGTGAGAATAGTGGAAAGGAAGGTGAGAACAGTGGTAAGGAATGTTAGTAGTGGTTAAGAATGTTGAGGTGAATGGATACACAGATACACTTCAGATAGAGAGGGATTTGGAAGTTTTTGTTTCCCTTCTTGAAGGGAGATCACTCTAGCAGGAAAGAAATTGCTTTTCCGGTTATAAGGATGGGGTGGGGGGCAGGAGTTTACTCTTGAAAGAATTTGCTTCCAGGGGAAGAGAAGCATCCAGTTGATCAAGTGGTTAGCGCCCCTGACTTCGAATCACAAGGTTACCGGTTCAAACCCTGCTGGAGTTGGAATTCAACTCATGACTGTACAGCACTTCATTGCACAGAGCCTTTCATTATCACCCTATCATTGTCTCAATATGACTTTAATACTGCTGAAAGGGACGTAAAACACCAAATCATCATCATCCTGGGGAACAGATCATTAAGAGTAGTTCCCCTTTTTAAAAGGAAGGCAAATACTTCAAGATTGGAGCGACTGGAAATATATCTATACCCCTAAGGTCACATTTTAGATAACTGGATTTTATTTTGTAAATTCATTGTAGATTTTCTTTGTTTCCACAGAAAAAGAGCAACAGAAGAGTTCCGAAAGAAGGAAGATTACAAACACAAACGAGAGGTTGAGGAGAGACTACGCAAAAATTTTGAGACATCCCTGCTTGGGGTAGGGTCTAGACCCCAGTCTGCAGCAGGGTCCAGTAAGGGCAAGAAAGAGGCCCCTAGGAAGTGAGTGACAATCCCATCTTCATTTTACAGGTTAATTTGATTTGATTTTGGCATGTTAAATTTTGTATTGCACCAGTAGGAGATTATCTACACCATGGTACTCTGGACAGGCTGTTATTTTGGAGAGTCCTAGATGCACTGTATTTGCCCTAAATATTTGGACAGACAGGCCTGTGCAAACAGTGTAGACCCTGATCAAACTGCTCCTAAGGAGCAGTTTGATCAGGGTCTACACTGTTTGCCATTCAGTCTGCACTTTTTAGGTAGTCAGCTCGACATCAGGGATTTTCCTAGCCTAAGTTTTGGGCTGGAAATCAGCTTAATTTTTTCCCAATTTAGAGACAAAAATTCTCAATTTCTCCTTTGTCCCCATTTAGAGTAAATAGAATCATCATCAATTGCTAAGTTCAAATCAGTGATAACATTGAAAAACACAGACTGAAGTATGTTTTTAACTGATTGAAACAAATTTGTGCTTTAGTTTATACATATTTTATTTGTAAATACACATACGATACGTATCAACATGAACATATTTCAACTGGGATTCAGAAAAAAAGTCAAGGACTTATATATGAATCTGTCTCCCATAAATTTGTGCCTTTATTTTGTATAATCCAGTTTTCCCAATTTTGTAGATCCACACACTATATTTCCAAATTCAATTGCCCTGGGCCCCTAGTTCAAAGGAGTAGGAAAATCCCTGGAAATTATGGTTTTAGGGCTGGTTGATAAGGAGTTGTAATGTCTAAATATTCAGGGTTTTACAGTTAATATAATTTATGCTCTCTGCTTGCCAATTGTTTTAGGGCAAAATTATTCAGTTCTCTATCACATCTTTAGTCCATGTAATTTTGCCCTGAAGAAGAGGCAAGAATAGCAGAAGTAATACATAAAGAGTTTTTTTTTGTTTTTTTTTTCTTTTTCTCCAAAATACCATCTTATCTGGAGCATTACGCACCCTTTTCTTTGAGCTGTTTTCAGTAAGTTGCCTTGGAAACTAACATAGAAACTGGTCAGCATTTGCAGTAGAAACAGTTTTTAGCTCACCTAGACAAAAGTACAGGTAGAGTTATAGCAGTCACCTTGGCATCAGGGTCGGCATTGGTTAAAGTTTTTGGTTAGAGTTTTTGAAAGGCTATATCTCCTGAGCCTCTGAATGGAAGTAGTTCATACTTGCCCTGATGTTAGATACTGGTCAGAAATTTTCTGCTGTACCATCTTAACCCACATGAGTGACCTTGATGTCAAGGTTACGGACTTCGGAAAAGTTTATGTTTTAGTTTTTTGTTAAAGTTTATAGAGTTTATAGAGGCAAGGCGTTTTTCAGGTGAGCTACTCTGTCCTGCAACAGCTCTTATTATATATAGGCTTTTAAACTGCAGAATCTGTCTCATTAGAAATAAGAAAACTGCAGTAATCTTCTGTCAGTTGTGATAACTTTTTTCTATGTGCATTTTCAAGGAATTTAGTGGTTTGCTTTAAACAGCCTATTCTCCTGTATTGTACTTGTAGTTAACCATTTTGGTTATTTTTTATACCGCACCAATACTTTGGTGGAGGCTAACACTGGTGGGGATTATACGATTTTGGTCTTGTCTGTCTGTTTGTTAGTCAGTCTGTCCATCTGTCTGTCTGTCTATACACATTAACGTTTGCTTTTCTTTTTATAGTTTAGTTCAAACATACTTTATTGCCATCCCATACAGGCAAATGGGTTGGACCACAAGTTCTAACAACATCAATTACACTCCTTCCCATCTTTTAATTAAAGTTAGTAGGTAGGTATACAAGTTCTTCAGACATATTTCTAGTTTCTAATCTGGATGATATCTTTTCCCATGAGTGAGTCTGAGAAGTCATACCTTGTTGCAGAAATTGTCCATCTGTCTATCTTTTGATACTGAGACGATCATTTTGATCATTATTTCAGGTGTTTGATGGGTGGCTAAATTTAGAATTTAGCTTTAGCCAGAAAAAAAACAAAAAAAAAACAAAAAAACGAACAACAAAAACCAACATCCAAAAATGCATGCCTCTGATCCAAAAATCTAAATGAGTGCCTTGAATTCTTCTGTAGTTTGGGCACTTACCACAGAAGAGAGTAGACTATTCCACTGTGGAGTAGTCCTTAGGAATAAAAAGTTTTCCAGGGCATCAGTGTATGCAGAGTACCTATGATACTGTAAATTGTTTGGTGCCCTAGTTTGCCATAATAACGGTGTGGGATCAAATATGTGTCTTTATCAATAGACACAGTAACCATATGGATCTTATGAAAGAAGGCTATGGAGGACTTCTTCCGACGCGCCTCCAGGGGTGGACAATCCAAATCATCCAACGTATCACCTTGTCCAAAGAAATTGGGAAATATCACAAGTGTGCATCCACTGGAAGATTTATTTTTGACCTTGACATTTGGAACATTTTTCTAAAGGGATCCAGTGTATTGAACTATAAACAATTTCAGACTCTGATGTATCATGTGCTGATGATAAAAAAGTTTGTAGAAAATTGGTTGAGTACATGCTTTCAGTTTTAACTCTTTTTGTCTCAAGCTACTATTGACTTAATTAGGAATTCCTGATCCATTTGGTTTTGGGATAATAAGAGTCACAGATTATATAATCATTTCCTTTGGGATCATTGGGCCAGTTCTGGTATCTTTGAGAATGGAGTTCTGCTCATGTATACGCTAGAAGGCATAAACAGTGTTGCAAACTTCATTACTGCTTATGAAGAGTCTCAATAAAACCAAAAGCCGGCCTCGGTGGCTCAGTTGGATGCGCCGTCCGACTGGAGACCAGGAGGTCGCGGGTTCAACCCCCGCCGAGGTCGGCAACATTCTTTCGTGGAGATTGATCATGAAATATTTTCTACGGTCATTCTCTCCCTTCCGCTGATTCAAGAAGGGCAGTTGTCAGTTTCTGGCGAAAGAATGTGCACAATACTGGTTAACAGCTTAGAGGACTAAGCCTGCCCAGTAAACGTGTGGTTAGGTAAACTGACCGCGCTCGACATGACCCCATTGGGTTGACTGGGCCGTAAAACCTCAACACAAAAAAAAAAGCAATAAAACCAAGACTCCCATTTTCTATCTGTAATGTGTTCTTTGTTTTCAAAGGCAATCTTTTCTATTTTTTTTTCTGTAAGATTTGGTTCAGGGGAATTGATACCCTTTCAAGGGAGACAAATCTGTCAAAGTTATTTCATCTCCCTTTTTAGAAGGCAATTGATGAACCAGAAAGTGGACAGGAAGTCACAAAGATTGTCTTTCTGGTCAAAAGTGGCAGCAATTCTACCAAGTGTGTCCATTCACTTTAATCTCATCTTACAGAAGACTCTCATTATCTCAATGTCAAATAAGCAGCCGGCCTTTGTCGCTCAGTTGGATGCACATCTAGCTGGTGATCAGGAGGTTGCAGGTTCAACCCCACCGGGTCGGCAACATTCTTTCTTGGAGATTTAATCATGAAGTATTTTCTACGTTCATTCATTCCCTTCTGCTGATTCAACAAGGGCAGTTGTCAGTTTCTGGTGAAAGAACGTACACAATACTGGTTAAAGGCTTAGAGGACTAAGCGTGCCCAGTAAAAGTGTGGTTAGGTAAACTGACCGTGCTCAACATGAACCATTGGGTTGACTCAACACAGACAAACAAACCAGAAATTCTGAATTAAGTTAACAGTAGCTTGAGACAAAAAGAGTTGAAACAGAAAACATAAATCATTGCTTATACATGGATTGAGCACAAAAGTATATAACAGAAGTAGATAGCCACCTTCACTAACATGCCGGCCTCGGTGGCTCATTTGGATGCACAGTCCGACTGGAGACCAGGAGGTCGCGGGTTCAACCCCCGCCGAGGTCGGAACATTCTTTCGTGGAGATTTGATCATGAAATATTTTCTACAGTCATTCTCTCCCTTCCGCTGATTCAAGAAGGGCAGTTGTCAGTTTCTGGTGAAAGAATGTGCACAATACTGGTTAACCACTTAGAGGACTAAGTCTGCCCAGTAAACGTGTGGTTAGGTAAACTGACCACGCTCGACATGACCCCATTGGGTTGACTGGGCAGTAAAACCTCAACACAAACAAACAAACAAACCTTCCTGAACATATAAATACAGTTGACTCGTTATTTCAAACACTTATTATTCATACTACTGCAAATATTTGTTTAGATTGCGATATGTCTCCCCGTTTTCTCAAACTACTATTACCTCAAACTGTGTATTCTGATCCATTGGAGTTTGAGATAATGAGAGTTGACTGTACATAATGAGTATGGAGAAAAAGAGCACAGTATCTCAGGGTAAGTGCTTTGGCTTCTGGAGCTAGAGGCCCAGGTTTGATCACAGCTTGGGGTTAAAAATTTTCTGGGTCAAAACATGCTCCATTAGCATTATTGGCGGAGGTGATGTTAATACAGTGCACCATTCTTTAGAATGTGTTGTTAACTGGAGGGTCTGTATGCAGGAAGAGCCATTCCCTGTGCATGTTAAAGATCCCACCAGTGAGACCAAATTGTTCCTTAGATGTCCATCCTGCAAGACCGACCCACTGTGGGTACTGGTCAAATATAACCAGCTGCTTCCAAGGTAAAAAGAAAAAGAAGAAAAAAAAAAAAACATTCAGAGTGGTGTATTTGTTCAGCATAGAGGTATCATGACATTTGTTTATGATAAAGTGTCATTTCTCATTTCCAATGAACTATTTTGATATTCGTAAAATGTACATTAACCCTTCTCTTGCTGAACACGACATGCCCTGTCTTAGAAAACAGTGTAGATCCAGATCAGTTGGCTTCTGAAGAAGCCAACTGATCTGGATCTACACTGTTTGTCATTAAATATGTGAGTTTCTATCAAAAACCCGGATCAAGTAATCTGATTGGCTGGAAATTAGAAGTGGGCTTGGCATCTTGATTTACTCAGCATGACAAGGGTTAAGACAAAAAGAGAATCAACAAGGTGATTGTAAAAAGTTTCATAGACCAATAAGAAAAATACAGATATCAATACATTTTGGTTGAAACTAGTTTCTTACCTAGAATTTTTTTCATACTTAGAAAATGTTTAAAACCACCCTTTCTTTAGATCTAACTTAATCAGACCTGATTTATAATAGAGAGTAGACATTAATTACCTGAAGGACCTGTGAGCTTCTCCCAGCAAAAAGGTTTCTTTTAGGCATATTTGGCAAGCAAAGGGCCAGATCAGCCTGTGCATTTGCACAGGCTGATCATGGCCTTTGCTGGCTGCTAACAGAATCAATAGGTACTGTAGTATTCTAACCTTAGATGATGATATCCAGTTTTCTATTCACTCTCAGTGGATATTATGGAGCGCAGGATTTCACATATACTGAAAGACACCTTTTCATTTGATTTGGACATTATTATATAATAACCCAAAAAAAAAAATGCAGCTTTCTTGAACTGCAGAGAAAAGTAAGGTTAATATCTTATATTTTGTTTTGCGATAAAAATTGTCTATACATATTGTTCCAAATTTCTTGCATGTATACATAGATCTAGAAGATTGGGTATCAGGTAAATAAACAGTTTTCTTATTTCTTGACAAAAACGTATGTTGTGAGTACTCATTAGAAGTGCCTCGCTGAGGCGCTTCTAATGAATACCCACAACATATGTTTTTGTCAAGAAATAAGAAAAATAAAGATACTTTTTAGTTGAAAAAAAAAGCACCTTATCAAGAGCTATGCGGTATACTTTATATTGAGAAATAAACAACTGAAATAGACCCTCATTTATTGATTTACAGGCACATTTTAGTTTCCTTTGCCATTTAGTAAGGTTGCATTTCTTTTTTGGGTCAATATAGTATTCTAGCCTTAGATGATGATATCTAGTGTTCTTTTCACTCTTAGTGTATATTTCACTTTTACTTTGTATTTGTATATAGACTGTGGACTTACTGTATTTATCTTTATTTGGAGAGACGGGCCTGGGCAAATACCCAGTCAGCATTCTACGTAAATCTATATCGGGCCATCATCAGCTCGTCAGGGTAGCTGACGGGCCGATGATGGCCAGATGTAGATTTACGTAGAATGCTAGCTGGGTACACCATCTAGTATCCACAGGGTTTTCCCAGACTCACATTTTAGCAGTTTTTACCTTCAAAATCTTGTTTGGGACTCTTAAAAGCTAGGGGAAAGGGTCCTAAGTGATGCATACATAATCAAATTCCAAATTAATTTTATTTATCCATGGCTTTGTATTTTAATCTATTTTTGGTCTGAAGGCCAGGAATTATCAATATTTAGGCAATAGCTAACCCATAAAGCAAAAAGCAAATTGTAGCAGATGACATTCTAAAATTGCTATTATTTTCAAAGAAAATAAGACTTGACATGTCAAGCCTTATTTTCTTTGAAAAAAGTACTTCAGAGTGTCATCTGCACCAGTTGCGATTTGTGCTTAAAGGGCTTTTAAAACAGTAAACTCCTAAATCTTATTAAAGGACCCCTTACTACACATAAGGGAGTCCCTCAGACCCTCACTTTAAAACCCTGAGGGAAAACCCTGGTATCCAGTTTAGTCTGGCTCTGCACTGGTTGCCATTCATACAGCTTACATCAAAGGGGGTTTAAATTTTTTTTTTATTTTTTTTTTTTTTTTTTTTTCAAATGGTCATTGTGTATTTTTCAGAATAGCAGCTCTTAGAAATTAAAAAAGGAAAAAGAAAAAAGAAGTTGAACTCTTCCTCTGCTGAACTGGCAGACCAATATGACAAACTTCACAATGATTTGTGATGATAATAAAAATGGTGAATGAGACTGTAGTTATTCCTAAGCAGAAAATTTTCATGAAAAGTCAAGCCCTATTTTCTGGAAAAATTAAGAAAACAACTCACATGAAATCCCATCCTGTTTTCTGGGAAAAAAAAAGAAACATATTTCAAGAGGTCTGCTACTGACATTGTTATTTTTCAGGCAAATAATTGTGGCAGTTGACTTATATTTTGCCCTATAAAGCCTTAACCGATATTTTATGTTTACCAAGGACTTTATGATTATATCAGAACTGTTTGCTAATTGGTATTTGTAGTCCATTAATAAGGCATGGTAGTTTACCTGATGAATCTATAATTGTTGACATTTGATATATAGTTGTTTACATATTTTATCTGTAATTGTTGACAGTGAAGTAATATCATTAAGAATCTGAGTAGCTGCTGTACTGGCAGTTTAATTGTTAAAGACATCATTCATAATTGTAGCAGATGATATTTAATGTGTGTGTGTGTCTGTGTGTGTGCATGTGTGCATGCGTGCATGCGCACACGTGTGTGTGTGATTTCTTGGAATGACAATTCTTTTTTCCGATAAAAATAATAAAAGTATGTTTTTAAGGTCATCTGCTGCTGAATTATTGGCACTTTATTAAGGATTATATATGTAATCATAACCTACTTGTTATAATTTACCTAAATGTTTGGGCAGACATGCTTGAACAGTGTAGACCCAGATTAAGCTTTACCATACTTGCCATCAGGGCTCTGGAAATTCTGAAATCTGAATCGGTCCAGCCGATGACGATGACTTCATCAATGAGCCCATTTCCAAAAAAAAAGTAAATACCATATCACCTGTCACGAAAACTAATGACAATTGGCAGTCCTATAACTCCTTTTAAATAATACACCTAAAAAAACTCCGTTATATGATGGAAGTCCGGGTATAACGAGCATGATCGAAGCTGGCGTCATTAATAAATACAGTCAGGTATGTAAAAAGAAAGAAAGAAAAAAAAAGACGGTTTCGTTGTTATTTCCACCTCTGCAGGGTTTTCCTAAACTATTTATAAACAACTGATTCCCGTCTTATGTAAGCGCGAAGACGGCGAGAAACAGGAGAGTCGGAACGAAACGACTTTCATGGACCTAATTAGGTCTAATAAAAAAGGCCTGCGCCACGGGCGGTTTTGCAGTTTTCAATGTTTCAAGATTTGACCAGACTGCTTAAATTTCAAGCACTGATCAATCTTGTCTAGCGCAAGTGGTGCATTACTTATTTTACCGTGAAATCTGCCTTGAATTATACTCGCGTGTTACGGCCGTCAACGAACAAAAAAAAAAAAAAAGACGCAATAAATAATACCCAGATCAGATGCCGTTGTATGCGACATCTGATCAGGACGTACACGGTTTGGGAATTAATTTATCAAATCTGGGACCGACAAGCTGTGCTGATCAAAACAAAAAAGAAGAGGAAGAAAACGGGTGCGTTCAAGCGATGCATTCTTTTATCGCTCTCAGTTAAAGCGACCTTTGGTCTTTTGGACACGCCGACTGCACCTGATGTTTTGCAGTCTCAGTGTATTCACGCGTGTCACACAAACAGATTAATTATCAGACTACTGTTACTGATGATTCGTGTTAATCGCTTGGTTACCGCACAAAGGTCAGTGAAGTGTTGATTTTTTGACAATATTTGGATAATGACGTAATTAATTTGTGCTGCGGTATTCATCTGTCTCTCCAATATATATGTCAAATGACCGTTTAGAGCCTTTTAACTACCATAATATCGCATTTAAAAGGTGCGCGGACATTGTCAGTTTGGGAAGACTTGACCGTTTGTGATTTTTTTAGACATCACTGATACGTGAAAATTGGTTGGTTGGGGAAAAATAGGGTTCAAGGCACAAACCTGTTGGACCGAATTATTAGCGTTTTGCGGTGTTTGAAATCCGTCCAGAATTCTTAATTTCGGTCCAGACCGGCTATTTTTCCGGTTTTCCCGAGCCCTGCTTGCCATTCATTCAGACATCACCAGGTAGTACGAAAGATTTGTTTACATTTTAACCCTTGTCCTGCTGAACCCGGATATACCCTGCCTTTGAAAACAGTGTAGATCCAGATCAGTTGGCTTCTGAAGAAGCCAACTGATCTGGATCTGCACTGTTTGCCATTAAGTATGTGAATTTATAGCAACAATCAGGATCAAGTAATCTGATTGGCTGAAAATTAGAAGTAGGTGCGGCATCTTAATTTATTCAGCAGGACAAGGGTTAAGAAACAATATAAGGAGTGAAGGTGTTTGAATATTTACAGTAACTATGGTAAAATAATGGAGCTTTGATAAGGGAAATGGGCATACTTTTAAGGGAGGCAACTGTCAAAATTGTTTTGCCTCCCTTCTGAAAAGCTGTCTACACTCAAGGGGAGCAAATTCTTGCCTTTTAGAGTAGACCTCTTTCAGAAGGGCCTTGGGGTAGAGGAAAGGAAATAGGAAGTTACAAAAATCTCTTGATATAAAAATAGCAAAATAACCAGGTGTATCCAGTCACCATAGACCAAGTGAACTGTCTACCTAGCAGACTGTTTTTAGACGCCCCTGTTTCATTCTTATTTAATGTCAAGCCTTATTTTCTCTGAAAAATAAAAAAAAATGTCAGCATGCTGTCTGCTGCAGTTGTCATTAGCGCTTGAAGGGTGAAAATGCCAAAAATATTATTAGATGTCTAGATGGCATTTATTTTTATTTTTATTTTTGAATGTAAATAGGGCTTATATTTCATGCAATTTGTATCCACAATTAACAAAAAATGCCAAGCCCTATTTTCTTGAGAAAAGAAAGTCACAATTAATCATCTCCTTATTTCAAGATAGGCATTCTAAGGGTATATGAAAAGCCACCATGTTATAACCCAATCATTCATGAGGAAAAATAGTTAAATTCATTTCTTAATGATTGGCATGCTGGGTAAAAATTTCAGCAAACAAATTTTTGAAATATTTTTCTCATTTGTCCCAGAAAACAGACTGACATTTCTTGCAAATTATCTCCTTAGGAGACAATTTTCATGAAATGTCAGTCTATTTTCTGGGAAAAATAAGAAAAATATCATCAATTTATTGTCTGCTGTATTTGCCCAGAGAGTGGTAAAGGTTAAAAAAAACTTTCAGGCTAGAATGGAAGCTAACAAATGCTATGATATTTTCTTTAATCCCTTCATCATATATTTATATTTTTTATTTATTTGTTTTTAGTGTAGGTATTTTGTTTGGATTTGCAAGAAAAAGTATTTGTGTATTCTCGTACCTTCTAATCGCTTTCCAGATTATGAATATTTATTTTCAATTTCATTGTTACGTATTAAAGAAGATTACGTCGGAAACAATGTCCTCTAGGCGGAAGAGGTTAATCCGTAGCTTTAAAGAGACTTTTTTTTTTCTTAAACCTTTTTGTCCCCATGGATCAAAATCATAAACTTTAGCAAACAGTGTAGTGTCAGATGAGACAACTCAAGTTGTAATGACTTACATGATATGTCTATTCAAGATTTAAACTAATAACCACTCTATTTGTTGTTGTTTTGTTTTTTGGTCAAACATCCCTTTATGAAATTATGGGCTTAAGCTTGTCCAAATTCAAATTGAGATATTAACCTTAAGCAGCCTCTGGGCCAATTCAGCAGATAACAGTTTGGTGATATTTTTTTCTTATTTTCTCAGAAAACAGTACAGGTTGTCTCTTTAGGAGACAGTTTGCAAGAAATGTCAGACCCTATTTTCTAAAAGATAGAATAAAAAAAAAAAAAAAAATGAAAGTGATGTCTAATAACACACGTCATTAGAATAATTTTGCACAGATGTTCTTTAACATACTAAATATCTTGTTAAAGATATTTCATTTAATAAGCAGAGAAGATTATAGATCCTTTTGTCCAACTTATAGATGTCTTAAAAAAAGATCTTGGATCATTTAACCATCATCACTCTAGGTAAAAATTTCAGCAGACAGATGATATATTGATGATATTTTACTTAACTTTTCTCCTTCTGGGATAATTTGCATAAAATGCCAAAGCCTTTTTTCTGGGAAAAATAACAAAAACTATTTCACATATTTTTCCCAGAAAATATGCTTTGGTTGTTTATACACATTGTCTCCTCAGGGGACAAGTTGCATTAATTGTCAAAGCCTTTTATTCTAGGAAAAATAAGAAAAACTGTTTCACCTAGACAGTTCGTACAAATTGTCTCCAAAGGAGACAGCTTGCATACAATGCCAAAGCCTGTTTTTTTGGGGGAAAATAAGAAAAATATTTCTCATTTGCTGAAATTTTTACCGAACATGCTAAGCATGTATTTTCCATTTGAAAAATGGTTCCATTTGAAAAAATAGTTCACAAAATGTGAAGTACATCATAATTATTGGTGATACAGCCTCTTTAATATTTGCTTTGATGTTATCTTGGTATTTGACAACTCCTTGTTGTTTCTTGGAATAATTATGTGATCCGTTAAAAAATGCGAAGGTAAGCGAGTTTTGATTTATGCATAAAGCAGGGTTATATGTTTTTGTTTATTGAGAGTCAGGAATTAGCTAAAATTGAGGTAACCTTTAACCCTTAAAGCCCTAAGCAAATTTGTAGCAGACGACGTTCTAAAATTGATACCCCACAACCTCTTTATAACACTATTGTTGAGGTCCATAGCATAAGCCGTGTTAGTTAAACAAAAGTGTTATATCCAAACAAAAATGTATAGAACATATTGAAAAATGACCATTTATGGTCATTTTTCAATATAATCTATACATTTTTGGGATCCATCTTTGACTCGTGTTATATCCAAAACCGTGTTATAATGAACCATGTTATAAAGAGATTGTAGTGTATTCTTATTGTTTGGAAAAAAAGAAGACATTTCTTGGCAGGCAATTTACATGAAATGTCAAGTTTTATTTTCTCTGGAAAATATAAAAAAAAAAAATATATATATTTCAAAGTGTTGTCTGCTATAGTTGCTTTAACAGTTGTCCTGATAAGCCTAAATATTAATAAAAAGAAAAACATTTCAATGCATTTTCTTATTTCTTCCCCAAAATATGGCGTGATATGTCATGCCACTTGTCTCCAGGAGTCCATTTAAACGAAATGACTGGGCCTATTCTCTGAGAAAATAAGGAGAAACAAAATTTTAAGTAATTTGTTGTCAGCTCATTTTACTATAAAGAATGCTAAAGATTATGGGTGGGCTCTCATTTCAGTTCATAGAGACTAGAAAATCAACAAATTTACTTTTCAGGATAGCCCTCTTATCTAGATCTGTGTCTGTGTTAGAATTAGCCACTTAACCCATTAAAGATTGAATAAACTATCCCACACTATATATTGGAAGAGTCCATTTTCTATTTTAGGTATGTCAGGCTATTGGATGTAGATTTTCTGAAAGAAAAATGGTTGAACCATTTGCAAGCAGTGGAGACCCTGATCAGACACTGCCTTCTGCAGTGTCTGATCTGGGTCTGCAATGTTTGCCAGTTACTGGTTTAGGGGTTTCCATTTATCAATGGGTTAAAGCATTGGTTACTGTTTAGCCAACTCTGCAGCAAGACCTCATGACATCAGCCTTCTTTCACAGTCATTTTTTATGTCAATCCTAGCTAGAGTTGAACTCCCTTTCTGATAAACATTTAGACTGACGGTCATCAAACTTGATGTTCACTTCATTCATAGTATTCATAGTTTGTTGTGGAAGGATTACGTGGTCTTCACATACATTTCATGGTCCAATGACCCTGTCATGTGGTATGTATGTTTGTGTGGTGGGGGGTGGCCGGGGTGGAAGTGTAGGGGGGAATGGTGTGCCCTCCTGTTGAAACTTTTAGAGGGTTGACCCTGTTGACAGGAAGGTAGCTTTACTTGAAGCACATCTATCGCCTTTTCTGTCTCCCTTGTCTTAGGAAATGGCTCAACATGATTTAACTCAAACAAACAAACAAAACTGACATTGTCTTTTTTCTTTTCTTTTTTTTAATGTTAACTTTAACATTTATTAGCTCCATTTCTCATGTAATTGTAGCCCAAATGATGAATTATGATATGGATTTCAATTTTTAATAAACTAATTCAAATTAGTATTTTAATAATCATATGAGTTGCACAGCCATCCTATCTGAATAGTATGTTTGGGTAGGTACAAAATACCCAAGTCATCTGTGGTGGTGGTATTTCTTGTTATTTGCTATTTATTATCACGATACAGATCAAATTTACAACCATGTTGAAGTGTCATCTTAATTTTGGAATTATTATTAGCTTCCTACAAATTGAACACCTTTTGCCAATTTATGAGCCAGTCGGGGTGTCATTTAATTCCAAATTCTATTTACCTTTAAAATTTACGAGTCCAAAAGCATACTTATCTGATATACTTGTCTGGTCTGGTGTCAGAGTGAGAGATTGAATTTTGTTTGTTTTACATGTTATATAGTTAACCCTTAAAGCACCAAGCAATACTTGTAGCAGACAACGTTCTAAATCTTTAAGTTTTCTCTTAAATATACTTTCGGAGAAAATAAGTCTTGATATTTCATGTGAATCATTTGCCAAGCAGACAACATGAAATGTCGATTTATTTTCTTTGAAAAACAAAACAAAAAAAAAACAAAAAATAAATAAAATAAACAATTTCAAGCTGTTGTCTGCTGCAGTTGTGATTGGCACTTAAAGCTGTAAGGGTAGTATAGTCTAAGCATTATCACTCCCAGGTATAATTCTGCAGACGACAAATTGATGATATTTTCCTTATTTTTCCCAGAAAACAGGATATGACATATTATGCATATTGTCTCCGCTGGAAACAATTTGCATACAATGTCAAAAGCTGTTTTCGCGGAAAAATAAGAAAAATATTTTGATATGTCGTCTGCTGAAAATTTTACCCAGAGTGCTAAGTTTTAAATTTCAAATTTACCCAGGCAGTTAGTTATTACAGCCTTTTAAGAGAAAGTGATATTGGTCTCTTTTGTTAATATGGTATACTGATGGTCGAAAAGTGTGTTTAGACTGGTGGATTACTTTGGTAAAAAAAAATTGATGTTAATATCAATAATAAAAGCCAGTTAGAAATTAAGGGGTATGAACAAATCTGCAGGGGATGTAACTCTGACTGAAATATTTGCCACATTTTGCATTTGGGTAGAAGTGTCCGTATAGCTGAGTAGTTAGACTTTGGTTCAGCAAGTCCCAGAGCCTTTCGTTGTCTCGATATGACTTAAATACTGTTGAAAGAGATGTAAAACACCAAATCATCATCATCATGTCATTGGGGAGCTCTTAAAAGAAAGAATTTACTCCATCTAGGAGCAAATCCTTTCCTTTTAGAGTAGCCCCCAACCAGCACAGTGGCTCATTTCATACCATTGGGTTTTGGTTCGATCCACGGCCGAGTCATACCAAAGGCTTTTAAAATGGTACTAGCTGCTCTTTCGCTTGGTGCTCAGTGCTGTGAAAGTAGAGCTAGTAATCAGAACTACTCTTGTTTGTTTGTTTAATTTGGGTTTTACATCACTTTCAACAATCGTTCAGTCATATAGTGACAGGTCTGGATGTGGCAGGGAGCTGAATGCTCACTTTTAGAGTGCTGCCTCACTAAAATATTATGCCCTAGACACATGGTATGATATTTTACCCTAATCACTTTATACTGACATTGGGCTGACCAGCCCTCATTGAGGTTTAATATAATAGGTAGGCAACTTTCTGCCTGCAAATTTTGTCACCATTTGCAAAATGGCAGCAAAATCTTTCGGATGTATCCATTCAATTTAAAAATTGAACAGTCAGTGCTTTGTTACTCATATGACATTTTGTATGTTCTGTTGGGTTCCTTGCTCAGATATCATTTTCAGGCAAATAACCATTTTAAAAATATCCTAAAAACTACCTTAAATGAGCATGCATTGAGTTTCCTCACATATTTGTCGTACATCAATCTTCACAGTTTTCATAACTCCTATAACAGTTAAACATTTTTTTTTACAAAAGATTTTTGAGGAAATGGAATAGAAATGTACATGTATTTAAGTTTGAATATTTCCAAAAAGTAAAAACATGAAATTATGTCCCTATATGAAAATCAATACCATTGCAATACTTAAAAGTATATTACCTAATTGTTACCTTAAAGTACCATTCAAAATTAGAAAAGATTACATTCTAATTTTTTTTACTTTTCAGAAAAAAATAAGGATTCATATTTCATGTGAAACCTCTGCTTAGTCAGACCTTATTTTCTCAGAAAAATTAAAGAAGTACATTGTATAATTTTAGAATGTCCTCTGCTGCTATTGTGATTGACACTTAAAAGTTTAACCATTGTCTTGCTGAATAAATTAAGATGCCACACCCATTTCTAATTTTCAGCCAATCAGATTACTTCATCCAGGTTGTCACTACAAATTCACATACTTAATAACAAAAACTGGTAAAAAAAAAAAAAAAAAAAAAAGGTAAAAATTGTATGGATCAAAGTGTTCAAAATTTTAAGTCATTTACTGTATTTTTCCTAAGCACATTAACTCTTTGTCACTCAACCAGCAGTTCTCAGAGGCTTCAGCAGGTGGTCTTGCTAAAATTTATGACAAGAATGGTAAGAATGTTTAGGGTGAATGCCACACTGCCTATAGAATATAATTTTTGACCATAGGTATAATCCACATATTATTTTAATAACTTAGAATGGAAAAGGTTTCACAGCTCAAGATATTATCCCTTGTATTTTTAAAAATAATTGACAACCATTGTTAAAGAAACATAATTCATATCGGACAGGTTTACATATTGGGTAACGAAAGGATTACATTAGTGATTTATATTTCTGACTCTTTGTGGAAAATTGTTTTAACATAAAAATAGAGTAAAGTAAAAAAAATGTGAAATTATTATTGAGGATTTACTTGGAAATTAATAATTAAGAAGGTCTTCTTTTCTTTTAGAATTAGTCTAGGAAATAAATGAATGATGTGAAACTTACGCTTTTCTGTAAAAATTTGTGTGATAGACCGATTAACTTTTACCACTCCCTTGGCTAATTCAGCAGACGACAAATTGATGATTTTTATTTTTTTTCCCAGAAAACAGGATTTGACATTTCATGCAATTTGCATTGAATGTCAAAACCTGTTTTCAGGTAAAAATAAGAAAAAATATTTCGAAATGTCATCTGCTGAAAATTTTACCCAGAGTGCTAAGTTTTAGCTGTAAAAAGAAAACAAGTAATATCTGTAAAAACGGATACACGACGTAGAAGTGAAAGTATGTTTACTTACTTATAACAATGAAAAAAAAAAAGGAATGGGGCAGATTCATAAACAAAAACAAAATCCTTGGTTTCGAATCCTTAAACTTCCACGTGGGAGACGAGCACTCTCCCGACTGAGCTACAGGGCCTGTTTTTGCAATGCCCGAAAAATAATTATATTTTGCTAAGCAGCTACATTTTTCTAACGCTAAAAATAAACAAAAATCAATTATGTTAAACAAAAATCAATTATATGTGTATTGAAGTCGTTATTGTTCAGAAAGAATTACAAATATCCTGTTTTGTTTTTTTTATTATTATTATTTTCCTGTTTAGGTTTGTTCTAACCTTACAGTTTTACGGTCATCTTTAAAACACTTTTCAAAGCATAATTTACAATGAATAAGATGGCCTGCCCTTTCATGGTAATAGCAGAAAAGGTCGTTTTGCAGATTCCTTTTGTTTGTGATTTCATAACACTAGCTCAGAACCATGACCATATACAACTATGTCAAATAATTGATATAAATTCAGCCAGGATATTTTGTTTAAATATTAACAAGCAGTATTTAATTAACCAGCAGGGGATGTACCAGCAGAAATCAACATTTCATCCAGATTGTTTAACCCTTAAAGTGCCAAGCAAAATTTGTAGCAGACAACATTTATTTTTATTTTTTTAATTTTTCAAAGAAAACAAGTCTTGATATTTCGACTCACATGAAATATCAAGACTAAAATTTTCTTTGAAAAATTTAAAAAAAAAAAATTTCAAAATGTCGTCTGCAGTTGTGATTGGCGCTTTAAGGGTTAATCAGATGCCACCCCCAGTTTTCTAGAGAGGAAAAATGAAACTATCAGTTATCAGCTGAATTTAGTCCTAATATCTGTTTACCTCCTGCTGAAACTTCCAGAGGGCTAGCTGACCCTGCCATCATTGAAGATTGGCAGGAAAGTTCTTGCCTCACTTGAAGGTTGAGGCCTTTCTATTCCATTCTTTTTGTTTTACCACTCTCTGGGAGAGGGCCATGACATATTTTTCTTGGTCCAGTGACTTTGCCATTTTTATGTCACCCCTAACATTTAGCCATTTCTTGAGCCTGTCTAAAAAGTATGAGTAGGTCTACTGACAGCTCAACATGACCTTAAAAGTATTGACTTGGTCATAAAAAACCCCACCTCAAACAAATCAAACAAACAAAATTGACAATTTGAGATGCAATATCTTGTCAAATTTGTTCTGCTGTGACCTGATTTGAAATTGAAAAGCTTTTCTTTATCAATTGTCACTTTCCATCACCAATTTACCAAAGATTCTTTATAGAGTACTAATAAATAAAATTGTTTGTGATATAAAATCTGATTTGCCAGGAACTGATATTTTATGTTTTAAGCACCAGATATGACTATAATTTCTTCATGGTAAATAATCCTTTCTTTCATAATAGAACATTAGATCACTCCTTCAAACTTTAACATTCATTTAGAATTCAGATGTAAGTAGGTTTAACCCTTAAAGCGCCAATCACAACTTCAGCAGACGACAATTTTTTTTTTTTTTTTTTTTTTTTTTGTATTTTTCAGAGAAAACAAATCTTGACATTTTATGTGAATCGTCTGCTTGGCAGATGATTCACATGAAATGTCAAGACTTGTTTTCTCTGAAAAATAAAAAAAAAAAAAAATTTAGAATATCGTCTGCTACAAATTTTGCTTGGCGCTTTAAGGGTTAATCTTATAGACAAGCAGGAATTAAGGAATAATCCTAAGTATAAAAACCTGGTACATTGCTTTAGGTTAGGCATTTTTTCAGCCACAAAGTATTGATATTTATCTTATTTCTCCATGAAAGCATATGATGTGGGTACTCATTAGAAACACCTCGCTGAAGTGCTTATAATGAATACCCATAACATGTTTTCATGCAGAAATAAGAAAAATATTTTCCAGATACCTATTCTTATCTAGATCTGAGTGCATGAAATCACACATTGTACACTGGTGTAAAATGTGTAACAAAAATATGTATTGTTGTGCGGTCCAGAGGGAGATCATATAATATTAGCATATCTGCAGAGGTGGTTTATAAGGAGCATATTAGCATTTCTCCCTTTTCTGCACTGTCATTCATTTTTTCCTACGTTCTGTTTTCCTCTCTTTCCTTTCATCTATGAACTCTTCTGTGAGAGATGAAATAAAATGACCCACAAGGGTTAACATGTTAATTCTTTCCCCCTCCTTCTGGTAGTGGCAAAGTTTGTCATCTGCTGATAACCTCTGCAAACAGTTTGGACCCAGATCAGGCCTGACAAAATGTCGGGCCTGATCTGGATCCAAACTGTTTGACACTCTGATAGTATTCCTGGAAGATTTTTTTGAATAAGTTAATTTAAAAAAAAATTTACAGAGGACAAAAAAAGCATGCAAAATTACCCAGCCTGCAAAGAATTAAACAAAAACTGAAACATGAAAGTCAGGAATATTGATAAAGAGGAATGAGAGAAAGTACATAGTATAAGATTCATGACCCTGTCTCGAGTAGTTGTCACTTTGTAGCATACAGTATAATGACTTTTATTAGTCTAGAACTTGAATGGCTTGATACTCATTCAGCAAGTATCCACCAATTCCACCAATACATCTCTTGTTTCTGCTGATAGGTAAACATTAATGGGATAATTAGTTTAACCCTTAAAGCGCCAAGAAAATCTGCATCTGAAAATGACGTCTGCTTATGTCGTCTGCTGCATCTTATTGCAAACTTTTCAAACTTACATTTTGCATATAGGCAAACAGTGTGGACCCAGATCAGACTGCTCCCACACTGTTTGCAAGAATGACTTTTAAAGTAACCGGCAGAAGACAAAGCAGACGACAATTGTTGTGATTGGCACTTTAAGGTTAAAAATGGGGAAAAGATATTTTTTATCAACACTGAGCAGCAAGCAATAGCTATTCTTTAAATATACGTCATGCAACAATGTTTGTCTGAACTAAAAAAAAACACACACAAAAAAAAAAAAAAAAAATAAATAAATAAATAAATAAAACAGAATGGAAACAATGTTGGTGAAAAATGTATATGAGATGAAAGCTTTCGACAAACTGCATTTGATACAAATCTGATCAAAAATGGAAAAAAACTAAACAAGACATTTAAAGATTTCAAAACCATTCTGATGAACACTACCGTTTTGAATATTTACTGAGATTTTGAAAATTCCAAACTATGAAATGAAATTTTCCTTCGGGCAGAAAACAGTGCAGCTTTCAAGCAGAATTAAGAAGAAATCAAGAAAAAAAGCTATTTACGTAAAGTGGTAAATTATTGTTGCATATACTATATAGTAATGTTTTGCATATTTAATTAGGGCTTTATGACATCATAAATTCTCAATAAATATTCAAAATGGTGGCAGCCAAAGAAGCATTTTTGAAATTTTCAAATCCCAATAACGTTCTTACTAATCGTTTGATGTTGATCAAACTTGCATAAAAATGACTGGTTAGTTAAAGTCTTCAATTTGTATATTTTAGATTATGAACTTTTATACAGAAGTTACATGGCTGAAATTGAAGTTAAGTGTTACATTTAGTTAGAATGTGAATTTGTGATATTTACTAGAAGACTAGGGCAGAGTAAACATAGTGATTATACACAGATTTATGGAGAATCAAATATGACCAGGTTTTGAAATAAAGTATAAAAGTGATCCTTAGAAGAAAACAGTGATGTGAATTTATTAAAAAAAACTTATTTGCAGAAACTTTCATAAATAAAAAAAAGATATTATAAATTGGTGTTGGAGTAAAAAAAAAATCTGTGTCAGATATGGAGGTACAACAGCAGAAGAAGTCAGTTGGAAGAGTTTTCAGAAAGGTGTACAATGCACAAATTGTCATGTCTAAGAGACACTCACCTAGAAAGTAAGTGGTGTATTTTCCTAATCTGATCTTTAAAGCGCTAATCACAACTACAGCAGATGACACTTTGAATTATTTTTTTTATTTTTCGAAGAAATAAGGCTTGTTATTTCATGTGAATCATCTGCCCAGCAGACAATTCACATGGAAGTCTTTATTTCTTTGAAATATGACAAAATCAGTTTTAGAACGTTGTCTGCAACAAATCTGCTTAGCACTTTAAGGGTTAACCTCGCCCAATATAAGGTGATGATTGTGATGATTATGGTGATTTTGTTATTTTTGCATCAAGATATATCTGGAATTGCCTTGCTAATCTGAGGTTATACAGATTTTCTGGAAATCTGCCAAAGTTGTCGCCCACTACAACTACTTTTTATCTCACCTGAGCTATGCTCAGGATGAGCTATAGTGATCACTTTTTGTCCCTCGTCCGCCCGTGCATCCGTTAACATTTTCAAACGACTTCTTTGAAGCCACTGAGCCAATTTTGCTCAAATTTCATATGGAGCCTCCTCAGGTTGGTGGGAATGAAAGATTGCAAAAATGGTCACAGCGTTGAACAAGCTGGCCGCCATGCCCATATATGGTAAAAACCTTTAAAAATCTTCTTCTCTAGAACAGAGGAGGCCTTGGGGCTGAATCTCGGATGTCTACCAAATTGCTAAAATGATGGTTGCACATTGACTTTTGACATTTTTATGGCGAGGTTAAGTTTGCTTCCCTATACATTTGTATGGACCCATACATTTGTATGGGAAAAATGTTGACAATTACAAACAACTTCTCCTCTGAAGCCTCCGGGCCAATGTTACTCAGATTTCATGTGGAACCTCTTTGGGGCAGGAGAACAAAATATTACTAAAATGGTTGCGGTCCATTGACAAAGATGGCCACCATGCCCATATATGGTAAAAACCTTTATAAAGCTTCTCCAGAACCAAATAAACCCTGGGGCCTAATCTATGCACAAATCATCGGGGACATGACTTCTACCAAGATTGCTAAAATGATGGTCCTTGCCTTAACAAGTCAAATGTCAAGGTAGGACCTACCTTGACATTTGACCTTTTTACGGCAAGGTCACATTTGCTACCCCATGCATTTCTGTGGACCCTATACATTTATATGGGAAAAATGTTGAGAATTCATATTTTTGACATCTCCTCTGTGAGCCAATTGAATTGAAACTTGATGAGGAGCATCGGGATGTCTAGTAGACACAAAATAGCAAAAACTGAGCTCATCGAAAATCCAAAATGGCTACCACAGGCGCCATCTTGAAAATCAGTTTTTGACATCTCTTCTCAAATCTTTGGTCCGTTTGAGCCGAAACTTGCTCTGTAGCAACAGGATGACTTCTGAATCAAAACAAGCTAAAATCATGTCGATCGGAAGTCCAAAATGGCCAAGCTGAGCTATTGTGATCAGCTAGTGTCCGTCGTCCGTTGTGTGTTGTGAACAATTTCTTCAAATGACATCTCCTCCTAAACCACTGAGCCAATTTCAGAATAATTACACACAAGTGTTCCTCTTGTGCCCCTTAACCCAAATTGCTCAATGGTTCCACTCTGTTGAATAAGATGACCACCAGAGCTAAAAATAGAAAAATTTTCAAACAACATCTTCTCCTTGGCCAGTGGCCCGATTTCAAAATATTTGCACAGAAGTTCTTTGGCCCTTTACCAAAATTGCTAAAATTGTTATGCTCGGCTGAACAAAATGGCCTGCAAGGCAAATGGTTAGAGTGCCTGACTTGGAATCTGGAGATTGCAGTTATATATGAAAAGTGCAATTATTGGGTATCATGTAGTATCGATACTAACTGTCAGTATCATGATACAGTATCAACACTAAAAAACATGGTGATATATCGATGCATTGATGATATCTCCCCAGTTCTAGCATTTAGAGACAGACGTCAGCTCTGTTTATGTATGGTGGAAACTGAGTGGATTGTCTAGAAATTCACAAGGGTAAACAAACACAGGTATAGTCCATCAACCAATATGGTGATGAGCAACCATTTTTATTTGTTCTTATTGCATCTCCTCTGGAAATACTAGAGAAATTTTGTTGATTCTAACCCACATACTGGCTAGACCTCATCTGCAAAAGGAATTTGAGTAGGGGCCAGCATCCAAATACAAATGTATAGCCAAGTTTGATATCAAATTGAAGGTCCTTTATATAAATTTAAGCAATTAATGTCTTGAATAGGACTTAAACCACACTAAGTTATTACGTCTCCCCCATGATCCCTGCCTGTTGGTAAATAGATGGGCTTTCTGATGCTTCTACAGCAGAGCTTATTCTGGAGTTAAGGCAGAATTTGTTCATCAGTCATGTTGGGAAAAGTCCCACAATTTAGAGGAAATGTTTTAAAATGACTGAACTACCATTGACTGGAACATTAAACCTAAACTCACCTAGCTCACCCCAAAGTAAGAAGTAGAGCTCCAATTCCACATCCAAACTCTTGTTAATTATATATTTTTTTGGATTTTTTAATTAAGTGCCATATCGCATTAGCAAATAATACTCTGTATACTGGAAATATATTCCTTGTCCACTTAATTATATCTTACCATATTCTTTAAAGTTTAGCATGCTGGGAAAATATTTCAGAAGAGTGACATATTGAAATATTTCATCTTTTTTTCCCAGAAAATAGGCTTTGGCATTCATGCAAATTGAGACTGTTTGAATGAAATGTCAAAGCCTATTTTCAGGGAAAAATAAGAAAAAATATCATTAGTTTGTCGTCAGCTGAATTTGCCCAGAGAGTGGTTAAGGTTAAGAAAGAAGATGAAAGTTGAGATAAATTCTGAAGTGTTTGAAGAGAAAGCAATGTAAAGGACACCAAGAGATCTTAATGCTTAGGACTCGGTAAAATTTTTAGTAAACAACATATTAAAATATTTTTCATATTTTTCTCAGGAAACGGTATTTGGCATTTCATAAAAGTTGTCTCCACTGGAGATAATTTGCATGAAATGTCATATCCTGTTTTCTGGGAAAAAAATAAGAAAAATAGTTTGAAATGTTGTCTGCTGAAAAGTTTACCCAGCATGCAAAGTGTTAATTAATTTTAGAACTTATCAAAATATGATAGCTGGAATATGGTACATCGATAGTTTAGGTAACTCATTCTGAAAGATATTTGTAGAAGAAATTAACCTTTGTAGTACTGTGGGAGAAACTTAGATATTTCTTCCTTATTTTTCACATAAACAGGTATGGTCTATATTTTTTTCCTGATAATAGGGATTGAAATTTCATTTAAAATACCGGTACATTATAAAATCATCTTTAACAATTAGCATACTGGGTAAAGTTTGTGCAGAAAACATTTTAAAATATTTTTTCTTATTTTTTCTCAGAAAAAATGGTTGACATTTCATGCAAATTGTCTAGACACTTTGCTTGAAGTGGCTCAGTTGGATGTGAATCATACTGATAATTAGGAGGTCATGGGTTTGATTCCCTCCATTGATCATGAAATATTTTCTACAGCAATTCTCTCCCTTCTACTGATTCAAGAAGGGCTGTTGTCAGTTTCTGGGGAAAGAATGTGCAGAATTATTGGTTAACCGCTTAGAGGATTAAGTCTGCCCAGGAAAAGTATGGTAAGGTAAACTGACCTGCTCAACATGACCATAATGTGTAGACTGGGCCATAAAACCTCAACTCAATCAAAAATTGTCTTGGCAAACAAGAAGAGATCCTGAAGAGATGCACAGGATGATTATATTTGAAATCTAGGAAAGACAACTCTATTGGTTTAATCTGTTAGCTGTTTGTGTTCTTACCTCTCTTGTCCATAGAGTGTTGAGTAATTTGATCAGGACACTAAGTCGATCTTGATTTTATATAGTGATATGGTCTTATTTGTGGTATCATTGAGATACTGTCAGTTGAAAAATTGAAAGACTGGTGGTTGGAAAGGGATATTGGGCCAGAGTCTAACAAATGTTTAAGTTTACATTTGAATTTACATTGACATTTACATCCGGGTTTGTATTGAAGTCATAACTTGAGTACTGTAATTTATGCCATGAAGTTGAAATTTGGTTTGCTACTTACCCAGACCTAAACCTTCAACTCTTAGCTAGAATTGCCCCTGGGCCATGCCCTGGGGTGGGACTAGGGATCAAAATGTATAACAAATCAGCTCAATAGAAAATGGTTGTTGAAATTTATGCATCCATATCTGGTTACCATATGGCAAAGACCAAAGGGTGGGGGCATTTGTGTATTTTGGGCTCATGTCTAGTTTCTACTATTTTTGAGAGAAAATAAGGCTTGGCATATGTGAATCATCTGCTTATTTTCTCCAAGAAATACTAGCAGACAATTTGCAAAATGTCAGGCCTTATTTTGTCTGAAAAAAAAAATCAGAATGTCTGCTTCAGTTCTAATTAGAATTATGGGTTAAGAATGAAAACAGGCTTTCATGTGGTAGACATTTTTAACCCTTGTCCTGCTGATCCCGGATATACCCCGGATATACCCTGCCTTTGTAAACAGTGTAGATCCAGATCAGTTGGAAGCCAACTAATCTGGATTTGCACTGTTTGTCATTCAGGATGTGAATTTATTTCCACAATCTGGATTAAGTAATCTGATTGGCTAACAATTAGAAATGGGTGTGCCATATCAATTAATTCAGCATGACAAGGGTTAAGATATAAGGCATATCAATGTCACAGGCATTACCATATTTACCTTAAATATTTGGACAGATAAGCCTGAGCAACAGTGTAGACCAAGGCTAGATTGCTCCCATAAGTTTGATCAAAGTCTACACACTTTGCCATTTTTCCAGTACAGTTTAGACACACCACCAGGTAGTAAAATGGACTTGTTCACATTTTAGGGTATTAACCCATTGTATACCGAATAGACTCTCCCACACTATATATTGGAAGAGTCCAATTTCAATTTTAAGTATGTCCGGCTATGAGATTTACATACTCCTAGAGAAAAACAGGGTATATGGTTACCTTCCTGTATAACAGGTTAACCCTTTTCCTGCTGAATAAATTAAGATGCCACGCCTACTTCCAATTTCCAGCCAGTCAGATTACTTGATGCAGATTGTTGCTATAAATTCACATACTTAATAGCAAACAGTGCAGATCCAGATCAGTTGGCTTCTGAAGAAGCCAACTGATCTGGATCTGCACTGTTTGCAAAGGCAGGGTATAAATGGGTTCAGCAGGACAAGGGTTAATTTGGGTAATTATGGTAGATAGTGATTTGTAACAGTTAATATAAATGTAACGACATAATTACTGGTATATTCCGGTATATCTTTCATAGCTCCAGGTTAGACTGTGTCCAGATAAATACATTTCTTTTGCTGCTCCATGAAAACATTATGGGTACTCAGTCTACTCATTAGTATATCCTTATAGGATCACTTTTGATAAACGTATAAATACCCCAGTATATGCTTTTATGGAAGAATTGGAAAAAATATTTTGGGGGTTGAAAAAGCGTCTTATTTGGATGATCGTTAAGTTAGCATCTGGTTCACGGTTCATTATTCACGGTTCAGGATTCAGCGTACGGTTCAGTATTCAGGATATTATTCAAAATACGAGCTGCAGCGTCTGGTTCAGGATTCAGCGTATTATTCAAAATACGAGCTGCAGCGTCTGGTTCAGGATTCAGCGTATTATTCAAAATACGAGCTGCAGCGTCTGGTTCAGGATTCAGCGTATTATTCAAAATACGACCTGCAGCGTCTGGTTCAGGATTCAGCGTATTATTCAAAATACGACTTGCAGCGTCTGGTTCAGGATTCAGCGTATTATTCAAAATACGAGCTGCAGCGTCTGGTTCAGGATTCAGCGTATTATTCAAAATGCGAGCTGCAGCGTCTGTTTCATTATTCAGGGTATTTTTCAAAATACGACCTGCAGCGTCTGGTTCAGGATTCAGCGTATTATTCAAAATACGAGCTACAGCGTCTGGTTCAGGATTCAGCGTATTATTCAAAATACGACCTGCAGCGTCTGGTTCAGGATTCAGCGTATTATTCAAAATGCGAGCTGCAGCGTCTGTTTCATTATTGAGGGTATTTTTCAAAATACGACCTGCAGCGTCTGGTTCAGGATTCAGCGTATTATTCAAAATACGAGCTGCAGCGTCTGGTTCAGGATTCAGCGTATTATTCAAAATACGAGCTGCAGCGTCTGGTTCAGGATTCAGCGTATTATTCAAAATACGAGCTGCAGCGTCTGGTTCAGGATTCAGCGTATTATTCAAAATGCGAGCTGCAGCGTCTGTTTCATTATTGAGGGTATTTTTGAAAATACGAGCTGCAGCGTCTGGTTCAGTATTCAGCGTATTATTCAAAATACGAGCTGCAGCGTCTGGTTCATTATTCAGGGTATTTTTCAAAATACGACCTGCAGCGTCTGGTTCAGGATTCAGCGTATTATTCAAAATGCGAGCTGCAGCGTCTGTTTCATTATTGAGGGTATTTTTCAAAATACGACCTGCAGCGTCTGGTTCAGGATTCAGCGTATTATTCAAAATACGAGCTGCAGCGTCTGGTTCAGGATTCAGCGTATTATTCAAAATACGAGCTGCAGCGTCTGGTTCAGGATTCAGCGTATTATTCAAAATACGAGCTGCAGCGTCTGTTTCATTATTGAGGGTATTTTTGAAAATACGAGCTGCAGCGTCTGGTTCAGTATTCAGCGTATTATTCAAAATACGAGCTGCAGCGTCTGGTTCATTATTCAGGGTATTTTTCAAAATACGACCTGCAGCGTCTGGTTCAGGATTCAGCGTATTATTCAAAATGCGAGCTGCAGCGTCTGTTTCATTATTGAGGGTATTTTTCAAAATACGACCTGCAGCGTCTGGTTCAGGATTCAGCGTATTATTCAAAATACGAGCTGCAGCGTCTGGTTCAGGATTCAGCGTATTATTCAAAATACGAGCTGCAGCGTCTGGTTCAGGATTCAGCGTATTATTCAAAATACGACCTGCAGCGTCTGGTTCAGGATTCAGCGTATTATTCAAAATGCGAGCTGCAGCGTCTGGTTCAGGATTCAGCGTATTATTCAAAATACGACCTGCAGCGTCTGGTTCATTATTCAGGGTATTTTTCAAAACACGAGCTGCAGCGTCTGGTTCAGGATTCAGCGTATTATTCAAAATGCGAGCTGCAGCGTCTGGTTCAGGATTCAGCGTATTATTCAAAATACGAGCTGCAGCGTCTGGTTCAGGATTCAGCGTATTATTCAAAATGCGAGCTGCAGCGTCTGTTTCATTATTGAGGGTATTTTTCAAAATACGAGCTGCAGCGTCTGGTTCAGGATTCAGCGTATTATTCAAAATACGAGCTGCAGCGTCTGGTTCATTATTCAGGGTATTTTTCAAAACACGACCTGCAGCGTCTGGTTCATGATTCAGCGTATTATTCAAAATACGACCTGCAGCGTCTGGTTCAGGATTCAGCGTATTATTCAAAATACGAGCTGCAGCGTCTGGTTCAGGATTCAGCGTATTATTCAAAATGCGAGCTGCAGCGTCTGTTTCATTATTGAGGGTATTTTTCAAAATACGAGCTGCAGCGTCTGGTTCAGGATTCAGCGTATTATTCAAAATACGAGCTGCAGCGTCTGGTTCATTATTCAGGGTATTTTTCAAAACACGACCTGCAGCGTCTGGTTCAGGATTCAGCGTATTATTCAAAATACGACCTGCAGCGTCTGGTTCAGGATTCAGCGTATTATTCAAAATACGAGCTGCAGCGTCTGGTTCAGGATTCAGCGTATTATTCAAAATGCGAGCTGCAGCGTCTGTTTCATTATTGAGGGTATTTTTCAAAATACGAGCTGCAGCGTCTGGTTCAGGATTCAGCGTATTATTCAAAATACGACCTGCAGCGTCTGGTTCAGGATTCAGCGTATTATTCAAAATACGAGCTGCAGCGTCTGGTTCAGGATTCAGCGTATTATTCAAAATGCGAGCTGCAGCGTCTGTTTCATTATTGAGGGTATTTTTCAAAATACGAGCTGCAGCGTCTGGTTCAGTATTCAGCGTATTATTCAAAATACGAGCTGCAGCGTCTGGTTCATTATTCAGGGTATTTTTCAAAACACGACCTGCAGCGTCTGGTTCAGGATTCAGCGTATTATTCAAAATACGAGCTGCAGCGTCTGGTTCAGGATTCAGCGTATTATTCAAAATGCGAGCTGCAGCGTCTGTTTCATTATTGAGGCTATTTTTCAAAATACGACCTGCAGCGTCTGGTTCAGGATTCAGCGTATTATTCAAAATACGAGCTGCAGCGTCTGGTTCAGGATTCAGCGTATTATTCAAAATACGAGCTGCAGCGTCTGGTTCAGGATTCAGCGTATTATTCAAAATGCGAGCTGCAGCGTCTGTTTCATTATTGAGGGTATTTTTCAAAATACGAGCTGCAGCGTCTGGTTCAGTATTCAGCGTATTATTCAAAATACGAGCTGCAGCGTCTGGTTCATTATTCAGGGTATTTTTCAAAATACGACCTGCAGCGTCTGGTTCAGGATTCAGCGTATTGTTCAAAATGCGAGCTGCAGCGTCTGTTTCATTATTGAGGGTATTTTTCAAAATACGACCTGCAGCGTCTGGTTCAGTATTCAGCGTATTATTCAAAATACGAGCTGCAGCGTCTGGTTCATTATTCAGGGTATGTTTCAAAATACGACCTGCAGCGTCTGGTTCAGGATTCAGCGTATTATTCAAAATGCGAGCTGCAGCGTCTGTTTCATTATTGAGGGTATTTTTCAAAATACGACCTGCAGCGTCTGGTTCAGGATTCAGCGTATTATTCAAAATACGAGCTGCAGCGTCTGGTTCAGGATTCAGCGTATTATTCAAAATACGAGCTGCAGCGTCTGGTTCATTATTCAGGGTATTTTTCAAAACACGACCTGCAGCGTCTGGTTCAAGATTCAGCGTATTATTCAAAATACGACCTGCAGCGTCTGGTTCAGGATTCAGCGTTTCATTCAAAATACGAGCTGCAGCGTCTGGTTCAGGATTCAGCGTATTATTCAAAATACGAGCTGCAGCGTCTGTTTCATTATTGAGGGTATTTTTCAAAATACGACCTGCAGCGTCTGGTTCAGGATTCAGCGTATTATTCAAAATACGACCTGCAGCGTCTGGTTCAGGATTCAGCGTATTATTCAAAATACGAGCTGCAGCGTCTGGTTCAGGATTCAGCGTATTATTCAAAATACGACCTGCAGCGTCTGGTTCAGGATTCAGCGTATTATTCAAAATACGAGCTGCAGCGTCTGGTTCATTATTCAGGGTATTTTTCAAAACACGACCTGCAGCGTCTGGTTCAGGATTCAGCGTATTATTCAAAATACGAGCTGCAGCGTCTGGTTCAGGATTCAGCGTATTATTCAAAATGCGAGCTGCAGCGTCTGTTTCATTATTGAGGGTATTTTTCAAAATACGACCTGCAGCGTCTGGTTCAGGATTCAGCGTATTATTCAAAATACGACCTGCAGCGTCTGGTTCAGGATTCAGCGTATTATTCAAAATACGAGCTGCAGCGTCTGGTTCAGGATTCAGCGTATTATTCAAAATACGACCTGCAGCGTCTGGTTCAGGATTCAGCGTATTATTCAAAATGCGAGCTGCAGCGTCTGGTTCAGGATTCAGCGTATTATTCAAAATACGACCTGCAGCGTCTGGTTCATTATTCAGGGTATTTTTCAAAACACGACCTGCAGCGTCTGGTTCAGGATTCAGCGTATTATTCAAAATGCGAGCTGCAGCGTCTGGTTCAGGATTCAGCGTATTATTCAAAATACGAGCTGCAGCGTCTGGTTCAGGATTCAGCGTATTATTCAAAATGCGAGCTGCAGCGTCTGTTTCATTATTGAGGGTATTTTTTCAAAATACGAGCTGCAGCGTCTGGTTCAGGATTCAGCGTATTATTCAAAATACGAGCTGCAGCGTCTGGTTCATTATTCAGGGTATTTTTCAAAACACGACCTGCAGCGTCTGGTTCAGGATTCAGCGTATTATTCAAAATACGACCTGCAGCGTCTGGTTCAGGATTCAGCATATTATTCAAAATACGAGCTGCAGCGTCTGGTTCAGGATTCAGCGTATTATTCAAAATGCGAGCTGCAGCGTCTGTTTCATTATTGAGGGTATTTTTCAAAATACGAGCTGCAGCGTCTGGTTCAGGATTCAGCGTATTATTCAAAATACGAGCTGCAGCGTCTGGTTCATTATTCAGGGTATTTTTCAAAACACGACCTGCAGCGTCTGGTTCAGGATTCAGCGTATTATTCAAAATACGACCTGCAGCGTCTGGTTCAGGATTCAGCGTATTATTCAAAATACGAGCTGCAGCGTCTGGTTCAAAATTCAGCGTATTATTCAAAATGCGAGCTGCAGCGTCTGTTTCATTATTGAGGGTATTTTTCAAAATACGACCTGCAGCGTCTGGTTCAGGATTCAGCGTATTATTCAAAATACGACCTGCAGAGTCTGGTTCAGGATTCAGCGTATTATTCAAAATACGAGCTGCAGCGTCTGGTTCAGGATTCAGCGTATTATTCAAAATGCGAGCTGCAGCGTCTGTTTCATTATTGAGGGTATTTTTCAAAATACGAGCTGCAGCGTCTGGTTCAGTATTCAGCGTATTATTCAAAATACGAGCTGCAGCGTCTGGTTCATTATTCAGGGTATTTTTCAAAACACGACCTGCAGCGTCTGGTTCAGGATTCAGCGTATTATTCAAAATACGAGCTGCAGCGTCTGGTTCAGGATTCAGCGTATTATTCAAAATGCGAGCTGCAGCGTCTGTTTCATTATTGAGGGTATTTTTCAAGATACGACCTGCAGCGTCTGGTTCAGGATTCAGCGTATTATTCAAAATACGAGCTGCAGCGTCTGGTTCAGGATTCAGCGTATTATTCAAAATACGAGCTGCAGCGTCTGGTTCAGGATTCAGCGTATTATTCAAAATACGAGCTGCAGCGTCTGGTTCAGGATTCAGCGTATTATTCAAAATGCGAGCTGCAGCGTCTGTTTCATTATTGAGGGTATTTTTCAAAATACGAGCTGCAGCGTCTGGTTCAGTATTCAGCGTATTATTCAAAATACGAGCTGCAGCGTCTGGTTCATTATTCAGGGTATTTTTCAAAACACGACCTGCAGCGTCTGGTTCAGGATTCAGCGTATTATTCAAAATACGAGCTGCAGCGTCTGGTTCAGGATTCAGCGTATTATTCAAAATGCGAGCTGCAGCGTCTGTTTCATTATTGAGGGTATTTATCAAAATACGACCTGCAGCGTCTGGTTCAGGATTCAGCGTATTATTCAAAATACGAGCTGCAGCGTCTGGTTCAGGATTCAGCGTATTGTTCAAAATACGACCTGCAGCGTCTGGTTCAGGATTCAGCGTATTATTCAAAATACGAGCTGCAGCGTCTGGTTCAGGATTCAGCGTATTATTCAAAATACGACCTGCAGCGTCTGGTTCAGGATTCAGCGTATTATTCAAAATACGACCTGCAGCGTCTGGTTCATTATTCAGGGTATTTTTCAAAATACGAGCTGCAGCGTCTGGTTCATTATTGAGGTTATTTTTCAAAAATGGTCAGGATATTATTCAGCGTATGGTTCAGTATTCAGGGTATTATTGAAAATACGACCTGCAGCGTCTGGTTCAGGATTCAGCGTATTATTCAAAATACGAGCTGCAGCGTCTGGTTCATTATTCAGGGTATTTTTCAAAACACGACCTGCAGCGTCTGGTTCAGGATTCAGCGTATTATTCAAAATACGACCTGCAGCGTCTGGTTCAGGATTCAGCGTATTATTCAAAATAAGAGCTGCAGCGTCTGGTTCAGGATTCAGCGTATTATTCAAAATGCGAGCTGCAGCGTCTGTTTCATTATTGAGGGTATTATTCAAAATACGACCTGCAGCGTCTGGTTCAGGATTCAGCGTATTATTCAAAATACGAGCTGCAGCGTCTGTTTCATTATTGAGGGTATTTTTCAAAATACGAGCTGCAGCGTCTGGTTCAGGATTCAGCGTATTATTCAAAATGCGAGCTGCAGCGTCTGTTTCATTATTGAGGGTATTTTTTCAAAATACGACCTGCAGCGTCTGGTTCAGGATTCAGCGTATTATTCAAAATACGAGCTGCAGCGTCTGGTTCATTATTCAGGGTATTTTTCAAAACACGACCTGCAGCGTCTGGTTCAGGATTCAGCGTATTATTCAAAATACGACCTGCAGCGTCTGGTTCAGGATTCAGCGTATTATTCAAAATACGAACTGCAGCGTCTGGTTCAGGATTCAGCGTATTATTCAAAATGCGAGCTGCAGCGTCTGTTTCATTATTGAGGGTATTTTTCAAAAATGGTCAGGATATTATTCAGCGTATGGTTCAGTATTCAGGGTATTATTGAAAATACGAGCTGCAGCGTCTGGTTCAGGATTCAGGGTATTATTCAAAATACTAACTGCAGTGTCTGGTTCATTATTCAGGGTATTATTCAAAACACGACCTGCAGCGTCTGGTTCAGGATTCAGCGTATTATTCTAAATACGAGCTGCAGCGTCTGGTTCATTATTCAGGGTATTTTTCAAAACACGACTTGCAGCTTCTGGTTCAGGATTCAGGGTATTATTCAAAACACGACCTGTATCGTCTGGTTCAGGATTCCGCGTATTATTCAAAATACGAGCTGCAGCGTCTGGTTCATCATTCAAGGTATTATTCAAAAGACGCCAGGGTATTGTTCAGCGTACGGTTCAGGATTCAGGGTATTATTCAAAACACGAACTGCAGCGTCTGGTTCGCCTTAATGATTAGAGTTGTAGTGATCAACAAAGACGATTAATAGACTGTGTATACACGCAGGCTGATATGTGCCTGTGTTGTTGGCTTTATTAAGGTATAGGGCAGACTTTCTTATGCTGCAGCTCATTTAGTTTCAGAACGTCATATGAGTAAGGTACGTTTTGTCCTACGTAAAGACAAGTTACCGAACGCGCATGCCCGAGCAGCCATTTAGTGAGGCTAGATGTCTGATTTTTGGTCAAAACCATCGTCTAGTTCTATACTACAGTGAAGGCTCTGGCGAACAGTGAAGGCTCTGGCAAGAATGCGCGGATGCACCGAAGGCTCCCTGTTCGTATATGCGATAAGTACCATTATCTCATGTGCTGGCACATATATATATATGGGATTCAGTGTATTCAAACCAGTTAGTGGTTCGAGCCTCGCTCAGGTGGCCAAGTTCTGCTTATGGATGGTCAGGTGTTTTTTTTTTTCTTCGGGTTCTCCGGTTTTCGTCCATCTTTGATGAACGATCGGCTCGATATAAGTGAAATATTCTTGGGCCGTAAAACCCAAATAAAAATATATAAATAAAAAAATAAATGTCAAACAAGTTAATAGTTACTATCTCAACCTAAAATCTTGAACAGATGACAATCCTGAGATGTTTACCCTACATGCTAAATGTTAATACCAAAAAAAAAAAATCTTTGACGCATGTAATGACGCGTAAACTCTTATTGTATTCGAATAGCGAAGGTCAAGATCAGCCTGTGCATCCGCACAGTCTCATCTGGATATTTTCTCGATTGTTGCTGCCCATTCATATGTTCTATAGTATCCATTAATTTTGTAAGCGGACAAAAGACCCGATCAGACTGAATGATGATAAAATGTTAAGATAACAATGTAATATCTTGTTGTTTACTGCCAAAATAAATAAATAAATAAATAAATAAATAAATAAATAAATAAATAAATAAATAAATAAATCAATCAATCAATCAATCAATCAATCAATAAAATAAAATAAAAAAATAAGAAGGGAGAAAAAAAATACCATAGTTACCCTAAACATTCTCAAACCTTACCTTACTTTCCCTAATATTTTAACAAGGCCAATTTGATGTATTTAAAATATGTTCGCGGAGAAAGTCTGTGAAAAATAAATAATGCGTTATACTGAATCGTGGCTAATCATTCAGCGTCCTCCGACCTGGCTCTACACTGTTTGTAAATTCCCTTATGTGTGTATTTAGACAGATCAATCCTAAATGTAAGAGGTGTCAGACTGTTTTCGTACATTTACAAAACGTTAGGTACATTTTAAAGGCCTGAATTCAGGCAATATAACTAAAAGGTGTTAATTATATAGCATAATCAAATGAGTTCCATTCATTTGGTCCAAGTGAGGCCAGTTTAATATACGAACGTAAATGTCTGACTATGTATAAAATTGTCAGCCATTCAGATGATGAATTTCATATGCACAAAAAGTGGTAATTAATGAACTGAACCTTTGGAGTGGAGTCCTCCAATGATCAGCGATAGGCTAGTACCAATGTGTGCTATATGCTAAAACGTTTAACTACACACTGGCCCTCCCCGTAATAGCCTTTAAGCAAACATTTGTGACTCTAATCGGACTCGGTGTTCTTCGACATATTACGTCCAGTGTTTCAAATGGGCGTATAAGAAGAGGAATTACATACAACACCTATTGATATCGGCGTCTGTGGAGAAAATCTCAGACCACCTACTTCACGCATATTGGCTAAATTATGTTTCACATGCTGAAGGTGTACCGAAAACCATAGAAAACACGTGGAACTTAGTGGTGTTTATTGTCCTTTATTTAATTTTGCGCATTGCCAGAAGTTCAGTATATCATCACACACACACACATGATAGAAACATATGATTATTTGTGTAATGTATACTTTGGTTGTCAATGCAGCATTGTTAAGAAATCGCAACGGCAAATATCTAAAAGGAGTGGTTACGCATTAGAACTGTAAGTTTTGTTTAAGCTCACCTGAGCTATGCTCAGGATGAGCTATTCTGATCGTTTTTCGTCCGTCGTCCGTCTGTCCGTCCGTTAACATTTTCAAACGAATTCTCCTCTGAAGCTGCTGAGCCAATTTTGCTCAAATTTCATATGGCGCCTCCTTAGGTTGGGGGAACGAAGAAAGATTGCTAAAATGGTTGCGGTCCGATGACGACCAAGACGGCCGCCATGCCCATATATGGTAAAACACTTTAAAATCTTTTTCTCAAGAACCAAGGATACCTTATGGCTGAGTTTTTGCACAAATTATCGTGGACGAGGTCTACAAAAGTTGCTAAAATAATTGTTGTACATTGACATTTGAGCTTTTTACGGCGAGGTCAAATTTGCTTCCCTATGCATTTGTATGGGCACCACACATTTGTATGGGAAAAATTGTTGAGAATTTCAAATGGGCCAATGTTGTTCAAATTTCGTATGGAAACTCCTCAGGTTAGGGGACCGAAAGATTGCTAAAATGATTGCAGTTCATTGACCAAGGTGGCCGCCATGCCCATATATATAGTAAAAACCCTTGAAAATCTTCTCCAAAACAGAGGATGCTTTGGGGCTGAATCTTTGCACAAAGCATCAGGGACGGGAGATCTACCAAAATTGCTTAAATGGTTGTCGTATATTGACGTTTGACCTTTTTTACGACCAGAGCAGGTTTGCTTCCCTATGCATTTGTATGGGCACCATACATTTGTATGGGAAATATGTAGAGATTTTCAAACGACTTTTCCTCTGAAGCCTCTAAGCCAATGTTGCTCAAATTTTAATTGGAGCCTCCTTAGGTTAGGGGAACGAAAGATTGCTAAAATGGTCGCAGTCGATTGACCCAGGTGGCTATCATGTCCATATATGTAAAAAACCTTTAAAAATCTTCTTCTCCAGAACCAAATAAGCGCTGGGGCCTCATATTTGCAAAAATCCTTGGGGAGAGATCTACCAAAATTGCTAGAATGATGGTCCTACCTTGACATTTGACCTTTTTACGGCAAGGTCAAATTTGCTTCCCCATGCATTTGTATGGGCCCTATACATTTATTATTATACATCTCTTCTCAAACCTTAGATCGCTTTCAACCGAAATTTGCTCTTTAGCAAAAGGATAACTTCTGGATCGAAACAAGCTAAAATTGTGTCGATCGAAAATCCAAGATGGCCGCAATGGTTCTGTTCCATTGAACAAGATGGCCGCCAGAGCTAAAAAATAAAAAATCTTTAAACGACATCTCGTCCTTGACCAACGGCCAGATTTCAAAATATTTGCACAGAAGTGTTCCACCAATGGCCCTCAACCAAAATTACTAAAATGGCTCCACTTGGCTGAATAAAAATGGTAGCCAGAACTAAAAATAGAAAAAAAACTTTAAAAGACTTCTTCTCCGCAGCCAGTGTCCTGATTTCAAAGTAATTTCACAGAAGTGTTCCTCTTATGGCCCGTTACCGAAATTGCTAAAAAGGTTCTGCTCGGCTGAACAAAATGGCCGCCAGAGCTAAAAATATAAAAAAAAAATTAAACATCTCCTCCTTGGCCAGTGACCTGATTTCACAGAAATGTTACTCTTATCCCCCTTTATGAAAATTCCCAAAATGTTCTGCTTTGCTGTACAAAATGGTCACCAAAGCTAAAAATAGAATAACCTTTAAACAACATCTCCCTCGCCAGTAATAAGATTTCAAAATAATTTCACATCAATGTTCCTCTTCTGTCCCTTTGCCAAAATTGCTAAAAAGTTCTGCTCTGCTAAACAAAATGGTTGCCAGAGCAAAACTAGAACAAAAATACCCTTTAAAGGACAGGATAAGTAGATGAACCAATCGACTTCTGAAAAATATCTGAACTTTTTTTTACTTATGGCGTTTTGAAAATTTCAGCATTTTAACCTTGTAAGCAAGATTTCTCAAAAACTGTTGAAGCCATTGCCTTGTCATAGTTTCAATATTTGATAGCCCTGGAAAAAAATTGCATGCCATCTGCATATCTGTAGTGGCGGTTTCACTCAGTTGAGCGAGTTGTGGCCCGTGGGCCTCTTGTTATTAATTTTATCTAATGCGTAATCACCCATTTTTGACCCTCCCCCTCCCCGTGGCAATTTATCCACGCTGCATTGACAACCAAAATATTCGTAACACAGCTAATCATAAGTGTCTATAATTATATAATTATTGGTAGCATACTATGGATTTGAAGCTTTTGATTGCCATACCTACAAAAGTTTATTCAGTGGCCCAGATAAAGGTTACTATAGGAGGACGTATTTTGTATTTCTTCCGTTTAGAGTTTTATTATAGATTATCAACAAGTTGAATGTACAATTTAATTTGTCTGTGGTCGTATATTGCGCAATTACAGTTCTTAAATATTGCGTAATTTGCCTGTGCTCCAAGTGTTTTGTAAATTGAAATTTACATGCTGTGCATGAATCCGGCATAAGCATTAAGGAACAAGTACATTTTGTATGTCTTTCTTTATAATATGATGATTACGCATTCATTCGTTTGGTAGGCGTGCGCCTGTGTAACAATTTATGCAGATATCGTGTAGAGTGAAGGTGATATTGCAAGTGATACATGTATGTGTAAAGGATAGGTGCAAGGTATGTGCGAGGGTCGTGCAAAAAGTCATGTCACTAGTACGCTTCCTTAGTTTTATCCCAGGTATATTTTAAAATGCTTCACTGCACTTGAATGGTATGTTGAATAGCTAACGATACCCACTTATTTCGTGCAAATTGCTTTCTAACTGACCGAGGTATTTCAAATTGAAATAGATGCAGTCATATACACTGACCAATTTACTTATTACATAGGAACATGGACCAGAAGACTGAAATTCGTAGCTATATTAAATGCCGCTTTAGGCTTAATATAGATTCAAAGCAGATATTAAATGAATTGTGTGGTATATATGAACCTCAGACCATTTCAATGCGCACAGTGTATAGGTGGGTTAAAGCTTTTAAAGCTGGGAAATTTTCTGTTGAAGATGATACCCATCCTAGAAGGCCTAAAACCCCTGTTACCAAGGCTAACATCGCTGCTGTAAAGATTGTGGTCGAACAGGATGCGCGATTGTCTGTCAAAGATATAGCTAGTTGTATTGGCATATCCGAAGGCAGTGTGCAAACAATTCTGAAAAACCATTTGGACCTGAGAAAGGTTTGCGTTAAGTGGGCACCTCATTTGCTCACTGAGGTGCAAAAGGCACAACGCCTTAAATGTGCCCGGGAACTTTTGAAAACATACAAAGGCTATAATAGTCGGGTTATTACTAACTTGCTAACAGGTAATGAAACCTGCGTGCACATGTTTGAGCCACTAAGAAGGGCTGATAATAAGCAATGGAAGCGAAAATATCAAAAACGCCCATGTATTGCCAAGAGAACCATTAAGTTCGATAAAAAGATGTTGTAGGCAATTTTCTTTAATTCATGTGGGCCAGTCGTTCAAGTGCCTTGTCAATCAGGCCGATTCTACAAGAATTCTGTACTAAAGAAAGTAAAAGAGTTTTACAATAAGACACGACCAAGCAAAGGATGGTCAAGACAACATCACAACGCCTCCTCTCATGAGATTGTTTAGTCTTTTTTGGCTTCTGAAAAGGTGAAAGTTTTAAACCATCCAAATTATTCACCTGTCCTGAGTCCCTGTGACTTCTTTTTATTTCCAAGGCTTAAGAAAATGCTTTCTGGAAATAAGTATATGTCTAGAAGTTTTCTTGGCAGCGTTATTTATCAGTGTCTCCAACAGATACCAAAAGAAGACTATTTATCTGCTTTTCGCGACTGAGTAAAAGGTTACATAACTGTGTTACAGTAAAGGGGGAATACTTTGAAGGTTTTTAATAAAAATATGTTTGATAAAACGTAGCATTGAAGTAATCCGAACCCAGTGACAAACTTTTTTGCAGGACCCTCGTACAGTACGTCGATTTGGAAAGGAAAATACATCTACGTTTTCTGTTGGTGTTTATTTGCTGGAATAAAGATATGCTTATGTTCGAAAGCACAATCTTATTAGAGGCCATGATACTAAAGGAGATGGTTTGGATACTTATATTCAAATATTGGAGAAGATCGCTTAAACCTTAGACCCCTTCCGATGTATTGTGAAAAACTGAAGCCTGTAGAGATATTCGTAAAAAAAGTTAAATCCTCTGTCTAACCGGGGAGCGCCCATGAATCATGGAGGAGAACGCGGTACAAACTACACCAACCCGAGGTACAAATTATGAGGTGGTGCTTGTGTCAAGTGATGAGGTGAACAATAATCATTATAACATTCAGGCGTGCCTGGTCTATAATGATAATTCTACAAAACTGAAGCATCATGAAACGAAAAAGAATGGCTACAGTTGATTGCAAATTTTTAAACACAAGGTGGTTGTCGACGAAAACGAAGCAACAATGACTATTGTAACAAAACATTTCTTTAAAAAACAAAATTCTAGTCAAAATGTATAATTCTGTTTAAATGCCTAGTAGGGTCAAAGGCTGTGTTTCAGATTCTATGGCGAAAGTATAGAACTATGGTTAGTGAATCGCCAATGCCCCCTTAATGCTCATTCCATGTCCACTGAGATTATTTTTGTGGATATAAGTGATTCACTGATCTTGTGTATATACAGCCTGAAAAAGTAAAACCGTTTTGCTCGTAACAACGTTACATATAAATAATATTGTATAAATTTGTACAGAATTTAATTGAAAATCCATAAATGAAAGACCCCAGGTTTCTTCGTTTCCTTTGATAACCCTCTTGTGTTAAAACATTCGGCAGTCATTCTGCTTCAATTCTCTAGCATTATCACTTCAGACCTCGCACACATGTATGTCGCAATCACTATGTTCCACTGTAGGACGTGACACAAGCCTTACCACATCCTTTGTACCTCGGATACTGTGTATTTGGGCCGTGTGTTCATCCACGATTTATGTTCCCTTCCTGTTAGACAGAGCACTGCTGTTTTCCAAACGTCTCTACAGGCCTCACTTTTGCATATACATTACCAAAACCTCATGCTTTATAAGAACGTTAATCACGTTAAAGTCATTTTCTCAATATGTATGGAAGACTAATGGCTGAAACTTACAATGAGTGATTAAAGTTGTAAAACATTTTAGTAATAATCAAACTTTTATCCCCTGGGGGTTCTCTGTCATTGCCCCTGGGCTATATACATGTATAAAATTGTTTAAAGCTTAAGTGTCTTCTTCTCTGAAACCGCTTGAGTAATTTTCACCAGATTTCACATGATTTTCACCAGATTTCACATGGGGCCTTCTATCAAAAGGGTATTGCCAATCTGTTCCAATACTTCCTCGAACAAGATGGCCGCAAGGTCCCATATATGGTAAAAACACCTAAGAATCTTCTTCTCCTGAACCAAGAAAGCTTTGGGGCTGAATCTTGGTATATAGCATTGAGAACTGAAGGTCTACCAAGTTTGTAGGTTGAATGTTAACCTCTTTACAGCAAGATCAGATTTGCGTCCCTATACATTTATATGGGGAAACTGTTGAAAAGTCATTTTCTCAAAATGTATGTAAGACTAATGGCTGACACTTACAATATATGATTAAAGTAACAAAATATTTTCGTTGTAATCAAACTTTTCCCAGAGGGTTATCTTCCCTTGCCACTGGGCTATATACATGGATAAAATTGTGTAAAATTTTTAAATTTCTTCTCTGAAACCGCTTGAGCAATTTTTTTACCAGATTTCACATAGGGTCTACTGTCAAAAGCGTATTGCCAATTTGTTCAAATGGTTCCAGGAAATGGAACAAGATGGCCGCTATGCCCATATATGGTAGAAACGCATAAAAATCTTATTCTCAAGAACCAAGAAATTTTGGGGCTGAACTTGGTATATAGCATCGAGGACTCAAGGTCTACCAAGTTTATTCAAATGATGACCCTAAGTGGACCGTTGACCTTTTAATGGCAAAGTAAAATTTGCACCCCTATTCATTTGTATGGAGAAAATGTTGAACGTCATTTTCTTAGAATGTATTAAAGACTAATGACTGAAACATACAATGTGTGATTAAAATAGTAAAACGTTTTAGTTATAATCAAAATTTTGTCCCTTGAGGGTTATTTTCCCTTGCAACTGGGCTTTATACATGTAACAAATTGTGTGATTTTTAAATATCTTCTTCTCTGAAACTGCTTGAGCAATTTTCACAAAATTTCACATGGGCCTTCTGTCAAAAGGGTATTGCCATTTTTAAACGCTTCCCTGCAACTGAACAAGATACATGGTAAAAACTCTTGAAATTTTGAAAATCGTCTTCTCCAGAACCAAGAAACTTTTGCGACTGAATCTTAATATATACCATGGAGGACTCAAGCTCTTCCAAGTTTGTTCAAATGGTGAGCATAGGTTGACCTTTGACCTTTTTAAGGCCAGTTCAAATTTTCTCTCTATAGATTTGTATGGGGGAATGTTGAAAATCATTTTTTTCAATATGTATTTAAGATTAATGGCTGAAACTTACAACGTATTTTAAAGTTGTAAAACATTTTAGTTAGTATCAAAAGTTTGCGCCCCCACGGGGGTTATCTTTCCTTGCCCCTGACCTATATACAGGTATAAAACCGTGGAATCTTTAAATCTCTTCTTCCCTAAAACCACTTGACCAATTTTCACCAGATTTCACATGGGGTCTTCTACGGAAAGCATGTTCACACTTTGTTCAAATGGCTTTGCATCATTGATCAAGATTGCTGCCATGCCCATATATGGTAAGAACACTTAAAAAATCTTCTTCTCCAGTACTAAGAAAGTTTTCAGGCTGGATTTTGGTATACAGCATTAAAGACTCAAGGTCTACCAAGTTTGTTAAAATGATGAGACTAGGATGACTTTTGACCTTTTTCATGGTATGGTCAAAATTTTGTGACAGTTGCTAGGGCAGTACTGGAAGACTATTGCATGGCATTTGCAAATATGCAGGTGACCGAATTGTGGCCAATGGGCCTCTTGTGTTTGTATTATCATTGAAATTGTTTCTTACTTTTCACGGTTTTTTTTTTTTTTTTTTTGGCAGGGAGGGAGTGGGGGAGGGGTTCACAAATTTGCACAAATGTGCAGTACTTGAGGAGGCTGTCTTGCCCAATGCCTCTGATATGTTGCTGCCATGTAAATAAAAACATGTAATGGTTTGTGTGCACATGCACATAGACACATCAAAAAATGTTTAACCCTTAAAGCGCCAAGCACAATTTGCAGCAGAGGACATATTTGTTTTTTCAGAGAAAATAAGCCTTGACTTTCTGGCATACAATTCACATGAAATATCAAGACTTATTTTTTTATAAAAAAAAATATTAATAATTAAAAGAATAAAAATAAAAATGTCGTCTGCTGCAAATGTGATTGGCGCTTTAAAATTTCGCTGGATGATGTCTGTGAGATAACCATGAGATCCACAAAATCTGAAGACATGCAGTTAACCCTTAAAGCACTAAGTAAAATTGAAGCAGATGACATTCTAATTATTTATATTATTTTTCAGAGAGAATATGACGGCATTTTCTAAGCTAATGATTCACTTGAAATATCAAACTTGATTTACCCTGAAAAATACCAAAAAAAAAAATGTATTATTCTGGTATCTGCTAGATAGGTGATTCGCCTGAAATATTATTCCTTCTTTACTCTGAAAAATACCACCCCGCCTCCCCCCTCCCTCCCCCAGCCCCCCTCCCCCCCCTCCCACACACAAAAAAAAAAAATAAATATCATTTGCTGCAGATGTGATCAGCACTTTCAGGGTCAACTTGCATTCCCAAAACAATAAATATTATATGATATATGTCTGTACTGGAATATTATCCCTTATAACAATCTCACACTACCATATGATAGTCTCAGTCGGCCTCGGTGGCTCAGTTGGATGCACGTCTGATCAGAAGGTTGCGCGTTCGATCCCTCCGGGTCGGAAATATCTTTCATCGAGATTGATCATGAGATAATTTCAATCTATGGTCATTCTTTCCCTTCTGCTGTTTCAAGAATGGCAGTTGTCAGTTTATGGCGAAAGAATGTACATAATACTCGTTAACCGCTTAAATGACTAAGCCTGCCCAGTAAACACGTGGTTAGGTAGACTGACCAGGCTCAACATTGAGTTGAATGGGCTGTTAAACCTCAGCACAAACAAATGGTAGTCTTAAACTATCTTATATGATAATCTCAGACTATCTCAGACTGTTTATAGTTCTTTGACTGTTTAACCTATATTACTAACTACATTTATATAGACTCAGAACTGTATTTCAACCTTTACCACTTTCTAGGCTCCATGTATTTTGCAGACAACAAATTGGTGATATGTTTCTTTATTTTCCAGAAAAAAGGACTTGACATCAATTTGCATGTAATCTGAAGTCCTGTTTTCTTGGGAAAATAAGAAAAACGTTTCAAAATGTAGTCTGCTGAAAATTTTACCCGGAGTGCTAAGAGTTAAATGTATTGATACAATATATGTGTGTGATGTTTTCTTTTATAAAAATATCCTTAGCACTGTAATTATGTATCAAAGGCACTATCGCATTGCTTAAAAGGTACTGGGTGCACTTGGTAGATTTTTTGCCATTTTTAACAAGGTAGATTCTTTTTTTACCTTCTCTTAGGAATTTCTGCACACTAAGACACTTCTGAAAAAGAGTCTACTCTGGTTTTAGAGCAGACCCCTTTTTCAGAAATGGGGCAGAATAAGTTTTTATTCGCCTCCTTTAAATTGTGTCCATTTACCTTTAAGGGATTGAATATACCTCAAAGAAAGAACATGTGTAAAATTATTATCTCCCTTTGTAAAGGAAATCCACTACAGCTGAAAACAAATTTGCTTAACTGGAATATGAGTTGTATCTCAAAGATCATTACCTTTAAAGCAGAGAATTTGCTCACATGGGGAGCAAATTCTTTGTTTTAAGAGCAGACCTCTTTTAGAAAGGAGCAAATAGTTTCAGAAGAATGCTGTTAGTAGAAATTGTATCCACTCCCTTTGAAAGCTAAAATTTTAAATTTTATCTGGGATTTGTTTTATATAGCTTACGATAAGTTGCTTTATTTGTCAACCAGAAAGTACTGATATTTTACTTATTTTACTATGAAAACGTATTAAGTTACCCATTAGAATCACCCACATTTTTTTTTTTTTTTTTTTTTTTTTTTTTGCTTTAGATATTCTGGCACCTTAACTCCTTACCATTCTAGTTATAAAATTTGAAACTGTTCTTTTTACTGCTTATTACGGGCCGCAGTAGCCTAGTTGATAGAAGAGTTGACTCTTAATCCATCAGGTTTCTCACTGCTGTGGTTCGAGCCTCGCTCGGGTCATAGGTGGAAAGCCAAATTCTGCTTACGGATAGTCAGGTGTTCTTTTCCCCCTCTTCGCCCATCTTTGATGAACGATCGGCTCAAACGCGTTCCGCTCAATATAAGTGAAATATTCTTAAAAATGCCCTAAAATCCAAATATATATATATATATATATATATATATATATATATATATATATATATATATATATATATATATATATATATATATATATATAGATAGATAGATATAGATACTGCTTGTTCATGTATAGGGAGTCTACTGGATGAGTAGCAAACAGTGCAGACCCTGATCAGACACACATGTTCTGCAGATGTTGATCTGGTTTATACGGTTTGCTTAGGCCAAGTCTCTCTGAATACTTAGGTAATGCATTACCCTGAGTGTATGTTTTCATGGAGAAGTAAAAGATACGCATCTAGATACCACTTTTTTAGAGCTATGAATGTTACGTATAATCTCGCTTATACACATTTTATATTAGTCTTTGTACCGTCATTATTTGGGCCGCGTCAAGCAAACGTGTGTCTTTGAACATGCACAACAAGCACAGATTCAGAGTCATCAAATCTGATACGGGCTCTCCATTGATACATTCTATAGTATCCAGTGATTCTGTTAGTGGACAGCGACGGCTCTATCTGCATATGCCCGAAGACACGTTTTTGCACGGCCCATTTCATTATTGTAATACCTTTGTACATTTACTGAACAAACGCAAATATTGTCTAGTTGAAATATTGTCTAGTAGGTTACATTTCTTTGGCTTCTTACCTGTTACTATAAATAGAAATAACTGATTGAAAGAGATACAGTTTTTATGTGAAGGTGTTATGAGCTCAGAAATTCTCTGTTGGTTTGTGGTATATTTTTATGTGGTTCACGGTCGATCAAGGTGTGAGTTAAATTGTCTGTTGTGTTTGATTGTTATAAACCATTTATCTAGTAACAGCAGGATAATGGGACCTGATTGGCTGGAAGTGCAACAGGATGGATTCTGATTGTCTAGAGGTAGTTAATATGGAGCATTCTGGGATAAAACCAAACTATATCCCATATGGGAATTTGTAAGTTCCAGACCAGCCTGTGAATGGAAACAGTCTGATTACAGTATGTGTTGTGCATTTGGTGACGACCAGCAAAGGCTCTGAATTCCTGCACACATATTCATTTTAGGCTTGGTCATTGCTGTTTTTTTTTTTCTTTTCCGTGTAAACTACCTCGTCAAGTGGAAGAATCAATCCCACTTTACTCAACGTAACTGAGCTGCACAGTGGAAAGAGCACTCATGTTACCTTTAGGGCTTAATGCAAAACCAGCAGACAAAATGTTGGTGATAATCTTTATTTTTTGCCCAGAAAGTAAACTTTGACATGGACATTGACAATTTGTATGAAATGTAAAAAAATAAGATTTGACATTTTGTGCAAATGGTCTCTTTTTGAGATAATTTCCATAAAATGTCAACCTTATTTTCAGGGGGAAATAAAAAAAAATATTCCAAAATGTAATCTGCTTAAATGTTTACCCTGCAGAAAGCATCATTATCTTAACGAGCTCGTTAGTAGTCAAAATGTTAACTGTTTCAGTAAGTACAATATCTAATTCACAGGTATTTTTAGTGAAAAAAAAAGTTTGGGTTGCTTTGGCAGTTGTTAAAAACTAACGACATCGTTAATTAATGTATCGTTAAAACTTTGAGCATAAGCTACTCACATTTTTTCAGCAAGAATATTAGCGTATATGGCATATTTAATGATCAAAGTTTTAACGATACGTTAATTAACGATGTCGTTAGTTTTGAACAACTGGGCCCTGTTTTTTTTCTTGGCTGTTTGCAGTAAGGAATTATTCCCTATTATGGATCTCGATGTCAGCGACCAGGCTCATTCAAGCTGATTCGATGCATCTCCACGTAAGCCTACTTTGTCGAGAAAGTAATTACCTCTCTTCTCATAAAGGACTACTCTAAATGGAAGGAACATATTTCTGATCAGAATAGCACCCTTTTAAAGACGGGTTTATAAACCAAGAAAGGATCTGTTCCGCTGCAATGGTCTCCCTTTGAAAGGGAAGAGAGTGTTGAGAAGTATCTCTGTTCATTTTTCATCCCTACAGATCAAAACAGATACTGTGCAAAGTGGGCAGATCCAGATGAGACAACTTCTGATTAACCATCTCATCAGGATCTGCACTATTTGCTGTTTTTTTGTTTGTTTTTTTTATTTTAGACTAAAACCCTAATTTGTATCAATAGACATGTCCAAATTCAGTGACAGAAGGGCCCACTTCAGAAACTGGAGGATGAAAGGATTAATTTTTAAGTTTCTGACATCGTAACTGAAGTAATACTATTTTTTTTTTCTTTTTTCATTTAAATATATTTTTATGTTTTCGCTTTTTTGTTTTGGGCATTCATTACAGCAGTCATATCGGTCAGATTACTTATACTTTACTCGCTCTTTCCCAGAACATATGATTTGGAATCTCATCTAAATTGTCTTTTAAGGAGAAAATCAACATGAAATGTCAAGTCTCATTTTCTTAAATGTTTAAGTGCAAAAGGGTATAAGGTTAAACTATCATTTTTACCCTTCTTTACCACTCTCTCTGGACTAAATTTAGCAGATGATAAATTGAGGACATATTTCTGATCTTTCATAGAAACAAGATTTGGCATTTCATGCAAATCGTCTGGACACAATTTACATGAAATGCCAAAGCTTTTTTTTCTGGTAAATATAAGTAAAATATTTCAAAACTTCATCTGAAGATTTAACTTAGCATGCTAAGCGTTGAAGCTAAACTACCCGACTGCAACTTATTTGGTAGACAATGGCAGCTATGTATTAAAATCCGTTTGAGTTGCAACTTAAGAACACTGACACAACCATGGAAACCAGGACAGAACAAGATCTATGAAATCTATAGCTGTGATATATTCAAAAATTATCTAATATTTTGACAGAAAAAAAGCACACAACAATTTGTTACACTTTGAGGCACTATCAGAATTGTTCTTTATATTTCTTGATATTTCATGTAAATTGTCTGCTTAATAGAGGATTTACATGTAGTGTTGGACCTAGTTTTCTCTGAAAAAAAATTGTTAGAATGTCATCTGTAGCCGTTGTGAAAGGCTATACTAGTGTAAGGAAGTTACCAATTTTGCCAAGGGAGGCAATTATGATGAATTGTCCCCCCCCCCCCACACACACACACACTTCCGTTACAGTATTTATAACTTCCTGATATTCAAAGTTTAAGTAAATCTTGTGTCCCATACTTTTTCAGTCCAAAATTATGATTAATATAGCCTTTACCACTCTACAGGCAAATTCAGCAGATGACAATTTGATGATATTTTGATTTTTATCTGAAAACGAAATTTGACATTTTATACAAACTGTATCTCAGGCTGCAGTGAATCTCTCTGCTGGTTTGCTGTAGGTATGAGTTTTAACCCTTGGCCTTCTGATTAAATTTAGATGCTGTACCCTTTTCAGATTTTCAGCCAATCGGATTACTTCATCCACATTGTTGATATAAAGTCCATCCGTCTGTCTGTCTGTCTGTTTTACGTATGTCTGTTATGTACACTACAATAGTTTGCGGTTTGTCAAAAGAAAAGTAAATAACCACCAATAGTTCTTGTTTACTTTGATCCTTAGTATTTCCATGGCTGGCAGATTCCACTAGCTGTCAAACAATATAAGCGTAACTGTACACAATTTAGTGACAAAGAGGCCCAAAAGTTTGTAACCGGCAAGACCCGGCAAGCGAAGCACATCCTCCCTCCGAGCACACATCAATCGATGTAAATTATGATAAAGTCCAACCGCAGACATCCGGTAAGAGACGCCTACCGATCGATTAAAAAGCGTCACCCACCGTGCCACCTCAGCCAGCATTGCCAACGCACGACGGCAATCCCATGCATCAGGAAGGAGATGTCCCAGGCAGCGAGACCTGCAATGGCGACCAAATCTGCTAAGATACATGTTACCATGACAAGTCAAGCTTAGTTTTAGAATTTAGAATTTGTACTACTGCAAATATTAAGGTATAATATAGTAATTTAATTCAGTACTTACGTACTGACGTTAACACAACAGTATCAACATCAGCACTTAGGAACTGATTCTGAGCAGATGATATCCTAGGGGACGAAGGAAACATCCACTGGCAGAGATACCGACACAGTGGTTTGCAATAAAAGCGTAACTATACCAAGTTTAAGGCTTTCTTTTATTAAAACGTCATCAGTGTATCTAAACCTCAAAAGCGTGAAACCGAAACAGTTGGTTGGCAAAACGCGGCAAGCGAAGCACATCCGTCTCCGAGCACACATCAACCGACGTAGATCAAGAGACAGGGAGCAAACAATTCGAGGAAATGAGGAACTTGGTCTACAATATTGAATCGTGAAAGGACGATTTGCATAAAACTATATTAACTGAATTATTACTGTATCTGATTACGTTAGCAGCTTGAAGTGAAATTCTGAACTTAATCCCAAACCGCGAACCGATTCTTGAACTGATTAATCCTGCTCCGTAGACTAAATCACGAAATTTAGAATCTTGTAGTGTTTCCTTAATCATGGGCTGAACTCTGATTTTGTTCAGTTTGAATCCTAATTTCAACTATGCATCGTGACCTGAAACTTGAACTGGCCTATATTGAAATCAGGAACTAAATTTTGAACCTTTGATTTAGTTCTGAGTCAATAAAAATTATCGGAAATCGTTACGTTCAATTTTTTTCAAAGTTCATATATCGAGCACGGGTTTTCAAAACATTATCAAGCTATGCTTATAAAAATATAAGCGTTGGCAAAAATGGATTTTACGGATGCACCATTTACGGATGAATTATCACTATAAATTTTATAACAATACTTTTCGCTTATGCATATACCTGTAACTATACTTATACCTATATACGAAAGTAATTCAAGAATTATAGCAATTGCCAAAAAAGACAGAACATGTAGCATAAACACCAGTTTTAACTGCGTACGCGGAAACCTTTAACATGTTAACATGCTGAATACTGAACCAGACGCCGAATAATACCCTAGCCATTTTAGAATAATACGCTGAATACTGAACCAGACGTAGCATATTACCCTGGACATTTTTAAACAATGAGCTGAATCGTGAACCAGACTCCGAATAATACCCGGGACATTTTTATTAATACGCTGAATACTGAATCATACGCTGTAAAATAGACTGGACATTTTTTAATAGTATGCAGAATCCTGAAACAGACACCGAATAATACCCTGGACCTTTTTTTATAATACGCTAAAGACTAAACCAGACTCTGAATAATAACCTGGCCATTTTCAATAACACGCTGAATCCTGAACCAGACGCTGCTGGTCGTATTTTGAACAATACCCTGAATACTGAATCATACGCTGAATAATACCCTGGCCTTTTTTGAATAATACCCTGAATCCTGAACCAGACGCTGCAGGCTGTATTTTGAATAATACCCTGAATAATGACCCAGACGCAGCAGGTCGTATTTTGAATAATACGCTGAATCCTGAACCAGACGCTGCAGGTCGTGTTTTGAATAACACCCTGAATCCTGAACCATACGCTGAATAATACCCTGGCCTCTTTATAATAATACCCTGAATGATAAACCAGACGATGCAGTTCATATTTTGAATAATACGCTGAATCCTGAACCAGACGCTGCAGGTCGTATTTTGAATAATACCCTGAATAATGAACCAGACGCTGCAGCTCGTATTTTGAATAATACGCTGAATCCTGAACCAGACGCTGCAGGTCGTATTTTGAATAATACGCTGAATCCTGAACCAGACGCTGCAGGTCGTATTTTGAATAATACGCTGAATCCTGAACCAGACGCTGCAGGTCGTGTTTTGAAAAATACCCTGAATAATGAACCAGACGCTGCATCTCGTATTTTGAATAATACGCTGAATACTGAACCAGACGCTGCAGCTCGTATTTTGAAAAATACCCTCAATAATGAAACAGACGCTGCAGCTCGCATTTTGAATAATACGCTGAATCCTGAACCAGACGCTGCAGCTCGTATTTTGAATAATACGCTGAATCCTGAACCAGACGCTGCAGCTCGTATTTTGAATAATACGCTGAATCCTGAACCAGACGCTGCAGGTCGTATTTTGAAAAATACACTCAATAATGAAACAGACGCTGCAGCTCGCATTTTGAATAATACGCTGAATCCTGAACCAGACGCTGCAGCTCGTATTTTGAATAATACGCTGAATCCTGAACCAGACGCTGCAGCTCGTATTTTGAATAATACGCTGAATCCTGAACCAGACGCTGCAGCTCGTATTTTGAATAATACGCTGAATCCTGAACCAGACGCTGCAGCTCGTATTTTGAAAAATACCCTGAATAATGAACCAGACGCTGCAGCTCGTATTTTGAATAATACGCTGAATACTGAACCAGACGCTGCAGCTCGTATTTTGAAAAATACCCTCAATAATGAAACAGACGCTGCAGCTCGCATTTTGAATAATACGCTGAATCCTGAACCAGACGCTGCAGCTCGTATTTTGAATAATACGCTGAATCCTGAACCAGACGCTGCAGCTCGTATTTTGAATAATACGCTGAATCCTGAACCAGACGCTGCAGCTCGTATTTTGAATAATACGCTGAATCCTGAACCAGACGCTGCAGCTCGCATTTTGAATAATACCCTCAATAATGAAACAGACGCTGCAGCTCGCATTTTGAATAATACGCTGAATCCTGAACCAGACGCTGCAGCTCGTATTTTGAATAATACGCTGAATCCTGAACCAGACGCTGCAGGTCGTATTTTGAATAATACGCTGAATCCTGAACCAGACGCTGCAGGTCGTGTTTTGAAAAATACGCTGAATCCTGAACCAGACGCTGCAGGTCGTATTTTGAATAATACGCTGAATCCTGAACCAGACGCTGCAGCTCGTATTTTGAAAAATACCCTCAATAATGAAACAGACGCTGCAACTCGCATTTTGAATAATACGCTGAATCCTGAACCAGACGCTGCAGCTCGTATTTTGAATAATACGCTGAATCCTGAACCATACGCTACAGGTCGTATTTTGAATAATACGCTGAATCCTGAACCAGACGCTGCAGGTCGTGTTTTGAAAAATACCCTGAATAATGAACCAGACGCTGCAGCTCGTATTTTGAATAATACGCTGAATCCTGAACCAGACGCTGCAGCTCGTATTTTGAAAAATACCCTCAACAATGAAACAGACGCTGCAGCTCGCATTTTGAATAATACGCTGAATCCTGAACCAGACGCTGCAGCTCGTATTTTGAATAATACGCTGAATCCTGAACCAGACGCTGCAGGTCGTATTTTGAAAAATACCCTCAATAATGAAACAGACGCTGCAGCTCGCATTTTGAATAATACGCTGAATCCTGAACCAGACGCTGCAGCTCGTATTTTGAAAAATACCCTGAATAATGAACCAGACGCTGCAGCTCGTATTTTGAATAATACGCTGAATACTGAACCAGACGCTGCAGCTCGTATTTTGAAAAATACCCTCAATAATGAAACAGACGCTGCAGCTCGCATTTTGAATAATACGCTGAATCCTGAACCAGACGCTGCAGCTCGTATTTTGAATAATACGCTGAATCCTGAACCAGACGCTGCAGCTCGTATTTTGAATAATACGCTGAATCCTGAACCAGACGCTGCAGCTCGTATTTTGAATAATACGCTGAATCCTGAACCAGACGCTGCAGCTCGCATTTTGAAATACCCTCAATAATGAAACAGACGCTGCAGCTCGCATTTTGAATAATACGCTGAATCCTGAACCAGACGCTGCAGGTCGTATTTTGAATAATACGCTGAATACTGAACCAGACGCTGCAGCTCGTATTTTGAATAATACGCTGAATCCTGAACCAGACGCTGCAGGTCGTGTTTTGAAAAATACCCTGAATAATGAACCAGACGCTGCAGCTCGTATTTTGAATAATACGCTGAATCCTGAACCAGACGCTGCAGGTCGTATTTTGAATAATACGCTGAATCCTGAACCAGACGCTGCAGCTCGTATTTTGAATAATACGCTGAATCCTGAACCAGACGCTGCAGCTCGCATTTTGAATAATACGCTGAATCCTGAACCAGACGCTGCAGGTCGTGTTTTGAAAAATACCCTGAATAATGAACCAGACGCTGCAGGTCGTATTTTGAATAATACGCTGAATCCTGAACCAGACGCTGCAGCTCGCATTTTGAATAATACGCTGAATCCTGAACCAGACGCTGCAGGTTGTATTTTGAATAATACGCTGAATCCTGAACCAGACGCTGCAGCTCGTATTTTGAATAATACGCTGAATCCTGAACCAGACGCTGCAGCTCGTATTTTGAAAAAATACCCTCAATAATGAAACAGACGCTGCAGCTCGTATTTTGAATAATACGCTGAATCCTGAACCAGACGCTGCAGCTCGTATTTTGAATAATACGCTGAATCCTGAACCAGACGCTGCAGCTCGTATTTTGAAAAATACCCTGAATAATGAACCAGACGCTGCAGCTCGTATTTTGAATAATACGCTGAATACTGAACCAGACGCTGCAGCTCGTATTTTGAAAAATACCCTCAATAATGAAACAGACGCTGCAGCTCGCATTTTGAATAATACGCTGAATCCTGAACCAGACGCTGCAGCTCGTATTTTGAATAATACGCTGAATCCTGAACCAGACGCTGCAGCTCGTATTTTGAATAATACGCTGAATCCTGAACCAGACGCTGCAGCTCGTATTTTGAATAATACGCTGAATCCTGAACCAGACGCTGCAGCTCGCATTTTGAATAATACCCTCAATAATGAAACAGACGCTGCAGCTCGCATTTTGAATAATACGCTGAATCCTGAACCAGACGCTGCAGCTCGTATTTTGAATAATACGCTGAATCCTGAACCAGACGCTGCAGGTCGTATTTTGAATAATACGCTGAATCCTGAACCAGACGCTGCAGGTCGTGTTTTGAAAAATACGCTGAATCCTGAACCAGACGCTGCAGGTCGTATTTTGAATAATACGCTGAATCCTGAACCAGACGCTGCAGCTCGTATTTTGAAAAATACCCTCAATAATGAAACAGACGCTGCAACTCGCATTTTGAATAATACGCTGAATCCTGAACCAGACGCTGCAGCTCGTATTTTGAATAATACGCTGAATCCTGAACCATACGCTACAGGTCGTATTTTGAATAATACGCTGAATCCTGAACCAGACGCTGCAGGTCGTGTTTTGAAAAATACCCTGAATAATGAACCAGACGCTGCAGCTCGTATTTTGAATAATACGCTGAATCCTGAACCAGACGCTGCAGCTCGTATTTTGAAAAATACCCTCAACAATGAAACAGACGCTGCAGCTCGCATTTTGAATAATACGCTGAATCCTGAACCAGACGCTGCAGCTCGTATTTTGAATAATACGCTGAATCCTGAACCAGACGCTGCAGGTCGTATTTTGAAAAATACCCTCAATAATGAAACAGACGCTGCAGCTCGCATTTTGAATAATACGCTGAATCCTGAACCAGACGCTGCAGCTCGTATTTTGAAAAATACCCTGAATAATGAACCAGACGCTGCAGCTCGTATTTTGAATAATACGCTGAATACTGAACCAGACGCTGCAGCTCGTATTTTGAAAAATACCCTCAATAATGAAACAGACGCTGCAGCTCGCATTTTGAATAATACGCTGAATCCTGAACCAGACGCTGCAGCTCGTATTTTGAATAATACGCTGAATCCTGAACCAGACGCTGCAGCTCGTATTTTGAATAATACGCTGAATCCTGAACCAGACGCTGCAGCTCGTATTTTGAATAATACGCTGAATCCTGAACCAGACGCTGCAGCTCGCATTTTGAAATACCCTCAATAATGAAACAGACGCTGCAGCTCGCATTTTGAATAATACGCTGAATCCTGAACCAGACGCTGCAGGTCGTATTTTGAATAATACGCTGAATACTGAACCAGACGCTGCAGCTCGTATTTTGAATAATACGCTGAATCCTGAACCAGACGCTGCAGGTCGTGTTTTGAAAAATACCCTGAATAATGAACCAGACGCTGCAGCTCGTATTTTGAATAATACGCTGAATCCTGAACCAGACGCTGCAGGTCGTATTTTGAATAATACGCTGAATCCTGAACCAGACGCTGCAGCTCGTATTTTGAATAATACGCTGAATCCTGAACCAGACGCTGCAGCTCGCATTTTGAATAATACGCTGAATCCTGAACCAGACGCTGCAGGTCGTGTTTTGAAAAATACCCTGAATAATGAACCAGACGCTGCAGGTCGTATTTTGAATAATACGCTGAATCCTGAACCAGACGCTGCAGCTCGCATTTTGAATAATACGCTGAATCCTGAACCAGACGCTGCAGGTTGTATTTTGAATAATACGCTGAATCCTGAACCAGACGCTGCAGCTCGTATTTTGAATAATACGCTGAATCCTGAACCAGACGCTGCAGCTCGTATTTTGAAAAAATACCCTCAATAATGAAACAGACGCTGCAGCTCGCATTTTGAATAATACGCTGAATCCTGAACCAGATGCTGCAGCTCGTATTTTGAATAATACGCTGAATCCTGAACCAGACGCTGCAGCTCGTATTTTGAATAATACGCTGAATCCTGAACCAGACGCTGCAGGTCGTGTTTTGAAAAATACCCTGAATAATGATGAACCAGACGCTGCATCTCGTATTTTGAATAATACGCTGAATCCTGAACCAGACGCTGCAGGTCGTATTTTGAAAAATACCCTCAATAATGAAACAGACGCTGCAGCTCGCATTTTGAATAATACGCTGAATCCTGAACCAGACGCTGCAGGTCGTATTTTGAATAATACGCTGAATCCTGAACCAGACGCTGCAGGTCGTGTTTTGAATAATACACTGAATCCTGAACCAGACGCTGCAGGTCGTGTTTTGAAAATACCCTGAATAATGAACCAGACGCTGCAGCTCGTATTTTGAATAATACGCTGAATCCTGATCCAGACGCTGCAGCTCGTATTTTGAAAAATACCCTCAATAATGAAACAGACGCTGCAGCTCGCATTTTGAATAATACGCTGAATCCTGAAACAGACGCTGCAGCTCGTATTTTGAATAATACGCTGAATCCTGAACCAGACGCTGCAGCTCGTATTTTGAATATTACGCTGAATCCTGAACCAGACGCTGCAGGTCGTATTTTGAAAAATACCCTCAATAATGAAACAGACGCTGCAGCTCGCATTTTGAATAATACGCTGAATCCTGAACCAGACGCTGCAGCTCGTATTTTGAATAATACGCTGAATCCTGAACCAGACGCTGCAGGTCGTATTTTGAATAATACGCTGAATCCTGAACCAGACGCTGCAGGTCGTGTTTTGAAAAATACCCTGAATAATGAACCAGACGCTGCAGCTCGTATTTTGAATAATACGCTGAATCCTGAACCAGACGCTGCAGCTCGTATTTTGAAAAATACCCTCAATAATGAAACAGACGCTGCAGCTCGCATTTTGAATAATACGCTGAATCCTAACCAGACGCTGCAGCTCGTATTTTGAATAATACGCTGAATCCTGAACCAGACGCTGCAGGTCGTATTTTGAATAATACGCTGAATCCTGAACCAGACGCTGCAGGACGTGTTTTGAAAAATACCCTGAATAATGAACCAGACGCTGCAGGTCGTATTTTGAATAATACGCTGAATCCTGAACCAGACGCTGCAGCTCGCATTTTGAATAAAACGCTGAATCCTGAACCAGACGCTGCAGCTCGTATTTTGAATAATACGCTGAATCCTGAACCAGACGCTGCAGCTCGCATTTTGAATAATACGCTGAATCCTGAATGAGACGCTGCAGCTCGTATTTTGAATAATACGCTGAATCCTGAACCAGACGCTGCAGGTCGTATTTTGAAAAATACCCTCAAAAATGAAACACACGCTGCAGCTCGCATTTTGAATAATACGCTGAATCCTGAACCAGACGCTGCAGCTCGTATTTTGAATAATACGCTGAATCCTGAACCAGACGCTGCAGCTCGTATTTTGAATAATACGCTGAATCCTGAACCAGACGCTGCAGGTCGTATTTTGAATAATACGCTGAATCCTGAACCAGACGCTGCAGGTCGTGTTTTGAAAAATACCCTGAATAATGAACCAGACGCTGCAGCTCGTATTTTGAATAATACGCTGAATCCTGAACCAGACGCTGCAGGTCGTATTTTGAATAATACGCTGAATCCTGAACCAGACGCTGCAGGTCGTGTTTTGAAAAATACCCTGAATAATGAACCAGACGCTGCAGCTCGTAATTTGAATAATACGCTGAATCCTGAACCAGACGCTGCAGCTCGTATTTTGAAAAATACCCTCAATAATGAAACAGACGCTGCAGCTCGCATTTTGAATAATACGCTGAATCCTGAACCAGACGCTGCAGCTCGTATTTTGAATAATACGCTGAATCCTGAACCAGACGCTGCAGCTCGTATTTTGAATAATACGCTGAATCCTGAACCAGACGGTGCAGCTCGTATTTTGAATAATACGCTGAATCCTGAACCAGACGCTGCAGGTCGTATTTTGAATATTACGCTGAATCCTGAACCAGACGCTGCAGCTCGTATTTTGAATAATACGCTGAATCCTGAACCAGACGCTGCAGCTCGCATTTTGAATAATACGCTGAATCCTGAACCAGACGCTGCAGGTCGTGTTTTGAAAAATACCCTGAATAATGAGCCAGACGCTGCAGGTCGTATTTTGAATAATACGCTGAATCCTGAACCAGACGCTGCAGCTCGCATTTTGAATAATACGCTGAATCCTGAACCAGACGCTGCAGCTCGTATTTTGAATAATACGCTGAATCCTGAACCAGACGCTGCAGGTCGTATTTTGAATAATACGCTGAATCCTGAACCAGACGCTGCAGCTCGTATTTTGAATAATATCCTGAATACTGAACCATACGCTGAATCCTGAACCGTGAATAATGAACCGTGAACCAGATGCTAACTTAACGATCATCTTATTTGGAGCTATGTGAGATAAAAATGTGGAACAAGGATTTATATTTTTTTTCAAAATGGTCATTATCTTAAATCACTTATTGATTTCATATTACACTTGTCTTCTGTTTGTTTATATATAAAGTCACTATTGTATACTTTATAGTGTACTATGCAAAAAAAATTAAGCTTGGATCATTTGGCAGTTTGTTATCCCCACATTAAAAAAAAAAGTGATGGAGATATTGTGAATTGCTCTGTCCATCTGTCATTCTATCTCCTAAACAAATGGGTGGAATTTAACCAAACTTGCTGTATGCGTGGTAAGGGAGAGAGCAATATTATTTTTCACTCTGCCCCTTGTGACCAATCGGGCTCAAGAGGTTACTTGACCTGTGATGAAAGTGGGGGTATTTTGCAATGGCGTGCTTTCGATGGCACAATCTAGTATTTTTTAGTGGTCGGCTTTGTATTTATAGCCAAATGTAAGTAATCCGGTAATAAACCTAAGTATTGGTACATCCAGATCAGATGTCACAGAATGCAACAGGTAATAAGATTGACTTGTTCAGATTCTGGGGCAAGTATGGAAAGGAATTAAGGGTGTCCCAATATTTAGTGTTAATAGGGTAACAGCTATCACAGTCGAGATTGTTGTCTGTTGAGATAATCTATCAAGTAGCTGCTCACCAGACTGGAATATGATACAGACAGTGCTTCTTATTTTAGCCAAAATGAATAGTTTATGTAATTGTTTTCTTATTTGGATATTATCTAGAGCTATGTAAATCCTGTGCTTTATTCATTCCCTATCAGTCCACAAGAGGGGGGGGCTATAGGTTTGCACTCATCCAGACCTGTCAATCTGGGATATTTGTTTAGGACATATCTACTTTATTGCATGGCCAAGGGTGGCCTCATTTATAGTATAGGAACATCCAGTGAAGACGGTGTGACCTATGACCTACATTAATAAAAATATTGTCAGAATCTTTAGCCTAGGCTGACCAAATTTTGTATGAGTGTACATTTAGTGAAGACAATACATGTATGCCATTTACAAAATTAGGTCATCATGACTTATGTATTGAACACTAACCTACATCTGAAATCTTGTCCCACGTATATCTCCTGAATTGTATGGCATAGGCAACCCAGAATTGGGTTTTATGTGCATCCAGTGAGGGTGATGTGTCACTATAAGTAGGTAGGTCACTGTGACTTGTATGTTGAATTCTGGCATACATTATAAAAAAAAACAAAACTTGTTCAGACCATATCTTCAGTTTTATATGGCATAGACAACCCAAAAGTAGTGTATATGTGCATCTTATGAAGATAGTATGATGTGTCCTATAAGTAGGTCACTGTGATCTATATAGTGACATCTGGCTTGCATTATACAAAAAAACAATAACATCCAGACCATAACTCCTGTACTGTTTGGTGTAATTTGACCAAATTTGATATGTGGGTACATCAAGTGCATTCCATAGTGGTTCACTATGACCCATATGTTGACATGTAGACCTAAACAAAAAAAAAAACAACAAAAAAAAAACAATGTCACGTGTAGTGAAAACTGCTTCTCATACCAAAGTAGGTCACTGCAACCTACATATGCTGACCGCAGACCTACATGTACATTGCAGATAAACAACAACAGCCTATAACTCTCAGAGGGTTGATCAAATGTCAAATGAGTGACATTTTTCTTTGTTTTCCCTGAAGGTAGGATTTAGAATTACATTTGAATCATTTCTTTAGCATCTCCTGAATGTGGGATGGGGATTGGGTGGGGGATGTGAAACTGCCATATATAGGGTATGTTTTTTGCCGTTTTACTGGAGTAGAATTGTCATTCCTTTGTTGTTCTCAAGGGTCAGTCTATTTATCTTCACTACAGCTGGTAGTAGCGCTGTGTGGCTGCCATAAAATGTCTTCCCGTACTTCACTATAGTTTACCATATTCAGCCTAATTATTGCACATACCCTTATAAGCACACAGGCGTGCAATTCCGTAGTCTTCAGATTACAGCCAGTGTACTTTTTTGTCTACTTCTTCGTAAAGGCATATATATCATATGCCTCATGTATATATATATCGTGTCGATGCAATTCAAATGAGTACCCATAACATTTGCTTTTATAAAGAAAATCAGAAGAAAAACGCACAAAAACATTGCATAAGCATCATTACATAAATCTTTTGCTGATATTTTTTTTTCTAAGTGTACCCTGAGTATAGGTGTATACTTATTTTACCAAAGTTTTCCCTGTAATTTTGAAAAATGTAAGCGCACGGTGCGGTAAATAGGTCAAATATGGTCGTTTATATTTTCTAGTCATTTATGATCATAGGATTTTTAAAAAAACTATATAAGGGTCACTGATGAGGCCTAATTGACTGAAACTAGCTAGTCTGGTCCAGAAAACTTGACACTTCACCTGTTTTCAGTTTTGTGAGGTTTGTGGTTCTCAATGATCATTCCTTTTAGAATCTGTTGGTTTAAGAAAAGTATAATAGCCTCTGACATCATTATCAAGACGTCCTTTGCAGACCTCCAAATTTGAGCTGACATAAAGTCAGTGACTGTGTACTTTTCACAAGGCTTTACAAGAAAATGTATCATTATAAAACCGTTAACCTTTATTTTTTTGCACAGTTTATGATAACACAGATGATACCAATTATAATAGAAATACTCTGATCTTTTATTATGACTTGCAAATTGTTTGTCATGTTTAATGCTTAGCATGCTGGGTAAAAATTTCAGATTTCAAATTTCAAATATTTTTCCCAGAAAATAGGCTCTGACATTTCATACAAATGGTCTCCTGAGGAGACAATTTGTATAAAATGTCAAAGCTTATTTTCTGAGGACAATTTGCATAAAATGTCAGAGCTTATTTTCTGGTAAAAATAAGAAAAAAATATCAACATTTATATCCTGATTTGCCCAGAGAGTGGTAAAGGTAAAATGAGTTTAAGATTTGATATATGTTATATGTTTTGTGACAATTCGTAATTCTGTTCTGTGAATACCAAATTATAGTTATATTGGAAAACATTAGTGGAAATTAACTTCAATTTTTATTTTTATTATAATGGTAAAGAATCAGATATAATTTATTAGAAGACAGTCTACTGGAATAAAAGCCATATCTAATTTGTTGTTAGGCATTCAGTTGTTGAACTTATTTGGATGAAATATGGAGATAATATCACAATTATCGATATTACACTGTGAAAATTAGAATTCATGTGTTGTGAAAAGTAAATTAATTTTAATGCTTTTGTATGGTAGACTTTCATTATATTCATTAAAATATTTAAATTATGTGGAAGTTTGTTCATATTTGTAACAAGAATAGTGGTTCAAAATACTGTGTGAAATTCTATAGTCAGTTTGGAATCTTCTTCGAATATATTGTTGATGTGGAAACTTGAATTGTATCCTTATGTTTGTGGAATAGTGGAATAAATCTTTGGAGTATAGTGTCATTATGTCGGAACAAAATGATTGGAATTTTAAAAAACGATGACAGATCACCCTGTGTAATTGTGCAATCTGATTGCAGGGCCTTTATTACCTGCTTACAGAATCTGTGACTACTGTAGAAAATATCAAACAGAGACAGTTGTGTATAAGGAACATTCTTTTTTCCCATTTTTATTAGCTCACCTGAGCATAAGCTCAGGGTGAGCTATTGTCATCACCCTATGTCCGTCGTCCGTCGTTCGTCGTCCGTCGTCCGTCGTCAACAATTAGTTTGTTAACACTCTAGAGGTCACAGTTTTGACCCAATCTTGATGAAACTTGGTCAGAATGTTTGCCTCTATGAAATCTAGGTCAAGTTTGATACTGGGTTACTTGGGGTCAAAAACTAGGTCACCAGGTCAAATCAAAGGAAAAACTTGTTAACACTCTACAGGTCATAATTTTGACCCAATCTTGATGAAACTTGCTCAAAATGTTTGCCTCATTTAAATCTAGGTCAAGTTCGAAACTGGGTCACTTGGGGTCAAAAACTAGGTCACCGAGCCAGATCAGCAGAAAACCTTGTTAACACTCTAGCGGTCACATTTTTGAAGCAATCATCATGAACCTTGCTCAATATATTTGGCTTGATGATTTCTAGGTCAAGTTCGAAACTGGGTCACCTGGGGTCAAAAACTAGGTCACCTGGCCAGATCAGCAGAAAACCTTGTTAACACTCTAGCAGTCACATTTTTGAAGCAATCATCATGAATTTTGCTCAATATGTTTGTCCTGATGATTTCTAGGTCAAGTTCGAAACTGGGTCACTTGGGATCAAAAACTAGGTCACCGGGCCAGACCAGCAGAAAACCTTGTTAACACTCTAGCGGTCACATTTTTGAAACAATCATCATGAATCTTGCTCATTATGTTTGTCTTGATGAATTTTAGGTCAAGTTCGAAACTGGGTCACCTGGGGTCAAAAACTAGGTCACCTGGCCAGATCAGCAGAAAACCTTGTTAACACTCTAGCAGTCACATTTTTGAAGCAATCATCATGAATCTTGCTCAATATGTTTGTCTTGATGATTTCTAGGTCAAGTTCGAAACTGGGTCACTTGGGGTCAAAAACTAGGTCACCGGGCCAGATCAGCAGAAAACCTTGTTAACACTCTAGCGGTCACATTTTTGAAGCAATCATCATGAATCTTGCTCAATATATTTGTCTTGATGATTTCTAGGTCAAATCTGAAACTGGGTCACCTGGGGTCAAAAACTAGGTCACCTAGCCAGATCAGCAGAAAACCTTGTTAACACTCTAGCAGTCACATTTTTGAAGCAATCATCGTGAATCTTGCTCAATATGTTTGTCTTGATGATTTCTAGGTCAAGTTCGAAAATGGGTCACTTGGGGTCAAAAACTAGGTCACTGGGCCAGATCAGTAGAAAACCTTGTTAACACTCTAGTGGTCACATTTTTTAAGCAATCATCATGAATCTTGCTCAATATGTTTGTCTTGATGATTTCTAGGTCAAATTCGAAACTGGGTCACTTAGGGTCAAAAACTAGGTCACCTGGCCAGATCAGCAGAAAACCTTTTTAACACTCTAGCAGTCACATTTTTGAAGCAATCATCATGAATCTTGCTCAAAATGTTTGTCTTGATGATTTATAGGTCGAGGTCGAAACTGGGTCACTTGGAGTCAAAAACTAGGTCACCAGGCCAAATCAGCAGAAAACCTTGTTAACACTCTAGCGGTCACATTTTTGAAGCAATAATCATGAATCTTGCTCAAAATGTTTGTCTTGATGATTTCTAGGTCAGGTTCGAAACTGGGTCACGTGGTGTCAAAAACTAGGTCACCAGGCCAAACCTGCAGAAAACCTTGTTAACACTCTAGCGGTCACATTTTTGAAGCAATTATCATGAATCTTGCTCAAAATGTTTGTCTTGATGAGTTCTAGGATATGTTTGAAACTGGGTCACTTGGGGTCAAAAACTAGGTCACCGGGCCAAATCAGCAGAAAACCTTGTTAACACTCTAGCGGTCACATTTTTGAAACAATCATCATGAATCTGGCTCAAAATGTTCTAGGTCAAGTTCGAAACTGGAACACCTGGGGTCAAAAACTAGGTCACCTGGCCAAATAAGCGTAAAATCTTGTTATCACTCTAGCAGTCACATTTTTCAAGCAATCATCATGAATCTTGCACAAAATGTTTGTCTTGATGAGTTCTAGGTCAAGTTCGAAACTGGGTCGCTTGGTATCAAAAACTAGGTCACCGGGCCAAATCAGCAGAAAACTTTGTTATAATCATTTTGAACTTTGATCAGAATGTTTGCCTTGATCAGTTCTAGATCAGGCTCTCAAAGTGCTATGTTGCTCAGGTGAGCGTTACAGGGCCATCATGGCCCTCTTGTCTTAAATATTGGGACACCTTAGCCCCTTACCCCTATTTTACTACCTGTTGATGTGGGTAAAAATTGCCAGATCATTCACATTGGTAAATAGTGTAGACCCTTTACACAAGTATGTAGCTTCACGAGATGATGTGCAGAACACAAGAACCATAACTCTGATTTACCTACTTTTGGAGTTAACAGCCCTTTGAACATCATAAATAGTAATTTCCATCATATACCTGTGTACACCTTGTTACTTGAAAACCATTCAAGATATTATCATGAAACTTTACCCAAATATAAAGCAGTATGAGACAACATGCAGAGCACAAGAACCATAACTCTTATTTACCTCATTTTGGAATTACAGCCCATTGAACATTGTAAATAATGATCTTTGTCATGTCATATACTCAAGTCCACTCTTTAAGAGATATTTTCATGTAAGTTTACACAAATGTTAAGTACCATGAGATAACATGCAGAACACAAGAACCATGACTTGTTTACCTACTTTTGGAGTTATGGCCTTTGAACATTGTAAATACTTTATACCCTTTTCTCTAGTGCTGAATCTGCAAGCTTATTAACCCTGACTAACCCGAAAGGGGGCAACATCAGGCCACAAGGTTATAAAACTTTTTTCATGCTCAACTCAGCTGAGCATGTGAATTTCTCTGCTAATAAATATGAAAATGCTAACTATTGTTGGCATTTTCATATTTATTAGCAGAGAAAATTTCATGCTCAGCTATGTTAAGCAAGAAAGAATTTAAATTGTTATTAATTTGTGATTTATTAGCAGGACCAATTTCATGCTCAGCTGAGTTGAGCATGAAAAAAGTTTTATAACCTCGGGGCCTGTTTTCATCTAGAAAATGATTTCTAGTTGTCTGCTAATTTTGAAATTCTCTCTATTGAGGGTAATTAATTTTTTTCCTAATAAATTGGGAATGTGATATCTGTAAATGTATAATTTACACAGGGTACCAGTTAAGTAGGAGATATACAGGAATATTATTTGTATCAGTGTTTAAGGTAAATGGACACACCTGAAGATTTTGATGCCATTTTGCAAAAGGGAGACAAATTTTGTAGATAGAAAAGTAGCTCTCTAGTAAGTCAAAACTTTCCAAAATGGGAGCTACTCTTAAATGGAAGAATTTGCTTCCAAATTCTTTCCTTTCAGAATAGCCATTGGTAAGATTCTTTCCTGCAAGTGTAGCCCCTGGTGATGGTAAGAAGGGGGGTTAGATATTTTCATGCCAAAGCTACTTCCCCTGAAGGTCCACCCTTTCCCCTTATTAAGGTGTCCATATATTTGAGATTATTATGGTATTACGATACAAGCAGACAAGCAGTGAAGACTCTAGCCAGACTGCACCTATGGGCAGATCAGGCAAGGCCTTGAGGAATTGTTGCTTTTGAGAAAGTATTGGCTTTGATAAATTGTTGGCGTTTTCCTCAGAGAGCCTGATCTGATTTTTTAAACCCTTGTCATGCTGAATAAATTAAGATGCCACGCCCACTTCTAATTGTAAGCCAATCAGATTCCTTGATCTGGATTGTTGATACACATTCACATAGTAAATAGCAAACAGTGCAGATCCAGATCAGTTGGTTTCTTCAGAAGCCAACTGATCTGGATCAGCATTGTTTCCAAAGGCAGGATATATCCGGGTTCAGCAGGACTAGGGTTAATGAAAAAAATAAACCCTTGATTTCAAAACTTGAATATGAAACCTGATGATAACACAAACAGTAACTAAAACATCTCCACAATATTATTATGTTTATTTTGAGCAAAATGAGGAGGAAAAGTTTTAAATCAGTTCTAATGAAGTTGGTGAAAAGTACGAATACAGATGCTGTTGTGGACAAAAGAAAAATAGTGACTAAAGTTTTATTGTAAAAGTTTGAACTTTCATTATAGGATTATTATATATAAAAGATGTTTTTTATGGAATGATCATCTGATTTAAATTTATGGATGGATGGATGTAAATAGTATGCTTCAACTTAAAATTGAAAAATGTGGAAAATCCTTCTGTGTTCAAGTTGTTTGACCATGAAAAGTGAAAAAGTATGTCATTTCATTAATCGGTAGAATTGACATATTCCACTAAATAAATTTTGAAAGGATGTTTTAATCAGAAATGAGAATTGGGTGATTAAAGAGCAATAAGAAAAAATATAATCTGTATCCTGCTGAGTAGATCTGGGGTGTGATAAATTAATTAGAGGGTATAAGGGTTGATTAATTAACCCTCAAAGCGCCAAGAACATCTGCATCTGAAAATGTCGTCTGCTTATGTCGTCTGCTGCATCTTCTTGCAAACTTTTCAAACTTACATTTTGCATATAGGCAAACAGTGTGGACCCAGATCAGACTGCTCCTAAAGGAGCAGTCTGATCTGGGTCCACACTGTTTGCAATAATGACTTTTAAAGTAACCGGCAGAAGACAAAGCAGAGGACAATTGTTGTGATTGGCGCTTTAAGAGGGTTAATAGTGATTGGGTATCAGATTCTTTGGAAGGGATAGTTGGTGTGCAAGATACTGTGCCTTGCAGATATTGCCCTCTGTCCCTGAACACAGTAAATTCAGTCCAAGGATATGATGTCACTGTCATGATGTCATATTGTCTGCTGTTACTTACCGTCCACAGCCAGAGGAAAGGGGATAGGGAAGAGTTGGGATTACAGATTAAGTAAGGGGCAAGGTCCTGCCCACTGCCCTTTGGGTATCTTAATCCAACACCCTTAAACACTCACACTCATTCCAAAGGTACTATCACTAGAAATGGAAATTCCTATCATAGTATTGTCATTTTGTCTGTCACTGTCTATCTGCTGTGCAGAAGGATGATGGTCCATCCACCGTCGCTCACCATCGGGTAAAAGTAGCTGCAATGATATTTGAGACAGCGCATGACAAAACCAACAAAATGGCATGTGCGCCCAGTGAAGACTCAGATCAGCCTAGGCATCTGCCCAGTCTGATCAGAGTCTTCGCTGTCGGCATGAAGAAAGTTTGGGTCTTAAGTTACCCATTGAGCGCACAGCAAAGACTGATCAGATTGGGTGGATGCCCAGGCAGGTCTGAGTCTTTGCTGGGTACACATGCCAATTTGTTGGTTTTGTCATGCGCTGGCTCATTTCTACAAATTCTAATGTCGGAATTTCCATTTTCAATGAGTCTTTAGAGGGGTGGGCAATATAAGATGACAAGTTATAATAATTTATCTATGAGAATTTCCATTTCATGTGATATGTTTTAACTTAGTTTGCCAGTTTTCTGAGAAAGGGGCACCTCTACTACACAGCCATTCAAATGCTGCATGAATCACAGCGTATGTTGTATATAATTTGCCAATAGCCCATGTGTGGCTATAAATTGTGCTAACTGAATGATCACTGTAGTGCTCACTTAATGGTCACTGCTCTGGATAATGTTTCAGGCCCAGTTGGGCTTCTTGTTTTGAATGCAGTGTCATGAAGGAAACGCAGTTTTCCAAGAGATGTCAGAAAGATAAATCAGATTTCATTGTTTCATGATATAACACTGTGGTTATGGATAATTTGTCGAATAAATGGATAATGTTTTTAATAAATGGATAATTTATTGAAAAAATGGATAATTTGTTGAATAAATGGATAATTTGTTGAAAAATTTCGGTACATTTTAGGAAGTAGAGCTGGGTATCACTAGCAAAAACGAACCGTGATATTATCATGATATCAAGTATCAGATATGATACTATGTCATGATACTTTAACCGTGTTGATTTGTTTTTACATTTGTCACAAAATATACTAGTATTGTGGTAATGCTAAGCATGCTGGTAAAAAAAAAAAATCAGCAGAAGACAATTTTAAATGTTTTTAGCTCGCCTGTACGAAGTACAAGGAGAGCTATTGTAGTCACCCCGGTCGTCCGCGTTTGCGTTTTCGTTTGTGTTTGCGTTTGCGTTCCCGTTCCCGTCACACTGCGTTAAAGTTTTTCAATTGCTTATATCTCAACAGTCACTCCTCACAGAGGCATCAAATTTGGAACTTAGGTACCTTGGAGGGTCTTCTGAGATTTCAAGAGAATAAACCCCTGGGTTCATGCCCCTGGGTGGGGCTAGGGGTCAGAATCTAGGACACCTTTGTAATACTGTGTTAAAGTTTTTCAAATTCTTATATCTTGACTTTCACTCCTCATAGAGCATTCATATTTAGAATTTGGGTACCTGGAGGAGTCTTCTGAGATTCCAAAAGAACATACCCCTGGGTTCATACCTCAGGGTGGGCCTTGGAGTGGGGCTAGGGGTCAAAATCTAGGACACATTTGTAAAATCTTATATGCCTACAGGTTATAGACACAACTGGTTATACATCAGCTAACTATGTGACATCGGTTTAAGTGTAAGAGAGTGAAGGTCATGGTGACCTACATTTTACGGTCCAGGTCACCTAGATTTCACGGTCCAGTGATTTTGCCTTATATCTTGAATACTATTTGTTGGATAAATGTCACACCTGGGATATTACTTCCATGTGACCCAATGAATGACCACTTACTATATCTAGGTCATTGTGACCTATATTTCATGGTTCAGTGATTTTGCCTTATATCTTGAATACTATCTGTTGGATAAATGTCACACCTGGGATATTAGTTCCTTGTGACCCGATTATTGACGTCAAAATATATCTCTGTTGGTGTGACCTATATTTCATGGTTCAGTGATTTTGCCTTATATCTTGAATACTATTTGTTGGATAAATGTCACACCTGGGATATTAGTTCCATGTGACCCAATGAATGACCACTTACTATATCTAGGTCATTGTGACCTATATTTCATGCTTCAGTGATTTTGCCTTTTATTTTTATTACTATTTCATGGAGAATTGTCATACCTGGATTATTATATCTATGTGACAAAATGATTTACATACAAATACATCTAGGTCAGTGTGACCTATATTATATGGTTGAATGATTTCGCCATATAACTTGAAAATTATTTCATAGAAATATGTCATACCCATTTGACTTAATCATTCTAGGACACTGTGACCTATATTTCATGGTTCACTGATTTTCCCTTATAAAGGAAGACAGTGTGATGCAGAAATATCATACCTGGATTATAATTTCCATCTGACCCGAAGATTGTCCTCAATATAGTTCAGTTTGACCTATATTTCATGGTTTACTGATTTTTGTCCTTACCTTGAATACTATTTCATTGAGCAATACCATAAATCAAATATTAGTTCCATATGATCCTATGATTGACATCAAAATATATCTAGGTCAGTGTGACCTACATTTCATGATTCAGGGATTTTTGCCTTATATCTTGAAATTATTTGATCAGCAATTCCATTTGTCAATCTACTTCCATGTGATCCCAAGGGTTGACTTAAAAATATGTCAGTGGTACATCTAACACAGAGATTTCCTTTAACATTTATAGAGGGAGAGACTCAAAACTTATTTAAGTCCTATTTATGTCCTCTCTCAAAATAGGAAGAAAGTCTGCTCTTGACCAACTTACAACAATATTTCTCAAAATGTGTGGGTCCTCAAAAATCAGTTCTTGATATGTTTAGTCATTTACACATAACTTCTTATTTTATTTTTACTTCATAACATTACACTTTTAATTCAAAACTGAATGCGGCACCTGCTCATTGGAACTTTAAGAAATAGGTTGGGCTGCATGATGCTTCCACGCAGAGCTGAAACCAACTGCACACAAGTACTGGTTAGCTGCTTAGAGGTTCTAAGCTTGCCCAGGAAAGGTGGTGCGAGTTGGACCGTCATTGCATATAAATCCTATTGGTTTAATTGGGCAGCAGGGCTTGAGATGTCATGTCATCTCAATGTCGGGTAAAAGTCCCACAAAATTGGAAGCAACGTCTCCCAAAATAACCTACACAGTGTTGACAGGGAAGTTAAACCTCAAGTGAAAAAACAAACAAAATCAAAACTGAATGAGACCATTGCAAAACATTAACTGCTCCAAGGATAATTACTTTAAACGGAGCAAGAACTCATGATGGGTTTGTGTTTTATTATTATTATACATTTTGAATTTCTTAATGATAAAAATGTTACAATATAAAATGTACCCAGCAGGCGAGCTACGCTGTCCTACGACAGCTCTTGTTTCTTATTTTTCCTTAGGAGACAATTTGCATGAAATGTCAAAGCCTATTTTCTGGGAAAAATAAGAAAAATATCATAAATCTCGACTGCTGAATTAGCCGAGAGTGTGGTAAAGTTTAAAAGCCTTTTTATGTATCCAAAGTGCATTATGCAGGTATTGTGAAGTATCGATGCTAACCATCAGTATCATGATACAATATCATCACAAAAAATATCATGATATATCGATGTATCGATGATATCACCCCAGGTCTATTGGGAAGATACATCTTTTCAGCAGGGTACAGATATGACTCAGGTATCAAACAGTTCAGAAAGTGTAAAACAGGATAGAGGTATGAATCGGGTACCAAGTATTTCGGAGAGTGTTAAACGGACACGAAATAATCCAGGGAGCATTAAACAGACAGAGAGCATAAAATTACCAAGAATTCCACAGAACATATACAACAGAAAACCAAGCATTAAGGCAAAGGATTCTAAATCTAAGTCAAGTATAAAGAAACTTCCTTTGATAAAAGGAATCCAGCAAAGGAAAGTCAAGTTGAAAAAAGTTTCTAAATCAAGTTTGGAGATTACAAAATTTTCTAGACCTGGACAGCTTTATTCACCGAGAAAACGGGAGAATTTTAGCGTAATGTAAGGATCTTCTCTGACTGTTGTATTTAACCCATCTTAGCCTGGAGACCCCAAAAGGGGTAATTGGCAAACAGTGCAGACTTAGATCAGATGCTGCAAAATGAAGCATCTGATCAGGGTCTCCACTGTTTGCAAATAGTTTAGCCATTTTTCTCTAGGAATATCTAAATCACATATCCTGACATACCTAAAACTGAAATTTGACTCTTCCAATATATGGTGTGGGGGAGTTTATTCAGTATAAAATGGGTTAAATTGCTGCTTTTACACTGTAATATTCAAACAGACTCGCCTTAGCAAACATTGTTAGCCCAGATAAACCTGCTCCTGAAGTTTGATCTGGGTCCACATTGATTACCAGTAAGCCAGAACTTCTTTGATACAGCATCAGGTAGTCAAATGGTTATTCAAATTTTAGGTGGGGGTGGTTAGGTGAGGTGAGGTTGTTGTGTATCTTATGTCACTGGGGCCCCCAACTGATATTGGCTTACAATTGTGCAAGGCCTGCTGTTCTTGCTGCAGATAAGGGTAGAGGGGGAATGTTCTTATTTCTTCTGTTTTGTCACTTTCTTTCATTTTCCTCTTTCTCCCCTATCCCTCTCTTTTATCTCCTCTACTATCTCTTCTATCTCATTTCTCCCTTTCTCTGGGAGAAAACACAAAATGACCCACAAGGGTTGATGTGTCATTAAACCCCAATACAATCAAAATCAAATTTTAGGTTAAGTATGATCAAGAGCTAACCCTTTCAGCCTTGCAGATCAAAACAAATATCTTTGCAAAAAGTATAGATCCTGATGAGATGGCTCATAATGAGCCATCTCATCAGGATCTACACTGTTTGCCATGATATTTTTTATTTTGGAAGAGTCTACTTCAGAACTCAGGGGTGAAAGTTTAAAGACATCAGAATTTTTACAGTAAAATATGAAAAAATTACATCAGATATAACTGCTTTATAATTGCTGTTCCAGAGTAAGACAAAATAGATCCAGATATGTGTATCCCTGCAAACAAAGTTTGAGAGGGGATATATAGGAATCACCATGACAGTTGGTCAGTCTGTCTGTCTGTCTGTCTGTCTGTCTGTCTGAGTTTGATCTGGAACTACCTCTTCATTGTTTGCTACTTCTGCAGTGTTTGCTTGACTTTCAGGGAACTATACAGAAATGATCAGCATGATGATTTTAATATGTTTTCACGACAGGGTTATCTGCTATTTACACGTTATTCTGTAGGACTTTGTGGAGCAAACTACAGTGCACTCTTGTTAACTCAAACTCCAAGAAACCAAAAATTTTGGTTTGTGATACCAGTAGTTTGAGATAAAAGGAGTTGCAGTATTATAAACTAAGTTTGAGGTAAAAGATGTTATCATATATTGAACTATAGCAAACTAAACCAGTATTGCTCTTATTAGTTAGACAGCAATAGTTTTGCGTTATTAGTGTTTGAGATAAACAGAGCCAACTGTACTTCTACAGTTTTTGTTAGATTTTTATTTATATAAAACTTCACAGAAGTGATCAGCATGATGACTTGCAATGTGTTATGTTATTTGTTTTTCATTGCACAAAGTTTTTAGCATGGTTGTCTGCTGTTGGCCATTTGTCTATGTTAGTGTAAAAGCAGACTGTCACTGAGCATGTAACCATGGAACCTGGAAACCAAAACAAAAATCAAAATAAATCAGAAATGAAGTTTAATTTTTAATGTTAAAACTTACTTTTGACAGTTTGTAATCTGAGCTAATATAGAATATACAGGTATGTTGAAATGTGGTATGATACTTGTTTTGTTTTTTCAGTTAGACTCTGTTGATAGATTTCTTATATTTCTCCATGAAAACATTTCTTATGGGTTTCATTAGAACTGCCTTTGTAAGGAAACTCTAACCAAGACAGTTCTAATGAGTACACAACATTGTGCAGAATCACTGGTTCTTCTAAATATGGAATCAGATTTTTAATAATATAGAATTGGGAATTACTTGGATTTGATAAGAGTCTTGTAATCCAGATTCTGATTGCAATAATGATCAGAATTGACAAGTGGAAAAAAGATCAGTAACATGTCAAGCATAAAAAATCCCCAAATTCCAAAGTTACTATGAAACATCTATGTAAATGATCTTTCTTTTCTCTCCACCAAGCATCTTATCAGTTCCATTCACTGTTAAAATCTACATATCAGGAATTAAATCATGTTTAAGTAATTCCCATATTCCATATTAAAAGTCATATTTCATATTTAGCAAACATGGTGTTAGAAAAAAAAAACAGTGATTTTTTTTTTTTTTTAATATTCCTCATGGTTTCTGCTGTTACTGGTGTAATTGATGAAGAGGTTATATGATTCTGTATTTCAGATCACGCAAAGATGCCAAAGAAGAAGAGTTAGCCATTTTAAAAAATCGTAATGAAGCTAGACAAGTCAGACATGAAGAAAATACCCGAGTACGGGACTTTAGGCGAAAACAGTATGCAGCAATTAGAATACAGAAAGCATGGAGAAAGTGAGTATCTTAACATTGATGTAAATTCTGAAGAATTCTGTTCATTGTATTGCAGCCAAAAAGTATAGATATTTTACTTATTTCTCCCCCAAAACATATGTTGTAAGTACTCATTAGAAGTGCCCCAGTCCCCTAAAACACGTTGTGGGTACTCATTAGAAGTGCCTCAGAGAGGCACTTCTAATGAGTACCCACAACATATGTTTTGGAGGAGAAATAAGGAAATGCAGTTCAAGGGGTCACAAGTTCAAATTCTAGCTTGGCCATATAATGTCCATGGAAATTAGAAGTACCTCTCTGCACTTCATGTGAGTACCACAACATATGTTTTAGGGGAGAAATAAGAAAATTAATATCCTGCTCTTGTCTGGGAGAAATAAGAAAATTGATATCCTGCTCTTGTCTGCAGCCATGTTTTCATGCTTGTTTAAATAGCATCTGAAATTGGCTAAGTTTCTAAACAAACTTAGAGTGATTTCATGGCCATCAACAGTTTTGATAGGTTGCCAAGCCACGGGCCTCATTAGCTGAGTCAGATGCACATCAGACTTGTTCTCAGGAGGTCACAAGTTCAATCCCCGCCAAGTCCAGCAACATTCTTTTATGGAGATTGATCATGAAATATTTTCTATGGTCATTTTTTTTCTTCCGCTGATTCAAGAAGGGCAGTTATTAGTTTCTGGCGAAAAGATGTGCACAAGTACAAGTTAACTGCTTAGAGGATTCAACATGACCTAAATAGTGTTGACTGGCTGCTAAACTCCAAACCATCCAAGGTACCCAAGGCATTTCCATAGACTTACAATGGAAAAAAATCCTAAACAGCTCAGCATAGTAATTTGAACCAAACAGCATATTTGTTCTATAGGTGGTCCACTGCTAGGTTTGATTTCTTTTAACACTTTGCATGTGCTTTAAAAAATTTAGCAGACAATATTTTGAAGTGTTTTTCATATTTTTCCCAGATAATAGGCTTTTACAGATCATGCAAATAGTCTTCTAATTTGCATGAAATATTAAAGCCCATTATTTGGGAAGAATAAGCAAAATACTTACAAATGTTGTCTGCTGAAATTCTTACCCAGCAAGCTAAGTGTTAAAGCTACCATATCTGTTGTAAAAGCCTTTACGGTGGCTCAGTTGGATGCGCCGTCCGACTGGAGACCAGGAGGTCGCGGGTTCAACCCCCGCCGAGGTCGGCGACATTCTTTCGTGGAGATTGATCATGAAATACTTTCTACGGTCATTCTCTCCCTTCCGCTGATTCAAGAAGGACAGTTGTCAGTTTCTGGTGAAAGAATGTGCACACTACTGGTTAACCGCTTAGAGGACTAAGCCTTCCCAGTAAACGTGTGGTTAGGTAAACTGACCGCGCTCGACATGACCCATTGGGTTGACTGGGCCGTAAAACCTCAGCACAAACAAATTTACAATATCTGTTGTAAAAGCCTTAACAATTTAAACCCAGAATTTAAGCACATATAAAACCAGAATAAGCCCAGAATTGTATACTTTTCCATCACATGGAGCTGATTGACAGTACTATCCAACAGTCTTTTTGTCGCATCTGCTTTAGCAAAGCGACTTAGTCATGTAAGTTTCCATCCGTTCATCTGTCTATCCATCTGTTTGTCCATCCGTCAGTCAACATTTACCCTGGGTGTCTTGTATGGGCAACTCCTCTTACAGTTTTATATTGTGTGTTTTGAAACTTACCTACATGTGTTTTCTTCATGGTATGAGGATATGCATGTGGTTTGGATATAATTGTTAGATCAAATTTTTTTACTTTTTCCTCATTGTGAACTTGGTCATTTTTCACCCTCAGTGTATAGACAGTGGGTACCTCGTGAGCACAACTCATCATACAATTTTATACTAATCTTCTTTAAACTTTGCACATGTTTTCTCCAGTCTGAAGATGTGCATATCCTTTTGATATAATCCTTCCTTGAATTTTTGTCACTTTTTAGCTCACCTGAGCTCTGCTCAGGATGAGCTATTGTGATCACTTTCCGTCCATCATCCGTGCGTCCGTGCGTCCGTCCGTGCGTCCGTCCGTTAACATTTTCAAACAACTTCTCCTCTGAAACCGCTGAGCCAATTTTGCTCAAATTTCATATGGAGTCTCCTTAGGGCGGGGGAACGAAAAATTGCTAAAATAGTCGCGGTCCGTTGACCAAGATGGCCGCCAAGCCCATATATGTTAAAAACCTTTAAAAATCTTCTCCTCCAGAACCGAGAATGCCTTGGGGCTGAACCTTTGCAGGAATCATCGGGGACGGGAGGTCTACCAAAATTGCTAAAAGAATTGTCGTACGTTGACATTTTACCTTTTTACGGCAAGGTCAAGTTTGCTTCCCTATGCATTTGTATGGGAAAAACCTTTAAAAATCTTCTTCTCCAAAACCGAGCATGCCTTATGGCTGAATCTTTGCATATATCTTCGGGAACAGGAGAGCTACCAAAATTGCTAAAATAATGGTCGTACATTGACATTTGACCTTTTTACGGTAAGGTCAATTTTGCTTCCTTATGCATTTGTATGGGAAAAATGTCCAGAATTTCAAACAACTTCTCCTCTGGAGCCTCTGGGCCAATTTTGCTCAAATTTGATATGGAGCCTCCTTAGATAGGGGGAACAAAAGATTGCTAAAATGGTCAGGGCTCGTTGACCAAGATGGGCGCCATGCCCATATATGGTAAAAACCTTTATAAATAATCTTCTTCTCTAGAACCGAGGATGCTTTGGGGCTAAATGTTTGCATAAATCATCGGGGACAGGGGGGTCTACCAAAGTTGCTAAAATAATGGTCATACATTGACATTTGACCTTTTTATGGCAAGGTCAAGTTTGTTTCCTTATGCATCTGCATGGGAAAAAACATTTAAAAATCTTATTCTCCAAAACTGAGGATGGCTTGTGGCTGAATCTTTGCATATATCATCTGGAACGGGCGGTCTACCAAAGTTGCTAAAATAATTGTCATACATTGACATTTAACCTTTTTACGGCGAGGTCAAGTTTACTTCTGTATGCATTTGTATGGGCCCCATACATTTGTATGGAAAAAATGTTGATAATTTCAAATGGCTTTTCCTCTGAAGCCTCCGGGCCAGTGTTGCTCATATTTCATACGGAGCCTCCGTGGGCAGGAGAATGAAAGATTGCTAAAATGGGTATGGTCCATTGATCAAAATGGCTGCCATGCCCATATATGGTAAAAACCTTTAAAAATCTTCTTCTCCATAACCAAATAAGCCCTGGGTCCTAATCTTTGCACAAATTATGGGAGACAGGAGATCTACCAAAATTGCTCAAATGATTGTTCTATGTTGACATTTGACCTTTTTGCCTCCAAGGTCAAATTTGCTTCCCTATTTGTGTGGGCCTTATACATTTATATTGAAAGTATCGAAGTGACTTGTAGATCAACAGTAGTTAAAATTGTTCTGATTGGAAATCTAAGATGGCCGTCATCTGGTTTATATTTATAATATTTCCCTGCCACTGTACTGTTTACATGTATAAAATCATGATTCTTCAGAAACCACTTAGCCAATTTCCACCAAATTTCACATTGATCCTTCTGTTGAAATGTGATTGATAGTTTATTCAAATGATCATGCTCCATTGACTGTCAGGCCCATATATTCTTCTTCAAAACTAAGAACTGCTCAAATGATGATCATACATGCCATAAGCTCTTGGCAGAAATCTGTGAGATCAGGCTAATTTTTAGGGGAGATTTGACAAAATTCTGTGAGATTTTCATAAAAATCACTTTCAAGCTCAAAGAAATAGGTTTAAAGCCTTTATTTTTATTAATTAAGCATATCAAATGTATAATGTTGTGTAATTTATAATTAGTTCTTCATAAAATATCCTTTTTACAGAGTCTGAAAATTCTGTGAGATTTGAAATTCTTATGGTAAATGGGTTGCAAAACAGCCAAATTCTGTGAGATTTTGTCTCACAGTGTGAGGTATGGCATGTATGGATGATATTTTCATTAGTTGCGATGATAGGATTGGAAAAATGTTGCATAACATCTGCATGTCTGCAGTGTGTATGTCACTCAGGTGAGTGAACCGTGGCCCGTGGGCCTCTTGTTTCTATTTTGTGATCTTTGTCATTTTCTGACCGTGGGTACCTTGTGATTGCAACTCCTCATACAATTTTATACTGGTCTTTTTGAAACTTTGCACATGTTTTTTCCAGGGTCTGCAGATGTGCATGTGGTTTGGATATAATTTCTAAATTTATTTTTGTCACTTTTTCCACTTTAACTTTGTCATTTTCGGGTCATTCTCTTCCTTCTGCTGATTCAAGAAGGGCAGTTGTTAGTTTCTGGCAAAAGAATGTGCACAATACTGGTTAACCGCTTAGAGGACTAAGCCTACCCAGTAAACCTGTGGTTAGGTAAACTGACCGGCGCTCGACATGACCCCATTGGATTGACTGGGCCGTAAAACCTCAACACAAACAAACCTCAGATTTTATGAAAGTGTATAGACTGTGTGTATTTTTTAAGTGCAACTTCTCATGGATTATATGAGAACATGTGTGTGCTTTCATTGAAATCCTACCTATTAATTTCTTCTACCAGAAATAAAAATGACTTTTTTGGGGATGGTGGTTGGGGGTTGCAGGTACAACACCAACTTCACCGAAGTTTGTTCTATATTTTTCTGGAAGAAATTGGCATTTTAACTAGATAATTCTTGTTCTGTCCATTTGCCATAGTCAATAGTGCAACTGACTGCAGATGCAGGGGTCGCATGTTCGAATCCCAGCTCAGCCACATAATTGATCATAAATCGTTTCTAGTCATTCTGCCCTTTTTTTGATTCAAAAAGGGTAGTTGTCAGTTAATGGTGAAAGTACATGCTCAAAGTACTGTCTGAGAAAACTGACCAGCCCAACCTAACCTTAACGTTGTTGACTGGGCCATAACTCCAAATCAGACAAATCAGATCTATTCACCTACTCATTTCTAGATCATTCTGTCAATACTGACACTTTTAACTTTTAGAATTTTTGTTATTGTAGTTTTAGTTTGATGCCATTTTAAACCTATAGCTTGTTAAATTATGTTCTAAGGGAGAGAAATCTGCTTTACTGGTTTTTTTTTTTTTTTTTTTAGTTTCAAGGGAAGCTACTTCCCTGATTTAATCTTTAGCTTGCTTAATTTAATATTAGAAGAAAATTTGTAAAGTATGTTATTGTTTTTCCCAGATGAGGTTATTTGAATAAATATGGAAACCTACTTCTTTGAATTAAAAATACATTTTGCTGGGTCTTAATTTGTGAAGTAAAGTTTGCTAAATGGTTTAACCATTGTTAGGATGATGGGATAAATAAACAAAACAATAAGAAATAACAAAACGAGCAAGACAAAATGAGTGAGCTGAGCATATTATTATCATTCTAGACAACACAAAATCTCCTGAACACAAAATGTCTTATGACTTTTCTGTCATTACAAAACCACACCTATTTAAATATATAGAAACTTTCATATCCAAAAACTGAAAATTTTCAGATAAAAAACTCGTTATTTTTCATATTTCTGCTCAAAACATAGATTGTGGGTTCTCATTAGAACTGCCTTGGCAAGGCAGTTCTAATGAGTACACACAATCTATGTTTTTGAGCAGAAATAAGAAAGATAATGTATACCCCAGTAAACCCCAGTTTTACTATATATAAGTGGCGTTTAAGTGGGTCAAAATTATGTAGGTATGTTTTCGTGATGGTATAGATAAAAACATTAAGACGAAAAATATCACTAATTTGTTGTATGCTAATGTTTAAATGCAGAAAGGTATTAGTTAATAGTACGACAATTTATTGTAAATTGCTTATGCATAATAACCATTTCAGTTTCTTTGTACAGACTTTTATTCCTTAACCAAAGGACAATAATCCTTTTATATTTGAGATTTAAATTTTATCTGTTTACATTGTGCTGCCACTTGTACTTCATGGCTCTAGGTATGAGGGGTATCCAGATAAATATTTTTCTTAATTTTCCATGAAAACATAAGTTGTGGGTACTCATTGGAATTGTCTCATCGAGGCAATTCCAGTGAATACCACAACATATGTTTTTGTGGAGGAATAAGTAAACGATTAGTACTTTTTCGGTTGCACAAAAAGTCTCCTACCTAGAGCATTGGACTCTCAGACTGTCACTTAACTTCTTACATGCTGAAGACAAAAATGTTAATTCTCTTTTCTTTTCTGTATTATTTTTTTTACTTTGTTTTTGTTCATAAAATAGAACTCGATAATATCATAAGGATCATCTCTTCAGGTGAGAAATAATGAGTACTGCACCTTCAGAAAAATATGAGAAATATTTTACACTGTTATCTGTTCATAATTTTATTTCGGTGAGTAAAGGGTTCTAATGGTTTATTAATATGTTGCTTCTTGTATACATACTGTCATAGAAGATTTATAATTTATCATGTTACAGTGCTGGACTAATATCAGATTGCATGACCCAAAGGGAGTGAAGGGTGTGTGCCCTAAAATCACCTTGTGTCTGTCTGTCAGTAGTCAGTTAGCAAAAATTTGTGATCAGTTAGAATAAATGGCCATGGCGCTTAACCCTTCTCTTGCTGAATAAGACATGCCGTGTCCTAGCGAACAGTGTAGATCCATATCAGATGGCTTCTGAAGAAGCCAACTGATCTGGATCTGCACTATTTGTCATTCAATATGGTGAATTTCTACCCAAAACACAGATCAAGTAATCTGATTGACTGAAATTAGAAGTGGGTCAGTGTGGCATCTTAATTTATTCAGCATGACAAGGGTTAAAACTAAAGGAATATTTTGATAATTTTTGGCATACTGATAGATACCACTAAGATCTAGCCAATGGACTTCTCTGTCACAAAATAAGTGTTTTTACCTAAAGCTGTCATTAAATGTGGTTCATCATAGCAACAGATAAGGCGCTTTTTTCATCAGAAAAATGCTGATATCTTTCTTATTTCTCCACAAAAACATATGTTGTAGGTACTCATTAGAAGCGCCTCTTTGAGGCACTTCTAATGAGTACCCACAACATATGTTTTCATAGAGAAATAAGAAAAATATTATGTGGATACCCCCTCTTATCTGTAGCTATGGTTCATGCTGTTTAGCTATAGGTTGATTTGTCTGCTTCTCCAATAAAAAAATATAGTCATTGTGAGAAACTTCGAAAATGAAAATTTTTTCTGTATCTGAGAATATAATCAAGGATAAGAAACAATACAGTTTGACCCATTGGCTCTTTTGAGAAAACATTTTATCATCAGGTGTGGTTCAGATTATATCAGTGGAGAAAAGAAATAGATTTTGTCAGTCTGATTTTCTTGCAAATTTTGTCTAAAAAACAAGAATGGATTTTTAATTTGCTTTTAATGTTTGTTTATTGTCAGATATGAAAAGTCGTGTCAGAAAGGTTTCTGGCATGGGTCAGAGTACAGCTGACTGTCCACCTCAAGGCAAAAATGACTTAGTCAAAGTCATCCATGTTTTGACAATTAACCGGAACATTAAAAGCTTCCAGAAGTCCAGAGGGTTGAATTACATTCTCCTTATTTGTCCAATGAAGGTTAGGTACAATAGAGCAGTTCCAGATTACTTGTATTATGCACCAGTCATTTGTATTCACTGCCCATCCCCTCTCCCCATACCCATGAGGAATAGTGGGGACTATGACTTTCCCTCCATCCCAGCCCTGCTTAATATACCACGCTGTGGGGACAACTGGATAGTAAAAGCTCAGCTCTTTACCCATCACCCGCCCCCCTCCCCCCCCCCCCCCCCCACACACACACACACACACACACCACCACCACCTTCACAACCCCAGTACTTTCCTGGCACTGTGAGGCCATTCAAAATGTCATAGCCCTGCAAATTAGCCTGACCATCCCCCACACTTTCAAGTTGGGGAGGGGAGGGCAGTGGATAGAAATAATTGGTACATAATTGGCCCATTTAAGCAAAAAGGTGGCTTTGAGAATATGCAAAATGTGCAGATCCAGATCCTCCTGGTTATCAGTGCAGTCTTTTCAGTATGCTAACAAGGGCGGTCCTTATCAGACTACATAAATGCACAAGCTGATCTGAACCTTTAATCTCTGCTAAAACACAAGATGCCTTTTCACTTGACATTGCACAATTATGTATAACTTTTAGGTGTGTATAGATCCATAAGTCAAGAATGGTATTAAAATAAATAAAGTCTATTCTTTTCCCTTACAGCCACAAAATGCGATCATTTGCCATAATAATGACAGCAAAACAGGCCGTTCATAAGATGAGGTTACGAGAAGGGACTGATGCATTTAACAAACAGATTGCAGCTCTTACCATACAGTTAGCTTGGCGGAAATACATCAGGTAAGCTATGCGATCATAGTTGATAGTTGTTCTACTGTTTTACTGACCCAGCCACTGTATTTTCTTCATGACTGCTTTAGCAAGCAGGAGCGACATAAGGATCACTTCCTGGCATTGGCATTAGCATTGTCAGCGGCGGCGTCAACATTGTTAAGTCAGGATATTTAACTCTGTTTAAATCTTTCACTGCCACAGGCAATAATAATAGGCTTTGCAAACAGCATAGATCCAGATGAGATGGCTCATGAGCCATCTCATCTGGATCTGCGCTGTTTGACATTCAGTCTTTCAACTTTACGTATAAACTTCTTTTCAAACAATAGTTTGTTAAAAAAGAAAAGCAGACGACAAATATCGTCTGAAATTTGGCACCGAAAGAGTTAATGAACACCCAGGGCTATAGGCTAATGAAACTTTATACACACATCCACTATGATGCATCTGCTCATTGCTGTAGACTGTTATTGACCTTGACCTCTTTTTCATGCTTGGCTGAACAATGTTTAGTCTGTGCATAGCCATTCGGCATTCTTGTACAAATGTAGTAATTTTTCGAGGACAATGAGATATCACGAGAAAGGCTCTGTGCAGTGGTGAAACACCATGAAGAAATGAGAAGAATTCCATTTTGAGCAAGCTCAAGACTGCTTGATCAGCAGGGGAATGCTAAACTCATGCCCTAAATTCATGCTCTAAATGTTAGAACATCTTATTTCCTTATCATACCTCCTACAATTAGAACAATTGATTCTGAAAGGAATGACATTGAGAGTGATAAACACACTCACAAAACTTGAAACAGTCAAAGTGTCAAGTTTTGTGAACCAGACTAGCTAGTTTCACTTTACTACATTTTAACCTTTGTCCTGCTGAACCCGGATATGTCCTGCCTTAACAAACAGTGTAGATCCAGATCAGTTGGCTTCTGAAGAAGCCAACTGATCTGGATCTGCACTGTTTGCCATTAAGTACGTGAATTTATTTCAACAATCTGGATCAAGTAATCTGATTGGCTGAAAATTAGAAAAGGGCGTGGCATCTTAAATTATTCAGCATGACAAGGGTGGGTCTAAAAACTGCTGGATGAGTGGCAGGCAGTGTATACTCTGATAAAATGCCTCAGTCTGTGGCCGGCCTCTCCATCTAATTACTTAGGATAAATACAGAAGTTGGATTATGGTATAATGAAGATGAAAACCCGATTAATGTTTAATATGCTGGGTAAAATTGTTTTTCAAGTATTTTGCTCATTGAACTATTTTCTTATTTTTCTTAGAAAATATGATCTTACATTCAGCACAAATTCATTCCTTTAACCCATTTTAGTCAGAAAACCCCCAAAAGCGTAATTGGCAAATGGTGCCGACCCAGATCAAACTGCGATATCTGATCAGTATCTACTCTGTTTGCATTAAATACAGGAATTTCTATAAAACAAAGAGTTGAGGTAGAAGAGTCAACTTTTGAAAAAGGATTCATATACTGGGGATGATAATTCATTTCTACTGGAGTGACCTCCCATTGGAAAGGGATATAAAAACATTCAGCTTAGAGTGCTCTCTCTTTGAGGTGTATTGATTCACTGCAATGTCTGTACTGCGGCTAATTTGATACCCTGAATTGTAGGTCTCTATGTCATTGTTTATGCATTGAAATTTAAATGTGAAATTGAATATTTGTTTTGCAATTTTCTGCAAACACAAATCACTTATTCATAGGCTAATCATAGCTATAGATAAGGTGTTGTTTTGTCAACCAAAATGTATTGAGATTTTTCTTATTTCTCTACAAAAACATATGTTGTGGGTACTCATTAGAAGTGCCTCATTGATGCACTTCTAATGAGTACCCACAACATATGTTTTTGTGGAGAAATAAGAAAAATATTTACCTGATACACACTTTTATGTAGATCTATGCTTAATAGCCCTCTCCCAGCCATCCCACTTGGTTAATGGATTACTTTGTTGAAATTTTAGATATCTCTATTTAAGCACCCATTAATCCATTGTTGGGTTTTGAATAGAAATGAAAATTAAAAACTTTCGTTTTGCGCAGAGTCAATATAAAATTCAGATGACACATAATTGTCATGCTTGCAACAAACAATCATTTTGTCAGCCGTATTCATAACTGTATTCGCAGTGTCTTGAAAATGTCTAGTTTGTTAACTGTTAGAGCTCACTGGGTAAATTCAGCAGACAGCAAATTGATGAATTTTTTTTTTTCTCAGGGAAATAAGGTTTTTGTGTCGTTTTATGAAAACTGTCTCTGAGGAGATGTTTTGTATGCAATGTCAGACCAAATTTTCTTGGAACAGGAAGCAAAATTTTTTAAACTTTAAAGCACCAATGACATCTGCAGCAGACGGCATTTTGAAGTATTAATTTATAATTTTTTTTTTTTTTCAGAGAAAATAAGGCTTGACATTTTATTTGAATCATCTACTAAAAAGTAAAGCATTACTTTACCAGAAAAATAATTAAAGAAACTTATAGACTGTCGTCTGCTACAATTTTGCTTGGCTTTTTAACCCTTAAAGCGCCATGCAAAATTTGTAGCAGACGACATTCAAATTTTTTTTTTTTTTTTTTCAGAGAAAACAAGTCGACATTTCATGTGAATTGTCTGCTTGGCAGACAGTTCACATGAAATGTCAGACTTGTTTTCTCTGAAAAATAAAAAAAAATAAACAAAACTGTCGCCTGGTGCAGTTGTGATTGGCGCTTTAAGGGTGAAAGGGTTAGTATGTTTTCTGCTGAAATCTTTACCCAGCATGCTATGCATCAATTTAAGGATAGCTTGTGTATTTTATATAGTTTGTTTTGGAATTATATACATTAGACTTTCAGCATCTTTAACACTTTGCATGCTGGGTAAAAATTTCAGCAGACGACATTTTAAAATATTTTTCTTATTTTTCCTAGAAAATAGGATCTGACAATTCACAAGAAGTGTCAGATCTTATTTACTAAAAAAAATAAGAAAAATATCACCAATTTATCGTCTGCCTAATCTGCCCATAGCATGGTTAGTGTTAATCTCAAGTGTGTGCCATCAGTGTTTGGCCTATTTTCTGGGAAAAAAATAAGAAAAAAATGTTACTCATTTCTGGGAAGATAATATTTTCATTTTTAATCTGCTAATTTTGTCCTCAGGACTTTTTCAATTTTAAAGTGAATGGATATATCTCCAAGAGAGATCATTGGGCTGAAAAGTATTTGCTTCCCTTCTCAAAGAGAACTACTCTTTAAGAATACCAGGGAAGAAAATTATTTTCAGTTTGAGTAGTCTCCCTTTCAAAAGGGAAGCAAAGCTTTAAGCTTAGAGTACTTTCTCATTGAGGTAAACCCATTCACCTTAACACTTGAAATTCAAATAACTTTTTATAGTTATTGTTCAAAGTAAATCAAAGGGATAAAACTGATTCTTGTTAAGTGGTTAATAATTGCTTTGTAAACTAGAAGACAACATAACAAACATGTTTATGAACAATAAGCTTGGAAGGCAGGAAAATATATCAGAAGACAATATGTCTGAAACTGGAAAATCTGAAAATTTTAAACCAGAAAACAAAGTTAGGACCGTGACATTTGATGAAGAAAATATGATAGTGAAAATGACTGGGACAGAGAGGTAAGATTTTAGCAGCTACCATAAGAAGTTTGACAGATATTACCTGAGCAAACAGTGTAGACCCAGGTCAAATGGAGCAGTTTGATCAGGGTCTACACAGTTCGTTTTTTTTGCCAGCTTTTCTTAGATGCATCACCATGAAGACAAATGAATTTTATCAAATGACAGAGCAAGTATGATATAAATTTAACCCTTAAAACGCCAAGGAAACCTGCATCTGAAAATGTTGTCTGTTTATGTCGTCTGCTGAATATTCTTGCAAACTTTTCAAACCTATTTTTGTATACAGGCAAACAGTGTGGACCCAGATCAGACTGCTCCTAATGTATACACGTTCATTTGTCCTTCTGTAGCATCAGTGGACATCTGCATCAAAGTGTTTTTGGTCAAAGTTTTCAAGATATTATATTATCAAGCCTTGTTGATGGATTTAGTTTATGTTTTGCCGGTTGCTACATGCAGTTTCCACATTTTACATCACGAAAACATGCCTATATAATTTTGACCCCCTTAAACCCCACTATTGTATAGTAAAACTTGGGTTTACAGGTTTTTCTTATTTCTGCTCAAAACATAGATTGTGGATACTCGTTAGAACCGCCTTGATGAGGTGGTTCTAACGGGTACCCACAATCTATGCATTGAGCAGAAACATGAAAAATATCAGAATTTTTATCTGAAAATTTCCATTTTTTTGTTGGTAAAATTTTCAGTATATTTGAATAGGCTTGTTTTTGTAATGTTAGGGTATACAGCTATAAGTGTTACCATAAATGGAACGTCAAAGACATGGGGGAAGGACAGAGGTTAACCCCAAAAGTGCCAGTCACAACAGCAGCATTGACATTCTGATATTATTTTTTTTATTTTTATTTTCCATTTTTATATTTTCAGGAGAAAATTGTTACAGTCATTAACTCCAAACAAACGACAGTTACGAATGTGGGATCCTGAACTTATAGCGATGAAACAAAGGGCACTGGTATCACAAGTCTATGGTAAGTATTTAATGCAGGTTACTTTGGGTTTTGGGTTTTGTTTTGGCAGTTAGCAGTAATCTTAAATATGTCAGCCCTCCTCGGTGGCTCAGTGGGATGCGCGTCCAACGGGTGATCATAAGGTCACAGGTTTGGTCCCAGCCAGGTCTGGCAATATTCTTTCGTGGAGATTGATCATTAAATATTTACTACAGTCATTCCCTTCTGCTGATTCAAGAAGGGCAGTTGTCAGTTTCTAGTGTAAGAATGTGCACAAATATTGGTTAACTGTTCAGAGGACTAAGCCTGCCTAGGAAAACATGTGGTTAGGTAAACTGACCACACTGGACATGACCTTAATGGGTTGACTGGGCAGTAAAACCTCAACACAAAGAAATAAATAGGACTTGTTAAGAAAGAATATTTTTTGATAATTCTCGGATAATTTTTCCATCAAAACATAAGCTGTGGGTGCTCATTGGAAATGCCTCTGTGAGGTGCTTCTAACAAATATACAAAACATATGTTGCTTGAAGTTTTAATGCAATATTCTTGCATAATATCTCATTAACTGTCACCTCCTGAGTGAAGGTTTCGTAACATTCAAATTGTCATTATACCGAATTTTGTAGCCAGCCTCAGTGACTCACTTGGATGCGCCGTCCGACTGGAGACCAGGAGGTCGCGGGTTCAACCCCCGTCGAGGTCGGCAACATTCTTTCGTGGAGATTGATCATGAAATATTTTCTACGGTCATTCTCTCCCTTCCGCTGATTCAAGAAGGGCAATTGCCAGTTTCTGGCGAAAGAATGTGCACAATACTGGTTAACCGCTTAGAGGACTAAGCTGCCCAGTAAATGTGTGGTTGACTGGGCCGTAAAACCTCAACACAAACAAACCGAATTTTTTCGTTGTATTGAATGTCGGTATAAAGAGGGTTGACTGTATGTTGAAAAATTTCAGGCGAGCTACTCTGTCTTGTCTGCAGATCTTGTTATACATATCAGTTGCCAGAATAATAAAATGACTTGTACTAATGTTAAGATAAATAACAACAGATTATATATATTGTAAATGTCCTAAAATTTCGAACAATTCATTCTATACTATTTTAACCTAAACAGTTGTTTCTTAAAATATTTAATGGAATGGCAAACAGTGGAGACCCTGATCAAACTGCTCCTCCAGGAGCAGTCTGATCTGGGTTTGCACTGTTTGCATATATCATTTGGCAGAAACTTTGGTGTTCGAAATTTTAGGACATTTGTTGTAGCGTCAGATAAAAGAAGTATCCAGATTGTCATATGTTGTTGGTGCCATTTGAAGTGCCTTAGCGAGGCATTTCTAACTGTCCACAATGGACATTTTCATGGAGAAATAAAAAAAAATATCGATACTTTTTTGTCAAAAGAAAAAAAACCCACCTTATCTGGAGCTTTGTTGTCTTTGGATACTTTTTAACTCACTTGAGCACGAAGTGTTCGTGGATTAGTGAGCTATTGTGATCGATCAAGGTCTGTTGTGCCTCGTCGACAATTTGCTTTAAATGACAACTCCTCCTACACCCCAGGGCCAATTCAGTCAAACTTCAGAGGAGTGTTGTCTGGGTGACTTACTTCCAAAATAGGTAAAATCGTTCCATTTGGAAATCCAGGATGGCCGCCATGGCCCCCATTTTGAAAATCTATTTTGAACTTTTTCTCCTGAACCGAAAGGCCAATTGACAGGAAACTTGGAAGGAATTATCAAGGCGATGTATATCAAAAATAGTTAAAACAGCTCAGATCGGAAGTCCAAGATGGCTGCCATGGCCACTCTCTGGAAATCTATTTTGAACTTCTTCTCCTGAATCAAAACGCCAACTGACTCGAAACTTGGTAGGAAGTACCAGAGCAACTCGTAGATCAAGAAATGCTAAACTCTTTCCTATCGGAAATCCAAGATAGCCGCCATCTTGAAAATGTATTTTGAAATTCTGAACAAAAAGGCCAACTGACAACTTGGTAGGAAGTATCAGAGCAACTTTTTGATAAACTTTTTGATCAGAAATCCAAGATGGCTGCCATCTTGCTAATCTATTTTGAATTTCTTCTCCTGAACCAAAAGGACAATTGACTGGAATCTTGGTAGGAAGTATAGGGGTGACTTGTAAATCAAAAATAAATAAAATTATTCTGATCAGAAATCCAAGATGGCCACCACAGCCACCATCTTGAAAATCTGTTTTGAACTTTTCCTGAACCAAAAGGCCAACTGACTCGAAACTTGTCTTGTACTCAAGGTGAGCATTACAGGGCCCTCTTGGCCCTCTTGTTTGTCTTCTAATAGCCCTTGTTTATTTTTCAGGAGAGCAGATAGAGGCACCATTCTGGCACCCAAACATGTTCCGACCTTACAGACCATACTGGGCAAAACTAGCTCCATCATCGGCAGGTAATTAGAGTGGCCAGTTTAATTTTAGAAAGTATGAATACACCTTAGAGAGAAAGTACACTTAAGTTGAAAATATTTGTCTTCCTTTTCAAAGGGAGCTTACTCTAGCAGAACTGAAATAGTTTCCAAAGCATTTGCATAGCAGAGCAGCCATGGCCTCTGAATTCAGATCATGGGGTCTCTGCAGGAGGCAGAATTCAGCTGATAATACTGCGCTTCATTGTGCACAGCCTTTCATTATCACACCTTCGGCATCTCAATATGACTTAAACAATGTTGAAAGTGACCTGAAACACTAAATTACCATCAATTGAAATAGCTTTTCATTTTGAAAACACACCTATTCAAATATATGGAAAACTTCACCACCAAAAACCTGAAAGTTTTCAGATAAAAATTCTGATTTTTTTCCTATATCTGCTCAAAACATAGATCGTGGGTACTTGTTAGAACCGCCTTGCTGAGGCGGTTCTGGCAAGGCAGTTCTAACAAGTACCCACAATCTATGTTTTTGAGCAGAAATAAGAAAAATAATATATACCCGTGTAAACCCCAGTTTTACTATATAAAAGTGGGCTTTAAGGGGGGTCAGAATTATATAGGATGTTTTCGTGATTTTGATAACTGAGTATATCTTTTCAAAGTGTGCTTAAAGGAAAGAATTTGCTATCATGCAGGCTGATCAGATGTTTTAGACTACCTCAGTATATTATATACTATGCAGTGAATTGCAAGCAGACATTTTCAGAAATTGATAAGAAGAAACTACAACAAAAACAGGAAATAGAATGAGAATATTTTAAAATGAATATTAAAAAAATTTAAGGTCTTTAAATCATTTCTTATAATTATTAAAGACCAAAGAAATAAAGTTTTGTAATATTCTATACACACTGAACACAGTTCCCATTAAATGCTATGATACACAACAATTTGAGATTGAAAATATTATATATAATATTATGGGCTGAATTGTGAGAACATGTACCTTATGACATTCGCCCAATGAAAACTTAGATCAGCCTGTGCATCCATTCAGTTTAATCAGAGCTTTTGCCAGGCACTGGGTAGCCAATGATCAAAAACTGCAAAAGCATTGATTGGACATTATGGATAAACATTTACCACTCTCTGGGCAATTTCAACAGACAACAAATTGAATATTTTTCTTATTTTTCCTAGAAAATAAGCCTTTACATTTTATGAAATGTAAATGCCTATTTTCTTGGAAAAGTAAGAAAAGTATTTCGAAACCTGCTGAAATTTTTACTTTGCGTTAATAGGCTGATTAGAGTCTCCTCCGGGTGCACCTGTCATAGGTTATTTTTTCCCAGCATACAGCTCATATTTTATTTCAAATTTCCTAGACCAACCAGCCAGGAAGAAAGGTGAAAGCTGTTTTTGTGTTGGTGTCAAAAACATTTGTTGTTTTGCATTTTAAAACAAAAGGAACAGTTTGGTTGGGGTTTACTCTGTTTACCATTCCCCTGCCACTTTTTGGACACATCACCAGGGAGTTAAATAACTTTTTTCAGTTTTTTTGAGACAGATGGTAAGATGTTACAGCATAGCTCCAGATAAGAACTGGTATTCACATATTATTTTTCTAATTTCTGCACAAAAACAAATGTTGTGGGGGCTCATTACTCGGGAAGGTGCTTCTAATGAGTACCACAACATATGTTTTCATGGAGAAATAAGAAAAATATCAGTACTTTTTGGTTGAAAAAGTGCCTTAATTGGTCCTATGATGTTACAGTATTGATCAAACTGTTTCTTTGATCTTGGTCTACACTTTTTGCTCAGACATGTCTTTCTGAATATTTAGGGTAGAATATCATTAATATTTTAGGGTTTTTTGGTTGCTATTGTGATCTTCAGTTTCACTAATGTTGTAAGTGTTTGTATTTTGTCATAATGCATGGGACTTGTGCTTCAGCTTATTAATTCAATATAACAGTGCTTCTTTGATGGCTTTTGCTCTACTCTTGGTTTTACGTTGCGAGGAAACCCTTTTTTTGCATGGCATTTTATTTTAAATGAATATATTTTGTTCTGATTGACCATATTTTGTCAGACACCATTTGTTTTTTTTTTCTGTTTCTGTGTTTTGTTCTTAAATATTTACAGTAAAGTTAAATTTACTGCCAAATATTAGTCTGACTTATGCAATTTTTATAGTAAGGTGATTTTTTGAAGTTTTTGTCTAAGAAAATATTTTTTACTTTCGCTGAATTTAAATTATTGATGTTTCACAGCAATAGTGTGAAAATTTCAGAAAAAGTTGAACAAGTGGAATTTGTTGAAAATCTGCCTACAAGTTACCTACTCTATAGATTTCTGCATAATTTGTATTCATGTTTACTATGGGGAAAAGTGAAAATATCTTCTTTTTTTTTTAAACCAATGACTAGAATTAAACTTCTTGTACATAGTTATGACAAATGGTTTTGCATTAAATCATGACAAAAGTTTGCAAATTTACTTCTGTATAAAGCCCCAAGCAAAAAATGACTTTCTGAAAGAAGTCGAAAGCACAGTAGATAACCGAGATGTCCAGATTAATGTTTCGTATTTCTCCAAAACCAGTATTGTGGGTACTCATCTGAAATGTTTTGGTTGAGAAAAAAAAAATATAAAAATATAAAAACTAATTGACTGCTGTGTCTGTAATAGCAGAAATAGCAATCTTGATTAAAAGAGTGGTTTGATCAGGGTTTGATTGATGGGACATGAAATGTCAGAGCCTATTTTCTGCGAAAAACTCATTGACTGCTGTGTCTGTAATAACAGAAATAGCAGTCCTGATTAAAAGAGTGGTTTGATCAGAGTTTGATTGATGGGACATGAAATGTCAGAGCCTATTTTCTGGGATAAATAAGAAAAATACAGTTTGTCATCTGCTGATTTTAACCAGAGGCAAAGAGCACTTAACCCCCACTATGCATGTTGCTTTGATCTTGATGATCTTGAATTAATACATGTAATTACCACACTCTTGGCAAAGTCAGCATATTGGTGATATTTTTCTTGTTTTTCCCAGAAAATAGGATTTGACATTCCATGCAAATTGTCTCTGTTGGAGACAATTTGCATGAAATGTCCAATCCTGTTTCTGGGAAAAAAAGAAAAATATTTCAAAATGTCAATGCTGAAAATTTTATCCAGAGTGCTAATCATTTTACATTACTCCAAGGGAAATAGCAGACATTTTAAGGCAGTTAAAATTAGAGGTTATCAATATATTTTTCTTTTTACTTATTTCTTCCATGATGCTACATCAGTATACATTATTGGTGATGCGTCTCAGTTATAATTCTTTCAACAGTGTTACAGGCCAGTTTTGCGCATATTTGCAGCTTTACTCCAGGCCAGTTTTTCGCATATTTGCAGCTTTACTTTCGTGGATCACCCATGCACATTTAGTTTGGCTATCAGGTAGCACCTCTTTGTCCACCTCGGACTGAACCCAGGGCATGGTGAATGCTAACGACTTAAAACATGAGCCAAGTTTGGGTCACACCATACCTGCCCTGCAAGTGGAGTGCACTAACCACTAGCCAGCTTCGGTGGCTCGGTTGGATGCACGTCTGACTACACTAACCACTAGCCAGCCTTGGTGGCTCAGTTGGATGCACGTACGACTGGTGATCAGGAGGTTGCGGGTTCAATCCTCGCCTGGTTGGCAACATTCTTTCGTGGAGATTGATCATGAAATATTTTGTACAGTCATATTATCTCCCACCCACTGATTCAAGAAAGGCAGTTGTCAGTTTCTGGCAAAAGAATGTGCACAATACTGCTTAACCACTTAGAGGACTAAGCCTGCCCAGTAAAAGTGTGGTTAGGTAAAGGGTTGACTGGGCTGTAAAACCACAACACAAACAAACACTAACTTCTAGGCTACTAACTCACAATACTGCTCACACTGTCGCCTTAGTGAAATGATTCTGATGAGTACCTGTGAGAGCTTCAGATAAGAGGGTATCCAACTTTTTTTTTCTTATTATATATTGTTGGTTCTCATTAAAAGCACCTCTGCAAGGCACATCTAATTAGTTTAGAAACTTTTAATTAGTACAATACAAAATTTTATGAAGAAATAAGAAAAATATCAACACTTTTTTTTATTTGAAAAAAAAAACACACAAAAAAAACAAACATGTTTTTTTACTTTTATTTCTTAAAAAAAAAAAAAAAAATTCTTCACACACGCACAAAGATAATTATAACACCTTACTAGAGCTCTGAGTACCCAGAGAATATATTTATATACAGAAATAAGAAAACTTCCAGTATATTTGGTTTAAAACTCTTATCTGGAATGCTGGTTTTAAAATCATGGTAAATGTCCTAAAATTTTGAACATTTTATTCTGTACAGTTTTGGCCTTAAGTTTGTTGTTGTTTTTGTTTGCATTTGTTTTGCAAACTTTTTTTTTTTGCAAACATTTTAGTGGAATGACAGTGTAGACCCTGATCAGATTTAGTAGTCTGGACCCAGTTGTTCAAAGCATGGTTAGCTAAATGAGCTCTTTAGTGGTCAAAATTTTAACTGTTCTAGTAAGTACAATATCTAATTCACAGGTATTTTTGCTGAAAGAATGTGAGTAGCTTTTGCAAGTGCAAAAGCTACTCACATTTTTTCAGCAAAAATATTAGCGTATAAGCCACATTTAATGATCAATGTTTTAACAATACGTTAACTAACGACATTGTTAGTTTTGAACAACTGGGCCCTGATCTCATCGTGCACTATTTGCATATGCCACTTGTCTGGAAAGGCAATGTGCAAAATTTTAGGACAGTTAACATATTTTAGGGCAATTAACATATTTCATTTTCTGCTGAAAATAGGACTTGGAAAGGGACATCTGCTACTGCTTCTATGTTGGTTTGTGTGATAATACTAACTTGTACTGTTGCTTTGTATGTGTGTTTGTTTGTGTGTTTTCACAGCTTTGTCTTACAACTTTGCGATTGACCAGTACCACCCTCTTGTGGCCAAGAAGGGAATCATGCCATCACCATTCCTTGATGAGAAGGGTCATCCAAAAGAATTTATCTGGCAGGCGGTAAATGAAGATGAATTACAAGGTTTGTTTCATACACAGGGGAAGTGTCCAGGTGGCCGAGTTGTTAGCGCTTCCGAACTCGGATCATGAGGTCCGGGGTTCGAATAATGCTGGAGGCAGAATTTGGCTCATGATTTACAATGCTTCATTTCACAGAGCCTTTCATTATTACCCTTCCATAGTCTCAGTATGAGTAAAATTATGTTGAAAGGGATGTAAAACACCATCATCATTGTGCACTGAGGACTTGATAACCTTTACCACTCTATGGGCCAATTCAGCAGATGACAAATTGGTATTATTTTTCTTGTTTTTTTTTTCCAGAAAATAGGCTTTGACACTTCCTTTGGAGACAGTTGCATAAAATGTCAAAGCCCATTTTCTTGGGAAAATAAGAAAACTATTTCAAAATGTCGTCAGCTGAAAAGCTGATAATTTTTCTCATTTGCCATAAAAACATATATTTTGGTTCTCATTGGAAATGCCTGACAGAGGTGGATCTGTGAGTACCTTGACAGGGGTTTTTATGGTGAATGGAAGAAAACGTAGGAACAATTACCCTTGTTCTAAATTATTCCTCCATGATCCTTTAATCTTGGTCTACACTATTTGTATGTTTCATTTTGCCAGGAAATTTTTTGTACAAAACTTCAGGACAATTTCAGTGTTAAAGAAGGGAAACTAAACAAGTATAGGAACAGATTTTGTCATGGAAGCTTTTAATAAAATTCTCAAATTATGTTTCTGTCAGATCTATGTTATAACAATCTTAACTCTTGTCATGCTGAATCCGGATATACCCTGCCTTTGCAAACAGTGTAGATCCAGATCAGTTGGCTTCTGAAGAAGCCAACTGATCTGGATCTGCACTGTTTGCCATTAAGTATATGAATTTATAACAAAAAGTAATCTGATTGACTGAAAATTAGAAGTGGGCATGGCAATTTAATTTATTCAGCAGGACAAGGGTTTAATGTCTGCACTAACCAGTTTTGATTGTTTTAAAATCTTGACATCTTGGACAACTATATTTTACCGAGTGAAATATGTTTTACCATTTTCTTTTGTGAGCAGCAGTGTAAGATATTTACCTACTGACATGTGCACCCAACGAAGACTTGAATCAGCCTGCCTGTCAACCCAGTCCGATCAGAGTCTTTGTTATCCGCATGAAGAAATTTTGCATCTCTTGCAATCCAAAACATGGCCATTGAAAATTCTGATCAGATTCCACAAATGTGCAGGCTGATCTGAATCTACCCTGGGTACACATGTCCAAAAGCACATTTTTTTGATGTTGCTCATGTATAAAGCATCCTTGCTACATGATATTGCTAAACTGTTATCTTTATCTGAAAATACACAAGTGAAATATGAATGCCTATTATTTCAGGGAAAGAAATAGAAAGAAAACTGTCACATTTTTATCAGCTAATTATGCTCCTATCAACACTTTAGTTGTGACTGTATATGTATGGTTTGGTCCCCGTCTATCCATTCAACCTTTTGTCCATCCTTTCATGTTAAATTTTTGGTGCTTTTGAAATGTTTCTAGTTTCTGTATAAGTTAGCATGAAAAACTTATTTTTAGCTCACCTGAGCAGGGCTCAGGATGATCTATGATCACTTGCCGTCCGTCGGTTCATCCACACCTTTGAACGACTTCTCCTCTGTAACCCCTGGGCCAATTTTCTTCAAATTTCTCCTGGAGCCTTCTGTTAATGGGGAATTAAAAATTTGTACAAATGGTTTTGGTCCATTAATCAAGATGGCAGCCATGCCCATATATGGTAAAAACACATAAAAATCTTCTCCAGAACCAAGAAAGCTTCAAGGCTGAAATTGGTATATAGCATTAGGGACTCAAGGTCTACCAAGTTTATTCAAATGATGACCCTAGGTTGACATTTGACCTTTTTATGGCAGGGTCAAATTTAGGTTCCTCTGCATTTGTATGGGGAAAGTATTGAAAATTCAGTTTCTCATAATGTATTAATGACCAATGGCTGAAACTTACAATGTATGATCAAAGTAGTAAACCCTTTCAGTTACAATCAAAATTTTGTCCCCCAGAGTTATCTACCCTTGCCCTTGGGCTATATGCAAGTATAAAATCTCGTAATCTTTAAACGTTTTCTTCTCTGAAACAGCGTGATCAATTTTCACCCGATTTCACATTGGGCCTTCTGTTCAAGGTATATTATCAATTTGTTCAAATGGTTCTGCATCATTAAACAAGATGGCTACCATGCCCATATATGGTAAAAAAAATCTTCTCCAGAACCGGTGCGAAGGTGCTGTGTATCTTACATCACTGGGGCGTCCAACTGATATTGGCTTACAGTTGGGCAAGGCCTGCTATCCTTGTAGTGGGTAAGGGTAGAGGGGGAATGTTTTTATTTCTTCTGTTTCTTCACTTTTATTCTTGTTCCTCTTTCTTCTCTGTCCCTCTCTTTCATCTCCTCTACTCTCTCTTCTATCTCTTTTCTCCCTTTCTCTGGGAGATGACACAAAATGACCCTCAAGGGTTGACGTGTCGTTAAACCCCAACACAATCAAAACCAGAACCAAGAAAGCTTCAAGGCTGAATCTTGTTACAAAGCATTGGGGACTCAAGGTCATCCAAGTTTGTTCAAATGATGACCATAGGATGACATTTAACCTTTTTACAGCAAGGTCAAATTTGCATCCCTATGCATTTGTATGGGGAAAATATTGAAAATTCAGTTTCTCGAAATGTATTAAAGACTAATGGCTGAACCTTACAATGTATGGTCATAGTAGCAAACACTTTAAGTTACAACAAAAATTTTGTCCCCGGGGGTTATCTGCCCTTGCCCCTGGGCTATATACATGTATAAAATATCTTAATATTAAGCGTCTTCTTCTCTGAAACAGCTTGACCAATTTTCACCAGATTTCACATTGGGCTTTCTGTGGAAGTGGTATTATCAATTTTTTCAAACAAGTCTGCATTATTAAACAAGATGTCAGCTATGCCCATATATATGGTAAAAAACACTTAAAAATCTTCTTCTCCAGAACTAAGAAAGCTTCAAGGTTGAATCTTGGTATATAGCATCTGGGATTTAAGGTCTACCAAGTTTAGTCAAATTATGATCTTAGGGTAACCTTTGACCTTTCTATGGCAAGGTCAAATTTGCAAATGTGGCAATACTGGAAGAAAGTTGTATGGCATCTGCAGATATGCAATGGCTGTTTTACTCAGGTGAGCGAAATCTTGGCCCATGGGCCTCTTGTTTTAAGTTTTGCAACCATTTATTGTTTTGTAGTATATAGCTGCAGATCATAATTCTAATAATACTTTAGAATAATTGTTATATTTTTTGCACCAAAAGCATCATGTCGGCTCTCAATAGAATTGACTTGGCAAGGCAATTCCAGTGGTTACCCACAAGATTATACATTGTATGTATTCTTCTTGACACTTCCTTTATTTGGACTTGTGATAAGTTAAAACTCACAAGTATCTTTTATGATTTTATTGTCAGGGTCAGAGGGTAAGTGTTACAAGAAATTATGTATTGAACTTGGTTTGTGGTATTTCTAGATAAGGAAATGTTTTTCGACCAAAAAGTATAAATATACTTCTTACTTTCCGCACAAAACATACATTGTGAGTACTCATTAGTAGTGACTCATTGAGGCACTTCTAAGGAGTACCCATACAGTGGTGACAGCGTTTTTCATGTCCACGGAAACGCATGTAAAACGCTTTTTAACGGTTTGGAAACGCAGCGTTTCGACCACGTTTAAACGATCGTTTACAGTTTTAGCCAATCAGATCATCGTTTCTGAAACGTTTCAAGCGTTTCAAATATTAACCAATCACATTAGCGTTCGGAAAACGCTGTCATGGAAACTATGTCTGGTTTCAAACGTTTTAGCGTTTGCAGAGTTAGCCAATCAAAATCCCGCGGACTCAATTTATTTTACATCTTTTTTTTTTTTTTTTTTTTTCCGATTTCACTTAATTATAATTGTTATAAAATTAATAAAAATAATAGTCAAATAATTTTATGGAGACGAGTATCTGATGCAATAAACAGGAAATGTGTTTTGACGGACAGTGATAGTGGCCGGACTCTGTAGCTCAGTCGGATGCGCTTCTGACTGGTGATCAGGAGTCGCGGGTTCGATGCTTGCCGGTGCAGTCAGGTAATAGTTGTTTGTTGCACACTATTTTCTCACCTGAGACAAACACTGGGTACATAAATATTTCGATTATGAATTACATCAAGTGGTATTAAAGCTACTTGATTATATTGTATGCAATGATTAGACTCACATCAATGAATGTAATATTTGTAATAATAATAATAATAACGATTACTAAACATATATTTTCAAGTCACGGTTTTGCAGATTAACATTTCACTGTACCCGCGTATACGGGGAGTTCCCTGTCCAAGATTGCGGCTAAGAAGCGGTTGGAAAAAATCTAGAGTAAATACATGTATTTCGTTATATTTTCCTTCCGCGATGATTTAGGATGTTAGATGGTGGCAATTAGCTATTAAAGACACAATTTAGATGGCATAACACGCTAATGACCATAAACAGATAAAAAATAAGTTCTTGTTGACTTTGGCCAACCTTATAGGTAGGGGCCTAATAAGGGGAAATTATTGACATTAGTAAAGTTTATGATTAAAACATAGAAACAGATAAGGTCGGTAATTTGGCGAAAGATTGGTGTGCATTTTTTTTCTTTTTATTCATTAAAATATAACTGGTTGTTTTTAATAAAATCGCCTCGCAAAGGCAGTTCTAATGAATACCCACAACATATTTTATGGATAAATTATGGATAAATTAACACTTATGTCTTAATATGCTAGTTTATCATCAAATTCCCTCTTCTGCATAAATTTCCATTAGCACAATTTCAAAGCTTCGTCAAACTAAAAGATAGTCACTAAAAAGGGTATAATAAATAAATCCATTACTCAGGAAAAGCATAATTTTGGAGCACTTTTTTTTCGCAAAGACATTTAAGAATTATTTACCACGCTATGGGGCAGTTTCAGCAGACAAGAAATTAATAAGATTTTGTTTTTATTTTTTTCTGAAAAATAGGATTTGAAATGTCAAATGCCATTTTACGGGAAATATAAGAACAAAATCTTTATTTTTCTTTCATTCCCAGCAATGAATAATGATAGGAATGCCTTTCAACTTCCAGTTAAGAATGATTGATTATTGACTTTTGAAAGTACTGGAAAACACGTTGTGTCTTAAAATGCAATATACAACGGAAAAGGAATTTAACAGTTTTTGGCAGAATCACTTTAATTCCTGCAGAAAGAATGGACTTTCAGTGAATATGTGGATCAGTCTGCACATCCCGCAATCTTATCAGTCTGTGTTTTTCTGGACGAAACAGCAGTAGATCTTCAAGAGCGTGTGGTGAAGACTGATCAGACTGTGCAGACGTACAGGCTGATCTGAATATTCACTAAACATACAGAGTTTGTAGAAATAACTGTGTTTCAGAAAATTCAGTTTGCGCAATTGCAGAAAGTAAATATTCACATTTTAGGATACAATCATTTTTTTTTTTTTTTTTTTTTAAATTTCCTATCAGACTTATTATACAGTTCTCCATCAGTAGAATTAGGATCCAGTTTTTGAAGTGTTCTTATATAGTTTAAAAATAAGTAAATAAATAAATAAATAAATAAGTAAATAGATAAATAAATAAATAAATGAGGTTCATTTGAGAAACTTTATGATCGATTTATGATTATGATCATATCTTGTATTTTTATGTTTCTCCTCCAGAAAATATATGGTTGGTACTCATTAAAATTACCTCTGTGAGGTGATTCTAATAAATATACACAACAAAATTATTTTAGTGGAAAAATGAAGACACACATCAATTATTATAAAATACTCTATGCTACATGAATCTGGAGTACTGTGCAATTAATGCGTATAATATCATGATATTTTCCAATTTTTATTTATTTACATATTTTTTTTTATTTATACTATCTCCTTTTTGTTCTTTCAAATGTTACATAATATTAGCCTGTGTATTTCTTAAGGAGGGTGAGGTATAGGAATACTCATTCCATGTATTGTTTATTGGAAGTTTTATGATATGCAGGTGCACTTCCAAATCTGTTTGGATGAGAAAAAAAAAAAAAAGAAACATCATGCATAAACAGATAATGCCTTAAAAGGATATATTGCTCGTATATTTGAAATTGACACACCAGACGTAATGTAAAAAAATATATATCGAAGAAGACTTACTTAAAAACTGCTAAGTCAGTTTTGAACAAATAAAAAAAAAAAAAAAAAAAAAAAAAACAACAACATTTCAATTTCATCCATTCATCTTTGATATAAAGTCATTTTCATTTTAAACTACCGAATACATGTAGATGCAAAGTAATTTTACCAATATTAAAAAAGAGGAATACATGAAAATATGTGATAAATATAGGGCATCCGCGCACTCTGATTTGCTTCGTAGCTGCTCATCTGTACATTGTCTTATTCGATACGATTTGCCAATAATCTTGCACATATCTTCTAATATTTAACCTATTGTTAATGAATGAACTCACCCACCCTATATACTGGAAGATTCTAATTTCGATTTTAGGTATGCCAGACTATGTTATGCAGAGAAACAAATGGTTGAACTATTTGCAAATAGTGGATACCCTGATCAGACGTCACGTTCTGTGGCATCTGATCTGGGTCTCCACTGTTTGCCAATTACCCTTTTAGGAGTATCCAGACTACAATGTGCTATAAATGCAACATTGATTAGTATGTTCATCCGTGCATTTTGATCTGATTCGTTGCAGTTCGTCTGTACAATTTTATTATCATTATTATTCGAAAGGATCTGCTGTTTCTCCAGTGCATCGTCTTCTAATATTTAAGTATAGGTTGCAATATGCAAAATACTAGATTAGAATGTGCATCCGCGCACTCTGCTCTGGGTCATTGCTGCTCGTCCATACATTTGATCTTCGTCTTCTAATATTAAAATATAGCGTTCTTAAGGTTAACAGCTTTGCATATACATGCCAAAAATGTTTTCATAGTGAGAATATACTTTCATGAAAGCCCTCCAGCAAGATATTTGCCGACTGTCCACATAATTGCCATGATGTGCATAGTGCATCGTATTCGAAAAATAATGGCCCAAACAAGTAAAAATGGACCTATTTATATTTTACAAATCTGATCAGTCTGTGTATTAGATGGATACTGAGCGATTCATGTATTACAGTATTTTATACTAATGACCTGATCAGTGAACTGAGTGGACACCATTATGCACTAGACTGATCCACTCACTTTAATCTGAGTAACACCTATGCTCAGAGGGACGTTTTCACTGGATAAGGATCTAATGAAAGGATTAGTATTGGTGACACATAATTCTAACAATAAATTTCAGTAAAGCAGATCATCTGTTCCAGCACCATTTGTCTAAACGACAGTGTACATTTCATTTTAAAAAAAGGTGAGGGCGTGAGGGGAGGGACGTGAGGGGGGGGGGGGAGAAATATTATTCAAAACAATAATGGCAATTCACAGGTTCGACGTAGTTCAGACCGGTGTTGAAAATCTTTGATCTTGATCCTGCTGCGCAAGCTGATCTGGTTTGATCGGCACTGGTTGAATATATATTAGCCCCTTTGAATAGAAATAAGAAATGACCTTTTGGTATTTGAGAACAGCTAAGACCAAGGTGAACCGGCATTTCCGCGCAGTCTGATCGTGCTCTACACATATCACCAACAGAATGGATTATGTCAAAGATTCATTGTCCAGTTGAACCTTTATCACTCTCTGGGCTAACTCAGCAGATGGCAAATTCATGACCTCTTTTCTTATTTTCTCCCGTAAAACAGGTTTAACATTTCACGCAAATCTCCACTGAAGACAATTTGCAGGGAAAGTGAAGTCCTGTGGAGATAATATGTATGAAAAGCCGACACCTGTTTTCAGGATAACATAAGAAAAATACTTCAAAATGTCATCAACTGAACATTCTGTACATTTCATGCAAATTGTCTTGAATAGAGACAACTGGCATGAAATGTCAAATCCTGTTTTCTGGAAAAACGAAGAAAATGTCATCACTTTGTTGTCTGCTGAATAAACAGAGTGGTAAAGGTTAACATTTAACCTGCTTTGTTTAGATATAAGCAGATGATATTATTATTATTATTTTTTTTTTTTTTTTTTTTTGATGTGAAAAGAGTTTAACTCACTTTAATTTGGAGACCCAAAACAGGCTATTGGAAAACAGTGCAGATCCAGATCAGACACTGCAAAATGCGGCATTTGATCAGGGTAGCCATTGTTTGCACAGTTCAGTCATTTTTCGCTAGGATTATCTAAATCACATAACCTGACATGCCTAACATTGAATTAGACTCTTCCAATATAGAGTGTGGGGGAGTCTATTTGGACATATATACTCTTGTTGCATCTTTTCACCTTTTCCCATGATGCTGTCAAATTGTGCTACATGGAAGACAAATAAAGAACTAAACTTGTATAAGTTTTATCTCTGGCATTTTTACTTATGGGATTATTTCCTATGACATTTTACCAGGTAGACTCTGGCATAATAATAATAAATAAATAAAAATAAAATAAAAATAAAATAAAAAAAAAATAAAAATAAAATAAAATATAAAAGTAAGGTAAATAAAATAAATAAATATTTTCTTGGTTAAGGCATTCTGATATTGTCAAACCATATGCAGGCAATTTGTATGAAATGCCAAAATCTGTTTTCAGGAAATATATATAAACTTCAAAATGTCATCTGCTAAATATTTTATACCGAGTACTATGTGCTAAAACATTTAATTGTCAAAAGACGTTGATTGTCATGATTGCAGTGTAAAAATAATAGGCTTCACAAAGTATAATAATTAATCATGTTAATTCTTTCGAAAATACCAAAATATATTTTATAAAGAAAATATAAATAAATAAAATAAAATAAATATAATTTTAATACGTAGATACAGAGTACTTTAGTTGTAATAAACACGGTTTAATACGGTCCAACAGGTATTTATGATTCGATTGGTCTAACATACAAACGGTGCGAAACGGTCAAATGATTGGCCGAAACGGAAAAAGCGTTTCGATAAGGCAAGGTGATTGGCCGAAACGGTGAAAAGCGTTTCGAGAAAACGTTTGTATCTCCTCAGTGCGCATATGCAAATTAAGCGTTTGAGTGAAACGCTTTGCTCTGTAATTTGATTGGCGGAAACGATATGAAACGCTAGAAACGTTGTCGAAACGCAAACGTTATGCCACGATTTTAAAACGCACCCCAAACGCATAAACGGACAAGAAAAACGTAATCGCTACTGTAACATATGTTTTTGAAGGTAAGTGTGACAAGAAATTGCTGTGATTTGAATTTGACTTTTAGTTAGTACTTTAGATAAAATGTACATTTAGATAAGGAAATTGTTTTTACAACCAAAAAGTATAAATATTTATAGTTCCAGTAATTGTCAAAGTATATGTTTTTTATACCCCGCCACACAATAGTGGCGGGGTATTATAGTTTCACGTTGGTTGTCCGTGAGTCCATCCGTCTGTCCATCCGTCCGTCCGTTTCCGGATGGTAACTTGAGTAAACATCAATGAATTTTCACTAAACTTAATGTGTGCATTGATATTGTAGAGATCTGGTTTGGGATTGATAATGGGCAAATTTTGTCAATTTTTGACGGGGTTATCTGTCCAAGACACGCCCATATTTTCGTTTCTGGACTATAACTTGAGTAAATAACAAGGGATTTTCACCAAACTTGGTATGTGCATTGATATTGTGGAGATCTGGTTTGGGATTGCTAATGGGCAAATTTCGTCAATTTTTGACGGAGTTATCTGCCCGAAACACGCCCATATTTTCGTTTCCGGACTATAACTTGAGTAAATAACAAGGGATTTTCACCAAACTTGGTATGTGCATTGATATTGTGGAGATCTGGTTTGGGATTGCTAATGGGCAAATTTCGTAAATTTTTGACGGAGTTATCTGTCCAAGACACGCCCATATTTTCGTTTCCGGACTATAACTTGAGTAAATAAGAAGGGATTTTCACCAAACTTAGTATGTGCATTGATATTGTGGATATCTGGTTTGGGATTGCTAATGGGCAAATTTATAGTTATATGCCCGAGACACGCCCATATTTTCATTTCCGGATTATAACTTGAGTAAATAACAAGGAATTTTCACCAAACTTGCTATATGCATTGACATTAAGGAGATCTGGTTTGGGATTACTAATGGGCAAATTTCGTCAAATTTTTACTGTGTTATCTGCCCGAGACACGCCCATATTTTCGTTTCCGGATTATAACGAGTAAATAACAAGGGATTTTCATCAAACTTGCTATATGCATTGACATTAAGGAGATCTGGTTTGGTATTACTAATGGGCAAATTTCGTCAGATTTTCTCTGCCAGAGACACTCCCATATTTTCATTTCCGGATGATAACTTTAGTAAATAACAAGGGATTTTAGCCAAACTTGCTATATGTATTGACAGTAAGGAGATCAGGTTTGGAATTGCTAATGGGCAAATTTCGTCAAATTTTTACGGAGTTATCTGCCCGAGACACGTCCATATTTTATTTCTGGATGATAACTTGAGTTAATAACAAGCCTTTCTAACCAAACTTGCTCTACGCATTGATATTATCAATATCTGCTTTAGGATTGTTATCTGTCCATTGATATTATCAAGATCTGCTTTAGGATTGTTATCTGTCCCTCCATCATTTTCTTTCCAGACATTTTCGCAAGGATAACTTTAATACATAAACAGATAATTGCTATGGTGGGGTATTATGCTTGCGGTGCTTTTATTTTATTTTATTTTTTTATTTTTTTTTTTTTTTTTTTTGAGAAATAAGAAAACTAATATTGACAGTTAGTGCTTGAAAAAAAAATGAGATATTTTGTTTATAAGAAGTAAGAAAACTAATATTGTCAATCAGTGACTGAAAAAAAAAAAAAAAAAAAAAAAAAAAAAAAAAAAACATTTTGAGATATTATGTTTATAATTGGCTAGTTTTAGATTTTTGTTCTTTTATGTTTCCTTTGTTTCAAAGGACAAACTTGATAGGTTTTGTGTGACATTTCATGTGAAGTTTCTTTTTATGAGATTATTCATATGAAATGTCAAGCATTCTTTTCCAGGAAATATAAGAAAGTGTTATCTTCTTTTTTAATTGAATGTACAGTTCAAGTGACCCATGAAAATCTTAAATAATTTTAACGTGTAACACTCTGTTGGCACATTCAACAGATGACAAATTAATGACATTTTTCTAATTTTTCCCAGAAAGTAGGCTTTGAAATGCCAAAGCATGTTTTCTGTGAAAAATATTTCAAAATGTCATCTGCTGAAATTTTTACCCAGCATTCTAAGCATTAATTTTTTACTTCTATTCAAAGGCAGAAGAGACTGGAGATGATGTTTATAGGGGTGTTGGGTAATACATTCTTATTAGCTTAAAAACTAACAGGAGCATTGCAGTAACAATATTAGCTGATGGCAAATGAATGATGTACTTCATCTCATTTATTCCCAGAAAGTAGGGTGATAACATTGGATACAAATGACTTTTCTGCAGAAATAAAAAAAAACACCCACATGGATATGGTTATTTTTTTTCTTAGACAAACATTAAAGGGGAACACAATATAAGTTGTAAGTATATCTTGGAGTATAGTGCTTAACAAGCCATTTATTTTGATGCTAGAGGTTTCAAAATCAGCCTAGAAATAAGAAAGTTATGGTGGTTTGAATATATTTAAAATGGCTGTCATGGATGCCGCCATATGGCTTTGTGACGTCAAAGAGCCCAAATTAAATATGCAAAACCAAATTATAAAGGATTTTTAAGAATAATTTTGCTACAGATTTTATATAATCTTTTAATTCTAGTGACAAACAATCATTTTCACCAAAATAAACCAACTTTATGAGAATAACTAACTTTATGAAATGAGTTTTTTATGAAACCTCATTAAATATTCAAAATGGCAGCGCCCTTTCTACCAGTGTTGAAATATTCAATTGTCTATAACTTACTTAATTTTCCACCGATTTTGATCAAATTTGTGTCAAAATTCATTGTTTGTAAAGTCCTTTACTTTAACGCATAATACCGTTTAAGGTTGCATTCCCCTTTAATGTTTATCTAAAGAAAGTTTACCTGTAAAATATCCTGGTAAAAATCAGTATATAATGTTTGTATAACCTTTACCATCATTTTCATGTGCTTTTGCTTTCATTGGCTGTAAGCCAGGTCTGCAGAGGAGTCACAATGTGTCATCCTTTTTTCTAGAAAAAAAAAAAAAATACCATCTGCTGATATTTAAACAGGTTAAGCTTTTGTTTGATCTGATGAAACTATGTATTTGAAGCATACTGGCAAAATTGACAGTTTTAAATAATTATGCAAACAGATTTTGGCAGGTTAGCTGCTCAGGCTGCCTAGGGTCTTTATTTTTTGTCTGCACAATATTGAGACCTTTTAAGTAGAATATTCTTACACCAGAAGACTTTTTAAGGAGTATTCGGTAATAAATCTGTGATCAATTTTCTCCATAGAAACATAGGCTGTGGGTACTCATTAGAAGTGCCTAGCCAAGGCACTTCTAATGAGTACCTACAGCCTATGTTGCTATGGAGAACTAGAGAAAATTATCCCAGAACTGTCATCAAATACTCCTTAGCAAGTCCTCGGAGTCGGATTGCTGGATTGTATAGGATGCTATGGGTGATCACAGTCACTGTTTGTGTAGAAGAAAATGATGGGTTTCCCCAATGCTTGCTTTTGTTTTAACTAACTTTTTTTTCTGTTGAATCCCTTCTGAAGCCTGTCTAGATCCCTACCTGCCCACTGTGCAGCCACCTTCAGTTGGTGATCTAATGGTTGTCTCCATGTCAAGCCACATGGAGACAATGTGACTGAAAAGTCAGGTCTTGGGGGAAAAAAAACACAAAAACAAAAATGTTAACATCTGCAGCTATTTAAACTCAGCAGGCTAATGGTTAATGCTTTGCTTATGCAGAAGGCTTCGTTAAGACTGTACCAAAGAACTATTGCATTGACATCAGCATTTACATCCACAAATGTTAATCCTTAAAGTGCCAAGCAAAATTTGTTGCAGATGACATTCTAATTTTTTTTTTAATTTTTCAGAGAAAATAAGTCGTGACATTTCATGGCAGATGATTCACACATAAAATGTTGACTTCTGTACTTTGAAAAAAAAAAAAAAAAATAATAATAATAATTTAATCAAAATGTCATCTGCTACAGTTGTGACTGGGGCTTTAACTTCAGTGTTTATCTAAACACATCTGTAAAATACTGGTACCTTGGATGATACAGGTCTAGGTCATGAATGTTTTTTTCATACTCAAAATGTTGTAATTTAACACTTAAAGCACCAGTCACAACTGCAGCAGACATTTTGATTTTTTTTTTTTTAATTATTTTTCGCAGAAAATAAGTTTTGACAAAGCAGATGATTCACATGAAACGTCAGCTTATTTTCTTTAAAAAAAAAATTAGAATGTTGTCTGCTACAGATTTAGCTTGGCGCTTTAAGGGTAAACTTAACTATAACATTAGTTTTACTTAAAAATCTGCATCTGTTAATATCTAGATAGATCTAATTGGTATACCATAACCTCTTTATGAGATTTCTGGGATCCAAAGTGAAAACCATGTTAGCTAAACAGCCCTGTTGTATCCAAACAAAAATGTCTAGATTATATAGAAAAATGACCATAAATGGGGTCTACCTTTAAACCGTCTTGTATCTAAACCACCTTATAATCAGTCATAAAAAGTTTCGTGAACCTGGACTAATGTAAGATGCCAATTCAGTTTTGTTCAATACCACATAAGACCTTTATGTCAGAGACATGGACTTGGAAATTTTTTATTTGAAAGGCAATTGAATGGACAGAGGAATTGTTAAGAAGGGCAATTGAATGGGCAGAGGAATTGTTAAGGAGGAATATTTGGTGATAATTCTTGGATATTTTTTCTTATTTCTGCATAAAAACATATGTAGTACCCACAACATATGTTTTTATGGACAACTGGACAAAATGATCCCATAATTATCACCAAATACCCCTCTTAACGATTCCTCTGATGGGTTAAAGCAAGCTATAGCGGGTATTGTTTTGCTTTGTGATTTGAAACTGCATAGTTTTTGATTGCGTTTATTGTTAACTCCCATTTGTGCTCACTGAAATAATAATATAATTCCATAAATACCGTATTCAGATGCCATAACTGCTTACCCCAACTTGTTGATGTGCCCTGTGTCTAAAACCAGCTTGACAATGGCAGTGTAGATCCTGATCAGATGCATTATTATGCAGCATCTGATGTGGATCTACACTGTTTGCTCATATCTGCCTGTCCAGATACCAAAGTATGTGGAACTTTTTTCAAAGTATATATATATATATATCCACTATCCCGGCCCCTATCTTTGAATCCAAACTTAGCTTTCTTGATTTGCCACATTTACATAATCATTAGCATGCACCTTCTGGCAACACATTATATTAAATGATAGTTCCCAGAATGTAGGGTGTGACATTTCATGCACATGGGAGACTTCTTCAGATGTCAGGCCCTATTTTCTGGAATATGAAAAAATGTTGCTTTCTGGTATTTAAAGTATAGTACATGTATATATGAATGAAAGAAAATATGGACCTTGATTAGGGCAAGGTTGGTATGTAAGGTAGGGTAGCCTCCACTAGTCCTACCTACGGTAGGTAGGAATAGTGGAAGTGAACTGGATAGATATGGCTAAGTAAAGAGGCAGAATAATGGGTATAACGGGTGTAAAATGCAGAGTTCATTGAGCAGGGATATGGCTAAGCAAAAAGGTAGGACTAATGTGTTTCATGCTACAAGGGCAGGCTAATAGTAGTGTGTATGTGTGTGCTGTCAGAGGAGTAGATGTGACTTCGTAAAATGAAGCAGTACTAGAAGGCATAGGGTAATGCAGTGGGCACGTTACGGAGCAATACATGTATTACAATAGCCCTGCTCATATGACCTCCAGCACTGCTCACTGTCCTCTAAGCACTTCCTCTTTTTTGCAAAGCCATGGCCACTCCTGTTAGATCAGGCCAAATACAGTTAGCCCTACCAGTAAGCACTGCCACTTTATCACATTAGTCCAGTCCCTATTACATTAATCATGCCCAGTATGACCAAAATTCTGTATTTTCAAAACACCTTAAAACTTCAGAGCCAAGACCAGCCTGAAATTTTAATGTCCATTTGACTATGGTATCTAGTGATGTCTCTAAAAATATTGGTTGTCTGGGAAACCATATAGACCCTGACCAAACCTTAGTATGACCTGTATATATTGTCTCTAATATAGACCCTAATGTCATCAGTATGATTTGTCATCCCAGTCAGCATTCTACGTAAATCTATATCGGGCCGTCATCGGCCCGTCAGGGTAGCGATGTAGATTTACGTAGAATGCTAGCTGGGATTATTGTTTGCCAAGACTTGGCTGTCTGGGTACTATAGAATTTTAGTGGCTCTAACAGGCTTGGGATCATAATCATTACTTCCAGCCATCAAGAGTCGATTTCTGCATAAGATGACCGACCTGTAGGGTCTAGTTGGTCAGCGTAGGTCAGCCATCAGAGTTTGAGCCAGAGAAGCTGCACAGTGTTTAGAGTAAATAGAATATGCATCAACATGGCTTATTTAGTTCACATTTTATATTTGCAGGTCAACTAAACATGATCAAGCTACAAGATGGCCATACCTCAAACAGATTTTCATACAACTTACGGCCGTAGTAGTGAATGGTGCCCCTATTTGTTGAACTGTGATGAGCATACTCCTTCCCTTGTTGCATAAGAGTGGGTCCAGAAAAAAGGGTCACACCAAAATTCCAGACAAGATTTTTTTTTCAGATATTTTTCTGATTTGTCTATGAAAACGTGTTGTTGGTATTCAGTAGAAATGCCTCGCAGTGGCACAACTAAAGAATACCCACAACATGTTTCATGGAGGCCTTTCGAACCCTTGTTCTGCTGAAATCCGATATACCCTGCCTTTGCAAACAGTGTAGATCCAGATCAGTTGGCTTCTGAAGAAGCCAACTGATCTGGATCTGCACTGTTTGCCATTAAGTTTGTGAATTTATAGCAACAAATCCGCATCAAGTAATCTGATTGGCTGAAAATTAGAAGTGGATGTGGCATCTTAATTTATTCAGCAGGACAAGGGCTAACGAGCTCTTTTTTCTAGAGAAGTAAGAAAAATGTTTGGAAATATAACTCTTATCTTGAGCTGTGTCATAGAGATGTGCAACATGAGAAAAGATCTTATCGTAAGCTGGCAAAGAAAATCTGGAGTCATCTGCTCATTCATCTAGTCTGATCAGGGCCTTCATTGTTTGAATAGTTGGTACTGTCAAATGTGCTGATAACAGAAAAGGTTCTGATCAGACTGCATAGATGTTTCGGCAGGTTTGAGTCTTTGATGTTTGAATATGGCATAAGGGCCTTTCACACATCATATGACAATAATTACAGCCAAGATCAGACAGTAAAGATGCTGTCTTAATATTAACCCTTAAAGCGCCAATCACAACAATTGTTGTCTGCTTTGTCTTCTGCTTGTGATTTTAAAAGTCATTTCTGCAAACAGTGTGGACCCAGATCAGACTGCTCCTTTAGGAGCAGTCTGATCTGGGTCCACACTGTTTGCCGGTATGCAAAAAACAGCTTTGAGAAGTTTGCAAGAATATTCAGCAGATGACATAAACAGACGACATTTTCAGATGCAGTTTTTCTTGGCGCTTTAAGGGTAATTAGAAAATTACTTGTCAGGAAAGCTATTTTACTGGAGCTTGGAGATTGATAGACAAATTTTCTTTGGTAATTCTCCACCTTCCACTGAATCAAGAAGGGCAGTGGTCAGTTTCAGGCAAAAGAATGTGCATAAGTACTTGTTAACTGCTTAGAGGACTAGGCCTGCCAAGGAAATGTGTGTTTAGGTAAACTGACCAGCTTGATGTGACCTTAATAGTGTTGACTGGGGCGTAAAACTCCAGCTCAAACTCTTACTGGAGCTAGGAACTTGCCCTGGTCAGTCTTCAGTATACCGCATACAGGCTGAACTGACTATTTGCACATGCTCACTACCTCTTTCTTTTGACAGAACATGTACACTATATAGATCATACAACCAGGTCAGGTGATCTGAAGATGGTTCCCAGCGGTTTCATGTCAAATAGAAAATTGAAATCAAACGTCACAGTCTCATATTTATAACTGTAGACAGTTTTCTGCTATTTGGTTTCAATAAAAGCAATCTGTTTTTTTGGTGTTTTCTCAGTATAACACTTACCATGCTATGGGCAGATTCAGCAGATGACAAACTGATAATTTTTCTTATCATTCCTATTTTCTAGGAAAAATAACAAAAATATTTCAAAATGTTGTCTGCTGAAATTTTTACCCTGCATGCAAAGTGTTAAGTAACTTTGCTGCAAGGCATGATAAAATAATCAACAATATTTGCTTTATATGAAAGTCTCCTAGAAAAGAGTGAGGTTTAGTTTAACCGTAAAGACCATGGGCAAACTCGGCACATGACAAGTTAATATTTTTCTTATGCAGAAAACAAGACTTAATATTTATGCAAATTGTCTCATCAAATCTTGTTTTCTGGGAAAAATATTTCAGTATGTTGTCTGCTAAAAAAATTGATCCTACTTGATAAATGTTAAAAAAAGTTTACCAGAGAGAGACAAGCAAATGTTGTTCATTATCATATTTATGATATAACTTTTTGTTACTGTTAATGTTCTGTTTGCTTAAAAATGTTGCAAAACTGTTTCAACTTTGAAAGAACACTAGACAGTATCAAAAAGGATAACAACATGTCTGTTCTCTTAGCAATCTTGCCACTATAGCAATGACAGCATAACTTTCTGTTGGTCTAATTTGTCTTTTTTTTCTGAGCAACTTCAAATAATGCAATAACCTAAGAAGCAGACTATAAAAAGTGAAATCCTGTCACCAGTGACTGATATTGTTAAATACCATGCACTGCCAAACATTTAGAATAAAGAAGTGGACTAGTTGTTAGTGTCTTTGGCAGTATGAATTTTATAACTGCTGGTATAAAACTCCAAATGAGACAATATTGTTAATAGTAATTAAGCATGATTTATGCTATTTAAAAAAAATACTGTTATGGGTAGTCATCAAATGCCTCAGTGAGACATTTCTTATGAGTACTCACAACATCTTAAATTGTAGAAAGTCATATACTTGAAGCTTTTGTCTTTCTCTGGAGATGTCTTAGTATTCTAAATGCTGCATTAAATAATTCAGTTACTGATTATAATTCAGAATTCCATATTTTTGCCAAATTTCAAATGAGATGAGGCCCAGTGGGCCTCAGCATAACTGTTTTCCTATACATGAACAGCAAAGACCGCTGTTGCATGTCTGTCTTTGCCTGTTCGAGTTCACACATAATGATTCCAGGTACATTTGTACTATAGGTACATTTGTACTATGTGTATTTCGGGTTTCCTTATAGCTCCAGAAAGAAGGGGTATCCAGATAATTTTTTTTTATTTTTTTTATTTCTCCTTGTAAACTTGTGGGGGTACCCATAAGGAGCTCCTCAGCAAAGTGCGTAAAACAAGTTTTTATGAAATAAAAAATGCATTTGATCCTTTTTTGGTTGAAAAAAAAAAAAATAATAATATGCCATATCTGGAGCTGTGGTTTCCTTTGTGAACGTGAAAAAGGAAGATCCTGTCAGACTGACTAGTTGCTGTAGGCTGGATCTCTTTTGGTTGGATACAGGAACTTCTTGGTTTTCAGAATGTCTGGCTTGTCAAGTTACCATACTTCAACTAATGCATTTCATAGGGAGAACAGTAAATATTCTAAAAACATGGAAGTAAAATCTTAAATTTAAAAAAAGAAAAAAAAAAAAAAAAACAAAAAAAAAAACATTAATTAACCCTTGTCCTGCTGAATAAATATTCAGCCAGTCAGATTACTTGATCCGGATTACTCCTTTAAATTCATATACTTAATGGCAAACAGTGCAGATCCAGATCAGTTGGCTTCTTCAGGAGCCAACTGATCTGGATCTACACTATTTGCAAAGGCAGGGTATATCCAGGTTCAGCAGGACAAGGGATAAGAATTTGGTGTGGATAGTAATACATTTTGCATTGCTCCCCTTTGCAAAGATGGTTATTTCCCTTGAGTACCTGCAACAATTGCTTTTATGGAGAAATAATATTCTTGTTATTAGAATTATGAATACTTTAATAATGCTTTGTATTGGGGCAGTCATATTTGTGCAAATAGTGTAAACCCAGAATGCAGTGTCTGATCAGAGTCTATACTGTTAGCCATTCATCCAACAAGTTTTGACACATTGAGAGATACAATGTAGTAGAATGGACTTAAAATTGTAATATAAGTATGGTAAAAAGGTAAGGGTGTCCCAATACTCAGGCTAAATGATGGCAACCTTTCTTCATTTCTTTAATCCATTTTACATGCAGGTGAAATGATATTTGAGCCGACACGCAAACGTGTCTTTGGGCATGGAGGGCAAAGGCCAAGATCAGCCTGATCAGGCTATAAAGAGCTTCACAGAATTATTGGGTTCTGTAAAATCTATCAACTAAGGCATTAATCAGAACATTTGGATGCACAGCATAGCTCTGGACAAGGTGCTTCTTTTAACCAAAATTTACTGACATTTTTCCAATTTCTCCATGAAAATGTTTGTTGTGGGTACTCATTAGAAGTGTCTCGCAGAGGCACTTCTATTGTGTACCCACAACAAATGTTTTTGTGGAGAAATAAGAAAAATATTTATCCGATACCCCTTCTTATCTGGAGCTAAGCGCAGGATTTCAATCTGTGCCTTTTGCATATGCCTGACGATACAGGTTTGCTTGTTGTGGCTCATGTTATGAAGTACCTGCATAATCATAAAACATACACGTACATAAATGTACTGAAGTATTATATGTATTGAAGTACTACATGTACTGAAGTACATCTATGTCTTTTTTTCAAGTGAAAACAACCCTATGTAATATCTGATCAGGATCTACATATGTACATGATTTGCTCAGGTATATCATTAAGGTCTTAGGTAGCAGTGGAGACCCTTATCATATTGCAGACATGCTGAATGATCTGGATCTTCATAGATCTCGTATGTCATTGGGTTGTTTTCTATAGATCAGACCCATGTTATTTATATGATTGTTTCTCTTTCTGTACAGCAGATTTTACAATTTTTTTTCCGTCCATCAGTGCTGACGGCATTTCTTTTCCGTCCAGTAGAACTTTTAACTACATTGTATGTTTATATAAATTTTTGTATCTCTCATGCTGGAGAACAGTTAATTTATGGAACTTTTAACTACATTGTTTGTTAATATAATTTTTTCGTATCTCCCATGTTGGAGCAAGTAAATTTATGGCATTTTATATCTCTGTTTATGTTAGAGAACTTATTGTTCATATAGCCTAATACACATGAGCACCATGAGAAAACAATACGAAAACACGCCTATTCAAATATACTGAAAATTTTACCACCAAAAAAATGAAAATTTTCAGATGAAAAATTCTGATATTTTTCATATTTCTGCTCAAAACATAGATTGTGGGTACTCGTTAGAACTGCCTCGACGAGGCAGTTCTAACGAGTACCCACAATCTATATTTTAGAGCAGAAATAAGAAAATAATGTATACCCCTGTAAACCCCAGTTTTACTATATAAAAGTGGGGTTTAAGGGGATCAAAATTATATAGGCATGTTTTCGTGATGGTGAATAGCAAAAGCTCACATGAGACTGCACAACCTCCAATCTTATCAGAGCTTGGTTCATTCAACTAGGTGTCCCCTTCTAGAATCACTGAATATTCTAGAAGGGACTGACAAAGAGTGAAGACCCAGAAATGACAGAGCATGTGCAGACTTGTTTACCCTTTGATATTCCCAAGAATACCACTTTCTCATTGGTGCAAAGCATTTATGCACTGGTCATTACAGCAGCAGAATACCTTCTGTAATATTTTCAATTTTTCAGAGAAGGCTCGACATTTCATGTGAACCGGTAAACAATTCACAAGAGATGTCAAGGCATTTTCTCTGAAAAGAAAAAGAATGTCTGCTACAATTTTGCATGTTGCTTTTGTTATTAAAATTTAACCCTCTCTGAGTAAAAGCAAATCTGTATTTACTTTATTTTTACTGGAAAATAGGCCTTGACATTTCATGCAAATTGTCTTCTTAGGAAACAACTTGTATATAATGTCAAGCCTATTTTCTGGGAAAAAATATTTTGGTAAAAATGCCATCTGCTACTGTTTAAGTCTAGCATATTTAATGTTAGCTGCAAATTATTGCAACTTGTGTTACTTTGTAAAAATTGTATGTTGCAGGTATGTGCTTGAACTGTGATATATTTGTGATTTTATATGAAACCAGTAACTTGTTACAAAAAAAAAAAAATATAATGAATTAAATGGTGTTTGTTTATTTGCAACCATTATTTTGTTTGGAAAGGCATTTTTTTTTTTTTTTAGTTACAACTGCATAAAAACTATAAAATTGAGCTTGCATGTCAAGTGGATGCCTGCAAGTTATGTTTTGGTGCAAAAATAGTTATTATGAGAATACCATCTTTATCCAAAGCTATGCTTATTTTAGCCTCATCATAGTGCTTTTGTCTGTTAAAGCTTTGCCTCCCATCTAGACCCTAAATAGCCTTTATCATCAAAATACTAATTGCAAACAATTTTTTATAACCCTTAAAATTATTGCCCATCACAACAGCAAAAGATATAACTTACATATATTTTTATGTGGCATGAAATGACCAGCCTTATTTTCTCAGAAAAAAGAGGACATTTTAGAATGTTTCCACTTGTCAGCTGTAACTGTGTTTTAACCTTTACCACTCTGTTGACAAATTCAGCAGATGACAAACTGATGTTACATTGCCCAGAAAACAAGATCTGACATGTCATGCAAACTGTCTCCTTTGAAGACAATTTGCAGGAAATGTCAAAAACCTGTTTTCTGGGAAAAATAAGAAAGAAATATTTCAGTATGTTGTTTCAGTATACTGAAATTTTTACCCAGAGTGTGAAGGGTTCAAGAATGATGAACAGATCAGCTGGCTGATCACATTCAAACAGGTCAGTTCCCCAAAACCTGACCAATCCATTAGAATACTGATCAAAATTATGTGAAATATAAGCTACACTGTACATGTACAGATGTCACAGCAGTTGTCAGTTTCTGGGGAAAGAATGTGCACAATACTGGTTAACAGCTTAGAGGACTAAGCCTGCCCAGTAAACATGTGGTTAGGTAAACGGACTGTGCTTGACACGACCCTATTGGGTTGACTGGGCCGTAAAACTTCAACACAACCAAACAAATACAGATGTCACAATAATAGCACATATTTCTAGGTAAGACGCTATTTTCAATAAAAAAAATATTGACATTTCTTATTTGTTCACGAAAAAACGTTATGTTGTGGTTATGTGGGTACTCATTAGAAGCACCTCGCAGAGGCGCTTCTAATGAGTACCCACAACATCCGTTTTCGTGGACAAATAAGAAAAATACTGACTTGATACCCACTCTTATCTAGACATGATAGCAAATTATAAAAATTCTGTTTCTCTGGTTCTTTTATTAATAATCTTCACTGTACAGGAAATCAAATACAGAGTCATCCACACTTTCACATAAATACAAATAATGACACACCTTGACCTCTCACACAATGACAGTGATAAAAATGAGACATAGTTACACCAGTGATTCTCCATAATCATAACTGCTGATACATTAACATTAAATTTTTCTCATTTTGCCCAGGGAACAGGACATTTATATGAATCACCCACATTTGAATATGATAACACTGACACTTTTTTTTTTACCAAAATATGTTAATATTTTTTTCTTATTTCTCCACTAAACACATGTTGTGGTACTCTTTGGAAGCACTTACCCAAGGTACTCTAAGGAGTACCCACAGTACATGTTTTCATGGAGAAGCAATCCTTATTTATCCAGACATTATATAAGAGAAGTAACCTATGGAGAAAATTCACATGCAGCTAAACCCTATTTTGTCACAAAAAATAACAAAATTCAGAATGTCCGTGATATTAAAATCCAGGGCCCAGTAATTCAAAGCACCATTAGCTTAACAAGCTTGTTGATGACAACTGGTTAACTGTTGTAACTAAGCTTTTTCAAATACATAGATATTTTTGCTGCAAAAATCTGTGTGCAAAAGTTACTCTCATTTTTTTTTTCAGCAAAAAATATCTATGTATTTGCCATATTTCAAGGTAGATATTTTAAAGTCACATTAGCAAACAACTTTGTTGTCTTGAAAATCTGGGCCCAGCACTTAAGGGGGTTAAAAATGGGTTCAATCTATGGAAACATGTACATGTATATAAACAAATTTCATGTTCAAGCATATCTCCAGATAATAGGAGGGATCCACATACCATAGCTCTTGATAAGGTGCTTTTTTCAACCAAAAAGTATCTATATTTTTCTTATTTCTGAACAAAAACATATGTTGTTGGTACTCATTAGAAGCGCCTCGCTGATGCGCTTCTAATGAGTACCCATAACATATGTTTTTGTTCAGAAATAAGAAAATTATTTACCTGACACCCACTCTTATCTTGACCTGTGCTGACATATCTTTTATTGCTCCATAAAAACATAAAATGTGGGTACTCATTAGAAGGCCCTTGTAGAGATGCTTCTAAAGAGAACTACAATGTATGCTTTTGTAGAGGAATAAAAAAAAATTTGGTTAAAAAAAAAACACCTTACTGGAGCTATGTTCAAGTGTCTCTTTGTGAATACAGTGTTGTGACTGTGGAGAAAAACTGTTATGCTAATGAATGATGTTCATTTTAATGGCATTCATTTTATCTCCTCAATACAAAGACAGGAACTACATGTATGTAATGCATTGGAATGCATTGCTGCCTGAATCTAACCTTTGATTCAAATTATTTCACCCAGACAGGCAAACTTGGGCTAATTTATGTATCTACAAAATTGTTGCCATTCAAATATTAAATCATTCAAATTTTCTATTTAAGAAAGTTTATAAGTGCTTGTTTTTTAGGGGTTTTTTTACCTATGTGAAAGTGTTGTTGTTTTAAAATGCACTACCAAAAACTAGAGAATGAGATTGAAGTCAGTTTCCTTACTTAAACCCATACATCAACAGCTCAGAGTCGGACCAACCGAACAACAATGCAGGCTGACTACTCATCACAGTATATTGAGTATAAATACTAGACCAATGCATGACGTTAACTGCGAAGACCCAGCTAGACAACAAATACGCTGGCTAGTCTAGGTTTCCACTATTCGCATTTGAAAATAAAATACCATTTTCCATTTGAAAACATGCTGTGTTTGTTTTCCTCAATGCCTTCCTTGAATAGCATGCAAGTCCCATTTATTTCGGGAATATTTCAACTTCCTGGTTAACTGGTAAGACTGCACACAGTAGATATCACAAATTCTATCTCCACAAAAAATGTTAATAAAAAAAGTACCGCTCTATTAATCTTAACAATTCAAAATGTGTTTTTTTACTGAATGGTACTTCAAATTCTGAAGGTCCAAAATAATTTACTGCCAAGATAGTTCACACTACTTTCATTTTAGTGAAGTATAACCTTCAAATTTTGGTTATTCCTTACTGTGTCTTAAAAATATGTATCTTCTAAAATGTTTTGCAGTTTTTCCACTTTGATAAAATCTGAACACTTGAGTTAACCCCCTTTATTTAAAATATATCTGTGTCTATCCTCTTGTGTATTTGCCCCAGATGTGTAACATGAACACTGATGCAATGAATAACAAACTCATTACTAAAACTGGCACTGGTCCCCTGAAAAAGATAAACAAACACCTGCATCCAGATTCAATTGGCCTCATGAAATCAAAAATTGCTTTCGAATATGCCTAAAATACGCCGATTCAGATTGTCCTGGGCCTGTGCAAAGTATCATCTTGACCGTTGCTCTCCATTCATACATTCTGTAGTATCCAATGATTCTGGGCCCAGTTGTTCAAAGCGTTGTTAGCTTAACAAGCTCGTTAAGGGTCATTTCGTTAACTGTTTTAGTGGGCTCAATACACAATATTATGATATTTTTTGCTGGAAAAATGTGAGTAGCTTTTGCACTGCAAAAGCTACTCACATTTTTCAGCAAAAAATTTCAGCATATTTGCGTATCACTCGATGTAAATTTAAACGAATCGTTAACTAACAATGTCGTTAGCTTTGAACAACTGGGCCCTGGTCTTCAATGATCAGACTGCATAGACATGGGCCTAAGCTGTCCATGCATGCCCAGAAGACACATTTTCACACAGCATGGCCCATATGAAGGCTCTCCTGATAAATGTTCTCCACCAAAGCTTTGTGGGTACTCATTTTGTGAGACAATTCTAGTGGGTACCTTTGTCATGTATTTTCAAAGAGGAATGTAACATATCAATATACGGTAGTTCACAGTAAGTGCTAATTTTTATGATACAGCCAAAGGACATCAGCAACAATGCTATATGAATTAACCCATTTCAGACATATGCTAACATGCCCAAGTCAAAATTTGAAATAAACATATTTCATTTCAATATCAGCATATAACAATGACAATATTTCAAACTGGGTTATAGTTTGTTTTATTTGTGTTTAATGTTGCCTTTTTTTGCTGGTTTGACTCGGCTGGGGAGCAAATCCACAACCTCACAGTCACAAAGCACTCTACCAATTGAGCCATTGTGCCAGTTCCTACATGATAAGAATGAAATCTCATAGCAACAGATAAGGCGCTTTTTTCATCCAAAAAATACTGATATCTTTCTTATTTCTCAACAAAAACATACGTTGTGGGTACTCATTAGAAGCACCTCGATGAGGCGCTTCCAATGAGTGCCCACAACATATGTTTTTATCGAGAAATAAGAAAAATATTATGTGGATACCCCCTCTTATCTGTAGCTATGCTCAAAGTATTGTTTAGTTCTCCCAGAATTTGATGCAATAGCTAAGAAAATAGACAAAACTAGACATGTGTCCAAAGTACACAAATACCCCTGCACTTTGCTCTTTGCCCATATGGCAACAATTATTTTCCAAATATTCAAGATGATCTCTTATATATCCCTAACCCAAGGGGCAGCTAGAATAGTGTTGAAGATTTAGGACTGGGTAAGTAGCATACCGAATTTCAACTTCCTAGCATTAAAGGTGCCCAAGTTATGACCTCCAAGGGAAACCTGACATGTGTATACAGACTTAACATCATGGCGAAACACGATATGTAAGGCTGACTATCATACCAAATTATGACTATCACGATACTATCACTATCGGAGATATCCCTATCACGATACTATCACTATCAAGGGTCTAATATCACGATACTATCACCATCACCAAATCACACAGTATTTTAATGAATTTCATTGATTTTATGAAACCAGACTACCTGTAAAGATACCTAACTTTACTGTCATCTCAAATAGCAGCTGTGTTCCCATTTTAACAAACAGTTTTGCAAAACAGAAAACCTTTTTGTTTTCATACTTTGATTTAAACAAAAAAAGCTTCAGAATCGTATTACAGAAGGAGAAAATCTACAGGGACAAACACTATCAAAACAATCAATAGCTGAAGAGACTATAGGCGATAGTTATTGACAGTTGAAAACACTATCAAGATAGCACCATCATCACAGTCACTATCACGATGCATCGATAAATGGATGTCTTGTTACACCCCTAACTATATGCCTTTGGTAGCTCATGCTGACTCATAATCAGAAAGTATGGTGTTTATACATGAAATATATTAGGCAAAATCACTGGACTGTGAATATAGGTCACTGTGTTTATATTTATTTTGAGATCAAACTTCAGGTCATACGGACTCAGAAAGCATGGTGTTTGTACATAAATCACTTTTCAAGCTATAAGGCAAAATCACTGGACTGACAGTCTGTGAAATATAGGTCACTGTGACCTACATTTGTTTTATGGTCGAACGTTGGGTCATATGACTCGTAATTGGAAAGGATGATGTTAAATCCTGAAATACTCAAGATATAAGGCCAAAATGCTGGACTGTGAAATATAGGTCACTGTGACCAATATTAGCTTACAGTCAAACGTCAGGCAAAACTGAGGGATAATCTAAAGTATGGTGTTTATATATGAATTACTTTTCAAGACAAGGCAAAATTGCTGGATTGTGAACCATAGGCCACTGTGACCTACCAGTACTTTATTTTGAAGTCAAACTTCCAGTAATACAGACTCATAATGGAAACAATGGTGCTTATAAATTTTCTTCAAGACAAAAGGCAAATCAATATCATGAAATATAGGCCACCGTGACCTACATTTATTTTGTCGTCAATCCACGGCTCATACGGACTCATAATCCCTAAGTATGTTTATTCATCAAGTACTCTTCAGATATAAGGCAAAAATCACTGGACTGTAAAATGTAGATCACTGTGACCCACATTTATTCTGAGGTCAAACTTTGGGCCATATGGACTCATGATCCAAAAGTATGATGTTTATACATCAAATACTCAAGATACATGTATATGGCAAACTTGCTGAAACATAAAATATAGGTCACTGTGACCTAGATTTATTTTGTGGTCAATCTTCAGGTCATGCTGACTGATAATCAGACAGCCTGGTGTGGAAAAATCACTGGACCGTGAAAACTCTTCAGGATATAAGGCAAAATTACCTGACTGTGAAATATAGGTCTCAGTGACCTTCACTTCAAGACCTACAATTCAATGTCACAAGATTGACCAATGTCTGACCAAGTATCTGTCTAAGTTGTTTTTATAAATGAACAACACTTTTTCAGGTATCCTAGATTTTGACCTTTAGACCCACCTCAGGGCACAGACCCTGTGGTCTATGTCATGGAATGAAAGCCGACCCTCCAGAATACCCCTGGTCCAAATATGACAGCTTCCTAATAAGCGATTGTTATGAACTTTGAAAAACTTGAGCATACTAGACACGTGTCCTAAGTACACAAATTAGCCTGTCCCTTGGATCCCTGGATCTCAGACAGATAAGCTACTGACTGAGCTATGGAGCCGAGCTCAGAAGACGCTACCAGTAAACTTAATTTCCACTCGCCACTTCCTAAACAATTCCAATTACTCATTGAAAAGTGTTCATTTCATGGTTCGAAGTAACATTTCTCCAAGTCAAAACTGATGGAAAGTAATGTTATGGTTTTGTAAAGTTACATTTTTTTTACCATATTTCATAGCTGCAGGTAAGAGGGATATATTTTCCAGACAGATATTCTTTTTTTTTATTTTCTCCATGAAAACATGTCATGAGGTAAGAGAAATATCAATAACTTCATTTAAAAAGTGCCTTATCTGGAGGTATATGTATCCTTTATACAGCACAACCTCTTTATAACACTATAAACTAAAATGTATGGCTTATATAGATCATTAATGGTCATTTTTATATATAATCTAAATTTTGTTTGAATACAACATTTTGGGTTCCACCTTTAAACTGTCTTCTATCCAAAACTGTCTTATAATGAACCTTCTTATAACTCGGTTCCATTATACATGTATTTAGACAAACACACTTGGACAAGTGATACAAAAGGACCAAAATGGACCTCATACTTACACTTTGATTCCTGGAGAATCTTCTGTGTAAAATCTCCACATTCCTGCACTGCCACCGCCAGCTGGCTTAGCTCTTGTTGCACCAGCTGATGAACCACCTTTCCTGGAAACAAAAATAATTAACCCTTGTCCTGCTGAACACAGATATACCCTGCCTTTGCAAACAGTGTAGATCCAGAACAGTTGGCTTCTGAAGAAGCCAACTGGTCTGGAGCTGCACTGTTTGTCATTAAGTATGTGAATTCACATCAACAATCTGGATTAAGTAATCTGAATGGCTGAAAATTAGAAGTGGGAGTGGCATCTTAATTTATTCAGAATGACAAGGTTTAATGGTCTGGGCATGACATATGATCATAGCTCCAAAGAGCGAGAGTATTAGGAAAATATTTTTCTTGAAAACATGCTGTCAGTACTCTTTAGAAGTGCTTAACCAAGATGTTTCTAGTGTTACCGCCTAGCACTCCTGCCTTCGATTATCTGCCTTGGCAGATTACGCATAGCTTGTAGGTATATATTCAATCTCTGACAACTGCGTCAGGTAGTCGACTCTTTGGCTCAGTGGTTAGACGTGAGATTTTTTTTCAGCTCTGCTTCATTCCTTTGTTACGGCTATCATGTCGTAAGATGGGGGCTTGTCCGGGATAGGACTTTATAAGCCGAAAATGGCTTCAAGTCATCATAAATGATGACTTCCTTGAAAAGGGGGAGTGTTACAGCCTAGCAATCCTGCCTTCGATTATCTGCCTTGGCAGATTACGCATAGCTTGTAGGTATATATTCAATCTCTGACAACTGCGTCAGGGAGTCGACTCTTTGGCTCAGTGGTTAGAGCATTGGATTTTTAACCGGGAGGACCGGGTTCGATTCCCACGGCAGGAGTGAGATTTTTTCAGCTATGCTTCATTCCTTTGTTACGGCTATCTTGTCGTAAGACTAGGGAGTATTGAGATTCGAACCCAGAATCTTGTGAACTGAGATGAGGAGCACTAACCACTGAGCCATCTCCAAATGATTTCATAATCAGTCTCCATGAAATTTATGAGTCCGAGTTGGTATTTGAACTTGCAACCCCTTAATATGCAGTCAGATGTGCTACCAAATGTGCTACAGAACCTGGTCTAGTGATGGTGAACGCTTTGAAGATTAAATTGTTTTAACCAAATTTTTGGTGCATCTTCTGACTTATGATTAATTTGAGATACTTACATAAACTGTGACTAATTAACATGCTAAAGTATGTCAGTGAGTTAATAGCTGTTCATAGCTAATGTTATCTTTTTGTTAAACCCCCAATTGTAAAAAAAATGTATTTGCTTCCATTTAAGGTGTTTATTTGGAAGACATACATGCATTGCTTCTAAACAGTAACAGGTGACTGGAATCATTTTGACAAACTTAGCAGTACAATAGGGTAATAAGGCTGCATAAACTGACTGATGATGATTTGGTGTTTAACGTCCTTTTCAACATTATTTAAGTTGTACTGAAACGATGGAAGGATGATAACGAGCGGCTCTGTGCAATGAAGCGTCATACAGTCATTAGTTGAATTTCGCCTCTAGCAGGATTTAAACTCAGGACCTTGAGATCCAAAGTCGGGAACACTAAACACTTGGCCATCCAGACGCTTCTTGAATTCGGAAATAGTCATGCCCTGGCTATGTTAGAAAAATAATAATCAAACCACTAGTGACTACAGTGCTTGCACTAACAATCAAAAACAGGAAGTCTCAGGACTTGCTCACACTTTCAACCCTTTAAAGCGCCAAGCAAAATCATAGCAAACAACATCTAATTCTTTTTTATTATTTTTCAGAGAAATAAGACGACATTCCATATATAGACAGACGATTCACATGCAAAGTCATCTTAAATTTCTCTGACTAACAATAAAAACATATTTCAAAATGTCATCTGCTGCAGTTATGATTGGTGCTTTAAGGCTTAATTGGAAGTAAAACTGAACATATAATCTCATATTTTGCCTTTACATTGTACATGTACTTCTATTAATAAATGTGAATTTATTATTCTTAAGTGTCTAAAAAATAACATTTAAATACTCGAAGAAATAGGCATTGAGTCTAAATCTGCTCTATAAATGGCAGTGCCTGTTTGAAATATGGAAGTCCTGACTTCTAAAAATCAATATTTGTAAGTCACACAGCATTTTTTGGGAGTCTCTGACTGCCAGACTTCCCTTTATGCAAGTACAACAAGAGCGCAAGCGGAGGAATCATACTCCCGTAGCAAGTAATAAGATGTAGCACATATACTGTCTCCTGTATAATTCAGTGCTCCAGATGTAAACTGTAAGTGGAGTTAGTTGGAAACCAAAAAATTACATGTACCAAATTTTCAAAGGGGCATAATGCTGCTAATATTTGGTAGACTGTAATCTTGAAATGATATGCGCTGTTCCACACCATGGTCTATCTATTTACAAAGTTTTAGCTAGCTGCTTGATTGAATGTAAACTTATAGGAGGAGTTAGCCGGAAACAAAAAGTTAACAGAAATTTTCAAAGGGCATAACTCTTTTAATATTTGGTTTACTGTGACCTTGAAATAATATGCCCTGCGCCACACTTGGTCTAACAATAAATCAATTTTCAGCTTGACTGGATGTAAACTGTAGGAGGAGTTACACCTGTGGACACAAAACTGTACAAACTTTGATGGGCTTCATTTCATTTTGATGTAATATATTATCTTATATATTCTAACATCCTGTCAATCAACTGCTAGCCATGTATAAATGAAAAAGATAAGAAGTTGTCCATTTCACGGCAGAGCCTGTCCTGCATCAGCCAATTAAAATACATCTCAACTGTCAAGAACATACATCAGACTTAAAATAGAATAAATGCTTGTCAAAATGAATAAGATCAATCAACGTAAATTGTTAGAATTGTCCATGAATGACATTTGATTGTCAAACAAACATGAAGCAAACAGATTCATTGAAAGTTACTTCATCAGAGTTTGCACAGTTTGCACAGTTTTGTGTCCACAGGTGTAGCCAGAAATGAAAAGTTTATGGAACATAAGTCTGGTAATATTTGGTGTACTGTAACCTCGAAATAATATGCAATGCTCCACATCATAGTGTAAGTATTTATAAAGTTTTAGCTTGATCAGATGTAAACTATAGGAGGAGTAAGCCAGAAACGAAACATACAGATTTTCAAACGGGAATAGCTCTCCTAATATATAGTGGACTGAAACCTTGAAACTATATGCGCTGCTCCACATCATGATCTAACTATAAATCAAGTTTCAGCTCGATCAGATGGGAAAGCAAAAATTTACAGAAATTTTCAAAGTGGCATAACTGCTAATATTTGGTGGACAATAATCTCGAAATAATATTGTCTGCCCCACATCATGGTCTTACTAGAAATTAAGTTTAAGCTTGATCAAATGTAAACTGTAGGATTTTGATTGTGTTAGGGTTTAAAGACATGTCAACCCTTATGGGTCATTTTGTGTTGCCTCCCAGAGAAAGGGAGAAAAGAGATAATAGAGATGAAAGAGAGGGGCAGGGGAAAAAAGAGGAACAGAATGAAAGTGATAAAACAGAAGAAATAAAACATTCCACCTCTACCCTCTACAAGGATAGCAGGCTTGCCCAACTGTAAGCTGGAAACGAAAAGTATTTCGAAATTTTCAAAGGGACATAACTTTGCTAATATTTAGAAATTTGGTGGACTGTAACCTCGAACAAATATGCACTGCTCCACATCACGGTCTAACTATAAATCAAGTTTCAGTTTGAGTAGATGTAAACTGTAAGAGTTAGCTGGAAACGAAAAGTTTACCGAAATTTTCAAAGCGACATAACTCTGCTAATATTTGGTGGACTGTAACCTCGAAACAATATGCACTGCTCCACATAATGGCCTAACTATAAATCAAGTTTCAGCTTGAGTGTATATAAACTAGAAAAAGTTAGCCAGAAACGAAAAGTTTACAGGAATTTTTAAAGGGACATAACTCTGCTTATATTTGGTGGACTGTAATCTCGAAACAATATGCACTGCTCCAAATCATGGTCTAACTATAAATCAAGTTTCAGCTTGATCGGATGTAAACTGTAGGAGGAGTTAGCCGCAAACGAAAAAATTTACAGACGGACGGAAGTCAGACCCTGTAACATAATATGTCCTGTTTTTCAAAAGGGCGTATAAAAATTTACTAGTGACTAGCAGACTACTTACCTCTGTCTAGCTACTGTACCCCCACCTCCTCGAGGACTCACTGATTTAGATGAGGGACTTCTTCCAGCTCCCACTGACGTTGCACTGGCTGGGGTAGGCTGCAAATAGCAGAATTATCAGATTTACCATACAGAGTATTTGGATGGTATGGTCTGAGCAAAAACTGCAGGTCAGATGCCACAAAATTAGGGCCTACAGTTGTTTTTTATTTGACAGGAAGCCAAACGGACAACTTCAGAAGAAGTATGGAATGAAAGTTAAGGGAAAGTAAGGTTTGATGATGAGGATTTGGTGTTTTACATACCTATCAACATTATGTAAGTCATATTGAGTGCCTCAACATGGGAAAGAAAATGGGAAACAAGGTTCCAGCCAGCTCTGACCTTAAGTTTTGTATCTGATTTTGATAAAGTTTGCGTCAAAATTAATAATTTCTTAAAAATCCAAGAGAAAAATCTAATATAGTGCTCCAGCTGGGATTTTATGGCAGAGGGGTGCCAGGAAGGGCACTTTCTGCACAGTCATACAAGAATGAGGGCACCATGTGTCATGCGATATGCTAAGTATCATGACATGTTACATAATCCCATTCCTCAATAAATGCCTCATTCTAGAATACACATAAAACTGACCTTTACATATTGATAACTTTTTAAATGTTTGCCCGATTTTCATGAAATTTTCAGCAAAATGTAGGGTTCTGTATCTGGAGTTGAAATAAGGCAGAGGACAGCTTCAGTAGGGCAGAGGGGCGGCAGGAGAGGACAAGGGGGTGGCTAGCTGGAGCACTGTAACAACTTGTCCGATCAAAAAATCCTTTCTCATGGAGATTATTTATTTAATACTTCATAGTTTCAACTCACAAAGAATACAATTCATTGCATACTTTTTTCTCAAGTTTCTTATTTAGTAGACATCCTATCAGGCCCAGAGACCTTTGCTGATGCATTCTGGTAATAGTTTGTATATCTGGTTCTTTCGTCTCAGGTATAACACCATGGTTCAAACTTGTAGGTGTGCCCTTTCCAACAATTATTTAATCTTGACTTGAAGCTATTCAGAGAGGGTGCATTCACCAGTGTTGCCGGTAGATCATTCCAGCTATCAACTACTCTAACACCGATAAAAGTTTATGTGCGTGTGCCCTCGTAGATTGCCATTTTGAAAAATGTGTCACTTTTAATATCATCAATATTATTTATAAGGAATTTTGTATACCTGGATCATATCAGGTCTGTCTCGACAGTATTCCAACGCTGGAAGACCTAGGGTTTTCAGCCTAACCGGTTAGGATAAGTACCTTAGACATGCAACAAGCCTTGCATGCCTCCAGACATTCTCAATCTGAATGTCTTTGGTGTACATTGGTGACCATAGTGATGTTGCATATTCCAAGTGCGGTCTACTAAGGACTTGTACCAAATTGAGGAATATCTCCTTATCCATGTATGTGAAAGTTCTAAAAATCAGCCCTAGAATTTGATTTGCCTTGTTCACTTTAGTACTGATATGCTCTCTAAGTTTCAACTTGCTGTCAAATATTACATCTAGATCATTCTCAGCGTTCACTTTTGTGACTTTGATAGTACCATTTTGTGTTTCTATGGTGTCTGGAAAAATGTTTCCATATGCAAATGATGACATTTCTAAAAAATTGAAAAACATATTCCACAGCCCTGCCCAGACTACTGAATTGTTCAAACTGGCCAACATGATTTACATGCTCTATTACCTTGACTCGACCTAGAGGCTTAGAATCATCAGCATTCAGTCTCACAACAATATGTATTTATAAATTCAGGTAAGCCATTCATGAAAATGACAAATAGGGTAGTCCTCAGGACATTGCCTGGGTGGGTGGGGGGATGGGTGTTTGGTGGTGGTGGATCCCCCCAGGTAACCATCTCGAAATTTGAGTAATTACCGATTACACAGACTGTCTGAGTCCTGTTACCATGGTCACTTAAAAATTCTTTTATCAAACTGTATTTTTTTATTTGGCCCTTTCAAGAATATTTCACTTATATGAATATCGAGCTGATCATTCATCAAAGACGGGAGAAAACTGGAGAACCCGGGACCATCCATAAGCAGAACTTGGCTTTCCCATGTGACCAGAGCGAGGCTCGAACCACAATGGTGAGAATTTGTTTGTTTGTTTGTGTTGAGGTTTTACAGCCCAGGCAACCCAATGGGGTCATGTCGAGTGTGGTCAGTTTACCTAACCACATGTTTACTGGGCAGGCTTAGTCCTCTAAGCGGTTAACCAGTATTGTGCACATTCTTTCACCAGAAAACACAGCAGTGAGAAACCTAATGGATTAAGAGTCAACTCGCCTATCCACTAGGCTATGGAGCCCCGCAATATCCAACTGTATATTTTGCCACTTATATGTATTCCATAGGCCCTTAACTTCTTTAGGTGTTTGTGGAAACTTTTGCCACAAGCCTTACAAAAATCAAGATATATATATTATATATATCATGTCGACATAATACCCCTGCTCAAATGCAGATGTTATTCCATCGAGAGTCTCTAATAATTGTGTTACACAAGATTTCCCAGGCATAACTCCATGCTGGAATGGTGAAAAAAGTCATTTTTATTCATGTAATCTAAAAGCTTATCTCAAATTAGCCTCTCCATGAGTTTACATGCCACTGATGTCAAACTTATTGGCGGGTAGTTCTCAGGATTGGTCTTTTCACCACTTTTGTGTATTGCTGTGACATTTGCCTGCTTCCATATATCTGGTAATTTTGATTTGTTCATAGATTTTGTAAATCTTTGTTTCAGTGGTTCAGTTAATTGTTCAGAACATTCCTTCAGATGCAAATTGTCCAGTCCCTGTGATTTTGATGGTTTCAATTTTGACATGGCCTTTTCTATGCTTTCATAAGTTATTTCAATTGCTGGCTTCTGTAAATTCTCTATCATGAAATTCAGGTAACCGCCCTGGTCATTCTATTTCAAACACACTGGCAAAGTACCTGTTCAAAAGCTCAGCTTTTTCTGCATTGTCATTGGATAGGGTCCCACTTGGCTGCTTTAGTTGACTTAAGCTAGATTTTGCTTTTAGTTTGGATCTAATGTTCACAGTTCCAGAATAACTTTGGCTCAGATTTAATCTTGGTAGCGAGGTCACTCTCATACTCCCATTTAGATTTTCTCATTTCTTACATAACTTGGTTTCTTGCAATTTTATTCCCATCCTGGTTGGAAATTTCAGTCTTGTTTTCAGGATTTGGGTTTGGGGTTTCATACCCCTCTCATTTAGCAGACACAGTAGATTGTGCGCTCACTGGAATAAAACCTATGGTACACTAATAAGATTTAATCAGTAATACTTTCTTCTGAGCAGTTCCATATGCCAACATCTCAAAAAACTACTACTGATCAAAGATAAAGCAAGCTATCATAGTAAAAATTTCTTCCACACAGATCTTGCCCAATTCCCAGTTATATTATATAGTAGTATTATAACTTCAATTTGTGTATCTATGGATAAAGTCAAGCTTAAAAGGTTTTCATACATGCCATATAAAATCTCACAGAATCTGGTCCATCTGGAAGGCAATTCCCATAAAAATTAAAACCTCACAGAATTTTCGGACCTTTTTACAACAGATTTTATGAAGAAATAAATATTCACACACTGTTGTGGTTTTCACAAGTTTCTTACACTAAAAAAAAAAAAAAAAAAAAAAAAACAACAACAAAATTTTGCCTTATCTCACAGATATTAGTCAAGAGTTTATGGCATGTATGGGTTTTTCATATTCATTTACTTATGTTATATTCTTATGAGGGGGATGCCGTATAAATAAAAAGAAAGTTTAGACACTTGTGGCACTATTCAGACATGGGAAGACAACAGGCATTTCCATATGCTCATATATTTTCTGAAAATATAAATTTAGACCATTCAGGTTGGGAAGGAGCTCTGAGTGAACCACCTGTGAGAGCCTCAGATCTCATCCAAACACTGTTTATGTGAAAAACACTGCAGCCAGCATTATCTCATTTTAACAGACCTTCAGACATGGCAGAACTGAACCCCCCACCCACTTACTAAAAATGTGGAAACTGATAAATTGGTTCAAAATAAAACAAAACCGGTCTAGGGAAAGAGACAAATACGTATTTGTGATCATATTTGTATTACTGGGCTGAATTTCAACAAGAAAAATACACGCTGAAATAAACAGGAATTAAGTTCTTACCATTCTCTTGTTGTTGTTGCAACTTTTTGCACTTCCGAACTGGATACGTGGCGAGTAAGATAGGTCTGACGTCAGAGGTCACTATTGGTTCGACTGTCGTGTCACTGGGTCTACTATTATAGAATAGAACAGAATTTATTCCCAAATAGGGCACAGAAGCCTGGATTTATCTTTATTATATATTATATGTAGTAGGAGGAGAAATAGACCTGTAAAGAAAATATTCCCGTCGAGTGCCCCGACCGGGGATCGAACCAGGTACCCCTGGATCTGTAATCGAGCGTCATAACCACGAGGCTAAAAGGTCCGGACCAGTTAGACTGGTCATTTATGCGCCCTATAAATTTACATACATATTGATTATTTGTACTTCGCTTTGCCGCGCTACTACACTCCTCCATCCTACAATGAAACATTTGTATCAAATGTTTTCTACTATTCCCAGGCTCTTTTGTGACTCCGTTGCCATTGCATCGCCCTTGAGCTCCGACTGTAGTCATCCTGGCACCAGGCACCAAATGTAGTAGGAGGAGAAATAGACCTGTAAAGAAAATATCCCCGTCGAGTGCCCCGACCGGGGATCGAACCAGGTACCCCTGGATCTGTAATCGAGCGTCATAACCACGAGGCTAAAAGGTCCGGACCATTTAGACTGGTCATTTATGCGCCCTATAAATTTACATACATATTGATTATTTGTACTTCGCTTTGCCGCGCTACTACAAATACATATACGATTTTTGAAAATCGCAAAGGGCTACCAAGAAAAGGAAAACTATGATTTCAAACTTCTATACCATATGGGAGCATCATAATCACATCTAAAACGTAATCCGTGTTATACAGATCTTTTACAATAAAGCAACTATTTAATGCATGATTCTGATTTTGTCAAACAAAACAAACTAAAGCTCATATAAGATTCAACTATTATATGAAAAATCTAAAACTAACAGTAAGATACATGCCAGCTGTGTCTCTATCTTCATATACTGCATTATGCCCGCGAGAACATTTTAGGCAGGTGTTCTGTCGAACAGAAATGCTATTGAAAAGAAAGTCCAAAGCCTATATAGTTAAGGGGATGAAATGTGATAGATTATGACAGATGAAGATGAGTAAAAACAGGTTTAAAACAACTATTGGATCTAGGTCCTGGAGTGCTGCAGCTCACTGACTGCGACCTTGAAAGAGTCTAGGTCTGGTGAGCACAGCAGTTCCAGGTAGTTCCCTGGTGAATATACGAAATGGATAAAGTAAGGTGAAATGCCAGGTAATATACGACATGTAGTGAAATGGACAACAGAATGGATTGTGTAGCAGCTAAATGTCGTAAACTATTATTAAAAGCAAATGACTTATTTGATTCATAAGAAATATGAGCTAAGGTGAGTTTGTAAGTCTAACACCACATAAGATCTTGTCAGCGTAAAGCATTCATAGTAAAACCCAGGAACGGCGTGTGCCACCTATAAGAACATAAATTCATTATAGCAGCTATATGTGTGGAAGATGCATTAAATAGTCAGAACTTCTAATTTGATATAATAGGAAATTGGACTTTGCTCTTGTCATACTTAAACCACAGATACGTGCACAAAGTATTAGGTAAATTAGCTAGATACTTATTATTAATAATAATAAAGTGAAACGATAATACCCCGCCACTGTCGTGTTGCGGCAAGGACGTAAATACGTCTTTGGTTGCGGGGAAATAGGGAAAATAACTCTGTCGAAATTTGCGCATTAGAAATTCGAAACCAGATCTTCATAATATCAATGCACATACCAAGTATGGTAAAAATCGATTGACATTTACTCAAATTATCGTCCGGAAACGAAAATACGGAAGTGTGGCGGGCAAATAACTCGGTTAAAATTGCCCATTAACAATCCCAAACTATGGTCTCACCCCTGACATACATGTGTACGCAAAATTTGAGTAAAATTCATCAAAAACCAAGCACTGCATGGAGGACGAACGGACACTCGGAGGGAAAACATAATGACACAAAGAATTAAAATACATTTTAGCTGACCACCGTTACTAAATCACAGTTCTGTACTACCCTACTTCAAACGTCAATCCGGCTTAGTCAGGACATAAATAAGAAAGAAACAGTCTTCCAAGTGATGTGGTTTCTTCCATCATAGCCAGTAAATGAATTCAAATAAATACTGATGGAAAATAAAACATAATAAAACACATCAAGCGAAAAATTACCTTCGAACACGTGCAAATGCGCGAATTCAGATCATTCTGCGCATGCTCAAACGACATTTAGCTGCTACACAATCCATTCTGTTGTCCATTTCACTACATGTCGTATATCTGGACCTTTGCTCTCCATTCATGCATTCTGTAGTAGCCAATGATTCTGTAAACGGACAGTGAATGCCCTAATTAGGCTGTGCGGATGCCCATGCTGATCTGGGCCATCACTGCCTGCTAATACTCAAAAATACGTTTTCGCTTGGCGCTGCCCAATAATGAAATTCCAGCCAGATTAATATATCTGTCAATACCATCCTTTATCAACCTTTTGTATAGAACTACGAGGGATGTTCGAAATGAATTGCTTATTTCTATCTGGAGACTTCAAGTTAGCCCAAAAGTACTCATTTCATGCCCTCGAAGTACTCCCCGTGGCTAAAATGCAAAGTTTCAGCCGATGTATTCACTTCTTGAAGGCGTCACGGTACGCTGATTTGGGCACAGTAATAAGGTACTGATGAATGGCAGATCCAAGTGCCTGTCGGGACTGGAATCTCCGCCCAGCAAGGAATGCTTTCAATTTCGGAAACAAAAAGAAATCACATGGGGCAAGGTCTGGGGGAATACTGGGGGTGAGGCAAAACAGTTACTTTTTCTTTCTTCAAAAACGCCGTAACTATTGCGGAGGTATGAGCTGGGGCATTGTCATGTAGAAGACGGACATGTTTAAAACCAGTGGCAGGGCGTCGTTTCTGATAATACTTTTTCAGTTTCTTCAGTACTACGTCTTTGTAGTACTTTCCAGTGATGTTTTTGCCCTTTTTCACTGGCACTTTTATTGCGACTCCTTCACCAGAGAAGAAGATTGCATACAAAACCTTCTTTGTACTCAAAGAACGTTTGGCAATTATTGGGCGTTTGCTGTGTTTAGTGGCCCAGATCTTATTGCTAACCTTTCTGACGGGCTCAAAATAATGGACCAAGGTTTCTTCACCTGTGACGACATTGGCAAACTGCTTTTTGTCATATTTTGGAAACATTTGAAGCAGCTTTTTGGCCACTTTAACCCGTTGCCTCTTTTGCTCGTCAGTCAACAGATGTGCCACCCATCTAGCAGAAATCTTTCTAATTTTAAAATGCTTCTTCAAAATAAGGTGAACCGTTGATAGTGATATGCCTACCTTTCGTGCAATATCACGAACTGTAAATCTGGCATCTCCTTCAATGATTTCACTACCAGGAATTATCGTACTACAGGAACTGTCACTCAGGTTATCGATATTCCAATTTAGATCGGTTTCGATTAATTCCCTTTGACTGGAGGCCCGTAAGCGTCGTCTTACCTGTGTAGCTGGTGTGTAATCAACCCAGTGTCACACACCTACAGTACTACTACAATTCAGATTAAATCATGTGTGGATGCATTGCTCTTGGACCCAATATACACTGGAATAGGTCCGAGTTAGAATGAATGAATGAATGTCAGCAGATTATTCAGTATGATTTTCAAAAGAATATCAATTGTTTAACCTAAGAATTGATTAATAATGATAATAACAAAATATTAATTAATTGATTAAAATAAATTACTATTATTATTATTATTATTTCATTATTTCAAATTGAATAAAAAGTGTTGTATTTAGTTATAGATAATTCAATATGATTTTTAAACGAATTTAAATAGTTTAACCTAAGAAAACAAAAGCAATTAATAAATTAAAAAAGTGTTATATTTAATGAATGGTAATTCAGTAAGATTTTAAAATGAAGAACAATAGTTTATCTAAGAGAACAAATGAGTTGATTAATTAAGGTTGTATTTAATTACTGATGATAGTTTGGTACAATTTTTGAAAGAAAAACGATCATTTCACCTGGAGAAAACAAATGTGAACATTTAATTAAATATAAGTAATTTGAAAAAAAAAAAGAATGAATGAATAAAAAAAAAATTACTTTATGATAACCATAAACTAAAGAAAGAAAGAAAGAAAGAAAGAAAGAAAGAAAGAAGAAGCCTATGGATAATGAATACGGGAGAAAGACCTATGTCATCCACTTCTTAACATCATAGGACAGTCTGCGTACCTCCGTTATTAAGTTATCCTAAGACATTTGTTGTTACAATACGAAAGAAAGAAAGAAAGAAAGAAAGAAAGAAAGAAAGAAAGAAAAAAGCATATGGATAATGAGTACAGGGGAAAGGCCTATGTCATCCACTTCTTAACCTCAAAGGGCAGTCTCCATACCTCCGTTATTAAGTTAGGTTATCCTCAGACATTTGTTAGTACAGTAATTAAGCTACCTACTCTTTAAGGTGATCTAGGTAACCTATTTCACATCAGTACTATCACCACAGATTAAAGAAACTTATTAATCAGAATGCAATCAAGTGTGTTTAATCAATGCTCACCAGACACCATGATATGCGGCGTCTGATCTGGGTCTAAAGTTCTTATCTATTTGTCAATATCCCTTTTTTAGCATAAATGAGTAATATCATATATTACTGTGTTTTAAGCAACCTTCAGGTATGTGCCCTTTGTGGACCAAGACCCCATTGCGCTTTCTGAGCAAGGTTATGCTCTTTGCTTAATGTGTGTTACAGATCTGATTGTTAAGATCAGTATGTGTAGATGCTTATGCTAAACAATCCTACTGGCCATTCTGTGCCTGAGCATAGTAGTAGTATTAGAGTACATACATGATTAGAAAATAAAAAAAAAAAAACACACGCAAATTTAGAGGTTTAAATTATTGGTAATTTGATAATTTAGTAGTTTGAAACCAGTCTGCAAAGCTCACACAGACCATCAGCTGGACAGAGGTGTACATACAGGACATTTCTTTCAAGAGAGGTACATAAATAGCTTTGGGCTATTTGTTCACAGCATAAAGACAATTAGCTATTTCATAAACTTAGGACCCATTGGTGGCGCGAATTAGCATAGTACTTATCAGTTAGCACTTTGGGTAAAAGTTTTGCAGACAACATAAATATGGGACAATTTTCTCCAGTTCTCCATTAAAACATATGTTGTAGGTATTAATTTGATGCACCTCGGTGAAGCAAAAACATGTTATGAGTACTCATAGAACCTTGGTGAGGCTCATCTAATGAGTACCCACAACATATGTTTTTATGGAGAAAAAAATACAATCACCAAATACTTATCCTGAACAATTTTCCTCCGTATGTTTTATTTTCAAATTAGGATTTGACATTTCATGAAAATTGTCTCCAATGAAGACTATTTGCATGAAGTGTCAAATCCTATTTTCTGGATAAACTAAGACAATAACCACTTTATCGCATGCTGAATTAGCCCAGAAAGTGATAAACGTTTAGGGATCAAATATCACCCCCACCCCAAAAAAGGAAATGGTTTGACATTTCTTGCAAAGCATCTCCATTGCAAACAATTTGCATGAAATGTCAAATCCTATTTTCTGGGGAAAATTCAACAAATATCACCAGTTTTTTGCTGCTGAAGTAGCCCAGAGAGTGGAAAAGGTTAAGGATTAAAATTTTTACCCCTCCCCCACCCCCACAAAAAAGAAACCAACAAAAAATAAAGTTTGACAGTCCATACAAACTGTCTCTGTTGGAGACAATTCGCATGACATGTCAAAGCCTACTTTCTGGGAAAAATAAGAATATCATCATCACTTTTCCCTTGATGCATGAACGTTGTTTAACAATCATTTAAACAAAAATAGACAAACTGTCAAAAAACTTTCATAAAAATTAATGTAGAATATGCTATTTCTAGTTTTATCTTATCATCTCAAGAATTGCAGGACCATGTGACCTGTCTCAGATAAAGGGCAGTTGTGTCAGATTATGAAAAAAAGGGAAATTATGTATTATGCAAACACTAAAGATCCAGATCAGTCTGCGCATCTGCACACTCTGATCAGGATTTTAAATCTTAATCAATATATTCTACAGTAATTAGTGTTTATTTAGTTACAGGGTTAAAGATGGTGCTTTGTTTGCCCATATTCCTTGATCATAGTTATAATGGTCCTTTTCAAATGTTGATGTTCATTTGAAATTTTGACCACTTTGTTTTTATTGCATGAGGTGTAGATTAAGCTATTATTACATTGTCTAGTGGCCTGAGGCTTCTAGTTCCCACGGGATAATAATAATAATGGTAGACAAATGGAACCAGAAAATAAACAACGTGCTGTTATTTAACTTGTATTTATATATGTTTGAACATTTTTTTTAATGCTAATACAAATGAAAGTAAAATGTTTTGTTGATCGTTTCAAGAACTTTGAGATGTCTTCAAGTAACATAAGAAACAATTATGATTGAATCTTTTTCAAAAAAAAAAAAAAAAAAAAAAAAATGGGTCTTATGAATTATGCGATCAATGTAGACCCGATTAGTCTGTGTCCGCTGAAATACATTGATCAGTCTATACTGCATGTTGAATACAGCTTGCACAATCTATCAAAGAAAAATGTATGCACATGCTGATCTGGAACTACAATGGTTGCTGCTTTTATTTGGAGAGACTCGTGTTATTTTTGTGTTGGGTAATTAGCAAATATGGATAAAATGTCGTTTTCCTTGGATTATGACTGTTACCACTGTCCTAGATTTTTAGACAGAGAGGTCTGTGCCAACGGTGTAGACCCAGATCAAATGTCACATTACGCATTGTGTGTTCAGGGTCTACACTATTTTACACTTACCCAGCAATGTTTAGACAAATCAGCTGGTTCTGTAATGGCATTGTTAAAAAGATAGGACAAGTGTTGTAAAGAGTAGAACTTGATCGAATCATCTGGTATCCCAGGTTTGTTTTTGAAAACAATTGTCTTTAGAGTAATGTTTGAAAAGGTGTGTACTGAACAATTTTTTTAATCTGACTGAGAAAGTGGTTTATAGTATTTAACTTCGGGATTCTGATAAACACACCATAAGAAAAGGCAGTGACCCTGATCAGACATTACATCACAGAGTATCTTAACAAAGGTCTACACTGTTTGCAACTCAGATAGCAGGTATAAGCTGTGTCAATAGGTAGCCAAACGGACTTGATCAAATTTCAGTATGATAGTAATTTAATGTGTCTAATAGGGTTTATTCGGTAATTACCAATATTTTACCCCTAAATATACATGCACGATAGTATAAACTGTCCATGTGGCTATTTTACAAATAAAACATTTCGAATATGACCAGCTTAATAATATTTATTCTTCGGAATTGTGATGTACAACATACTAATAATAATAGTAGTAGTAAATACTACTACTACTGCTAATAATAATAATAATATCATTAGTATCATTATGTTTTAATTTCCTAGATAACCATTTTATGAAACAAAATTTCTGAAAATAATATCAATTATCATTTTGTTTTAATGTATTTTGTTTTAAATATTATATTTTTTTTATTAAATATACATATTTAACACCGCATGTTGAATAGAGCTTGCACATTCTATCAGAGAAAAAAATGTATGCACATGCTGATCTGGAACTACAATGGTTGCACGTCATATTTAATGCTGCTTTTATTTGGAGAGACTCTTGTTATTGACAGATTTAGAGAACGTTTGAGAGAGAGAGACTCAATCTCATTCATTTAGTCCTTATTTGTGTACAGGAATCTAAAATGAGCAAATCGTGTCAATTAAAGTGATAGTTTATGCAAAAAGATCAAATATTGGATTTGATTCTGTTTGTGCAATTAAAATTGCACATAAGCATGTATGTCAATTATGTAAAAAGTGATTTCGTTGTTTTCTTTTGTCAAGATAAGGACATAATTGGCATTCATTAGCAGTAATTGTTATTAAGAAAACATCGCAAGAGTGGCCGCGCATTTAGGTATTTTTCTTGTATCCCGACAAAGCATTTCTTTTTCATCATTAAACAAAAAAAAACAAAAAAAAAAAAAAAAAAAAAAAAAAAAAACAAAAAAAAAAAAACAAAAAAAAAAAAAACAAGTAATTAAGCAGTTTGTAGTTTTCCTATGGTCAAAAGTAATTATATCAAATTTTCATTAAAGCACGTGTAATTTTATACGTCTTTGATTAAAGCTTCAATAAATTGCCGAATAAAAACATAATTCGACACAAACAAAAATTAAATAAATAAGTTTATATTATCATAAATATATATCTTTGTTTTCCTTTTTGAAGATAAATAATCTTTATAATACTATCAATGGATACCAATTCTTTTTTATTTTCCAATTCTTACAACCTCTTTTGCAATTCATGCTAGTATCATGTGTACACAAGACCTGCGTCTGTGTAATCATTACACATTGTCTCTCCGCATTTTTAAAATATAGCTATATTCTGCAACCTGTGGGCCATTTTTAATAAAATAATTTATTCAATATTTTATTACATAACTATAGATATTAAATAGATCTATCGAATGAGAGGTTATAATGAACGGAGAAATTTGAAAAAATATGACTTTTGGGCGATTGAATCAAGACAATTTTTCATTTTTGTTGTAAAATACAAAGACTTAATAAGGAAAAACCCTTGTAGCATTCATTACAATCTGGGCCATTTTAAAATTTATCTTATTTTAACAAATTTGGTATCAAATTGAAGCAGATACATTTTCCCATCTATTGCGAGGTTATAATAATATCTCGTATTATTGAAAATAAATGATTTTATTAGTTAAATGATGGGCTCCTATATAATTCTATACATTTCCACACTAGTACCTGTCTGAGAACTAGCGACATGCTGTGACGTCACAGAAGGGACCGATTGGTGCTGATTAGTACCTGTAGTACGAGAATTCCTGCATATGCCTTTATTTTGGAAACGATTTCTTTACGAGATGCAGATTTTGGCCTACCTGATTTCGATGCATTTTTGATGGACTCTACACCAGACTCAAATTTATTTTTCCACCGCCGAACTGTGTCATAAGACACACAAGAAGGTCCAAAAGCAGTAGAAATTTCAGTCATCAGCTTCTTCAAAGAACAACCAAGTTTTGGGCGTGCTTTGATGTAAGCCCGTATTTCATCTTTTTTGTCGACGCTTCTACCAACCATTTTTACTGCAGTGGTCAATGACTGCGTGTATTCAAATGACAAATTTTATGTCTTACACTTAGTCTAACATGTACATTTATACACCATTATGTAGATATTGAATAGCCCTATACAGGTATGTATTGGTTTTTTATCGTGCCCCACGTGGATATCGAGCTACAGGACAATAAGCAATTCATTTCGAACATCCCTCGTATTGTGCAGTTTTCGCAGATGCGTCATGCAAGAAAAAGTTAAAGAATTAAAAGTCTGATAGTATGAGATAATAGCAGAAAAATTATACTACAGAAGAGTCAACTAGAGACAGGTGTTGTGGTTAGGGCATGCAACGTGCGATTGTGCTTATCCTTGTTATGCCTGCATACGTAACCTACCATGTGAGAGTGCAAGTCAGACCTGCGGACCATAATCAAAGCATGATATACTGATCTTTTTAATCAAAGTTTTGCTAAATATAACATAACATGCATACATTATGACATATGAGGAAACTACAAATATAATGACAATTATAATTAGCGGTTAAAGACACATTTTGGATTGCATAACATCCTAATGACTCTAAGAAGATTAAGATAAGAAATTCTTGGTGACTTTGACCACCCTTACAGGTAGGGGCCTGATAAGGGGAAATTAGATTTTATATCAGCAAAGTTTATGCTGAAGATAGCGAAAAAGATAAGGTGGGTAATTTGGTGATAATTTGATGATTTTTTTTTCTTCTGTTTATTCAATAAAATATATCTGTTTTTTATTCATTAGAATTTCCTCTCCCAGGCAGTTCTAATGAAACACAACATATTTTATGGAGAAATACAGATATTTATGCCTATATGCTAATTTATCACCAAATGTCCTCTCTATCTTTTTTTTTTTTTTTTTTTTTTTTTTTTTTTTGATCAAATACAGAAAAGTAGGAAGATAGATAGAATTTTATTTAGTTATTTATGTATTTATTGAAAAAGAGAAGCTTTTTTGGCATAAAATACACATTCTAAATCGTCTAAGAACTTTTTGACATATTCCATAATGTATTGTTTTACTGAAATGGAAATGGAATAATTGTGCATTGTTCTTATTTACTTTAGAAATAAATAAATAAATAAATAAATAAATACATATTTTCAATTTTATATTCCTATTTCAGTTTATTTGTACTTTTTTCACAATGCAAGAAAAAACAACACTTTTGTATTTAGGAAAAAAAAACTATCAAAAATAAATAGATATAAAAAATAAAGTGATACAATACAAATCAACAAATAAAATCAACAAATTAAATGCAAAATTTGCAAATGAATTTATATGGTTCTAAAGTAACATATTGAATACTGCTCAATTTTATGAATTAACCCTTATAGGGCCCCATCTAAGGAGACTTAACAGCCTTATAATGACTCCATAATCATTTAGATAAGAGAAGCCTTTGATGTGCACTCTGTTATCAGGACTGTATATTGGGAGTGATCATGAAGGGGGGGTCTAGCCAAAGAAGGAAAAAAATGTGTTAATAGTACTGTGAGAATGACTAAAAATCATAAAGTGAGAAAATGCCTCAGAGGCAAGTGGCGAGGAAAATGCTGTTTCATTAAATTATTGACAATACCTCGGAAAACTTCGTGCGATGCAGAAAGTAAACACCATATAATAGATTGGTTACAGATATAACACAAAGTTTGTACTGCTAACACTCAACACAATAATTTAACATGATAAAGAAATAATTCACGAATGTTTACTGACCATGCCGTACGTAGCACGGGACTTTCGCGGTCTCCGCGTGAAGTAATGATTAGCAAAGTCACAGCCGTCACGTTGTCTTGCCATGATTCAAATCAAGGTTTTTTTGTTTTGTTTTTTTCAAGATTTACTACTCCTGGCCCATTAAAGGCATCAGAGTTGACTAGAACAAATAAAAATCCAACAAAACAAGCATCCAAAAAGAGACACGACGTTCATACAACGTCACACCGCCGCCGACAACGTCGCACTACCGCCGATGCAACGCCATGACGCTACATCGACGCCAACTCGATACTGTCCATAACCGCAAGCCCGCCGGGATGGTATCATTCAATAATTATTTGAATATATGCGTCAAGCTCATTAAGGATAAGATGACATACTAAACACATTATTGAAATATAGACATTATACTTTTTAAAAACAGTGCAATGTTTGTAAACGGGCGCACAATGTCCATACAACGTCGCACCACCGCCAACGCAACGCCGTGACGTTACATTGACGCAGACTCGTCGCTACCGCCGGACGGTTTTTGAAAGCCATCTGCGGTAAAGAAGTAACAGCATGTAAGTACTGGTTATTTCCCGTATATTGACAAAAAAAAGAAGAAAACACACACACACACACACACACACACACACACAAAATCCTTGACAGGTTACATGGTAAACAATCATCAAAAGAATATACACTCAAGTAAGTACCGATTGTTCCCCTTACATTTGCTATTGCACTCTTAAGCGGAGGCTCAGACATTATGCACTTAGTTTCTTCTTCGGCGGGTAAATGTCTCTCTAAGGGAACACATTGTTTCTTGTTAGACACTGGCACTTGAGCATCAAACTTTGAATAAATAGACTGAATACACCACCTGTTTATCGATAAACCTCAAAATGTATGAAAACATGTAAAAATCAGTTATACAAACACAGTTCCCGTTTCTCTACATATCCATAATTATACCTAGAGAAACGGGAACTGTTGTTGTGAAATTTATTTTTCGATGTTTTCTTATAATTTGATGTGGTTATTCAAGGTTTGAGGCTCAAGTGTCAGAGCTTTTAGAGTGGAGCCATTTTAAGACGGGAGAAAACGATTATGACAGAGTTTTCTCCCTTGAAAGTTCATCAGCACCTCTTAATGGCTTTGCGTCAGTCATTGCTTCTCCTCCAGTTCGAACTGGTTCTGCTGGTATGTTAACATTTGCTGACGTTCGTGCCTTGATGCTGCTTCTTCTTTGTCGCGAAGCATTGGGCGATAATCTTCGCCCGAATTTGTTGGATACTCTGTTGTAAGATCTTCACCAGTTTGATGATTATAAAGCTCAGACCAGTACTCTGTCCATCTATCGAAAATGGCTTGTTTTGATTGAGTGTTTTTTTCCCTGCTTTGTCTTGGATGGTAATAGACTTTCCCTGTTTTTCGTTTCTCGGATTTTGCATTACCTTTTGGTTTTTTCTTGGTGTTGTTCCTACTTAGGCATATCTCGATGTATTGAGACTGGCTTTTTATTCAGTTGTTCTATGCCTGCTTCACCCCATTCTTACTCTTCTATTCATCTCTCTATAATTTTTCGGTCACTACAAGTTCATTTTTCTGTCTCTTGAGGTGTCTTCCTTTATCACTGAGGACAGGAACTGCAACTATTACTCATGATTTCGTTTTAAGACGCTGCTTGCCAGGAACCTCATTATCAGTCAGTGCTGAGTTGAAGGTTACACAGTATTGCGAGTGGTCCAAATCGTCTATCTGTTGTTGCTTTGAAAGCGTCTATCTTAGCCGGACCCTTCAGTTTCTCCAGATGAAATCTTCACCGATTTTTTTCTTGTTGGTCTTCCTTAGGCGAGTGTGCAAGTCATCCTTAACAAGTCATGGTCACTTCCAGTGTGCGGTCCTGGGACACTTCTTGTTTTAGCGGGTTCAACCATCAAGTTGGATACACCACATTGAGCCTTTTCTCATCAAGGTGTAATTGATTTGGTTATAATGATTTCCATCTCAGCTGTGCTGTGGCCATCTCCATGATAGTTTGTGAGTTACTTGTGTGTTTGTCATCAACAACTACGACTGTTTAAGCTTTATACGTACTACAGAGAGAGAGAGAGAGAGAGAAAGAGAGAGAGAGAGAGAGAGAGAGACAGACAGACGAGTCAGTGTCAATATTAGATTCTGATAGGTTTGCATTTGGGATCTCCGTGGGGTATTTAACTTTTACCAGCGGTTTACATCATTACATCCTGCATGACATTCTTTTTCATTATGCCACAAGCTTCAAAGAAGTTGGTAGTGAATATTGCTTTGGGCTTGTTCGTCCGTTCGTTTGTCCGTCCGTTAGTCACGCTTTTTATGCACGTCCATGCTAGGTTTTTTTAAAAAAAATAGTTGACCCGTATTTTTTTTATTATCAGGGTTTTGCCCCTTGAAAAAAAAAACTATTTGAGCTATTATATTGATGAGTAGATGACTTGATTAACCTTTGAAAAAATTCTGAATATATTTTTATGAATTATGGCCCTTTGAAAATTTCGGCATTTTAACCATGTTAGCGCAATATCTCAAACTGTTCAAGCTATAGCCTTGAAACTTGACGGGATGATCAGGAATGATGAGTAGATGACCTGACTAACTTTCAATTTTTTTCTCGAGGTACGGCCCATTGTAAATTTTGGCATTTTAATCTTGTAAGCGAGGTATCTAAAAACAACCATTGAAGCTATTACCTTGAAATCTAATAGGCTGGTGAGTAAATAGTCTGGCCCCAGACCCTTTCTTTATTTTTCTTTTTCTTTTTTTTTTTATCTTTTTTTTTTTTGAAGGGACACAACACTTGTATAGCTTATAGAATTTTTGTTTACTTAAGTCCCTTGGCTAGAAAGAAAGTTTTTGTTCAGCCATAGGTAACTTGAAGTTGGATTAAAGAGGATCATGATAAAAAAAAATAATGTAGAGAAAGAGAAAAATAGATATAAAACAAAAACGTCAAAAAGCCAGTCTAGTGAGTAAATGATCTGATTAACTTTTAAAAAAACTTCTGAATTTTTTCTTGAGCTATGGCCCTTTGAAAATTTCATCATTTTAACTTTGTAAGCAAGATATCTCGAAAACGTGCATAGCATAACCAGTGTGGGGAATCCACGTGACCAAAATACTAGGTACACGGAGTTTGGTACCTCGCTTGGGGAAGAGAGAGCTAATCTTAGTGCTTTTCGTACGTTTGTTCGGGTTGTGCTTGTTTAGATTTGTCGGTTTCCTCTTCCTCTTGGGGTCTGGGAAGGGCTGCGGTTTGTGATTGTGGCACTCCCTGGACTTTTCTCTTACCTTTTTTGTTACTATTCTTAGCTCCGCATACGGTAGGGCTTTTTAGAATATCTCTATTCTTACCAAATGGAATTTGTTCAAATAAATTCCATTTTTTTTTTTTTTTTTTTTTTTTTTTTTTTTTTTTTGCTGTCAGTCTGGGCTACCGGGACAATGTACATGAATTTTGACGAGAAACATTCTCCGAATGTTCTCGAGAATCAGACCAGATTGCAGAATAGCGATTTCACCACCAGAAAGAGCTTGATTTTCCGCGTACTCTGCACTTTATTTGAACCAATTCCATCAGGTGAAAATCCTACCTAATGCGGAGCTAAAGTAGTAACAAACTCCGTGCACTTAGTCATTTGGTCACGTGGATTCCCCACACTGATAACTTTTGAACCGTGCATGCTAGGTTTTGAAACTTCATATATGGATTCCTCATGAAGAAATAGTTGGCAATGAAATTTTGTAAGCAAGACATCTCAAACTCCATTTGAGCTATTATCTTGAAACTTAATATGCTCGTAGGGGATGATGAGTAGATGACCTGATTAACTTTTGAAAAAAAAAAATCAAAAAATATTTTCATGAGTTATGGCCCTTCGAAATTTTCGGCATTTTAACCTTGTAAGCGAGATATCTCGAAAACTGTTTAAGCTGTTGCCTTGAAACTTGACAGGCTGATAGGGCATGATAAGTAGATGACCTGAATAACTTCTAAAACAAATCATTTTTTTCTTGAGTTACGGCCCTTTGTAAGTTTTGGCATTTTAAACTTGTAAGCAAGATATCTAAAAAAAAAAAAAAAAAAAAAAAAGAAACTATTGAAGCTATTGCTTTGAAATCTAATAGGCTGATGAGTAGATGATCTGATTAACTTTTGAAAAACTTCTGAAATTTTTTTCTTGAAGTATGAAAATTCTATCATTTTAACCTTGTAAGCAAGATATCTCGAAAATGCGCACAGCATAACTTTTGAACCGTGCATGCTAGGTTTTGAAATTTTATATATAGATTCGTCGTGAAAAAATAATTGGCCCGTATTTGTTTACTAATCATGGTTATGCTCCTTTCTTGAGTTATGCCCCTTTGAAAAAAATGCAATGAAATCTTGTAAGCAAGATATCTCGAAATCTATTTGAATTATTACTTTGAAACTTAATATGCTGATAGGGGATTGTGAGTAGATGGTCTGCTTAACTTTTTAAAAAAAAATAAAAATAAAAAAAAAAAATAAAAAAAAAATAGCAATCATTTTTTCTATAGTTATGACCCTTTGAAAATTTCGGCATTTTAACCTTGTAAGCAAGATATCTAAAAAATGTTAAAACTATTGCCTTGAAACTTGACAGGCTGATAGGGGGTGATGAGTAGATGATCTGATTAACTTTTGAAAAAAAAAAAAAAAAAAAAAGATTTTTTCTAGAGTGGTGGCCCTTTGAAAGTTTCAGCATTTTAACCTTGTAATAAAGATATCTCGAAAATATACATGGCATAACTTTTGAACCGTGTATGGTTGGTTTTTGAAATTTCGTATATGGATTTGTCATAGAAAAGAAATGGCCCGTATTTCTTTCTTATCATGGTTATGTCCCTTTCTTGAGTTATGTCCCTTTCAAAAATGCAATGAAATTTTGTAAGCAAGATATCTAAAAAACAATTCGATATATTATACTGAAACTTAATATGCTCATAGGGGATGATGAGTAGATGACCTGCTGAACTAAAAAAAAAAATCTGATTTTTTTCCCCTGAGTTCTAGCCCTTTGAAAATTTCGGCATTTTAACCTTGTAAGTAAGACCTTGAAAACTATTTGAGCTATTGCTTCGAAACTTGACATTCTGATAGGGAATGATGGGTAGATGACCTGATTAACTACTAAAAAAAATCAAAATTGTAAATTTTGGCACTTTAATATTTTAAGCAAAATATCTCAAAAACTGTTGAAGCTTTTGCTTTGAAACATAATAGGCTAATAGGGGATGGCGAGTAGATGACGATTAACTGTTGAAAAAGTCTGATTTTTTTTTAGTTATGGCCCGTTGAGAATTTCAGCATTTTAACCTTGTAAGCAAGGTATCCCGAAAACTGCTCAAGCTATTGCCTTGAAACTTGATAGGATGATACAGGATGATAAGTATATGACCTTATTATCTTCTCAAATAATTCCGATTTTTTTTTTTTATCAATATTTTAATTTTTTATCACAACAACTATTTGGGCAATTGCCTTGATAGGATGATACATGATGATGGATATCTCGAAAATGCGCACAGCATAACTTTTGAACCGTGCATGCTAGGTTTTGAAATTTTATATATAGATTCGTCGCAAAAAAATAATTGGCCCGTATTTGTTTACTAATCATGGTTATGCTCCTTTCTTGAGTTATGCCCCTTTGAAAAAAATGCAATGAAATCTTGTAAGCAAGATATCTCGAAATCTATTTGAATTATTACTTTGAAACTTAATATGCTGATAGGGGATTGTGAGTAGATGGTCTGCTTAACTTTTGAAAAAAAAAAAAAAAAAAAAAAAAATAGCAATCATTTTTTCTATAGTTATGACCCTTTGAAAATTTCGGCATTTTAACCTTGTAAGCAAGATATCTAAAAAATGTTAAAACTATTGCCTTGAAACTTGACAGGCTGATAGGGGGTGATGAGTAGATGATCTGATTAACTTTTGAAAAAAAAAAAAAAAAAAAAAAAAAAAAAAATGATTTTTTCTAGAGTGGTGGCCCTTTGAAAGTTTCAGCATTTTAACCTTGTAATAAAGATATCTCGAAAATATACATGGCATAACTTTTGAACCGTGTATGGTTGGTTTTTGAAATTTCGTATATGGATTTCTCATAGAAAAAAAATGGCCCGTATTTCTTTCTTATCATGGTTATGTCCCTTTCTTGAGTTATGTCCCTTTCAAAAATGCAATGAAATTTTGTAAGCAAGATATCTAAAAAACAATTCGATATATTATACTGAAACTTAATATGCTCATAGGGGATGATGAGTAGATGACCTGCTGAACTAAAAAAAAAAAATCTGATTTTTTTCCCCTGAGTTCTAGCCCTTTGAAAATTTCGGCATTTTAACCTTGTAAGTAAGACCTTGAAAACTATTTGAGCTATTGCTTCGAAACTTGACATTCTGATAGGGAATGATGGGTAGATGACCTGATTAACTACTAAAAAATCAAAATTGTAAATTTTGGCACTTTAATATTTTAAGCAAAATATCTCAAAAACTGTTGAAGCTTTTGCTTTGAAACATAATAGGCTAATAGGGGATGGCGAGTAGATGACGATTAACTGTTGAAAAAATCTGATTTTTTTTTTAGTTATGGCCCGTTGAGAATTTCAGCATTTTAACCTTGTAAGCAAGGTATCTCGAAAACTGCTCAAGCTATTGCCTTGAAACTTGATAGGATGATACAGGATGATAAGTATATGACCTTATTATCTTCTCAAATAATTCCGATTTTTTTTTTATCAATATTTTATTTTTTTATCACAACAACTATTTGGGCAATTGCCTTGATAGGATGATACATGATGATGGATATCTCGAAAATGCGCACAGCATAACTTTTGAACCGTGCATGCTAGGTTTTGAAATTTTATATATAGATTCGTCGCGAAAAAATAATTGGCCCGTATTTGTTTACTAATCATGGTTATGCTCCTTTCTTGAGTTATACCCCTTTGAAAAAAATGCAATGAAATCTTGTAAGCAAGATATCTTGAAATCTATTTGAATTATTACTTTGAAACTTAATATGCTGATAGGGGATTGTGAGTAGATGGTCTGCTTAACTTTTGAAAAAAAATAAAAAAAAAATATAAAAAAAAAATAAAAAAAAAATAGCAATCATTTTTTCTATAGTTATGACCCTTTGAAAATTTCGGCATTTTAACCTTGTAAGCAAGATATCTAAAAAATGTTAAAACTATTGCCTTGAAACTTGACAGGCTGATAGGGGGTGATGAGTAGATGATCTGATTAACTTTTGAAAAAAAAAAAAAAAGATTTTTTCTAGAGTGGTGGCCCTTTGAAAGTTTCAGCATTTTAACCTTGTAATAAAGATATCTCGAAAATATACATGGCATAACTTTTGAACCGTGTATGGTTAGTTTTTGAAATTTCGTATATGGATTTCTCATAGAAAAAAAATGGCCCGTATTTCTTTCTTATCATGGTTATGTCCCTTTCTTGAGTTATGTCCCTTTCAAAAATGCAATGAAATTTTGTAAGCAAGATATCTAAAAAACAATTCGATATATTATACTGAAACTTAATATGCTCATAGGGGATGATGAGTAGATGACCTGCTGAACTAAAAAAAAAAATCCGATTTTTTTCCCCTGAGTTCTAGCCCTTTGAAAATTTCGGCATTTTAACCTTGTAAGTAAGACCTTGAAAACTATTTGAGCTATTGCTTCGAAACTTGACATTCTGATAGGGAATGATGGGTAGATGACCTGATTAACTACTAAAAAATCAAAATTGTAAATTTTGGCACTTTAATATTTTAAGCAAAATATCTCAAAAACTGTTGAAGCTTTTGCTTTGAAACATAATAGGCTAATAGGGGATGGCGAGTAGATGACGATTAACTGTTGAAAAAATCTGATTTTTTTTTTAGTTATGGCCCGTTGAGAATTTCAGCATTTTAACCTTGTAAGCAAGGTATCTCGAAAACTGCTCAAGCTATTGCCTTGAAACTTGATAGGATGATACAGGATGATAAGTATATGACCTTATTATCTTCTCAAATAATTCCGATTTTTTTTTTATCAATATTTTAATTTTTTATCACAACAACTATTTGGGCAATTGCCTTGATAGGATGATACATGATGATGAGTAGATGACCTGATTGACTTCTCAAAAAAATCCAAAAAAAAATTCTTGAGTTATGGCCCTTTGAAAATTTCGGTATTTTAACTTTTTTAAGCAAGGTATCTCAACAACTATTTAGGCCATTGCCTTGAAAATTGATAGGCTGATAGGGGATGAAGAGTAGATGTCCTTGTTAACTTTTTTTTGAAAAAAAAAAAAAAAAAAAAAAAAAAAATCGGAAATTTTCTTTAGTTATGGCTCTTTGAATACTTCAGCATTTTAACCTTGTAAGCAAGATATCTCAAAAACTAGTTGGGACAAGCAGTGCATTACGAAAACATGCCTATTTCAAATATACAGAAAATTTCACCTCTAAAAACTGAAAATTTTCAGATAAAAACTATGATATTTTTCATGTTTCTGCTCAAAACATAGACTGTGGGTACTCGTTAGAACCGCCTCGGCGTGTTTGAGCAGAAATAAGAAAAATAAATTTTACTTTATAAAAGTGGGGTTTCAGGGGTTCAAAATTATAGAGGCATGTTTTCGTGATGTTAGGGTAAAAAAGTTGGGGGCATAGTGTTTCATAAACACCAGCTCTAGTTTCATAATTGGGTCGTATCTGTATGTATGGCAGTTTTAAAGAAGCCTTAACACTTTTGATGGACGCGAATATTAACCCATTTATTCCCCAGTAGACTCTTCTACCTGAACTCTTTGGACCACTTCATTTCCAGTTTAAGGGGTGTCTGGTCAGTTTTGATTATTTCCATGTTTTATTGAAATGCCTGTAGTTAATGCAAACAGTATAGACCCTGATCAGACGCCGCGTTCTGCGGCGTCTGATCTGGGTCTATATTGTTTGCCAGTGTCCCATTTATGGGACGCTAGGCACATATGAGTTAACAAGTTTAGCCTTTCGAAATTACCAACATTCCAATAATAAAAATAAAAAAAAAAGGTTAATGATAATGAAATGAAAAAGAAAAGTATTTAGCTCTTATCAAGTGGATTTATTTTTCTATACAGTCGAACTTTAATGGCTCGAACATCTTTAGGACCATGGAAATTTGTTCTAAACATGGGCTCGGACCCATCAATTGATGGGTCCGAGACATGGGTAATCGATAAGGCGATTCTTATGAGTACTTACAACGTACATTTTAATGATAATATAAGAAATTTTCCAAACATATGCCTTAACGTTTGCTATCTTCAGCTGTCGAAAGAATTTCCCAGGGACTCAAAGACGAGTTCGAATTAGCCACGGTAAACGAGTCATCAGTGTTCGGGTCATTAAACGTTTTAATGTAAACGCTTTTGTTTCGTGGCTACCAACCGCACGACAGAAAACTTTATTTGAAAAAAAAAAAAAAAAGACAGATACGAGCGATGTGGATGTCTCATTATAGTCTCCGGGACCAGGAGACTGACGACCATCTACTAAACTACAACGGAATTTCTCGAATAATGGCACGAGATTAATCCCATTCGGCAAGCGTTTGATCCCGCCCTGAATAATCAACAAACACATAATATAGACAAACACTGGTTAAAAATCTCTTTACTACGTGTTAAGAGTTTTTATATTATCCGTATACAAATAAACTGACCAAAACTTCAAAGGGCTTTGTGAAAATACTGAATTACAAGAGGTTTCGGGAGCTGGTAGTGAAGCTTTAATCTTTTAAACCATTATCACAGGACAATATTTAAACTTGATGACGGAAATATTTTCCTTTGAACCGGAAAAGTGTTGCGAAAATAGAGATATGACAATGGTTACGAATATAAATGTTTATTTCACGGTCTAACAAGAGGATTTCTACATATATAGACAAGGGAAATCTGTTGTAGACTAGTAAATACTTAGTGTTTAACCCTTAAAGCGCCAAGAAAATCTGCATCTGAAAATGTCATCTGTTTATGCCGTCTGCTGAATATTCTGCAAACTTTTCAAACCTATTTTTGCATATGGGCAAACAGTGTGGATCCAGATCAGACTGCTCCTAAAGGAGTCCACACTGTTTGCAATTGACTTTTAAAATCACAAGCAGATGACAAAGCAGACGACAATTGTTGTGATTGGCAGTTTAAGGGTTAAAGTTTATCTGGAGAAATTATGCAATGTAATTTAAACTACTGAAGGGAGCGCAAAAAAGTTTACCTGGAGAAATAAAACAACATAAGTTTAAATTATGTTGTTTCATTTCTCCAGGTAAACTCTTAATTACATTTTAATTCACTCATTACAGCTCAGTCTAAATTTTCCACTAGAGAGATGCCAAGTTCTCACTTCAAAACTCGTAAATTTGACTGCATAAAATTTCTTTTGTACCACTTGTAAATTCTGTCGTGTATTTTACACAGAAAATCTATTATCATCTAAGAAGACAATACAACCAATAGGACATACATGTATGATGCAATTTCTGGTTAATTTTGGTAACTGAAGGCTTAGCTTAAGTTGGCTTTACCTGGGGACATTAAATAATATATATAAACAGATAAAATGCAACGCATTTGACTAAATGTTAATTTGTCAAAAATACTGGATAAGTGACAGTGAAGCTCTCGACTGCTCTAGAAACACTCTGATCTTGCAAATTTTCACTAAATGTTAATTTGTTAAAAATACTGGATAAGTGACAGTGAAGCTCTCGACTGCTCTAGAAACACTCTGATCTTGGTTTACACTGTTTGCTCAGGGGTCCTGTCCCGATACATAGAGTTAGAACGGCGTATGTTTTTATCGAAAGCATTTATTTATCAATATGAAATTTAAGCAAAAAATTTTCCTCAGTCTATGTTAATTTGAGTTAAGCCTCGCCTGCTCTTATGTGCCTTTGACTTTGAAAGAACATCAAAAAGATTTTTATTTCTATTAAATTAAATTGAAAACACTCAAAGTCCCTTGATTAAAAGATTTAACGAGAATGCATTGTAGAATGTCCCTGTGCGCATGCCTGAGTGCAAATTTTTATTACAATTTGAAATATTCAGGACGACTTCTCTTTCTAGCCAAGTCCCACCTCTGTATGATGAGCAATATGGAAAAAGGGCCCTCATGTTATCCGCTTGCAGAATTATCGGATACTCTAGAATATAGTCTTATTACCTCAGAAAATATAATTCGAATAAAATAGAATATAGAATAATATCTGCTTCAACTTTGCTTAGCGCTTTAAAGGGCCAATGCAAATGTTTTGTTTGTTTTTGTCATTACACATATATGTTAACCCATTTAAGCCTAGTGTCCCATAAAAGGGACATAGGCAAACAGTATAGACCCAGATCAGACGCCGCAGAACGCGGCGTCTGATCAGGGTCTACGCTGTTTGCATAAAGTTCAGGAATTTCTACAAAACATGATAATAATGATACCCTTTATATAGGAAATGAACTTGTCCAAAGACTTGAGGTAGAAGAGTCCAGTCGGCACAAATGGCACATCTTTTCTTTCGGTGCCCCGACATGCCGTGCTTCCTGACTGTGGCATTTCCTGGGTAATTTCATATATACTTTTGGAAAGGTTCTTCTGATCGTGGCCTTGCAGGGTTTTTTATGGCATTTCTAGTTTGTTTTTTTTTAATGCTTGAATGTGATTTTTTTTAAACTTTTATTTATTTTTATCAGCAAACTTCATAAACAAATATGTTACAAATTATCAGTTTTATACAAATTATAGAAATATCAATTCTATTTCTCAACATCTTAATGATACGACCTTAAACTCATATTTCAATCATTGTTATAGAATAAAAGAAGAAGAAGAAAAAAAAACAAAAAGAAAAAGAAAAAACAAAAAACAAGAGGATGTCTGGTACTAGTACTTTAGATAGGTATGCTCCATTGCAGTTAAATTTCTTAACTAAGCATAGTATAGGATATTTTGTCCTTTTTATCAAGTAAATAATTTTTTTTTTTTTTTTTACAAAACTGTCATTTTAGCCGTGATGCAAAAATAAAATATCAACGAATTTTTGGTTCCTGCATAGTGTTTCCTCAATTTCGCATACACAGCCGTCTAGTGTAGCTAGGTATTAGGTTCTTAATTTAACCTTATATAGCCCTTTTTACATGTATGCGAAAATAAAGCACCGACGAGATTGCACTTTTGTGCAATCATACCTGAGCCTCCGTTGGTCGCATGTGCGGCACATATAATTGTTTTTGTAAAGCCTTATCTTCAACGGCTATCTAGTTGTAATATTTATATACAAACGCGATAGCTCCAGATAAGAGGGAGTATCCTAGAAATATTTTCTCATTTCTCCGTACAACACACATTTTCATGGAGAAACAAGATCAAAGTACTGACAGCACTGGTGGGTATAGATTGTCTCTGAGACATGTGAGTGTAGGCTGAGAAAATGGCCCTGAACGGGGACTTACGATTGTTTCATTTAACCCTTAACTTCCTGTAATTTAAAGCAAACAATGCAGACCCTGATCAGACGCCGCATTCTTTGGCGACTGATCTGGATCTGCACTGTTTGCCAATGTCCTAAATAGATAACCCTCTATCAACAGCACTCTGACGTCACAGCAACAAGAATAGCGCGGCTATAAATAACCGTAACCTGGATTTCGTCTAGCGCGCAGTTTGATTTCATTGGTAAATGATTAGCACGTGGACAACTACCTTAAGGAAATGTTGGCGCTCGTATACTATGGCTCGACTGTCGACCCCAAAATATCAGAACTATTCAGCTACAAAAAGTGCCTTACCTGGAGCTATGATACACATGGAACTGCTAATTATGTACCCCATAACAGACCCTTGTTTTCTAGGTGAATAGTGGTACATTTGAAAGATATTGCCGCCATAATACAAAGGGAAAATTTGAAAATAAAAAGTTGCCTTCCTAATACATTGTATTTGGATTTTTTTTAAAAAAGTGGACTTGCTGTGGGGACTATTTTCTACTTTAAAAGGAAACTAGAGCTGTTGTCATAATAATAAAAAAATATTAGTTATAATAATAAAACATATGTCTACCCCTCAGCTGTCAATCACATATAGACAGTTTACCCATACTTGTTTATCATCATTGTAAGCCCATACACAGAGGGGATACAGGGGTGCGAACGATTTTCTGGGAAAATTATTTCACAGTCATACATTTTTTCACCAGAAACTTAATTTACACCCCTATTTTTAGCCTCTAAATAAAACTTTTCTTCAGATTCACAGCATGAGCAAAATACCTGAAATTCGCACCCCATTGTTTTGAAAGTCGGTGTGCTCGGCTGCATTGTTTGTTGTAACTCAGTTTGTGCAATGATTTTCAACCAAAGTTAATGAAGTGAACTGTCAAAAAGGAAGAGTCCATTGTCAGAAGAAAGAGTATTAAACAAAAATTGGAAACAAAAATGGTAAACAATCGACTAGAAATTGGGAAATTCATAGGCATCCGATGTACTGTAATTACTCCAAATATTGGGACACCTTAACCTATTACCATAATTATCCTAACATTTGAAAAAGTTCATGTTACCTTTGACGATGTGTCAAAAAAAGCTGGCAGAAAGGCAAATAGTGTAGACCCTAATCAAATATCTCTTTTTGGAGCAGTCTAATCTGAGTCTACACTGTTTGCTTAAGCACCACTGTGGATTATTAACGGCAGATCATGACAAGAGATCTTAAAACTGCTTCATCTGATTTACATTGTGAAAGTTGTCAGCCTGAAAAGGTTAATAGCCTCCAGAATATTTTGTACATTTTGGACAAAAAGTATTCAATAAAACACCAGAATATAGTAATTTAATACTGTTTTTATTCCCTAAATGTTCTAAACGTGAATGAAACTACATCTGTACTTCAAAGGGAAATTATTCCAAAAATGTATAGACAAGAGTTACCGTTCTTGTAATCCCTACGTCATCTGATGATGCTTTGTAGAATATTTTGTACATTTTGGACAAAAAGTATTCAATAAAACACCAGAATATAGTAATTTAATACTGTTTTTATTCCCTAAATGTTCTAAACGTGAATGAAACTACATCTGTACTTCAAAGGGAAATTATTCCAAAAATGTATAGACAAGAGTTACCGTTCTTGTAATCCCTACGTCATCTGATGATGCTTTGTATTATTTTCTATGATGTTTCATGAAAATATCTTGAACGGTTTTCAAGTTATAGAGTCGACACGAAATGACCCTTTGTCAAATTTCAAAGGGGGATAACTCCAATAACGTAGATAAGAGTTATGGTTCTTGTGGTATGCACGTCATCTGATGATGCTTTATATTTCTATGAAGTTTCATGAAAATGTCTTGAACGGTTTTCACACGAAATTACCATTGTCGACTTTCAAAAAGGGGAATAACTCCAAAAATATATATACAAGAGATACGGTTCTTGTGTTGTGCACATTGTCTTGATTATGCTTTATATTTCTATTAAGTTTCATGAAATATCTAGAAGGGGTTTCAAGTTATAGAGTGGACACGAAATGACCATTATCAAATTTCCAGGGGAAATAACTACAAAGATGTATAGACAAAAGTTACAGTTCGTGTGTTCTTCACGTCTGATGATGTTTTATATTTCTATGTAGTTTCATGAAAATATCTTGAAGGGTTTTCAAGTTATAGAGCGGACACGAAATGACCATTGTCAAAGTTCAAGGGGGAATAACTATACAAATGTTTAGTCGAGAGTTACGGTTCTTGTGTTCTACATGTCGCCTGATGATGCTTTATATTTCTATGAAGTTTCATGACAGTATCTTGAACAGTTTTCAAGTTATAGAGCGGACACGAAATTACCATTCCTTAATTTCAAAGGGGAATGACTCCAAAAATTTATAGACAAGAGTTATGGTTCTTGTGGTAGTGCAGTTGTCTGATGATGCTTTATATTTCTATGAAGTTTCATGACAGTATCTTGAACAGTTTTCAAGTTATAGAGCGGACACGAAATTACCATTCCTTAATTTCAAAGGGGAATGACTCCAAAAATTTATAGACAAGAGTTATGGTTCTTGTGGTCTGCACGTCGTCTGATGATGCTTTATATTTCTATGACGTTTCGTGAAAATATCTTGAACGGTTTTCAAGTTATAGAGCGGATACGATTGCGTGACGGACGGACAGACAACCGAGGCAAAAACAATTTGTCTCCACCCCTGTCGGGGGGAGGGGGGGGGGGAGGCTTATAATTTACTCCCAGACTGAACAAACTCTTAAGAGTAGTCCCCAATAAGAAGGGAGACAAATATTTTCATGTCAGTTATTTTCCTTGGAGGTGTATTCATTCCCACTTTCTTTCGGTTTTGAGTATAAGAGTCTAATCGTGAAAAGGCCAGGCCCCGAGGCTATAAAACTTTTTTCATGCTGAACTCAGCTGAACATGAAATTTGTTCTGCTAATGAATCTCATATTGCTAACAATTGCAAATTCTTTCTTGCTAAACATAGCTAGGTGTGAAAATTTCTCTGCTGATAAATATGAAAATGCCAAATATTGTTGACATTTTCATATTTATTAGCAGAGAAAATTCCATGCTCAGCTGAGTTGAGCATGAAAAAGTTGTAGATTATGTGTGTGAACAGAGCACGAACCCAGATTGTGTGTGTGTGTGTGTGTGTGTGTGTGTGTGTTAGCTTAGTTATAACCGGAAGTTGTTTTGGTCGATTTCAAATGGCTATTGGATCTGAAAAATCAGAATATTATAAAACGGTGGAATTTGAAGATTGTGGGTGCAATGATGTAAGGGTTAATGTCACTGAGTTTCGCGTTTTGTACCAGTTCAGTGTCCGTTTTACCAGTCGCAGAACTGATTATTTTAAGATTACAAAACTGCAAATATTCGCTGCCATGTTCATATGCTTCCTTCCCACTTGCTTTTTACGTATACTCATGAGTGTACCTTTCGTAAGTTGGATTCAAATCAGGTTTCTTTGAATGTGATAATAAAAGTGAAATAAAACGCTTCTATCAAGGTTCATCTTTTAAGGCGGTCCTTTCATCTATATTTATTAAGTGCACGCAACAATGGGCGGTGCTCGCATTGGACTCTGCTAGGAGAAAACCTCCCATGTTCAAAAAAGAAGAATTGGGTGGAAATTATGGCCAGGGTTTTCGCTGTTCGTTCAGCGAGTGCCACTGACGAACATAGACAGCTTTGAGCGTCATATGCTGATCTGGAGATTAGGATGTAGATGGGACTTAGAGTAGGCTAGCCCAATGTATTACATAAACCACTTCAAGAAAAAAAAAAAAAAAAAAAAAAAAGGTTTAGCGCATACGCGAAAGATGAAGAACAATATCAGCCAGCGCGTACGGACAGCCCCGCGCATGCGCAGTTTAATAAGGGCGGGTGATGGGGATTGCAGATAACCATTCGATACTGTAGAATTTGCTAGGGAACAGCAAACGCCTAGACCAGGCTGCACATGGCACGGCCTTTGCAGTTCACTCTTGCACTAATATCTCTTTTGAGGAGACTCGGTTATGGGACGTTCCAACGGAAAAGCTATCATCCTAATTCCAACACTGTGGACCTGTACACCCAAACCAGTCTATGTATTTTGCATATTTTTTGTCATGGATAGCTGTCTTACCACAAAACATTTTTGACTTACAGAATGCTATACAGCTAAGAACGACATGCATACATGCTAGTATGTATCTTTCCTGTTAGCAATAAAAAAGGAGGTTTTCCCCGCGTCCTCCAACAATATTCTCGTCCAAGTCAAGCGAAAAAGTATCTTCGAGTCTCTGTGACCTGTCGATGTTCATATCATACTGCGCATCGGCACGTGCTCATCAGGGGCATTGCATTCTATTAACACATTCTACAGCATCTTATGATTCTACAAGCGGACAGCGAAGGCCTAGATCAGACTGCGCGGATGCGCAGTCTGATCTGGGCCTTCGCTGTCCGCTTATGCCCAAAGATCGTTTTTCGCTTGACAAACCACTTATGAACCCCTGCGTGTTACGTTATTAAGATAGCTTAGTATCTCCTCAAAGTTCAGAGGAAACTTAGGTACAAAATGTGATAAATATCTCTCTAACAAATTAAAAAATATTCATTTAATCGTTTGAAATTTTAAGTGTTTTGATTAGGCAAGGGTTTCAACATTAAACAGTCGGAACACACTTGAAAAATACATATGTACATGTATATGCACTTGTGTTTAGAATTATTTTTGAGATGGATCTCAGACCGTGGGCTGTGTCATGAGAAATCCTGCCTTAGGCTTGTGTTAGCTGCATGAACAATAGTCTGTTCGCTTTTATGACCAAAAATGTCCAGTATTAACAGGGCGATCTGCGTCGTATTAACAGGTTTCGTGCGCTGATTTCCATCTTGTCCATTTGTATATATGTACAGTCAGAGGCCAAAAGTAATTCCACAAAAATATTTTCTCATAGACTTTAATGCATTTTAATGTTTACAAGACACTTAATATTGTGTAACATCGTAAGGAAAATACTGATGTTCTGTATTTATTGGAAAGATGAATGATGCCTGTCCAAAATATATGATTTTGATAAATATCGGATATCTGTCTTCTCAGATACAACAATTTAAATGAAAAGGAAATTTTAAAAATGGCAGATTCCCATTGACGTCTGTTGACGTCGCTCAAAAACTGCCCAAAATGTCCTACACAAAAATTATTTCTTAGTCTCTCAAGCTTGCATAGTGATAATCCAGTGAGAATCACAATGTATATTAGAGAAATCGTCCAGCTTTAAACAATTGTTTTTATTATTATTTTTTTTTTTGTAAACATGAAAATGCATTGAACTCTATGGGAATTTTGACGCTGTGGAATTATTTTTGATCACTGACTGTACATGAATGCGAAAAGGTACATTTTTGCTGGTCATGATTAAAAGAAGAAAAACTGGAAATGTTTTTTTTTTTTTTTTTTTGTTTTTTTTTTTGGGGGGGGGGGGGGGGGGATTTAAACCAGGCTCATCGAAAGCTGCACACAATCCTGTGCGAAATGCGACAGTCCAGACCTGTCTATGCCTCCATGCAGTCAAGTCAGGACCTCTGTGGTTCAATAATTGTAGGTAATTGAAAATTGAAAGTAACTGTATTTGGAACTTCGCATCCTTGGCTATCCAAAACGCGTCCGGTGAAGATTCTGGTCAGACTGCGTGAAAAGCGCAGGCTGATCTGGACCGTCGCTGTATGCACATGTCCGAAGGTATGTTTTCTGACGTTGAGGCACAAATATTTGAGGAGAATAAAGATAAAAATAGACACATTTTTGCAATATTAATTTACTTTTCATCATAATGAAATACTAACTGGAATTCTTAAACAAGTTTCTTAAAGCGCCAAGCAAAATTTGTAGCTGACGACATTCTAATAATAATTATTATTATTATTATTATTATTATATTTTTCAGAGAAAAAATAATCCTGACATTTCATTTTAATGATTCACATGATGATCTAGACTCTTTTTCTCTGAAAAAAAAAGTCGTCTGCTGTAGTTATGATTGGCGCTTTAAGGTTTAATAACTTCAGCCATAACTCTAGACGACACTTTCTCCAAGCAACAAAGTGTTATTTTTTCTTCAGTTCACATAAAATCATGGTATTTGCCTATATGTCAGTATATATATGGTGACACTGACCATGCGACGTAGTTTTGCAGACATATATTTTCTAGAAGCCGATATTCTTAGGTAACAAAATGAAACACGTTAGCACCAAGCATATGATTCACATGAAATTTCATGACGTATTTTCTCTGAAAATAAAACAAATGTCGTCTGCTGCAGTTATGATTGGCGCTTTAAGGGTCAACTTAAATAAAAATCTAAAAGGTTGCCTTTGGAAACAAAGCACACATTACAGATAGAAAATGGGAGTCTCGGTTTTATTGAGCCTCTTCAAAAACAGTAATGACGTTTGCAACACTGCTTACACCCTCTACGCTATATATGAGCAGGACTAAAGCCACAACTCTAGATAAGACTTTTTTCCAGGCCCAAAAGTGTTGTATTTTTTTTCACGTGCATGCACGCGTAATTGTTAGTGATTCTAACCTACAACACAACATATGTTTATTGTACTGAATTAAGAAAAAATGACATATCTGGATCCCCTTTTTATCTTGGGTTAGGCTTCATATAAGCAGACGACAAATGAATAACCATTGTTATAATTCTTTTACAGAAAAATAGTGCTCGATACTTATTCAAATCCATCCCGGGCCAAGAATAGTGCTCGATACTTATTCAAATCCATCCCAGGTCTGTGAAGTATGATCAGATCTTCGACACATGACGGAGAGTCTGGACTGGAGAACCCAAAATCTCTAATCATTAAATTTTTACAAAAAAAAAATCGGTAGATTTCAGAATTTATCAGCTTAATCCTTACTTTTTAAGCTCCCCCCCCCCCCCCCTACCCCCACACCCATTTCGCTCCGCCACCCCCTCCCTCACTTTACTCCGCCCCCCCCCCCCATCCCCGCAAAAAAAGAAAATCGCTTAGCACTAAAAAATAAAGGAAAACACTCACAAAATTGATAATCTGTTTAAGTTAAAAACCTACATTAGCTGAGAAAACTGATGCAAAATTTATCAAAATCGGTTGAAAATTAAGAAAGTTATAGGTAGTTGAAGATTTCAAACAAGACAGTCATGGCCGACGCCATTGTTGAGAGTTTGTGACGTCATTTGCTCCTAATTAAATATACATAAACTGAATACCTCACATATGCAAAAACATCAAATGCTATCTTTCTGCTTATGTCTTCTTTGGTATAATAGCTACTTATTTTTCCTAAAATTGAATTGTTTTCTGTCTAACAGAAAGTTTTATTTTCATTTTAGAATTTTTCAGTCCCTCATTAAATATTCAAAATGGCGGCGCCCATGTTGATAATTACAAAAGCTAGAAACTCCAATAATTTCCTCATTTCTTGATGGATTTTGATAAAACTTGCACCAAAATGTTCAGTTTGTAAATATCTTGAACATCAGACATACTTTATATTTTGTGAGTGTTTCCCTTTAAGGCAATAGATTGCTAATCACAAAAGGAAGTAATACCATCGCCAACTATAAACCATATCCAGACTCTCATGTCGTTCCCGTGAGAAAAGTGTCATTATGCCATACATATAGCGAACAGCAAATGCCCTATTTACCCTAAATATTCGGACACATCTACCTCCTTACCATATTTGTCCTAAAAACTGACCATGTCCATTTTGCTACTTGATGACGTGTCTAAAACTACCAGATGAATTGCGAATAGTGTAAATCCTGATCAGACGCCGTCTGATCCTGATCAGACACAGTCTATATTGTTTGCTATACTGAGCAAACAGTATAGACTCGGATCAGTCAGCGGAAAAATACAGTAGTTTACATGACTTTTTCATGTGTTTGACTTGCAGTGTCTGTGATATGTTGAAACATGTATTTCTGTTATTTAAATAAAAAAAAAAAAAAAAAAAAAAAAAAACAATAAATATTAAATAAAAGCACTTTTCGTATTTTGTTTTAACAACTTCTTGCACCAAAGAAAAATCAAAAACGTATTCATGTATCACAAGGTAGCCATTTTGTTCATTTAGTTTTCCTTTTTTTGCCAGAAAAAAAATAGGGTTGGCATTCTTGTAAAGTAACTCCTATGGAAACAGTTTGCTTAAAATGCCAAACCCTATTTTCTGGGAAAAATAAGAAAAAAAAATCAAATTGTCGTATGCTGAAATTCTAACCAAGCATGTTCAGCGTTAATAGGTATCACATATTTTTGACATATGGTTATATATCCGATACATCGGAATCTCCGTCATTTTCATCGTTAGCAAGTATCACAAACATTGACTTATCATTATATATCCGATACATCGGAATCTCCGTCAATATCGATATCAATGTCAGAATCATCGTCGTCGGAAGAGACCGGATTCTGCACTATTTCCGGATCAAGATCACATGATTCGTCTTCCGTTTTGATTCTAGCTCGCTTCGTCTCGTGTGTTTTTGCGTGTTTACTGAGGTGATCACTCCGCATGAATCTTTTACCACATGCTTGGCACGCGAATCTCTTCTCCCCAGTATGTGTTCTTAGGTGGCGCTGCAGTTCGTCAGACCGCGTGAAACTTTTCCCGCAAAACAGCCAGTTGCAGACGAACGGGCGCTCTCCTGAGTGCCACCTCAGATGTGCTTTCAAGTGTGACGTTTTCCCATAAACCTTTCCACATCCGGGAATATGGCATATGTGTTGCTTCTTTTTTGACGGATTTGAAGAGTTCGTCGAATTTTGACAGTTTGGACAGCGACATCGTCTGCATCGTCTTGCAGGCGTTATTGGTTTGATATTTTGTAAGAATGAAGCTAACTGTGCTTGATAATGTATGTCCGTGGCACTTCCCTGTGAATAAATAAGATGGTGAGGTATCTGAAATTTGACGTCTGGCTGAGTCGTCTGGGTAACGCTCCACCAAGGTATTTCTGCTTCCGACGCTGGTGGTGGCGACAATTGCTTTGTCAACGGCTGCGGAGACAGTAACGGAACCTGTGGCGACATTTGTGGCGATATGGCTGACGGAAGCTGTGCATGGCTACTTCCGGGTGGTAAAAATGTTCTTCCGGTTGCAAGTATATTCTGCTGAATTAATCTCGACTGATGAAGTTCATAAGAAAACTGTCCAGGATGGGACTTAGCTTCAACATGCTCAAATGGAATCATTTTAATATCTTCGCGTAGCTGGAAATGTGGTGGTTGTGTGTGGAATTGGGGATAGTTTGGCATCACAGGAAGTTCCGGTAGTCTGACTGGTCCATGAATAGGTGAGTTAGGGTTCCAGCCAGGATATGGCAGCTGTGGTGACGGTTTGTGTATCTGCTGAGTGCAATGTGATGGAATGACTTGATCCGGTCCTCTTGGAGCCATCGCAGAAGACTGTGGAGGCTGCAATAAAGAAACAAAAATAATTACCGGACAGTGTATGATGAAAGTCAATTGAATTAGTTGCCTTACTAAGTCATTTATATGTTAAACCTTTACCACTCTCTGGCCAAATACAGCAGACGACAAATTGATATTTTCCTTTTTTCCCTTGTTTTTTTTCTTTAGAAAACAGGAACCGATATTTTATTCAAATTATCTCCACTGCAGACAATTTGCATGAAATGTCAGATGACAATTTGCATGAAATGTCAAACCTGTTTCCGTGGGAAAATAAGGAAAATATTTACAAATGTCATCTGCTGAAAATTTTTAACCAGAGTGTTAAGCGTTAACCATAATTATTGCATTTCTGTATAAAGGGGATTATACACGTTATAACAACTTCCTTTCCCAACGTCATGAACTACACAAACATTTACGGAATGCTGTAAAGTAGTATTTTGATAACACACACGCACGCACGCAAATCTGGTAACTTTATTCCTTTCTAATACAATGTATTCCATTCCATAGTCCTATCTATGACTCTTCCCCAGATTCTGCTTTTAATGCAGATCCTGATCAGACGCCGCGTTCTGTAGCCTCTAATCTGGCTATATACTGTTTCCCAATGTCTCATTTCTAGGGCGCAAGGCTTTAAAAAAGAGCGAAACTGGCAACGAGGAGAGAGAAAGCTGTCAGTATCTTGGTATATGAATGATGATTATAACCGTAACAATAACGGTAAATAATAATAATCATAATAATAATAATAATAATAATAATAACACATCACAGTAACAATATATGGGTTCAACATGTATCAGACTTGAAACAACAAAGTAAAGAACTGGCATTTGGAATACTTCGGCAGTTTTGATTTGTTTTTCTTATCAATATTACGCCTTTGATTTATTTTATCATTTAGCTTTGAATCCCATCTCCGACTGATACATGATTATGAATCATCGAGCATATGCAAATATCGGCTGCACAGACCATAAAATCGCATTATTTTGCGAAATTCGCCTAATCCTCGTTGACAATCTACTTCCCTTTCATCGCCAGCCTTGTAAACGAAAAATTATTGCACAGCAAGATTTTTGACACCCGCTTTTCATATTTTGACAGAGAAGTGACGACCCGCCCTTTTATCTTCACCCCTGGGGTCAGAGGTCGTCTTCTTGAAAAGAAAGACTGTACAGGTGAGACGTTTGCGTATTAATACACATGACGTGTTTCTTTGTGCGGATAATATTACGCACAAAAACGTATTGCCCGTTGTCTAACTTGCCTGCAAGCATTTAAAGTCAACAAATTATTTTAAGAGGATGCGCACTTCTAGCTTAAGAAAAAACAAAATTTTCACGAGATTTGACACAGTGGTGAATTTTCCGCCATCTTTAAAAAAGGAGGCAACTGTGGCTTCCTGCATGCTTTCCCGCACATCAAGTCTCTGAAAATGAGTCAGTTTTGCCTGCCCTCCGAAAGCTCCCGAAAGCAGATTTATTCCTATAGGAGAGGATTTGCTGACTTTGGAAGAAAATCAAAACTAACCCCTTTTCAAAAACGGAATTCAAACAGGATATCGCAAAAAAAAAAAAAAAAAAAAAAATGAAAAATCTATCAAGCATATCTCGTCACATACAAAATGAGCCAGCACACGATAAAACCTACAATAAGACTTGTGCGACCAGCGAAGACTTAGATCTGCCTGTACATCCATCTAGTATGGCAAGGATTTTCGTTTAGTCCTCTTTGAATAGCCGTGAGGCTGTAGATGGCACATACAGTCAGCGAAGACTGATCAGACTGCGCGGATGCGCAGGCTGATCTGAGTCTTCGCTGGTCGCACATGCCTTATTGTAGGTTTTATCGTACCCTGGTTCAAATGTACGGAGCGCGTATTGATGCAACTCTACACTTACGTTTTACCTGTATTTACCAAAAAAAATAAAGATGCCAAATAGGGCCTATATTTGCCTTAAAGCGCTAAACAGTTGCAGACGACAATGATGACAGTAATTATTATTCCTAGAAAATGATACTTGGCATAACAGACGATTCACATGAAAAAAAAATCATGCCTCATTTTCTCTGAAAATTGCAATAAAATTCAAAGTATCGTCTTAATTACAAAATGTGAAGAACAAATATTTCAAAAATGAACTTACTATATTTTATCTAAACGAGTTTCATTTTCAACATGAAACTTAAATTGTTTATTTGTTAACTTATTTTTTTGATAGCCGCTTCATGTAAGATGTTCTTGCAACGAATGTTTTGTATTCCTTCACTTTCTTCAGACAGAAGAGACTTGATTAAAGTTTTTGATTCAACCAAAAATATTTTCTCTTTCCCTCTCAATAAGATCAAAAACAGTCACACAATAAGCTGACATTCTTAAAATGTTAAAGGTGAAAAGTCAAAACGAACTTGAAAAAAATCTATGGTCGAGATAAAATGACCGTTACTAATTGGACGGAAAAAATAATCTGATAAAATACCTGTAATCGGCGAGATCAAAGCGAACATCTTAAATGATTAGACAAATCCCCGAGGTCAGAGAATAATAAATTAACACGTCCTTTGAAGGTAAAATCCGCTTTTACTAAAAAGGGTGGTCAAAGGGCGGAGATCTCATAATAGCCTGTAGGAAATGACTTAGCAGTAATATATCGGCCTGTCACCAGAAAAGCTACCTGAACTTTACCCCTCTCTGAGCTAATTCAGCAGACGACAAACTTATATTTTTTCCAGCATTGGAGACAATTCGTATGAAAAGTCAAAACATGTTTTCTGGGGAAAATAATAATAATAAAAAAATTGAAAATATCGTCTGCTGAAATTATTACCCAGCATGCTACGTGTTAAAGAGCCAAGCAGACGACATTAATAAGAATTCAAGTAATGACATTTCATGTGAAGCAGACGATTAACATGGAACGCCAAGACTAGTTTATCTGAAAAATAAAAATTGTAGCCCGCTGCAGTTGTGATTGTCGCTTAAAGGGGTAAAACTTAAGTCGGAAGAGCCCGAGCATGTTACGTTAAACGCTTGGCATCCTGGGTAAAACTTGCTGCAGACGACATTTTAAAATACTTTTTTTTTTTTTTCAATAAAACAATGTTTGATACATCATGCAAATTGTTTCCCTAGGAAACAATTTGCATGATGTATCAAATCTTGTTTTCCAGATACACTAGCTCAATACCGTGTTTACCGTAAAACATCCGCACACTATAAATCATTAAAATTTGTAAAAAAAAATCATTCTACTTCCATTTGATATATCAAAAAATAATAATAATAATAAAAACGGCTGGATGAGGGATAAAGAACGCCGCGTCAAATCTGAGCCTATCCTGTGTGTAGGAATACTTAGGGTAGATACGATATTATTGAAAACAAAAGCATTTTATTGTCAGAGTCTGTGACCCACACGTCTAGCGAAAAATAAAAGAAATTACGAAGTATAAACACAAGTAAACGGTGGTTGAAAACAACAAGTGTTTTACTTCTTACAAGTAACTAAAATTCTCACAATAAAATTTTAGTAAAATCGGGTAAAGTCATAAATTGTATTCAACTTTAACCTTTTCCACTCTCTCTGGGCTAATTCAGCAGACGACAAATTGGTGATATTTTTCTTTTATATCGCAGAAAACAGGGATTTGACATTTCATGCAAATTATCTCCATCCATTGGAGACAATTTAAGAAATATCAAACCTGTATTCTGGAGAATAAGAAAAATATTTCAAAATGTCGTCTGCTGATTTTTTTTTTTACCCAGAGTGCTAGGAGTCAATTTGAAATAGTGATTTTATCATGTAATTACTCATCTGTAAGCCATGTCACTAGAAAATGCATCTGATCAGGGTCTACTCTTTGCCACTCAGTCGTCCAGCAGTTTTTAGACATATGTCACCAAGTAGCCAAATGGATCTACCCTCTCAGAACATACCAAAATTTCACGACGTGTATTAGAAGTAGCAAAGTGTCCGAATAGCAAAGATGGCATCAGCAGACAGCGAAGGTCTAGTATGCAATAAGAAGGATTTTTCATGACACGCTCAAACTAATGATGTAGGGCTAAGTTATATTTTATTTGTTAACGCTTAGCACTCTGGGTAAAAATTTTCAACAGACGACATATTGTAATATTTCTTTTTTATCTTTTTTTTTTTTTCCAGAAAACAAGATTTGACATTTCATGCAAATTGTCTCCACTGGAGACAATTTGCATGAAGTGTCAAATCCTGTTTTCTGGAAACAAAAAGAGAACATATTAAGAATTTGTCGTGTGCTGAATTAGCCCAGAGAGTGGTAAAGGTTAAATAAAGCAGATTTCAGCAACGATAACAGTAGTAATGTTTCTGATTGAAAAAATAAACGCTGATTTCATGCAGGCCTCCTTTGAAGTCTTACGTTTTATATCATAAAACCTGCGTAAATCAATCGTGCCAGGTGAATAAGTAACTCATCGTTTTTGAGGAGTTTGACGCCACACGGGGGTCTAAGGATTCACCCGCACAATGATCAGTGTCTACGTTGTTTAATTTAACAATGGCATCCTCGTACAGATCCTGTTGATTGACGTACGTGTTGATCACCCTTTCACCCCAAGTTTATGAACTGGACTCTTCCATCTTCGAAGTTTGACATGTCCATTGCCGCAAATAAAGATAAAATCCAAAATCAAAACCAAAATAGCAAAAAGTTAGATCCAAATGAGACCCTCTCATCTCGGTCTACACTGTTTTCTCAAGTACTATATCTAGTTAAATCTGCAGGGCTGAAAGCGTTAACGTGATTCACGTCCTAACTCTTATCTTTATTTCTTAGACTTTCACTCTGAACTTGTGATTTAGATGGGTGGTTCTCTTAATGAGGCGAATTTTCCAGATGGTCTGTTAAAATGAATTTAAATTTCCCATGCAATTTTAATACACATTTGTAACAGAAAGTATTTCAATAAGTATGCACTGAGGAGGTTGTCAAATATGTCACATACATACAAATGCGCGCTATTTTATGACGATATATTGCCCATGTGCGGTAATGAGCTTTTGTAGTGAACAAAAATTCATCTTTTTTTTCTCTCTCTTTTTTTTTTCAAAAAAAAAACTATTTTAATCTAAGACTAACATGTATCTTTGTTAGACTTAGTTTTATTTACACACACACACACACACACACACACACACACACACACACACACACACACACACACACACGTGAGCCAAAATTTGAACTGGTAATATCAAATTCTTTAATTAATATGTCCGTAGAAAAAGGACCATGCCATAAGAAACATTAGGATACATTATGAAAACACGCCTATTCAAATATATAGACAATTTCACCTCCAAAAACTGAAAATTTTCAGATAAAAAAACTGATATTTTCATATTACTGCTCAAAACATAGATTGTGGGCACTCTTTAGAACCGCCTCAACGAGGCAGTTCTAACGAGTACCCACAATCTATACTTTAGAGCAGAAATAAGAATAATAATGTATACCCCTGCAAACCCCCGTTTTACTGTATACAAGTGGGGTTAAGGGAGTCAAAATTATATATGCATGTTTTCGTGATGATATACAATAAGTTCTAATATTAAGGCCCAAATCAGCCTGTGCATCCGCGCTGAATGATAAGAGCCTTCGCTGTCCGCTTAATTATTGGATGCTGTAGAAAATAAAGACGTCATCACGAAAACATACCTATATAATTTTGACCCCATTAAACCCCACTTTTTATAGTAAAACTGGGGTTTACAGGGGTATACATTATTTTTCTTATTTCTGCTCAAAAATAGATTGTGGGTGCTCGTTAGAACCGCCTCGCCAAGGCGGTTCTAACGAGTACCCACAATCTATGTTTTGAACAGAAATTTAGAAAATTATCAAAGTTTTTTTATCTGAAAATTTTCAGTTTTTGGAGGTTAAATTTTCTATACATTTGAATAGGCGTGTTTTCGTAATATATAGCAAAAACCATGACCAGACTATTAAATTAAGACTTAGCATGCTAGGTAAAACTATCAGCAGACATTTTGAAATATTATTTATTCCTTATTTTTCCCGGAGAAAATGCTTTGGCATTTCATGCAAATTGTCATTTTATGCAGGAGACTGTTGCATGAAATGCCAAAGCCTATTTTCTGGGAAAATAAGAAAAATATTCAAATAACAGCAGACATTTTGAAATATTTTCGTATGATTTTTCTCAAGAAAATAGGCTTTGGCATTCCATGCAATTGCAATTTGCATGAATTGTCCTGGCTTATTTTCTGGGGAAAAAAGAAAGAGAAAAATATCGTCAATTTGTCGCTTGCTATATTAGCCCAGAGAGTGAGTAAAGGTTAAGGTCATCGCTCGCCGATCTGGTTCTACTATTCGCCTATACCTCGACGACAATTGTTTCTCACTGCGCGACACATATAAAGTAAAGTGCGAGACTTAATTAAAATAAATTGTACAAACCTTAAACACGTGAAAATGAGGAGCAGGTAAAACCGACGTCATTTTTGTGTAATATCTTCATTAATAAACAACAATAAACTTCTTTCTTATGTATTCCAGGTGAAAATTTTCTCACATATGAAAATAACGGTGTGTTAACAGTAAACTTTTATATATATTTACTCCCAGAAGTGATAAAACTTACTGAAATTTAGACATGAGAAGTTGCGATTTCAATAACAACCTTAAGTACCTATAGCACCTTTTTCCGCACTGCTTAGTACTTTGATGTTCCCGCCCACCAATCAAAACGTGATAAGATTCCTTTGATCTTTGCCGCGAGCCAATTGAATTGAATAGCGGATTGTAGTTGGAGGAAATTAAAGCTTTTCTGTCCATATGCATCTAAGAAGTGGAGTATTGACTCATATAATAGTACGATTATCAAGTGATAATAATGATACCCCAAAGGGCGGGCTACCTGAAATCTCTAGGGCAGCGCGCCAGAAATTATTAAATGAACCTCAGCGAGAGAAAACGTACCTTCTGACATAAGCGCCCAATGAAGCCTCAAATCAGACTACGCATCCTATGGAGAAACTTTGCATACTTGGCTATCCAAAATACGCCCAGTGAAGATTCTGATCAGCCTGCGCGTATGCGCAGGTTGATCTGAATCTTCTCTGGGCGCACATATCCCGAAAGTACATTTTCTGATTTTGAGGATCAAATATTTTTTATTATATGCGAAACGCCCACTGAGAATGATTGTTGACTTTCAAGAATGTGAATTCAAAAGTTGACAAGAAAATGTTGAGTTGGGTTCCTATCACAATATCTATAATATAAATGTGTTCTTTTCTACCTAAATTTTCACTCCTCTAAAAGAAAAATCAATGCGGTCTGGACCCAGATTTCAGATAATTTACTTCTTTCTTCACTGTCGTAAGTAAGGTGGCATAATTGTTGCTTTGTGTGCGTGAGAGTGTGTATGTGTTGGGGTGGGCGGAGGAGGGGCGGGGTGCGGGGGGTGGGGGGGGGGGGGGGTGGGGGGAGGGGCCGGGGAAAGGTCACAATAGTAGAAAGTTTCTCTTTGAAGTTTATATCTTAAAACGTCAAGCAAATTTGCAGTGGACGACTTCTCATTTTTTATTTATTTTTTCAGGGAAAAATAAGACATTTATTGTGAATCGATTAACATGAATTGTCGTCATATTTATTCCGAAAAAAAAAAAAAAAAAATCAGCTATAGTTGTGATTGGCGTTTTTTTAGTGTTAAAATAATTATTTTCTGACATAGTCCCCAGTATTTCTGGGCTGCGTTTAGAAGTGCAAAACACTCGCGAAAGTTTTGCCCAAGGACAGAGTCTTTGTCTTGGTGCCGGTCGTCTGAAGGTACAGATTTCCAGGACAAACCGTTCGCGAGTGTTTTGCACTCTGAACACTTCCCTGTTAGCATTCATTCAGTTTTGTCAACGATCTCCCAGTGTGCAGGAGAGAAAATTAGTAGTCCGCTTACTTATGAAAATTTACCTGGACAAATAATTAGATTTTGAAGATCAAAGGCGAAAATGCCGACACATCTACGTTATTAAAGAAAATGGTTATCACAAGCTAATACCCTTATGAATGTAAGTCCATCAGATAATTGTCAAAATGGACTGCCTAGGATCGGTTCCTTAATTCCATCCATAGTGCCAGAAACATCCACTCTATCAATTTCTTAGATCTTCTATTAATTATAATTAGTGTTTTTGTTTCACTTTCTCTCAAGATGTCTATCAGCCTTAGTGGTGAGAGTTCTTATCTCCAAAAGGGATAGTTAGATGTCTTTAACTCTTTCGGTGCCAAATTTCAGACGACATTTGTTGTCTGCTTTTTTTTATTTTTTTTTTTTTATTTTAACAAACTATCGTTTGGAGAGACGTTTATATGTAAAGTTGAAAGACTGAATGTCAAACAGCGTAGATCCAGATGAGACTATCGTTTGGAGAGGCGTTTATATGTAAAGTTGAAAGACTGAATGTCAAACAGCGTAGATCCAGATGAGACGGCTCACTGAGCCGTCTCATCTGGATCTATGCTGTTAGCAAAAGCGTGTTATTATCGCTTGTGGCAGCGAACACTCTGGATAAAACATTTGCGCAGACGACATACCGAAATACTTTTTATTATGTTCCCGAGAAAACAACTTTTGACATTTCAAGCAAATCGTCTCCAATGGATGGAGACGATTTGCATGAAAAATTAAATCCTGTTTCCTTGAGGGGTTGGGGTGGTGGTGGTGGGGGGGGGGGGGGGTGCAGGGGAAAGAAAAACAAAAAACAAGAAAAAAAAAACAAAAAAAAAAAAAAAAAAAACAAGACAAATATCTCCGATTTGTCATCTGCTGAAATAGTCCCAGAGAGCGGTAAGTGTTAAGCGCCACAAATATTTCAAACTTTGGGGAACTGAGAAGTTAGTGTTCATCTTGACAGGCAAAAACACTTCAACCGTTTTAAGGGGTATGGATACACTTTCGGGGGGGGGGGGGGGGGGGGGGCAACTCTATCAAATATATTTTGCCTTCCTTCTGAAAAAGAGCTCTACACTGAAGGGAAAGAATTTACACCGCAGGGTCTTACATGTCATTCTGATGTTTTCTAACATAACAAAAATAAATTGGGCAGCTTATAATTTCTTAGAATTTAAAATCATAATAAGTAACTTAAATAAACTGAGGAACTTAAAATAAATAAATAAATAAATAACGATTGTATCAAAGCATGCTCACTTGGCCAGACAGTAGTAGTATAGAATGTCGCTCCCAAAGCGACATCCTATACTACTGACAGTCTTCCTTGCATCAGACTGTTGTCAGTTTTCAGCTGGTTGGATTCTAGATCAGGTTATATGCATTCTCAAGTTTCAACCATCAGTCTTTACATTTTAAGAAAAAGACTTTTCAAAACATTACGAAAACACGCCTATTCAAATACATACTAGAAAATTTCACCTCCAAACATTGAAAATTTTCAGATAAAAAACTGATATTTTTCATATTTCTGCTCAAAACATAGATTGTGGGTACTCATTAGAACTGGCTCGCAGAGGCGGTTCTTACGAGTACCAACAATCATCACGAAAACACGCCTATATAATTTTGACCCCCTTAAACGCCACCTTTATAAAGTAAAACTGGGGTTTACAGGGGTATACATTATTTTTCTTATTTCTGCTCAAAAACATAGATTGTGGGTACTCGTTACAACCACCTCGCCGAGGCGGTTCTAACAAGTACCCACAATCTATTTTATGAGCAGAAGTTTGAAAAAATAAAAAAAAAAGATTATCTGAAAACTTTCAGATTTTGGTGGCGAAATTTTCAATATATTTGAATAGGCATGTTTGCGTAATGCTATGTTTTGAGCAGAAATAAAATAAATAATGTATACCCCCGTAAACTCCAGTTATAAAAGTGGGGTTTAAGGGGGTAAAAATAATATAGATATGTTTTCGTGATGTCTGCCCCATAGAAGTGTCTAGGGAAGAAAATTTGACTCTGCTGTTAAAAGGCCAAGTCAACATAGGACCGCGATTTTAGCAAACTTGGTAACACCCCAAATGCTATATGCAAGGATTTAGCACCAAAGCTTGCTTGGTCACAGGACCACGACGAAATGAGGAATCGTCAGTCTCACGTCAACCCAAGGAGGGGAAGTCATTTTGAAATGTGGACGGACGGACGGACAGCGGACGAGAGGCGGGCTGACGGATGGACAGGAAATACATGGAAAATATTTCTGGTTCATTATAGAGATTATGTTCCACAAGCCTCAAGAAGTACCCACTACAGTCGGACCTCAATAGCTCGAACACCGATGGCTCGTTTACCATGGCTAATTCGAACTAGTTTTTGAGTCCCTACGAAATTCTTCCGATAGCTCAAGAAAAATAACTCATTTTCTTATTCTGTCATGAAATTTTATGTTGTGTGTACTCATCAGAATCGCCTCATAGAGGAGGTTCTAAAGAGTACACTCAACATACTATTATTGTATAGAAGATCGAAAAAATCCCAAAATTATCGCCATTTGCTTCCTGACCTAACCTCATGATTAACCCTCAGTGGCTCGAACTACTCATATCTCGAACAAATTTCCATGGTCCCAAAGAGTTCGAGTTATTGACGTTCGACTGTATTTAGTTCAGGCGGCTCTGCTTTTCTTTCAGTCAATTTTGAAGCGTGGCCATAAAACGTTCATCATCCGTCAAAGAGGATGTTATACGATGCCAGAAATGGATGCAGTAAAATACGGAAGTATCACACATTTGTCGTTTGCTAATGTTTTGCCAGTTTTTTGAAGACAACATTTATTATTAGTAGACAATATTTTCTATTTCTTCTTTCAGTTTTAGAAAATAGGGCTCGGCGCTTCACGCGAACTATCTCTTGTGGGCTACGGTTAAGGGAACTGAGTACAATGGTAGATTTTCCGCCATTTTTTACAAGGGAGACAACTTTTGTGACTTCCTGTTTGCTCTTCTGAAAAAGAATCTACTCTGAAACGAAAGAAAAGGGAGCAAATTCTTTCGTTTTAGAGTGGATTCCTTTTCAGAAGGGAGACGAAACAATTTTGATAGAGTTATTTTCCCTGAAAGTGTATCATTGTCCCATAAAACTTCAGGTAAATGCCAGCAGAGAAGTTACAAAGCCCGCTGGACTGGTGAAACATCGTGATTGCACGATTGTCTAGAGCTATGTCCACTGTCAGACCAACAAACGTCATCACAATGTTGCAACACCCTGTTAATGCTTAGCATGCTGGGTAAAAACTTCAGCAGATGACATTTTGATTTGTTTCGAGTTTTTTTTTTTTGTTTTTTTTTCCCCAATCCTTAGGAGACGATTTGCATGAAACTGTCAAAGCCTGTTTTCGAGTAAAATAGGCAAAATATCACCAGCATGTCGTCTGCGACTTTACCAAGAGAGTGGTAAAGATGAAGCCTAATTTATTTCCTTGTCCTTTTTAATTTTGAACGTTGAATAACTTTAGTGTTTATACATCATTGTTAATTTCGGCCTCTAATAAGTAAAACGCACGATATTTCATTTTATAGATTCTTTTAAAGTTGAATACTTAAAGGAATAAAAAATGTAGGACTGACTTGTGCTTATAGATGCTTTAATTTAGCTTAGTTCAAGTACCGTCCTGTTTACGACCTGTTTACACTGTCAGTCAAAGCACTGACAGCACTGGAGGGTCGATTGTCTCTGAGTGAAGGCTTGGAAATAGTCCTGAACATGCTGTTAAGACTGTTTCTGTAACTCTTAATTTCCTGTAATTTAAGCATATAGTGCAGACCCTGATCAGACGCCGCGTTCTGCGGCGTCTGATTTTGGTCAGCACTGTTTGCCAATGTCCCAGTCCAGGTTTTACAGATAACCCTCTTTGCACTGCAAAGTGAGGTCAAAGCGACAAAAATAGCGCGGCGAGAAGTAACCGTTACTTGGATTCTGTGCAGCCGCGCGGTTGAATTTCATTGGTCAATGACAATCACGTGGATAACTACCTTAAGGAAGTTTTGGCGTTTGTATACTATGGCTCGATTGTAAAGAATCAATCCAAAAACTTATACAAAATCGACTTGCTTAAGAAACGTGTACATGTTTTTGACTGTTTAACGGGGCCTTTAGTCATGAAAGATTCTCTTTAATTTGTACCCGTTGTACGATTTAGTGTTTATAGAATGATTTTAATTTATGCCCCGAATAAATAAACAATTGTTCAAGGTAGTTTTAATTTGGGCCTCGAACAAGTAATCACTTTAAAGGGTTGTGTTTATTTGTTTGTGTTGAGGTTTTACGACCCAGTCAACCCAACGGGGTCATGTCGAGCGCGGTCAGTTTACCTAACCACACTTTTACTGGGCAGGCATAGTCCTCTAAGCAGTTAACCAGTATTGTGCACATTCTTTCGCCAGAAAGACTTTTTGTAATGTATTTAATGGGTTCTTGATTCTTTCATATTTTGTCCCGAATGCGTATATTTAGACGTTCCTGAATAATTTGGGCACTAATAGTTGCGTTTATAAATAATTTTAATTTGGAACACGAGTGAGTATAAAATGTGTACCTGTGTTCAACATAGACGTTTAAAACCAAAATAGCGTGAAAATGCTTTCGTAAAGATAACGAAATTTACCGCCTTAATCATAAAATTTACTACTTATATAATGGGATTATAAAGATGTTATCATAAAAACAAGTGACTTTAGAAATTTGGGGTCGCCCCTGGGAAAAGGTACAAAATGCTACTGACATTTGGAAAGAGGTGGCAACGGTCCATTTTCTACAACAGTAAAATCTGTACAAAACGAAGGCTCAAATCCGCCTGCGTTTTCGTGCAGTCTAACAAAGTCTTCGTCATATTAACCCATTTTGGACTGAGTGAACTCCACCACACTGTATATTGGAAGATTCTAATTTCGATTTTAGGTATGTCAGGTCATGTGATTTAGATATTTCTAGAGAAAAAATGGCGAAATTATTTGCGAACAGTGAAAACCCTGCTCAGACGCAATGCGGCGTCTGATCTGGTCTGCACCGTTTGCCAATTACCATTTTATGGGTCTCCAGTCTACAATGGGTTAAAGGAAAGACTTAGGCTCCAGAAGGTACACTATTTATTGTCGCCAGAGCAGAGGAGGGACCGGATATAGAAACCCTCACAACTCCTTGCTGTGTTTAAAGGCAGAGACGCAAAACGCCTGAAAGAAACTGTCATAGATGACGAAACTGTCAGAGCGTCATGTACACTCTATATTTTGACGTTGATAGAACATATTTTACTAGGAGTAAGCAGCACTACGTTGCAAAGCGCCCAGAGACCAGACAAGTGTGCGTTGAATCCATCTATTACATGACAATGCACCAGCTCATCGTTCAATCGTGGTAACTGGATATCTAGAGGAGCATCATATTAAAACTGTGCCACACCCTCCCTCTTTCCCTATAACCTTGATCTTTCTCCCTGTGAGTTTTGGTTGAAACCCTGTATCAAAGGAATATATGCGCGGTCGTCGTTTAGACTCGCGTAGTGCATTGGGTTGTGTATTTTTCCGATGTATAAACAGTATAACCAAAAAAACGTTCGAAAAAAACAAGGACGTAAATAATACAAAATAAATTTATACGTCTTTGAAAAAAAAAAAAAAAAAAAACAAAAAAAAAAAACCCACACTTTTCCTGATTGGATAATAAGTCTGAAAAAGTGTACGCCTATGCACGGAGAGTACTTTGAAAGAAAGCAAAAAGACATTTTGATCAGGTAAGCCTTATATTGATAACCCGCCACTGTTGCCATTACTTTTCTATTGCCAGAAACGTGTCAAACGCTCTTGCAGCAAGAGTTCAAAGCCAAGACCTTCTCTCGTCGCTGTATCATATTGACACTTATTATCTATCGTACTTTTCCTAGATATTGAACAAGTCCATGTGACTACCTGGTTATGTAGCTAAGTCAGTGATGGATGACTGGCAAACAGTGCAGACCCTGATCAGATGCCGCGTTCATGTGATATGGCGGGGTATAGTAAAGGACAAAAACACGAGAAAGTGTTCTCAGTATAAAGTGGCATTACCGAATGCCTCCATTTGTATTGTCTGGTCTGAGACTTTGCTGTACACCCACATAGTCTACGATTGGCTATGGAAGCCCATGACTATGCAAGCGAACATGGAAGGCCGTAATCCGAATGCAGCATGAGGGGTTGTTCGTATACGCTGTATGCATTTTGAGGTCGCCTTAATTAAACTTAGTTCAATTACAATTAAATTTGAAATCAGACTGAAATTTGTAAAATCACGATGACATGTAGTTTTTGTGAATGTGGGAATTTTACCCACGCCATAAAAACCCTAAGTATTTGGACAGGCAGGCCTGAGCAAAGAGTGTAGATCCAGATCAGACGCCGCGAAACGCGGCGTCTGATCTGGGTCTACACGCTTTGCCACTCATCCAGCAGTTTCTAGGGGCATTAAAGGTAGAAAAAACGGATGTATTCAAATTTTAGGACAAACATGATAAGGAGTTAAGGTGTCCCAATGTTTGGGGTATATACGACAATTTTCGTGGTATCTACCACTTTTGAACCTTGCCAGAAGAAAAAGGACCTTAAGTATCGAATCGTGAAAATCCAGATTAACCTCTGCATTCATGTTCTCTGCTCAGGGTTTTCACTGATCACCGACCTGTTCATTTGACAATTTTACCATATTTACCCTAAGTATTTTGATACCCTAATTCCTTACCATAGCTGTCCTAAAATTTGAACAATCAATTTTACCACTGGATGAGGGGACAAAAAGTGTAGACCCTGATCAGACGCCGCGTTCTGCGGCATCTGATCAGGGTCTACACTGTTTGCCCAAGCCTACTTGTCCGAATACGTAAGGTAAATACGGTATTCGAACAACAAATCCTGATCAGAATGCGCAGACACACAGCCTGGTCAGGGCCCTTCTTTTGCGCAACGCGTTTCTGATGGACATGGTTCATTATTTTGTATAAGTCGTCGATCTTCATCATAGCTTTGACAGAAGCCATAAATTTTTAAGAAAATAGTTGGAAATCATCTGCATATTAATAAAAATTTTGGGCGACATCACCCGATCTAAGACACAAAGTAAATTGGAACTTCCCTGGCAAAAAGGGGATAATGCCCTTGAGACTAGCGAAGGCCCAGTCCTTTTCATCGTGAGGGTCGTAATCTAATGTGGGCATCCGCATTCTACCAATAGTTTCTACTGTACCAAGATTGAAATATTATTTCTAATTTTCGGGGGTGGTTGGGTAAGGCAAGGGTGTCGTCTATCTTACGTCGCCGGGGCGTCCACCTGCAAATCTGATATGTCAAGGTACGGATATCTCGAAGTATTCCAGAGAGTCCCTTGGACTTCGAGACAACGAGAGTCGACTGTATTCTGTCAGAGAATGCAGCTCCACAGAGAGCACCGCTGCACTTAACAGAAGTTTTCTGCGTCAAAGACTGCAGCTCCACGTGACATACTCTTGCGCCACGGAGAGTTTTGCCATATAATGTTCCTGTATAGTGAAATCAACAATCCTTGAGTACTGTCTCAAAGGTTTTGTAATTCTGGTAAGAAAACATATCGCAAGAAAAGGCCCTTATGCCATTTGTGAAAAGCGGCGAAGCCCCAGATAAGCATGCACATCCATACAATCTGATCAGGGTTTTCTCTGTTCGTCGGTACAGTCTACAGTGTCCAATGATTCTGTAAGCGGACAACGAAGGACCTCATCAGATTGGACGCATGCGCAGGCTGATCTTGGCCTTCGTTTTCCGCATAGCAGAAGAGCAATTTTCTTGCGTTGTGCATCAAATGCTTCAGATACTGCGCCTTTATACGAGTATACTCCTTCAAATCAACAGTCCAAAACATTATCTTTCGCAAATAAGGCAGTTCCGGATTCTTTGTCGTTCAGTTCCGAGTTATGCCGAGGAACGTTTGGGCCATACCATGAGAAAAGGGCATGCAAGGTAATGTTCAGTCTATACTTTCCAACAATCTTAACAGTTTTTGTTGAATTAGTCCATAACAATCTTAACAGGAGTTTTTGTTGAATTACTATGAAACATTCAGACAAAAGCATGCGAAAGTTACTCGTAATTCAATGTATTTCTAAGAAATAAGCATCACACACACACACGCACGCACGCTCGCTCGCTCACACGCGCGTACGTGCATGCGTGTACGCGCGTGCACGCGCGCGTGTGTGTGAACTGCAGTGAAACCACAGTTTTAATCTAATTTAAACACGACGGGGATCGTCGTCGGCCTCTTCTAAAATAATTCTTTACGACATGATTCTGTAGTTATTTGAAAGGGTATATTCATGAATACGGCATTTTAAAATAAAAACGACCGTTCTCGGCTCATTCCACTTGCAGTGTTTGAAGTTAAACTTTTACCTATTGAATTTAAGGTCAATACCCCTGGACACTCTTTCAGGGAGAGGCAATTCTGTCTAATTGTTTGGACTCTCTTCTGAAAAGAGAACACTCTAAAAGGTCTTTCTCTCCCTTTGAGAGCTATTGTTTTCCTTTTAGAGCAGACCCCATATCAGAAAGGGGCTGGTGTGCAGAAAAGCAAACAGGAAGTAATAGAAATTGTCTCCCTTGAAAATATAGCGAAAAATCTGTCCACTTAAATATCGTTAAAGATATTTTTGTTTTGTTTTCTTTTTTTTTTCTTATTTTTTTTTTATTCCAGATAATAGGGTTTAATATTTCATTCAAATCATCACCCGGAAAGAACCTTGTTTTCTGACAAAAAGTAAGAAAATACATTGCATTTTAAAACACCGTCTGCTGGTTAAGCCTACAGAGTATCAAAGGTTGAAACTATTTGGGAACGCCTTCGCGTTATTTATTAGATCATAACAACACATTGACAAAGCAATAATAAATAAACAAACAAATCCTAACAACTGATACCTATTTCTGAAGATTTCATCAAAATGACGTTCAAAGACAGCCCCATACCCGCCTTTGATGGTTCAAACCTATAATTAAGGTATACGTAGTACAGTGATTCGATTGTACTTTAAAAGACTTAAACAGTCTCGAGTTTCAAAAAACGATATAAGTCCAACAAAAAGATTAGAGGGCTATGAAGTTTTAGTAAGCCTTTAATTACCGAAGTAATTCTTTGGTCACTCCAATAGAGATGTTAGAAAGAAGTAGATCTATAACGCTTAATTGCTGTTTATTGTTTGAAGACTTAAGGTATTCCAAGTACGAAACGTCGAGGGCCATAAGTAACAGAGAGTACGAATCGCTTAAGAGCTCCGTGTTCTTGTCTTAGGATGGTCTATGCTTGAAAACCACAAAAGCAATAGCTCTAATGGCACAAGATATGCATTTAATTTCCTGTGAAAACGTGTTAGGAATACAAACGATTACGTATACTTAGACTGGCTCCAGTCCCCAATGACTATTTTTTTCTTACAATCCTGTTTGATTGTGTACTAAAATAAAACCAAAATAATATCATGACTATAAAGACTGGTCACTAGTGACCAGTCTTTATAGTCATGATATCATTTTGGTTTTAATATTTCAGTGGATTATCAAACAGGATTATAAGAAAAAAAATTTAATCACTGGAGACTGGAGCCAGTCTAAAGTATACTATGCAACCGTTTAACATATGATCCGCAACGTATGAAAACGTACCTTCGGACATGTGCGCCCAGCGAAGATTCCGATCAGCCTGCGCCATCGCGCAGTCTGATCAGAATATTGACTGTTCCATTTTTAGATAGCCAAGGATTTAAAGTTTCTTCATGTGGACAACGAAGACTGATCAAACTATGCAGATGCCAGGCTGATTTGCATCTTCGTTGGGGACATATGTTAGAAGGTACGTTTTCTAACGTTGCGCTCATATGTATTCGGAATTCCTACGGAAGGTCACGGTTAACTTCGGCCAATTTACTTAATTTTATGCCCCCACCTGCCGAAGGTAAGAGTGGGGCATATAGCGTTTCGCCGTGATGTTACGTCCGTACGTGCGTACGTGCGTGCGTATGTGCGTATGTCACGTTCGTAACCAGGTTCAAGTTTACCTGCAAGTTTAGGTACAATTTTACGTCCGCGTTTCTCATGCAGCTTATAACTTTCATACCTTTTGGGCTAGAAACTTGACTTGGTATGATACTCTGGATGTGGGTGGGGCTACTGGGTGGGGCCAAGTTTAAGTTTATCTGCAAGTTTACCTGCAAGTTTAGGTGCAATTTTACGGCCGCATTTCTCTTGCAGCTGATAACTTTCATACCTTTTTGGCTAGAAAGTTGAAACTTGGTATGGTACTTACCTAGGGCGAGACCTTTCAAAGCATGGTACCACTGCCCCAGGGTCATGCCCATGGGCGGGGCTAGGGGTCAAAATATATAACAGGTCACCAAGAAAACATACAAAAATGTGACTAAACATATCACTATGGTATCATTGGTGAGGCTGAAGAGTTAAAATTTAGCACAATAATTACACAGAGGAAAGCTGTTTAGTTGTTGATGAAAGGACAAGTTTTAGGCCACTGATTCTGGATCGGGGTGGGGCTACTGGGTGGGCCCAAAGAAAATGTAAAAGTATTAAATATGTAATATCTCGGAAACTGTTCAGATCCCAACCCCTACACCTATGTATTGTTGTTCCTTATGATGAGATGCATTCAATGTCACATACCTTGCGGCCCCTGGGATCATGCCCCACCATGCCCTGCCCCTTTCATTTCATCAAAAGCCAAATATCTCAGAAACTATTCAGATCCCCACCCCTAAACCATATATATTATTTTTCATTATGATAATATGTATTCAATGACACATACCTTGTGTCCCTCAGGGATCACATTGTTTCAACTTAATTTTTATCCCCCGACCGATAGGTTCGGGGGATATAGTGATCGCCCGGGCGTCCGTCTGTCCGTCTGTCCGTCCGTCTGTAGACGAAACCTTGTGCGGCCCATAACTCCTATACCCTTTGAGCTATTTTCATGAAACTTTGTCAGGTTGTAGAGGGCATTGGGTAGGAGTGTCGGGTGCAAGAATGACAACTTTAATCGACTTGGTTCAGGAGTTATCTCCCATAGTCTCCCAAAATTGTAAACTTTTGTGCGGACCATAACTCTGAAACCCTTTAAGATATTTTCATGATACTTCACCAATATGTAGAGGACATTAAGTAGGCGTGTCGCGTACAAGAAAGACAACTCTAGCTGACTCCGTTTTGGAGCTACCTCCCATAGTTGTTAAATCTTGTGCGGCCCATAAATCTAAAACCTTTTAAGGTATTTTCATGATACTTCACCATTAGGTAGAGGACACTGAGTAGGCACGTCGCGTACAAGAAAAACAACTTTAACTGACTGCGTTCTTGAGTTATCTCCCATAGTTATAAAATCTTGTGCAGGCCATAACATACCTTTGAGATGTTTTCATGATACTTGATCAAGTTGTAGAGGACATTGAGAAGGTGTGTCACATACAAGAACAACAACTCTAGCTGACTCCGTTTTGGCAGTTATCTCCCATAGTTGTTAAATCTTGTGCGGCTGGTAACTCTAAAACCCTATAAGTTATTTTCATGATACTTCATCAATAGGTAGAGGACATTGAGTAGTGGTGTCGCATACAAGAATGACAACTCTAACTGACTGCATTCTGGAGTTATCTCCCATAGTTATGAAATCTTGTGCAGGCCATAGCTCAATAACCCTTTGAGATATTATCATGATACTTGATCAAGTTGTAGAGGACATTGAGTAGGTGTATCATATACAAGAACAACAACTCTAACTGACTCAGTTCTGGGGTTATCTCCCATAGTTTTTAAATCTTGTGCAGGCCATAACTCTTAAACCCTTTGAGATATTTTTTATGATATTTCATCAAGTTGTAGAGGGCATTGAGTAGGCATGTCATGTACACAAAAGACAAGTCTGACTCCATTTTTGAGTTATCTCCCATATTTTTTTAATTTGCTGATGGTCATAACTTCTCTACCAGTTGAGATTTTTTGTTGATAATTAATAGGGATGCTTAGAACATTAAGAAGGACAGTTGCATTTAAAAACTGTAACTATGGGTTACTCGTTACTCCATTTATTTTCAAATATCTCCCCTGGTGGTAAAATCTTGTGCAGGCCATAACTCTTTAACCAGTGGAGACATTTTAATGATAGTAGAGATGCTAAGAACATAAACTAGGTGTGTCACAATATGTAAAGACAACTCTGACCTACGGAGTGTTGGAGTTATCTCCCTTACTTATATTGCGGATGCAGATTTATCAGCAGTGCATGCAGCAGGCTTTATTTTTCTCATTATTTTTGGATTCTTTGTTGAAAATCACTTACTAGCGAACACAAAATTGAGTTTCTCAGACTAACGGTTGAAGAGTTACAGGCCTTGCAGCAAAGGGCCTTATATTTCTCATTATTTTTGGATTCCTTGTTGAAAATCACTTACTAGCGAACACAAAATCCAGTTTCTACGACTTACAGTTTGAGAGTTATAATCTTTGCAGGCAACAGGCCTTATTTTTCTCATTATTTTCGGATTCTTTGTTGAAAATCACTTACTAGTAAACAAAAAATCCAGTTTCCATGACTTACGGTTTGAGAGTTATGATCATTGCAGGCAACGGTTCTTATTTTTCTCATTATTTTCAGTTTCTTTGTTGAAAAACACAAAATCCAGTTTCCACAACTTATGATTTTAGAGTTCTATGTCTGATTCACAGTTATGGAGTTATCACCCACTGCAGGGTTAAACAAGTGTATCCCTTGATAAAATTACATCTCTGATGCCCTAGATTGAAAAAAGACGGCCATTTGCGGTGCGGTCGGGGGATTTGCCATCTCTTCTGATGGCTATTTTTTGCAAAATGCCTGCGTGTGGATGAGGATGGCCCTGGGTTGGAGCATCCGTGTCATCTTGACACATTTCTAGTTAAAATTTAAAATCACATAATTACCGTATTCGACGTAAATAACGCACAGACCCCCCCCCCCCCCTCACACACACACACCCCACCCCACCCCATGCCCACACCTACCCATCCCTCAAAAGCGTACAGTCGAGAAATTTCTGAGTAAACAGATTGCCGCCTCCGCATACAGTTCTCTATAAAAAGCATATTTTGAAGGTACTCATTAGAATCTCCTCGACTTGAACCCACAAAATATGCTCTTTCAAGTTTGTAAAAATATAGGAAATAGCCATTAAGATGACCATATAGGCATGTCCATTTATATTTTCATCCTTCTCCAAATATTAGTAGGGCCAATATAACTTGATTTACATGTGGAACATCCTTTGGACAGGATCTCTGAAGGGTGCGAAGAACTAAAGCTGATGTCCAAGATGGTCACTATGACCATATAATTATGGTAAAATATCTTCGAACAACTTATTTTACAAAAACTACTAAAATGCATGTTATTTTGGTAAAGTGATTGCAAAGACAGGACAAATTCAGATTTGCAATATTACGCGATGCGCCATTTTGATTGTTTCTATGGCAACTGAAAAGCCTCAGACTTAAATAGGAAAATTGTCTGAAGTGTGCTCAGAAATCGCTCTATCAGTTCTAAGCCAAATTGCATGTGGAACATCCTTAGGAGAGCTTTGAAATTTATATATATTGCACCAAAGATGATCGCCATGACCTGAGTTTCAGAAGTGTTCTATCTCTGAATTTGGGGCATGTCCATTATTGGAAACGGGTATCAGTCAAAACAAGAACAGAATGGCAAACAGTGTAACAAGCCATCTCATCTGGATCTACACAGGTTGCAAAGATATCCATTTTGGTCTGTAAAGGGTTAACTGATTTCTCCGGAACTACCAGTCTGATTGAGCTCAGCTTGTGTATGAATCATCCTTGGGATAATATAGGTGAGAAAAATTTTTGGGAAGTGGCATTCGAATTATCTTGGCCACTACAGCCATGCTTGGTAAAACGTTTAACGTGACTTTTTCTCAGGAACTGTGCAGCCGATTGCTCGAATTACATGTGGCACATCCTTTGGACAAGTCCGGCAGAGTTACTAAATTTTGGAAATCGGTATCCAAGATGGCGACCAAAGCTATATATAACAAAAGCCTTTTTTTCAACCCCTTATCCAGGACATTTTGATCCGAAGTGAGCACCATTTAGCCATGCAGACACTTTTAAAACTTTTGTACAAAACCGCAAGGCCGATTGAATTTAAATTGCAAATGTAAAATGCTTGGTAGAGGTAAATGGTTGTAAAAGGTTTAGAGAACTGTTATCCAAGATGACCAGCATGACCATGTATGGTAAAATCTTTTAAAGTTTTATTTAGCATATTTTGATCAGAAGTTAGCATCATTCGGCCATACAGACACTTTTAAAGCGCAAAATGTCCTGTGCGTGCACCAGGAGCAATATGAAACTCCATAGACCACCCTTATGCCTGAGGAATTGTTTAAGTCAGCACAGTGACGCACTTTGCCTCCATAGTTAGTACAGTCAACCCTCTTTATACCAACACTCCATACAACGACAAAATTCGTTATAATGACAATTTGAATGTCACAAAACTTTCACTCAAGAGGTGACAGTTAATGAGAAATTATGCAAGAATATTGTATTAAAACTTCAAGCAACATTTGTTTTGGATATTTGTTAGAATCGCCTCACTGAGGCGATTCTAACAAATATCCAAACATACGTTCTATGAGGTAATAAGAATAAAACATTCTGTCCATTAAGGATTATTTACAACAGCAAATTCATTTTTATGACAACATCTTTGGGAAAAAAAAAACGATGTCGTTTTAATGAGGGTTCACTGTACTGAGGTTTTTCCTCACAACCAAAGAAGTATATGAAGCATTTCGCCAGCAAATATATATATGCTCCAATACTCGCACTTTGCCAGTAACTGACAATTGCCTTACTTGAATAGGCGGAAGGAGGAGATTGAACGTTAAAATGACTTCATGATCATTTCCTGCAGTCAGTCGCGTTACCGACTGCGCTACAGAGCCCGGCGATACCGAGCTTATCTAGCATAGGCGTAGCCCTCATTACGCACGTACCACGTACATAACATGCGTAAGAAACAATTTTACAATAAAGTGACATTAATATATAATATTTCGTTCTTTACATACGCGGCTGCTCCTCTGGGAGCAAATTCTTTCCTTTAAGAGTAGCCTCTAATTTAGAAGGGCTTCCAGGCATACGTTTTCAATAGTTTGCCTGGATTTGCGTACAAATAATTCCGTTCTGGCTACGCCAATGTCTAGAACTAAGTAAACCAGGCATTTTTACCATATAATATGGGAAATGATGATTATTATTTTTATAAAGCAAATTAAGACTTATTTGGGCAGTAAAAAAGGCTGACAGAAGCGACAAAAAAAAATCAAATGGTCGCTCCCTAAGTCAATTTTTAACATCTACTTCTGACATCTACACAGTGGTTTCAATAATAATAATAATAAAATAATAATATGCTTTTATTTCAAAAGTGCAAAACGTTTATAAAATCAAACAGAAATACATTGATAAGCTGGTATACAAATTGCAAAATTCTGAAAATCCCCCTAATAATGTAGACCTCTTCATACTCCTGTTCTGACTATATGCTATGGGGAATATGAAGGTAATAGTAGTACATGTAGTAGTAGTAGTAGTAGTAGTAGTAGTTTTGAAACGTAATGCTATTTCAAACTGAAACTACCGTTTGAAATCTACACAGCAGATAAAAATGAAAACAACAGCTGTCTAAGATACTAAAACAATTCCATCACTAAGAGGTGTCGAGAACCAGTTAGCTGAATGACTAGGTTCTCAACAGTTACGTGTACCCTTTTACTATTATTGAGGGGAAAAAACGACAACAACGTGCGCACCATACAACACTAAAATCTTAACAGATGCAACAAACCATTTCACTTTGTTGCAAATTTATTCCCCACCTACTTCTGACAAAAATTAATTCTTCATTAACTTATTTCCGCATACACTTGGCTTAACAGCGTAATAATTTTATATCCTCCCGTCTCATAAAATAGGGCTGAGCTTTGCAACATAAGACCACATTTAATACCTCTCAAGAGAGCATTTCTTAGAGGTTTTAAGATAGCGGAACATACATAATAAAATTATTTTATTGGTAAAAAAGATGAAAGAATTGATGTATAAGATCAAAAGAGGATCTACGTTTTGTGCGCACGCATCATTGTGTACGAACGTAATCTCAACTAATTTCTAGGGGTTTTAAAAGTATATATTTTAGGCGTCAGTTAAATAAGTTTAAATTACTAGAGAGTCAATTTTACTATAACATTTACCACTATATTCTTTTTCTTTCATTTTCTTATTGATTGTATTTTTGTACTCTTTGTTTCAAGACATTCAATGCGGGATGTAACCATTGAGATACAATGGTATCCAAGCAAGCACAAATCATGACAATGGCGTTAGTTCGACGTTATCTATTTACTGGTATACCTGATCGCCACACACTGATCATCCTTTTTCTGAAAATAAAAAAAAACAAAACTTGAAGATTTGTTTCATGTCTTTTTTCAAAGCGAGTACATAGAACTGCAAGGGCGGGGGAATAACAGAATAGGACACAGAATGAAGTTCTCTCTCTCTTTCTCTCTCTCTCTCTCTCTCTGTGTGTGTGTGTGTGTGTGTGTGTGTGTGTGAAAGAGAGAGATATATCGATCATATTGTATTAGTGTTGGCTTTATAGAAACCGTAATGAACAGAGTGACGTGAACATTAAAATGGAAATCACGTTATCAAATTTTTGCAAATAATATTTTATTAGGCGACATTGATGCACAACTTCGCGTGAATATTATTAACCCGATACTGTGTGTGTGTGTGTGTGTGTGTGTGTGTGTGTGTGTGTGTGTGTGTGTGTGTGTGAGAGAGAGAGAGAGAGACTCTACACAGTTCAATGGCTCTAACATCCCTGGGACCATGGAAAGTTGTTGTAGACATGAGTATTTCGAGCCAATGAGGGTTAATCATAACACCAAGTCAGGAAACAAATGGGGATAATTTAGGGATGTCTTTTCAATCTTCTATAAAATAATGGTATGTTGAGTGTATCTCATTAGAATCGCCTCGTTGAGGAAGAACTTTCTATGGACTCAAAAAACTAGTTCAAATCAGCCACGGTAAACGAGCCATCGGTGCTCGAGTCATTGAGGTTTTCTTGTAATTAATTTAAAAGAAAAAACGCTATCATTAATTTTAACGAACAGCAAGACGAAATGAAATATTCACTGAAGCTGAAGATTCTTTCAACTCGAGGTGCGTGCATAAAAAGTTCCAGACATGTTTCCCTAAGCATCATATAATCCTCTAGCTTATATCAAAGCAGTTTGCAACAACGCTGTGGAGCCCGTCTCCACGGGTGCCCTAATCCCTAACCGGAGAGCAACATATTGGTGATTAAAGGAGGAGGATCCAGGGCCAGAATCTTGCGAAAACCTCCCTAATTCCATTAGTCAAACAGCGACGGCCCAGACCAGACTGCGCGCTTGCGCAGTCTGGTCTGGGTCTTCGCTGTTCGCACGCATAATATTTGTCACAACGCCGGTCTAAACAGCAAAGAGAAATGCTTCAACCTGAAGGTTTCTATGGTGACGGGCGCACGTTGGCAGATTTTTACGTGAAGCTCTGTAATTTACTGGTCGTGCGCTGTTTATTTGCCAGGAAAAAGAAAATATAACAGAGTATATAACGAATATAGAAAACAACGGACACGCTGATCAGAAGTATGAAGTCCCCAGTTGAAGGAAGTGAAGTTGAAAGCTAGAAAGGTTCACTTCGATTGAGCTGTCCTGATTATGACTTTTACCGCCGCCATTCTAATTCCAGCACTTTCTGATGTCCTAAGAGTCCGACCATTGATTTTTATAGTTTTATGTGGGGGAGTGGGGTGGGAGAGGGGCGTGAAGATGTTTCAGGGCCTGGATTGTTTTTTCTTCCGCGAGGCAAGCCTGTCTTTTTATTCACGTTTTCGCAAAAGGTATTTACCCTGGTCCTGGCTATTTTTTTCCGGCAAAAGAGGGGCCTGGATTTTCTTTTTTCAAAAATCTTCCCGCCCCGCCATAAAAATCAAATGGTCGCTCCCTAAATCAACTTTTAACATCTACTTCTGACATCTACACAGTGGTTTCAGTAATAATAATAATAATAAAATAATAATAATAATTTTATTTCAAAAGAGCAAAACGTTTATGAAATCAAACAGAAATAACGTGTCTACTAACGACCATAAGTGCTTTTGCAGATAATTACCCAATCAATATTTTATATATGTTTAAAATCGAAAGCAATCATTATATAATGTTTCCTGCCCCATCCCAGCTGATGTAGAAACAGTGTATTTTAAAAGGAGTGGCCCTTGAGAGCAATACAATGAATCCATACATAAAACTGAAAACAGCTAAAGTGTCGAAGTTTCTGTACCAGGCTAACTAGTTTTGGCCAAAAACATCTTTGTGTTCCAACCAGATACCTTGCCATTCTCGAGCACAACAGAGTATATTAAGTATTAGATTCTCTCCTTGAAATTTAAATTTGAACAAAGTGACTCATGCGGACGGGTCTGATTAATCTAAGAAAGATTACAATTTACTTCAAACGATATATGAATCAGGCCAAGCGAAAAGGTCTTCGTATTCGCCTAGTCCGATCCGGCCCTATCAGATAAGGCGCTAACAGAATTCTTGGATACTATAAGATGTATCAACAAAGAACAATGGCCCAATGAAACTGTGTTGATGCGCAGGATGATCGGAATCTACGCATTCCGCATAGACTCGAAGGTATGTTTTTACTTCATACTGCCCATATGCGCTTTGCTACGAAAAGGACATTTTCTCAGCCTCCACAATCTCAAAGCCCGGCCAGATCCTATATATTCAAACCTAGTATAAGGTGACTGCGAACAGCGTTATCCCGGGCCAGACTGCGCGGATGCGCAGGCTGGCCCGGGTCTACGCTGTTCGCATATGGAAAAAAGTTCGCTTTCCCAAGAAAATCCCCAAATGATATATTTCCACTTTTCTAATACAGAAAGCCTTAATCACAAATGATACTTAAAGCAAAGAAAAATCAAAAACGCAAAGTTAAATCCACTTTCAATACATATCGATACTGTCCAAATATGCACGAATGATTTCCTTTGATATTCTCTTTGATCTCGCCGATATAAACAGGGCAAAGGAGGTGCAAATTAAGGTGTAGAAGGGGCGGCGAATTTTCACTTTCATTGCATTTAATAGATTGTAAATATTATTGATCGTAAATAAGGCTATTAGGGAAATGTTCTGAATGGAAGTTAATTTGACGAAACCAGAGTTTAAATGAAGCTAACCGCATTTTATGAAGTGTCTGACGCGTTGGCGAAGACTGGTTAAATTTTATTTCTAATATGTTAGTACCACGCTTTATGAAATGTACGAAAAGGTGGCGAAGGATAAATATTATTTTTTTTTCAATCTTTAAGAGAGAGATAGAGAGAGAGAGAGAGAGAGAGAGAGAGAGAGAGAGAGAGAGAATCGCGATAAATAAACACGATTGACAGTAGACTACGAAGCCTTAGTACGAAATTCGCCCAATGTAGACATTTCCGAAACAAAACGGATTCTGAGAGCACCGTCTGTCTGTCTGTCTGTCTGTCTCTCTCTCTCTCTCTCTTCTTGCTGAGAGAGAGGATCCGTTCGAAGCAAGCCTGCAACACGAAACTAGCAGACCGGTAAATAGTTATGCTAATTTCCCCTTGGTACTGAAGTTCTGAAGTTTATTCAGACCTTGGTGAAGAAAGATGAGTTTTTATGTCTGCTCCCTTCAAGGTTGGGAGACATATAGTTTTGCCGTGTTCGTCCGTCCGTCCGTCCGTCTGTCTTTTCGTCTGACAATCTGTCTCATAAAATCGCACTCGCCCCATAACTTGAAAACCGTTTGGGATACTTTTACGAAACTTTACAGAAATGTTTACGACCATAAGACGATGTGCGGAACTAAAGAACCTACTTTTTTAGTCATGGCCGTTGTAAATAGTGAATTTGGTCATAAAATCGTTTCCGCCACATACTTTGAAAAGCGTTTGAGATATTTTCACGAAACTTTATTGACATGTTTACCACCATGAGACGACACACACACACACACACACACACACACACACACACACACACACACACACACACACACACACAGAGAGAGAGAGAGAGAGAGAGAGAGAGAGAGTCTTATAAAGACCTATATTTTTAAACCTCACTAAATTTTATTCCGATAACATGTCTGGTTGATAAACAGTAATGTAATAGTGCACTACTTCCACGGATCATACATCCTCCCGGATCATACATCCTTCAAGTAAAATATTCAATAGACAGCAAAAGTCTTAATGATATTGTGCGGATAGGTAATCAGTCCGAACTTTAGCAGTCCGCACATAACCCAAAGAAATATTTTCGCATGACGAGCTCGAACTACTAAAAATAAGATAGAGAGAAAAAAGGGAGAAAGAAAGAACGAAAGAAAAATCTGTAGCAGATGAACTCCGGTTGGCAGTCGGTAAAAAAGACCTTATTGAGCTACATGTAATAAAAAAATAATAATAATAAAATAAATAAAAAAATAACAAGCAAACAAACACTTGAACCATTGAGCCTTGGTAGTAGGTAACACTGTCAGTCCCGTGTTTACCTTAAGTATTCGGACAGATATACTTGAACAAACAGTGTAGACCCTGATCAGACGCCGCAAATGCGGCGTCTGATCAGGGTCTTCAGTGTTTGTTACTAGTCCAGCAGTATTTAGACTATAAATAGTAGTCAAATAGGTTTTTTAGAATCTGTTGTTCAAAGTTTAGGAAAATCATGGTTACGCGAGTGAAGGTGTCCGAATTTTAGGGTAAATACAGTGGGTACATGTGATAAATTGGGAACAATATGAATTTGAATGCAGTTAAATAAGATAAACACCTGCATGCTGGGGTACGTAGAGATAATATTCTTTCATTATAACCAGTGCCTCGGCATCTAAGATCTCTTACATGATATGTCATTTCACAATTACACATATACAAAACATCAAAGAAAAGATGTTCAATGCATATTTGAATACTATTTGAATTAAATTATCCGAGGCGTGGAGTGTAGCGATGGATAGATTGAGATATATATTTCGTTTGTTTGGTTATGGTATAATTACGTTTCGTATAAAATCAAATATTTGATAATTGGGTCAATCGGTCCCAATTCTGCAAGAGTTTCTTAACACTTACAGCAACGCAATGGGCAGATTCAGCAGACGACAGTTTGGTGATATTTTCTTATTTTTCCTAGAAAATAGGATCTGACACTTCATGCAAATTGTCTCCTTAGACAATTTGCATGAAGTGTCATATCCTATTTTCTAGGAAAATTAAGAAAAAATATTTCAAAATGTCGTCTGCTGAAATTTTTACCCAGCATGCAAAGTGTTAGTTAACATTTGAAGTGACATTCAAAATTAAGCGGATGTCATTCTAAACTATATGAATTTTCCCGACAAAGTAAGGCTTGACATTGTACGACAAAACCAGTGGTTTGTAAATGCAATAGAAAATAAAACCCCAGATCAGATTGCACAAATGCAAACACATGTGATAAACCCCCTTTTCTCATGTTCGGCCTCGTCTGTTCTTAATTCTCCTCGAAAACATTATCGGGAGGCGCCATAAGAAAGGAAGCCTTCAGGGCATATGCGTAATGTGGAGATGCGCAGGCTGATCTGGACCTTCGCTGTTTTGGGCATTGTTGTTGGTATGCAGGGCCAAATTGTTCAAAGCATCGTTAGCTTATCGAGCACTCAATGACAAACTCAACTGTTGTAGCTAGGGTATTTTCAAATTCATTGATATTTTTGCTGCAAAAATGTAATGCAAAAGCTACTCATATTTTTTCAGCAAAATATATCAATGTATTTGCATACATTAATATTTTTGCTGCAAAACAAAAAAATTGAGTAGCTTTTGCAAAAGCTACTCACATTTTTTCAGCAAAAAATATCAATGTATTTGCCATATTTCAAGATAGAAATTTTAACGTCACGTTAGCTAACAACTTTGTTCAGTTTTGAACAACTGGGCCCAGATGTTTTAAATGCTGTCAGGCACCCGAGTCACATGGAGGCAGCGGCGAATGTGTTATATGCAAGCGTTTGTACAGCCTTGTTTCCATGGATCATCCATGTACACATGCCACTGTCACTTAAAAATATGTCGTAGGCTAGAAGTATTAAAGAAGTCGGAAGTTAGAACTAAGCAGTTGGAAGTCATGAAGTTAGAAGTGTTGAAGCTGAAAGTGAGAAGTCATGAATCGAGTCCCTCCGAATATGCCAAAGCATCTATACATTTTATAGTAGTCATTGATTCTGTTAGACTGGCTCCAGTCTCCAGTGACTAAATAATCATTCTTATAATCCTGGTTGATAATTCACTAAAATAAAACCAAAATAATAGCATGACTATAAAGGCTGGTCACTGTGACCAGCCTTTACAGTCATGTTATTGTTTCGGTTTTATTTTAGTGGATTATCAAACAGGATTATAAGAATTGATATTCGGTCACTGGAGACTGGAGCCAGTCTGATTCTGTTAGCGGACAGCAAACCACGTGATCAATACTCCATAGTATTTAAGCGGACAACGAAGGCCCTGAGCAGTCTCATCTGGGCCTTCATTGTCCCTTTATCCTGGAAGGCACCTTTTCGATTTGCGTATTTTCTTTGAGAAGGCCAGAGTACACACGTACAGACCAAAGAACTTCAGATTATGACTAATATTTTACTCATTTTATGTCTCTTTGAAGTTACCGAAATCTTTTAATATTCATTTAAAATAATTTGTTTCGAGGTCTTTGATTTTCTCTCATATATGATCCACTACCCTCTAAATGAATACCTTCAGTGTCATTCTTTATGTCTCACAAATTGTTTACTTTTTTTTTCCAATTTTTACTGTTTGTTTTATGGCCTATATCAATTTCTGTGTTGTGAAGGACAGTAATTTAAGTGAAGAACTGATTTTGTTAGAGTCGCTCACACCACAACCTCAGTGGCATATTCACATTGGGTCCACTGCATTACAGCGTGTATGAGAAAATGACACTTCTGTTGTATGCAAACAGCGAAGTCTTAGATAAGTCTGCGCATCCAGTGATCTAATCAGAGCCTTTGCTCTTTGTCAATATACACAGTAAAATTCCGCTGTTAAGATCACTTTTGGGACTATTTAAAAGTGGTCTTATCAGGAGGGTGGTCCTCATAGCGAGCTCGGCCATAGGCCTGCGCGAGCAAGCTCTATGGTACAGCACACGTACGTTTCGTTGCCGCCAAACCAAACCGGAAATAAACATTTTGTTTGCAGTTTGTCGGGTTCTCAATTCATGTGGCAGATCTATTTGTATTTGCCGGAACCAACTGGGAAAATCCGGAACCAGAATCCGGTACCAAAATTTTAACGGTATAGCTTGGGTCTTATACTTAGATTTTTTGGACGATTTTTGGCTTTAATATTATCCACTTGTACTGTAACTGCAAAATCTGGTTTTTCAAAGCATAGTGCATTGCGAGCTCGCCTATAGACATTGCCTATATTCATATTATTGAATATAGAATAAGTAAACGTCATAAAATTTCGAACACTTTATTTCATTTTTTTTGGCCAAACTAGTGCTTTTATGCTGTTGTTTCTTAACTTATTTTTGCCAAGTGGATTCTTTTACCTGAACTCTTTTGGCTAGTACATTTCCAGATTAAAGGGTGTCTGGCCAGTTTTTATTATTACCATAGTTTATTAAAATGCCTGTAATTAATGCAAACAGTGTAGACCCTGATCGGACGCCACGTTCTGCGGCGTCTGATCTGGATCTACACTGTTTGCCAATGTCCCGTTTGCCAATGTCCACTAGGCATAAATGGGTTGAACTTGATGATGGCAAACCGTGTAGAACCTGAGTCGGATCTGGGTCAACACTGTTTGCATATGCCATCTTGTCAGAAACTTTGAAAACACGTGAGACTGATAAAAGCTGGTCTTAATATTGGAGTGGTCTTAATTTCGAGTGGTCGTGATAGAGAAATTTTACTGTAGAAATAAGTGGTACAATGATTCTATAATTGTTCGTTGATTGATTGATTGTTTGGGGTTTAACGACACGTCAACCGTTTTGGATCATTTTGTGTCGTCTCCCAGAGAAATAGAGAAGAGAGAAAAGACAGTAGAGGAGATGAAAGAGAGGGACAGGGGAGAAAAAAAATGAATGAAAGTGAAGAAACAGAAGAAATAAAAACAGTCCCCGTCCACCTTTACCTGCTGCAAGGATAGCAGGCCTTGCCATACTGTGAGTCAATATCAGTTAAACGCCAATGCGACATAAGATACACGACGCCTTTGCCTCACCGATCACCCCTAATTGTTCAACGAATGCCCTTGTCAGATTGCGCACATGCACAAGTTGAGCAAGGCCTCCAGGGTTACATTATGTCATAATGACCCTTTTCTCATTTTCAGGAGCCAGTGCTTCAGCCAGGCCCCAGGAAAACGTCACGCACATAGCACTGAAGGTCTAGATCAGAATTTGACCCGCAACGTAAGAAAACGTACCCTCTTACGTGTGTACGCCCAATGAAGACACAAATCAGCCTGCGCAACCGCGCATTCTGATCATATTTCGTTGTCCACATAAAGAAATGTTGCATTCTTGGCCGTCCAAACTACACCCAATAAAGATTCAGATTAGAATGCGTGAATGCGCAGACTGCGTGAATGCACAGGCTGATCTGAATCTTCGCTGGATGCCCATGTCCGAAGGTACATTTTCTGACGTTGGTGACACATTTGCTTGTGCGCATTCTGATAAAAAGTCTACTTACGCTTCGTCGAAGTACAAGCACAGTAAAATCCCGCTATTAAGACCACTCGAAAATAAGACCACTCCGCTGTTAAGACCAGCTTAATGGGGTCTTCTCGGTATTCTACATAGCTCCAGATACGGGCGTGGGGGGTCCGCAAAATATTTTTCTTACCGCCACAAAAATATGTTGAAGGTACTCATTAGAAGCGCCTCGACGAGGCGCTTCTAATGAGTACCATAACATTTTTTAATGGAGAAATAAGAAAAACATATCCGTACTGTTTGGTTGAAAAAGCAGATGGCAGTTTGGAGCTATGGTCTACATACAATGTTAAGACCGCTCCACTAATAAGACCACTTTTAAGCAGTACCAAAGGTGGTCTTAATAAAGAATTTTACTGTATTCTACAGGCGAATAGCGAAAGCCCGATCAGACTGCATAGATGCATAGGCGCAACTTGGCGTTCGCTGTTGGCATGTAATAAGACCTCTTTCTACCTGATTCTATATGCTCATGTCATTTTCAAAAACTGGATTCCCTTTACCAGCCTATGAGACGCAGTCCTGATCATCAAGTCCGTCTGTGTATGGCCTTCGAAAACTGTAAACGCTCGCTGCAAAAGTCATGACCAAGACTATGGGGATGCGCCGGTTGGTGTGTGTGTGTTTGTTATTAGTAAGTGGTTTAGCATTCGCCTTTTGAAAACAATGGTATCCTGTATGTAATTAAGGGCAGATTCGAGTCCTGACTGTTCTTATATGACGTATTTTCATGTTCTCGTGTTGAGGGGCATGTAGAATTGAAACTCGCCTGATGATGACATCTAAGATATGCTGGATCACAGGCTGTTGATATTTGCTGTTTGCATGTGCCCCATGTATCTTTCGAACAGAGCATAAAAGAAAAAAAAGTTAAAAAAAAAAAAAAGTGAGCGAGCCATGTCAAGAGAAAAGAGGTCCCCAGGACTTATATACGTGGCAAAAAAAGTTAGGGATATTTGTATGTACGGTGAAATAAAAGGAAACTAAGACATATCTGAAATCTGAAATTGATATATTTGATTACATCATTTCATTTACAGACAAAAATCCATCCGTTGGAGTCTGTAGCACTAGAAGTGAATGAGAAAATTTGTATGGAAGATCACTATGGTCACCAATAAAACCTCACAAATCTGTCAAGATCGCGTATGTCCACCTGTTGCATCTATGCAGGCCACACAACGACGACGAATACTCCTGATGAGTCTGGCAATCTGTAGCTGGGGTATCCTCCTCCACTCCTCCTGCAAGGCTGCGCCCAAAGCTTGGAGCGTTCTTGGTCGTGGAACTCTCGGTCGTACACGCTGGCCGAGAATGTCCCAAACATGCTCGATTAGCGACAAGTCAGGGGATCGAGCAGGCCAATCGAGATGATCCACATTGTTCTGCTGCAGGAACTGCTGTACTATCCTCGCCCGATGAGGTCTTGTCATCCTGCAGCACTACGTGGTGTTGTTGAATAAAAGGCAGAACAACCGGCTGTAGCACTTCATTGATGTAGCGTTGGCCTGTCAGAGTTCCGTTAAGCACAAGCAGCACAAGATATGCCGCCCCATACCATAAGACTTCCTCCTCCATACCGGTCATGTTCAACAATGGCGCAGTTCGCGTACCTCTCACCTCTGCGACGCCAAACGAGACGTCGTCTGTCAAGCATATCCAGCAGAAACCGTGACTCGTCGGTAAAGAATACAGTTGCCCATTGTTGGTTAGTCCATCGGCGATTCTGCCTTGTCCATGCCAGCCTGGCTTGTCTATGTCTCTGGGAAAGTGATACCCCAACGTAAGGTCGCCGAGCTCTAAGTCCAGCTCTGTGAAGTCGATTCCGCACGGTTTGAACAGACACTCTTGTTCCAGTAAGCGCCGAACAACTTCGCGAACGTCTCTCAAGAATTGGAATAAGAGTGTCTGTTCAAACCGTGCGGAATCGACTTCACAGCGAACTGCTCCACTGTTGAACATGACCGGTATGGAGGAGGAAGTCTTATGGTACCACGTAGTGCTGCAGGATGACAACGCAAGACCTCATCGGGCGGGGATAGTGGATCATCTCGATTGGCCTGCTCGATCCCCTGACTTGTCGCCAATCGAGCATGTTTGGTACATTCTCGGCCAGCGTGTACGACAGAGAGTTCCACGACCAAGAACGCTCCAAGCTTTGGGCGCAGCCTTGCAGGAGGAGTGGAGGAGGATACCCCAGCTACAGATTGCCAGACTCATCAGGAGTATGCGTCGTCGTTGTGTGGCCTGCATAGATGCAACAGGTGGACATACGCGATATTGACAGATTTGTGAGGTTTTATCGGTGACCATAGTGATCTTCCATACAAATTTTCTCATTCGCATCTAGTGTTACAGACTCCAACGGATGGACTTTTGTCTGTAAATGAAATGATGTAATCAAATATATCAATTTCAGATTTCAGATATGTCTTAGTTTCCTTTTATTTTACCGTACATACAAATATCCCTAACTTTTTTTTGCAACGTATATATGAAAAGAAGCAAAGATCAACTTGTTGAACCTACGATGACATACAGTCTGACGAGGCCTTTGTTGTACGTTCATCTATTTTTCTATATCCATTCTGTAAGCGGACAGCCAAGGCCCTGATCAGACTGCGCGGATGCGCAGTCTGATCTGGGCCTTAGCTGTCCGCATATACATATGCATGTATCCCACATACATGCATCTCGAAGACACTTTTGTTCGCATGGCGAGCCTCCATAATGTTCAATAATAAAACAAAAAGAAAATAAAATAATAAAAAATCACATAAGAACATAATATATAACATTAAAGCCAATATGTAATAATTTTAAACGGTACTGTACGGTTTTCTCATTCCTCCGGTGTGTGGCAATATCAAAGGGGAGGAGAAAGGTGGAGAGTAAACAAATCTTGAAGTTCATCTCTTTGATGTGTCCCGCCTTTGTCACATAGAGGCTTACTCAATCAGCCTTTGATTTTCTTATTCGTCATCTCTGTATTATTCAGGTAAAATTAATCCTGCGATAACGCGGTCATGCCAGCAGTGAAATTATTCTTATACCTAAACTTGTTATTATAAAGGTATAACTTCAACTGCAAGAGACGGACCGGACTAAAATTAATCCCGTGGATTTAATAAATTGTAGATTTGAATTTTAGCTTTCCAGAAATAATTTTGGCCTGAACTTGGATGATTTGAATCTGAATTTGGATTTTAAAGATAATTTGTAGGTTCGAAATTTAGGTTTTAAAAATATTAAAATTTGATTGCAGTTGCAATTATACTAATGAGGTCAGTTCTAAAACTAATCAAACAAACAAAAAGTTTTGTTTCCAAATTACTACGGACAAATAACTTCAACTGCAAGAGACAGGCCCGACGGAAATTAATCTTGTGGACTAAATCATACTTTTGGCCTGAACTTGGATGATTTGAATCTAACTGGATTTTAAAGATAATTTGTAGGTTCGAAATTTAGGTTTTAAAAATATTAAAATTTGATTGCAGTTGCAGTTACACTAATGAAGTCAGTTTTAAAACTGACAAAAACAAACAAAAACATTTGTTTCAAAATTACTTCGGACAGTTAACTTCAACTGCTAGTGACGTGCCCGACTGACATTAATCTTGTGGACTAAATCATTTGTAGGTTTGAATTTTAGCTTTTCAGAAATAATTTTGGCCTGAACTTGGATGATTTAAATCTGACTTTGGATTTTAAAGATAATTTGTAGGTTCGAAATTTAGGTTTTAAAAATATTAAAATTTGATTGCAGTTACAGTTATACTAATGAGGTCAGTTCTAAAACTGACCAAACAAACTAAAAGTTTTGTTTCAAAATTACTGCGGATAGTTAAAATGCATATGGTGCAGCCTATCTTTGTGAAGTTTACAACCGAGGGATCAGGATATTAACAGTTTTGCAAAGTGAAGCAATTTAAGCAGAAAAAAAAAAAAAAAAAAAAGTAGTTAAGCAAATTGCTATTTTAGGATTTAAAATACATTAAGCAGAAGGCACGATAAGGGCAGTAGGCGGGCAAAGACGACCCAGATTAACGTACGAACGTAATATCAACCTACGAACCTACTCTGCTTTCGACAATGATCTTTTAGACAGTCGTCAATTTAATCTAAAGAAGTACATGTGCAAACTTTTGTCATGATTCAGTGCAATTTCCCTATAAATCTACAGCGGGCCGTTATCAGCCCGGCAGCTACCCTGACGGGCTGATAACGGCCCGCTATAGATTACTGGGTCATTTGTCGCTACTACCGGATATGCACAAGTCTTATTCTATTCATTGAGTTAAAAAAATCGAATATTTTCGTTTTTCCCAAAGTAAAAAAATGGCTGCAAATTATGCAAAAATCGACAGGGTAGGTAGATTGGAGGCAGGTTTTGAACACGTTTCAATTGTTCAAGATTTATGAAACTTTCACAATATTATTGTGAAAGATCAATAATTAAAAATTAGTGGTGAAAAACAGAAAATGCATTATCATATTTTCTTTATCGAAAAGTCTGTTCACTATTGAAATTACCTAGGTCAGACCAAGTTTTGGCCTTAAAATTAATGTTAGTATAAATATTTGAGAACAACGCGCAAAAACAGAAACGACAAATGGTTTCGGATTAGAAATTGTCATTCAAAAATTTCACATTTAGATTAAAAAAAAAAAAAGAAGAAGAAGAAGAAAAGAAAAGAAAAGAAAAGAAAAGAAAAGAGAAAAAGCTTTGCAAATGATGTCGAAAGCACAGTAGAATATATTGACGGATAGAGAAGCATCAGACTGCACAAATGACAGAATGATTATTTTTCTTTTGATATATATAATTTGTATTTTTAAATTGATATTTACATTATGACTTTGATCTTTGATTTATAACCAAAGATTTAAATTGACTTTAAAAGACAATAATTTTCTATGACATTTTTACATTCAGTCGAAAATCCTGACATGCTAATCGAAGTCCCGATCATGGTTTAAGTTCAGTTTATCTATATACCTACTTTAACCCTTAATGCGCCAATCACATCTGCAGCAGACAGCATTTTCATTTTTTTTTCAAAGAAAACAAGTCTTGATATTTCAAGTGAATGTTTCATATTAAAAGACTTATTTTCTCGGAGAAAAATAAAATAAAATAAAATAAATACGGAAAAGAGAAATGCCGTATGCTACAAATTTTGCTAGGAGCTTTATGGGTTAATACAGTTGACTCTCATTATCTCGATCTCGCTTATCTCGAATAACCGCTTATTTTGAAGTGAAAATCTTGTCTCTGCCTAAACATGAAAATCTAACAACAAGGAAAAAATATTGTGGAAAAGAGAAGAAATTGCTCATAAGGAACAATTTCTCCTCTTTTCCACAATATTTTCGATATACATTGTATCTCTAACTTCAAGAGTCCAATTACATATAAATTTGTTAAATGTGGTTGTTCGAATTATTTTTGCCTCAATTCTGAAAATCTGATATGTCGAGGTACGGATATCTCGAAGTGTTTCAGAGAGTCCCTTGGAATTCGAGATAACGAGAGTTGACTGTAGTTTTGACTTCCAACTACTCATATGCATCTATATATTTGCTGATGAGCTCTCGCTGAAAACAATAATTAATTTACCCTAAGAACGGACAGACCTCAATAGACAGTGTAAACGTAGCTCAGATGCCACAGAATGCAGCCTGCTCAGGTTCTATACTGTTTGCCACTTATCCAGTATTTTTAGTAACAAGAGTCTGTGCAAATTTTAGCACAAGTATAGTGTGGATTTAAGGTACCCGGATATTAAAGGTTGCTCACGGAGCTAATTTTTATATAACCTTACTTTTTGTTTTATGAAAATACTATTTCCAAATGAAATTAAGATGCCCAATAGTTTGCTATAAAATGCTTCTAAGCACTGTGCAATAAAGTATTATAGGGGAAATATTGTCTGAGTACATGGTTTTCCTACTAGGCCTCTCTCGTAGTCATGTTAGGTCGAGGAAGGTAAAAATGCTATGGATTAAATAATGAAGCTCCTTTGATTTTCGTTATATTAAAATTAGCTCCATTAGCAACCCTTTTTTTAGGGTAGATACATTTACGAATATACAATAAAACTTTAATGACTAGAACGCAGGTAACTCGTTTACCCTGGCTGAATTGAACTCGTTTTTGAGTCCCTAAGAAAGGATATATTGCAGTAAGGCGAGGATTTTCCCCAATTGGCTCAGGTGTTGAATACTTTATTTCAGAAATTACATTATTCAATGTTTATTACGTATTCCTATGACTGAATCATAGCAGAAAGGAAAACTTATGCTTCTGTCTTATTACTACGGGGAGATAATTCAGTCCTGTTTATCCACCCCCCCCCCCCCCCTCAAAAAAAAAAATAAATAAATAAATAAATAAATAAAAAAAAATAAAAAATAATAATAAAAATGTTACCTCTCTCTGTGGTAACTATTTCTTGCATCAGAATAACGAGAATACAACACTGATTGGAAATTATGGTTAAATGAATACAGCCAGTGCGCATGTCCAGTATATCTGACTTGAATTCTCTTTCTCAATTCCGGTTAAAATGCAAAATTGAACGCGTTTCATAAAAGTAGTTCTAAAAATATGTTTCCACTTAGACCCAAGTTCCCATTCATATATATTACAGGGAAATAGCTCCACCAAAGAGTATCTTGGGTCAAGGGGGTGGTGGGACCTATTTATATATATATATATATATATATATATATATATATATATATATATATAAAATATGAAACACATTCAATTTTGCATTTTAACCGAAACTGGGAAAAGGAATTCAAGTCAGATATATTAGACACGCACACTGACTGTATTCATTTGATCATAATTTCCAATCAGTGTTGTGTTCTCGTCATTCTGATGCAATAAATATTTCCCAAAGGGACAGGTAACTAAACGTAGTTCCCATCGTTTGAAACATGGCATTAATTCATGTTTTTTTTGAGGGGTGGGATTATCAAGACTGAATTATCTCCCAGTAATAATAGGTTTCCTTCTTGCTAAGACTCAGACATCGGGCTACCGAAATATGTAATAAAAATATGATTATCTTAATTTCTGAAATCTGGTCCTCAACACCCAGCCAATTAAGGAAAATCCTCGCCTTACTGCAATATCTCTTCTTACCAATAACTGAAGAAAACAAATATTATGAGTTTTTTTTTTCAGTATTTTTTTCTTCTTTTATTATGAAAATGTATGTTGTGTGTACACATTAGAATCGCCTCATCAAGGCGATTCTAATGAGCACACTCAACAAACCATCATATTATATGAGCTCGAAAAAACATCCAAAAATTATCCAGATTTGCCACGTGACTTTGACTTGACGCTATGACTCGAACTATCCATGTCCAGAACAAATTTCCCTGGTCCCTGTTCGAACCATTGGCGTTCAACTGTATTTATATGTGCGGGAGAGGGTGAGGGTAGGCGGTTAGGGACGGTTGAGGGCGCCCGTGTAGTGCAGTCTAATAAGGTCTTTGTTCTCCGTCAGGAAATTAAAAAGATCCATGTTTCCAATCCAGGGTTTTGAAAATTTTATATGAGGGTCACTGATGAAGTCTAATTGCCCGAAAACTAGCTAGTCTGGCCCAGAAAATTTCGAAACTTCAGTTATGTGTGCTCTCAAGGGTCATTCCTGTTAGAATCTAGTTCTCAAGAAGAACAGCGAAGGCGCTGATTAGACTTCGTGTATACGCTTTTCTTCGGTCAAGGTCACGCGGGGTGTTACCAGTCTATTGGTCATGCCAGCAACGAGCTATTATACAGTAGTATCGGGCATTGCTACTGCTTAAGTTGCTGTAGACCAGTCCGAAGTAGTATCGGAAATTGGTAATGTTGAAGTTTCTGTTGACCAGTCCGAAGTAGTATTGTTGAAGTTGCTGTTGACCAGTCCGAAGTAGTATTGTTGAAGTTGCTGTTGACCAGTCTGAAGTAGTATTGTTGAAGTTGCTGTTGACCAGTCTGGAGTAGTATCGGAAATTAGTACAGCCGAAGTTACTGTTGACCAGTCCGAAGTAGTATCGAAAATTAGTACTGCTGAAGTTGCTGTTGACCAGTTCGAAGTAGTATCGGAAATTAGTACTGCTGAAGCTGCTGTTGACCAGTCCAAAGTAGTATCGGAGATTGGTACGGCTGAAGTTGCTGTTGACCAGTCCGATGTAGTATCGGAAATCAGTACTGCTAAAGCTACTATTGACAGTCCGAAGTAGTTTCGGAAATTGGTACTGCTGAAGTTGCTGTTGACCAGTCCGAAGTAGTATCGGAAATTAGTACTGCTGAAGTTGTTGTTGACCAGTCTGAAGTAGTATCGGAAATTAGTACTGATGAAGCTGCTATTGACCATTCCAAAGTAGTATCGGAATTGTTATGGCTGAAGTTGTTGTTGACCAGTTCGAAGTTGTATCGGAAATTGGTACTGCCGAAGCTGCTGTTGACCAGTCCAAAGCAGTATCGGAGATTGGTACGGCTGAAGTTGCTGTTGACCAGTCCGAAGTAGTATTGTTGAAGTTGCTGTTGACCAGTCTGAAGTAGTATCGGAAATTAGTACAGCCGAAGTTACTGTTGACCAGTCCGAAGTAGTATCGGAAATAAGTACTGCTGAAGTTGCTGTTGACCAGTTCGAAGTAGTATCGGAAATTAGTACTGCTGAAGCTGCTGTTGACCAGTCCGAAGTAGTTTCGGAAATTGGTACGGCTGAAGTTGCTGTTGACCAGTCCGAAGTAGTATCGGAAATTGGTACTGCCGAAGCTGCTGTTGACCAGTCCGAAGTAGTTTCGGAAATTGGTACTGCTTAAGTTGCTGTTGACCAGTCCGAAGTAGTATCGGAAATTGGTACGGCTGAAGTTGTTGTTGACCAGTCCGAAGTATATAGTATCGAAAATTTGTACTGTTGAAGTTGCTGTTGACCAGTCAGATGTATATCGGGATTTGGTACTGCTGAAGTTGCTGTTGATCAGTCCGCAGCTGTCCTCGACTGGTTCGTTCGACAGCCACTTTTTGCTTGTATGATAATCATAGGCGTAGCTCTCATTACGCACATTACGCATACATACAGAACATGCGTAGAAAACTTTTTGCAATAAAGAGACAACATAAACTGTTTTGCTTCTTTATCATAGGGGGTGCTGTTAAAGGGAAAAATATCGCTCCTGAATTAGGGGCTATTCTTACAGGAAAAAAATTGCCTGCCCCAATTTCGGAAGCGATACTAGGGAGATGTTTTATAGATATTTCCTGATGTGCGCAAAATAATTCCGTTCTGGCTGAGCAACTGGCTCATTGATGCCGTCATCATTGTGGATAGCACAAAATGGTATACCCTCGTGATAGCGTTCTTTGTGGATTTTTGGTCCGGTCCTTTCAACAATATTTTAGTTATATCGGGCTGACAAATATTGGTAGTTTGTTTACCCCCGTGATTGCGTTCTTCTATGGTTTAACGGCCATTTCAGAAGTATTTCAGTTACATCAGACTGACAATGTGTGGTGTGGTTTGCTTGTATTGGTAGTCTTGCTGTCATAGAAAATGGCTTGATAATGAAGGGTTTTCCGACAAGGCCACCTATACGTACTCTGATCTGGATTTTCACTGCTTATCTATACAGCAAATATTAGCTGAGTCATATGTAATCCGAGTCAGTGGCTTTTCTTTGTATTGATATTTGCCACTAAGTGGTAAATATCAAAATAAAGAAAAGCCATATAAACGTTAGGAAAGACTCGGACTAAGTCACATGATGCGAAAATGTGTTTCTGGGGCATATAAGAACATCGAATTTCCAGACCAGACTGCTTTTCCTTACAGTTCAGTCAGGTACTTTGCTGTTCGCAGATATTTTCTACAGTAGCACCTGATTATATAAGCGGACAGAGGGAAAATCTTGATCAAACTGTGTGGGTGTGCAAGATGACCTGCATATAATACCCTGAAGGCATACATGCAATTTCACTTGGTACGGCTCATTTGAAATCCAAGTCAGGAGAGGTATATTTTGTAATCTCGGTTATATACGACCAGGTACATCTTGACTTTTAAAATCATCTGAGATGGACGGGCACATGAAAACGTAACGTACCCAGGAAAAGCTACAATCACGAACCAAGGCATCCGAAAAACAAACTATGATCAAACAGAGCGGTACATTTCATTTACACAAATCGATATGCGTAAACAAAAAAAAAAAAAAAAAAAAAAAAAAAAAAAAAACAGGAAAAAAAAAAAAAAACAACAACAACAACAAAAAAACAACAAAAAAAAAAACGACAACAACAAAAAAGTGCCAGTATTTTATTTCAGTGACATGCAGCGTAGACCCTGGCCGTAGGACCAGCTCAGCCTTGAGAACGGTGTGTACGTTTCACACATACACCGTACTATTTGAATATTATAAAACATATACAAAAAAACAAACAACAAAAAACAACAACAAAAAAAAAAAAAAAAAAAAAAAAAAAAAAAACAGCGCTGATTCTGCTCTAGACTGGCTGCAGTCTCCAGTGACTATTTCTTTTCTTATAACCCTGTTTGATAATTCACTGAAATAAAACCAAAATTATATCATGACTATAGAGGCTGGTCACTAGTGACCAGCCTTTATAGTCATGATATTATTTTGGTTTTATTTTATCAAACAGGATTATAAGAAAAAAAAGTCACTGGAGACTGGAGCCAGTCTAGCTCTGCTCAAACTACAAGGATCCACAGGCTTAACTCTGTATTCGTTCTGTTGGCATCCCGTTACGTTAACAAGTCTATATAATGTGTAAGCAATTGTTTCCCAATAATAAATAGTGAAAACAAGAATATGTAGAGTCTACATTATAAGTTTTCTTTTTCAGGATTTAGCAGTTTTAAATCAGCTTTTTTTCAAATTGTTTATTACTTTTTGCTTCCCTTTTCACTGCATTAATCAGTTTTATGTGCTTAAGAACCAGACACATCCTAATTTCCCATATTATAAGGTGAACAGGTCATGACTCAAGTACCTTTAAATAATACTTCTCAGAGTAATGCTTACTTACCTTTAAATAAAAGGATATAAAGATAATTATTTTCCTTATTTCTTCATAAGAATGTATATTCCGGGTACTCTTTAGAAGCGCTTCTGCATTGTTGAGAAAACGAGTATGTTGTGTGGATTGCCTCGGTGGCTTGGTGGATGCGCGTCAGACTGATGATCAGGAGATTACGGGTTCGACCCCCGCAACATTCTTTCGTGGAGATTAATCATAAAATATTATCTACGGTCATTCTCTTCCTTCCGCTGATTCAAGAAGGGTAGTTGTCAGTTTCTGGCGAAAGAATGTGCACAATACTGGTTTTATTATAGGTGAAAATATCATGGCTTTTCTAGGCCTAAATAAACGGATCTCAATATAAATATTTTTTTCTTCTTTCTCCACAAAATGTATGTTCTGGGTGCTCTTTAGAAGCGACTCAAATCCTTGTTGTGGTACTCTTTAGAAGTGTCTCTTCGAGGCCCTTCTAAGGAGTACACGGAACATATTTTAGCGCTTCTAAAAGAGTTCCTAAAGAGTACTTCTAAAAAGCACCCACAACATAAAAGCACCCACATTTTGCGAAACCAAAAAAATGTCATGTGCGTCCAGCGAAGACCCAGATCAGCCTAGGCATCCGCCAAGTCTGATCTGAGTCTTCGCTATGCCCTCAGTGGGTAGCTAAGGACCCGAGTTTTCTTCATGTGGACAGCGAAGACACTGATCAGACTGGGCGGATGCCCAGGCTGATCTGATCCTTCGCTAGGCGCACATGCCATTTCGTTGGTTTTGTCATGCGTTGGCTCATATGTTTTTGTAGAGAAATCAATAAAAAAAGTCAATAATTTGTTTCAAAACTTGGCTTCCACGTTTTAACGTAATGATATCATCGAAGGTTTAGACAGCTATAAGTACGTTTTTACTCGTCACTGTACGAGACTTTGCCCAGTGATGTAAAACCAACCATTTCGTTATTAGGACTAAATTAATACTTGTAAAAAAGATTAGCAGTATTGAAGTCAAAAGATCCCCAGCAATTATGAAATCGGCAACAAAGACGTTCCTAAGAGGTGGTCTTTTAGATGAATACATCAAAAGAAATATTTTAAATATTTCACTTGAAATTTAAACACGTCTTGATCTGGCTGGCTATAGGGATGAGCATTTAAAGCCCATTGGGGGAAAATACAGAAAGGCATTTTCTCATGACAGTGGATGTCTAGACCAGCATGCGCATTTCTGGCAGTATTCGCCACTTATGGTCCTCAAGATGGCTAAATAGCAAAGATAGGGCATCTTGACGTGTAAGAAATTTTCACCTTTATCATCCTTTCCAACCTAAAAATGGATCTAGTGATCAATGGGCAATGTCGCAACGCCAATTAATTTATCCGGGCATCTTCTACATCAAAAGACGGAGTAAAACAGCCACTTAACCTCGAGCACTCCTTGGGCAGAATCAGCCGATGATTTTTTTTCTAATTCATCCGGGAAATAGGGCTTGGCATTTCATTTTACGGAGACAGTTATCATGACACGTTCAACCATATTTTATGGGGAAAATAAGCATAAAAAATCAGAATGCCGTCTGCTTATTTTAGTTTTTAAGACGCCTTAAAATTTAATAAATCATTATTATTGTTATTGTTATTATTACACTACTACTACTACAACTACCACCACTACTACTACTTATCATTATTATTATTATTATTGATTTGGCACCGTATTCTGTTCTTCACATAAAGCAACAAGTACAAAGAAATATACTGCGCAATCAAGTCACTACCTCTCTAATGGAAACCTTGGTGGGACTTCTAACTTCTTAAACTTGACTTCTAATTTCCGACTTCTTACTTCTAACTTCCAAAGTTAAATGTAAGAAGTTAAAAGTAGGAAGTAACAAGAGGACCATGATGGTCCTATATCGCTCACCTGACCAAACAGATTTGCATATTTACTGTTGAAGTTTCAGCCAAGTTCACTGCTCTAGGATTTTTGTATAAACTTTATAGCACTAACCACCCCCACCCCCCTCCACCACACCCATGTTTTTTTTTTTTTACAAATCTTGACAACTTGAACTGAATCTTAAAAGAGGGTCACCAAAGGAACATTTCTGCCAAGTTATATTGAAATTGGTCCAGTGGTTTAAAAAGTTTTATATAGCTATAAAGCCCTACGCCCTAACGGCCATGTTTTTTGACGAATCATGACAGCTTGAACAAACTTGGTAGAGGGTCACTAAAGGAACATTCCTGCCAAGTTATATTGAAATCTGTTCAGTGGTTTCTGACAAGAAGATTTTTAAAGTTTTCTATTTAGATATATAGGGAAAACAAGAAGATTTTTTTTTAAAGTTTTCTATATAGATATATAGGGAAAATAAGCCCCACCCCCTTGCAGCCATATTTTTTGACGAATCATGATGACCTGAACACCCTTAAAGAGGGTGACCAAAGACACATTCCTTCCAAGTTATATTGAAATCCGTCCATTGGTTTCTGCCAAGAAGATTTTTAAAGTTTTCTATATAGATACATATATAAGGAAAATAAGCCCTGCCCCCTGGCGGCCATGTTTTTTGACAAATCCAAACGGCTTGAACAATCTTGGTAGAATATCACCAAAAGAACATTTCTGCAAAATTATATGGAAATCGGTCCAGTGGTTTGGGACAAGATGATTTTTACATTTTTCTATATATAGGGAAAATAAGCCCTGCCTCCTGGCGGCCATGTTTTTTGACAAATCCAAATGACTCGAACAATCTTGGTAGAGAATCACTAAAGGAACATTTCTACAAAATTATATGGAAATCGGTCCAGTGGTTCTGACAAGAAGATTTTTAAAGTTTTCCATTTAGATATATAGGGAAAATAAGCCCCACCCCCCCCCCCCTGGCGGCCATGTTTTTTGACGAATCCAAATGGCTTGAACAATCTTGGTAGAGGAACACCAAAAGAACATTTTTGCAAAATTATATTGAAGTCGGTCCAGTGGTTTCGGACAAGAAGATTTTTACAGTTTTTTATATAGATATATGTAGTAGGAAGAGAAATAGACCTGTAAAGAAAATATTCCCGTCGAGTGCCCCGACCGGGGATCGAACCAGGTACCCCTGGATCTCTAATCGAGCGTCATAACCACGAGGCTAAAAGGTCCGGACCAGTTAGACTGGTCATTTATGCACCCTATATATTTACATACATATTAATTATTTGTACTTCGCTTTGCTGCGCACTACTACACTCCTCCATCCTACAATGAAACATTTGTATCAAATGTTTTCTACTATTCCCAGGCTCTTTTGTGGCTCCGTTGCCATTGCATCGCCCTTGAGCTCCGACGGTAGTCATCCTGGCACCAGGCACCAAATGTAGTAGGAGCTGAAATAGACCTGTAAAGAAAATATTCCCGTCGAGTGCCCCGACCGGGGATCGAACCAGGTACCCCTGGATCTCTAATCGAGCGTCATAACCACGAGGCTAAAAGGTCCGGACCAGTTAGACTGGTCATTTATGCACCCTATATATTTACATACATATTAATTATTTGTACTTCGCTTTGCCGCGCACTACTACATATATAGGGAAAATAAGCCCTGCCCTCTGGTGGCCATGTTTTTTGACAAATCCAAATGGCTTGAACAATCTTGGTAGAGGATCACCAAAGGAACATTTCTACAAAATTATATGGAAATCGGTCCTGCGGTTTCTGACAAGAAGATTTTTAAAGTTTTCTATATAGATATATAGGGAAAATAAGCCCCGCCCACTAGCGGCCTTGTTTTTTGAATAATCCAAATGGCTTGAACAATCTTGGTAGAGGATCACCAAAGAAACATTTCTGCAAAATTACATTGAAATCGGTCCAGTGGTTTCTGACAAAAAGATTTTTAAAGTTTTCTATATAGATATATAGGGAAAATAAGCCCCGCCCCCTGGCGGTCATGTTTTTTGACAAATCCAAATGGCTTGAACAATCTTGGTAGAGGATCACCAATGGAACATTTCTGCAAAATTACATTGAAATCGGTCCAGTGGTTTCTGACAAGAAGATTTTTTATAAAGTTTTCTATATAGATACATAGGGAAAATAAGCCCCGCCCCCCAGGCGGCCATGTTTTTTGACGAACTTTGACAAATCGGAATGGCTTGAACAATCTGGGTAGAGGATCACCAAAGGAACATTTCTGCAAAATTACATTGAAATCGGTCCAGTGGTTTCTGACAAGAAGATTTTTTATAAAGTTTTCTATATAGATACATAGGGAAAATAAGCCCCGCCCCCTGGCGGCCATGTCTTTTGACGAATCCAAATGGCTTGAACAATCTTGGTAGAGGATCACCAAAGGAACATTTCTGCAAAATTATATTGAAATCGGTCCAGTTGTTTCTGACAAGAAGATTTTTTAAGTTTTTAGTTAAAAAATCTATTTTTAGCTCCTGCGACCTAGATATGCAATGGACCGGAACCATTTGAACAACTTTGAAAGAGGACCAACCAAGGATCATTCCTGTAAAGTTTGGTCAAAATCCAATCAGTGGTTTAGGAGGAGATGTTGTTTAAAGATTGTGGACGGACGGACGGACATACAGACAACGACGACGAGAGTGATCACAAAAGCTCACCTTGAGCTTTCAGCTCAGGTGAGCTAAAAAGTTAGAAGTAAGAAGTTAGAAGTTGGAAGTAAGAAGTAAGAAGTGTTGAGGTTAGAAGTCAGAAGTAAGAAGTTAGAAATCGGAAGATAGAAATAAGAAGTTGGAAATTAGAAGTCATGAAGTTAGAAGTCAAAAGTAAGAAGTTGGAAGTTAGAAGTAAGAAGTCATGAAGTTAGAAGTCCCTCCAAGGCTTCCATACTTGCTTCAGTTTCCCTTCTTTTCACAAGATGTGAATATCGGGTAGACCCTTTGCAATACAATGTACAGGCGGTAGAACAGTGTACGCCCTGACTAGGGGGATGCTGTGACAATGATCAAGATCTTTACTCGCACCCCAACACACAAGCATATCACACGGATATTCTACCCTAAAATGGACTTCTGTGATTTCAGATCACTCTGAAAAAGAGATGCATGTCAGGCACTTTTACCAATTTGCAAAAAAAAAAAACGCTAATCACAACTGCAGCAGACGATAGTTTTTTTTTATTTTTTAGAAAAATAAGGCCTGGCAGACGATTCACACGAAATGATACGTCTTACTTTCTCATAATAATAATAATAATAATAATAATAATAATAATTATTATTATTATTATTATTATTATTATTATTATTATTATTATTATTATTAATAACAATAAATAGAATTTTTGCTGAGCTTTTTAGGGGGTTAAAAGCACTGTGTACAAATGCATATAAGAGATTGGTACGATATTACATTCCACAGCATTTTTAAACTATTACATTTTTAAGTTCAGATTCTAAATTCCTTTCCTGTCTCCAAACTTAGCTCATTTAAGCCCGTAAAAGAGAAATTGGCAAACAGTGTAGACCCTAATCAGGCGTCGCAGAACTCCACACTGTTTGCATTAAGTTCAGAAATTTCTACAAAACAATAATAATAAGTAACCAGGCACCCTTTAGATAGGAAATGGACCTGTCCAAAGAGTTAAGGTAGAAGAGTCTACTCGGAATAAATGGGTTATCAAAAAAACAAAAAAACAAAAAACAAAACAAAAAAAAACAAAAAAAAAAAGAACAGTATCATGGGGAAAAGGTTCTTCATTGCAACAAAGCCTCAGACCAGTCTGCACACGTCTGCTTACGAATTTGTGCCATTTCGAAAACATGCCTATTCAAATATACTGAAAATTTTACCAACAAAAAATGGAAATTTTTAGATAAAAAAATTCTGATATTTTTCATAGATTGTGGGTACTCGTTAGAACCGCCTCGATGAGGCGGTTCTAACGAGTACCCGCATTCTATGTTTTTGAGCAGAAATAAGAAAAATAATGTATACCCTGTAAACCCTACTTTTAATGTATAAAAGTGGGGTTTAAGGAGGTCAAAATTATATAGGCATGTTTTCATGATGATACCGCGAAATAGGTCGTAGTACAGAGGCTCTGATTAGACTGAACAATGCAATGCGCAGGGCCTTCGCTGTTCTCATATCACAGTAAAGCACATTTCTCATATTAAGGGGCAATGTTACAATTCTCACAAATGAACGTTACGAGCAATTAAGCAGTCAAAACATGTCAAAATTTACACATATTTTATGCAAAATCGTAGATTTTATCAAAAACAGTTTCCCATTCTGCCTCAACTTCCCCAGGTGCGTCAGTTTGTTACACAAGAGCCTTGTTAGAAATTTCAATAAATTGTATCATTTTTGTTACGTATGAAACGGTATTTTTATCCCAGTCCTATGATTGTCGATGCATTTAATTAAGAAATGCTCAGTAATGTGAGAAATGGACCCTTTACACGTATTTGATCCCCAAAGCCTTTGATAAACCTGCGGATGCGCACTATTGATCAGGGCCTTCATTGTTCGCCAATACATGCTACGATATTCAATGATTCTGTTAGCGGGAAGTGAAGGCCCTAACCAGACTTGCGAATGCGCAGGGTGATTGGGACCTTCGTTGCCTTCCTACGCGTGAAGGGCACTTTTCATATTAAGAAAAAAAAATATATGATAACCTGATAACAACTTTTAACCTTTCCGCACAAACATAATGGAAATATTCACATTTAATTGAACTTTTCATATGTGTGCCGCGAAAAGCGAAAAATATTGGTTGCAATGGATACCACGTAAAATCATGTTCAGCTTACATCCATACAGCCCGACTGACGAACAGCCCGACATTCGGACAAATGTGCCTAAACGAACAGTGTAGACTAGATCAGACGCCACAGAACGCGGCGTCTTATCAAAGTCTACAGTTTACCACTAATCCTGAAATTTTAGACATATCAACGTGTAGTAAAATTTTAGGACGTACCGTATTCAATCTAATTACCACACACACCCCTATATGCGCACAGTCAAGCATTTCGTAGTCTTCATATTACAACCATGTATTTTTATCTGCTTCGTTATCTGCGACTTGTCGATGCAATTCAAATGAGTACCCACAACATATGCTTTTATAAAGAAAATCAGAAAAAATAAGTCTTTTGCTAATCGTTTTTAAGGTGTACCCTTAGTAGGCAGATACATATTTTACCACAAGTTTTCCCAGTAATTTTGAAAAACCTACGCGCACAATGGGTATTTAGGTCGAATACGGTATGTTATGAAGTTAAGGTGTCCAGATACTTAGTGTTAATACGGCAAATAGCTCAAAATTTATGCTAAAGACCCATGCTTTTCAGGAGAAAGACGAAAATACTTGGCTCATCCGTTCATGTCAAATAGATGTGTGTCACATGCCGGATACAAGTAGGATGAAGGTCCACTCAAAAACTATGTACAACTTGTATCGCAAGGAATACAGTTATGCTAGCATTTCTTCGGGCTTCACTGCGTAGAACTATGTTGCCTAGTTACCATTCACCAAGTAAGGCTTTACTTGAGACAGCTTTAATTGACCGGAGCGCGAATCGCACCGGTCTCTTAATATAGCTTTGGATTTTTACGCATGGGAGACTATTCGATTAGCTCACTAAGGACTTTTTATATTTGCCGGGACGTCGGCTTGTGACGATCCCGGCAAATATAAAAAAAAATCTTAAAACAAACTGTGTTATAAGCAGACTAATGTCTATTTTATTTTCATTTCAATCAAGAAATTTCATAAAGCTTAATAAAAGCAAACATTAACTCTTTCGGTGCCAAATTTCTAACGACATTTGTCGTCTGCTTTTCTTTTCTAACAAACTCCTTGCCACTTCATACGTAGACTACTATTGATACAAGATACTCTTCCCGCATCTGACATAGCCTAGCACTGATACAATAAACGTCAAAAAGATTGCCTTTGGAAACAAAGAACACACTTCAGATTAGAAAATGGGAGTCTCGGTTTTATTGAGACTCTTAATAAGCAGTAATGAAGTTTGCAACACTGCTTACGCCCTCTAGCGTATCCATGAGCAGAACTCCATTTTCAAATAGACCACAATGGGCTCAATGATCCCAAAGGAAATAAAAATATAATCTGCACTATGGTGATGTACGGGGAGACGTTCTACCGCCGCCACACAGCACTAACACAGCTGCAGTGTAATAAAATAAATGTCAAAAAGTTTGCCTTTAGAAACAAAGAACACACTACAGATAAGAAAATGCACATCTGACATTCATACAAGAAACTCTTGTCACATCTTACATAGACTGGCACTGCTGCAATAAAATCTTGTCACATATGACAGAGACTGGTAATGATGCGAAAAACTCTTTCCACATCTGACATAGACTGGCACTAGTGCAAGGTACTCCTGTCACTTTTGACATACACTAACACTGGTGAAAGACACTCTTGCCACATCAGACATAGACTGGCATTTATGCAAGGTACCCTTGCCACATCTGACACAAGACCGACACTGATGCAAGACGCTCTTTGTAACGTCTGACATAGACTGGCATTGATGCAAGGCGCTCTTACCACATTTGAAGTAGACTGGCCTTCATGCAAGGTATTCCTGTCACCTATAGCATAGACTGGCATTAATGGAAGAGACTCTTTGTAACCTGGCGTAGACTGGCATCCATGCAAGGTACTCTTGCCACGTCTGACATAGAATGGCATTGATGCAAGGTTCTTGTGCCACATCTGAGGTATCACTTCTGACATGGACTGACATTGATGGAGGACGCTCTTGTAACTTCTGACATAGACTGGCATTGATGCAAGGTGCTCTGTAAATTCTCACGTAGACCGGCCTTCATGCAAGTATTCCTGTCACATCCGATGTAGACTGGCATTGATGCAAGGGAATTCTCACCACATCTGACGTAGACTAGCATCCGTGCAAGGTATTCCTATCTCTTCTGACATAGATTGGCATTGATGGAAGACACCCTTTGTAACTTCTGACATAGACTGGCATTGATGCAAGATGCTCTGTAAATTCTCACGTAGACTGATCTTCATCGAGGTATCCCTGTATCATCCGACGTAGAGTGGCATTGATGCAAGGGGGGGATTCTTGTCATATCTGACGTAGACTGGCATCCATGTAAGGTATTTCTGTCCCTTCTGCCATTGACTAGCATTGATGCAAGACATCTTGACATAGACTGGCATTGATGGAAAATGCTCTTTGTAACTTCTTATGTAGACTGACATTGATGCGAGGGGACGCTTGACACATCCGACTTAGACTGGCCTTCCATGCAATTTATTCCTGGCCTTTCTAACATAGACTGGCATTGATGGAAGACATTATTTGTAACTTCTAATGTAGACTGACTCTTTTGTTGATTTTGACGTACATCAACAGATAGTCAGATGTTTGCGATCTGCAGATGTCTATTTACAGAGCAAGAAGACACAGCGCCTGTCATCTTTTGAGCCAACTGTATAGACCTGTACTGTTGGAAATTTGATTGCATCGTGAAATTACCGGTTTGTAAAATGTATCACGTGTTAGTCAGGTGATTACAACTACATGTATTACTGATTGAGTTAAGATTTTACGGCCTAGTCAACCCATTAGGGTCATGTCGAACCAGTCAGTTTACCTAACCACACTTTTACTGGTTAGGCCTAGTCCTCTAGCGGTTAACCAGTACGTGTACACGACTATTACGCTAATAGTTAGCCAGTCACGTACGAGTGTGAAGTAAAACGACGGAAAACGACGAAAATTAACATATGTTTAGGTAAGAGTGCCCCATAGCAGGATAAGTCTTAATTCACAGATCGTAACATGGACGTGAATTTTATTAAAAGCACAAGGTTAAGAGTTAGGTAGGCTAATATTCTGGGTAATAAAGTATCCAAAATTTATCAAAAAAAAAAAAAAAAAAAATCCCACGAAAATGAAATTTTAGTCAAAGTGGGGTTCGACTGAACCCCTCTGGTCCCGCTCCTAGACCGTTCTGAAACGTTTAATGGATGTGCAGAGTGAAAAGTACATTTAAATATTTTAGAATCAAAATGGAACAGCGTTATATATCTTGTATGCATTCTGGAATGCACTTGACATATTCATCATGTTAGTTTAAAGGCGTTGAAAATTCTGTTGCAAAAATTGCGGTCGAAGTTGGGACCTACAAAGACGGTTGTGTGGCGGGTTGGAGATGTGTGGATGTCCTACTGATGTAGCTTAAACTAAGGCAAAGTCTTTTGTGCTTGTAGCAGATGTGGGATGAAGACAGGTTTAAATGTTTCCTCTTATCTATCCGATGATGACTTTCTTTTCTCTCTTGCTGTCTCTTAGATACGGCTGGAGTGAAATATTACTGACTGTACCGTTAAAGCTAACCCAAACAAGCAAACAAAGTCGGTGCATAGCTTGGTTGCGTCATATTAAGACAGACAGACAGACAGACAAAACATTTATTCTCTTAAGTCATTTTACATGACATATAAGGAACAACATATTAACTTAAATGGTAGCTTAGGTGACAGTTATACATATTAATTAGTTCTAAGTATCTTTCAGCTTAGCCTACTTTAATGATAAACATAGTACATGTATGATTAGTATCCTCGCTACGAAAACATGCCTATTCAAATATATTGGAAATTTTAATACCAAAAGATGAAAATTTTCAGATAAGAAAAATAATGCATACCCCTGTAAACCCCAGTTTTACTATATAAAAGTGGGGTTTAAGGGGGTTAAAATAATATAGGCGTGTTTTCGTGATGGTGAGTCTTGTTTTATATTATTTTTATTTTCAAGAACATGCCCAGAATACTGCTCTGGGTTTTGTTTCCAGTCGCAGAATAAGTCTTTTCATTTCTCATCATGCATGCTGTTTACGTGCTCAGTGTTCTGTCTTGCTTGTAATAAGTTTTTTTTTTATCTCCTCATTCTCGAGTAATAGCCCATGCTAAAAGAAGAGAGACAACCTAAATAAAATATTTCAGATATTTTGCTGTATGTTTTATCCCTTGTACAATTATAGAGACTGTGCTTTTAGTAATAATCCCAACACCTTCTGCACAGTTAACTAACACTTCTCTGAAAGTTCTGGTTGTTTTTTTAAGAGACAACAGTTAATTTATCCGCAGGGTTATTATAAATCTCTAAGCTTACCTTCTAATATGCTCATTTTATGGGCCACAAATTTAAAATAAAGTCTGAAACACATTACAAATCATAACAAGAACTTTATTTTCGCAAAAACAGACAAAATAATGATTAATAATATAACAAACACTTGGAATACAAATAAGAAAATATTTTGAAATTTTGTACAGTTTAATCAGAGATTATATTCAACAAAATATCATAATAATAATAACCTGAAAACAAAAGATTTATTTTTTGAATGAATAGTGAAATTACTTTCTAAATAAAAACCTTTAACACTTTGCACTTTGGGTAAAATTTTCGGCAGTCGATATTTTGAAACATTTATCTTATTTTTCCCCTAGAAAGCAGGTTTTGATATTTCATGAATAGTTTGCATGAAATGTCAAATCCTGTTTTCTGGGAAAAAATATAAAATATCACCAATTTGTTGCCTGCTGAATTAACCTAGAGGGTTGTTAAGTTTTAATTCACTATTGTCCATATAACTGATATGTATGCGATTGGAGGCTACTCATCACGAAAACATGCCTATATAATTTTGACCCCCTTAAACCTCACTTTTATATAGTAAAACTGGGATTTACAGAGGTTTATTTTTTGCTCAAAAGCATAGATTGTGGGTACTCGTTAGAACCGCCTTGCTGAGGTGGTTCTAACGAGTATCTATAAATGATCTATGCTTTGAGCAGAAATACGAAAAATATCAGAATTTTTATCTGAAAACTTTCAGTTTTTGGTGGTGAAATTTTCAATATATTTGAATAGGCGTGTTTTCGCAATGTGAAATTTATGCCACAGAAATGTACATTTGTGGTCAGAAGTGTCTCAAGAACTAAACTTTGTCAAAGGAAATAATATGTATGAAATCAGAAGTTTCCTGTGAATTGATCTTTGTCCATAACCCAATAGAAGAACACATATGAAATGAGATTTCTATGAATTCTGTCAATGAAATGATGCTTGAAATCAAGTTTCCAATGAATTAAAGCTTAATACTCTGGGTATAATTTTCAGCAGGGACATTTTGAAATATTTTTCCTATTTTTTTCCAGGAAACAGGATTTGACATTTCATGCTTGACATTTCATGCAAATTGACTCCATTGGATTTGACATTGCATGCAAATTGTCTCAAATAAGAAAAATGTCATCAACTAGTCATCTGCTAAAATAGCCAGAGAGTGGTAAACTTTAAACTTTGTCCATGGATCTGATATGTCTGTATCACTGAGATATCTTCCCATGACAAAGAAACTGGCATAGGTTAAATAAGATACATCTTATGAACTAAACTTTGTTCATGGAAATGAACTAAACTTTGTTCATGGAAACGATATGTTTGTATCACCAATATGTTATACCCATTTACAAAGAAAATGGCATGGATTTAATAAGATAATCTTTACAAACTTAACTTTATTCATGGAAATGATATGTTTGTATACCCCATATGTTTGTTTCACTGAGAGAGCTCCCCTTTAGAAAGGAAATGGCATGAATTAAATAAGATACATCTTATGAACTTAACTCTGTTCATGTAAATAATGTGTTTGTATCACTGATGTTTGTATCACTGAGATATCTCCCCATGACAAAGAAAATGGCATTGATTAAATAAGATACATCTTATGAACTAAACATTGTTCATGGAAATGATATGCTTGTATCACTGACATGTTTACATCTGTGAGACATCTCTCAATGATGAAAGATATGGCATGGATTAAATAAGATACATCTTATGAACAAAACTTTGTTCATAGAAATGATATGTTTGTATCACCGATATGTTTGTATCACTGAGACATCTCCCCTTTACAAAGAAAAGCATTGATTAAATAAGATACATTTTATGAACTAATCTTTGTTCATGGAAATGATATGTTTGTATCACTGATATGTTTGTATCATTGAGATATCTCCCCATGACAAAGAAAATGGAAAAGATTAAACAAGATACATCTTATGAACTAAACATTGTTCATGGAAATGATATGTTTGTGTCACTAATGTGTTTGTATCAATGAGATATCTCCCCATTTACAAAGAAAATGGCATGGTATAAATAAGATACATTTTATGCACTACACTTTCTTCATGGAAATGATATGTGTGAATCTGAAAGTATGGCATAAACTTTGTTCATGGAAATGACATTTCCTTTTAATTAAGATTGGAAATGATACGAGGGATGTTCGAAATGAATTGCTTATTGTCCTCTAGCTCGATATCCATGTGGGGCACGATAAAAACCAATACATACCTGTATAGGGCTATTCAATATCTACACAATGGTGTATAAATGTACATGTTAGACTAAGTGTAGGACATAAAATTTGCCATTTGAATACACGCAGTCATTGACCACTGCAGTAAAAATGGTTGGTAGAAGCGTCGACAAAAAAGATGAAATACGTGCTTACATCAAAGCTCCCTCAAAACTTGGTTGTTCTTTGAAGAAGCTGATGACTGAAATTTCTACTGCTTTTGGACCTTCTTGTGTGTCTTATGACACAGTTCGGCGGTGGAAAAAGAAATTTGAGTCTGGTGTAGAGTCCATCAAAAATGCACCGAAATCAGGTAGGCCAAAATCTGCATCTCGTAAAGAAATCGTTTCCAAAATAAAGGAAGTCATTGAAGGAGATGCCAGATTTACAGTTCGTAATATTGCACGAAAGGTAGGCATATCACTATCAAGGGTTCACCTTATTTTGAAGAAGCATTTGAAAGTCAGAAAGATTTCTGCTAGATGGGTGCCACATCTGTTGACTGACGAGCAAAAGAGGCAACGGGTTAAAGTGGCCATAAATCTGCTTCAAATGTTTCCAAAAAATGACAAAAAGCAGTTTGCCAATGTCGTCACAGGTGATGAAACCTGGGTCCATTATTTTGAACCCGTCAGAAAGGTTAGCAATAAGATATGGGCCACTAAACATAGCAAAGGCCCAATAATTGCCAAACGTTCTTTGAGTACAAAGAAGGTTTTGTATGCAATCTTCTTCTCTGGTGAAGGAGTCGCAATAAAAGTGCCAGTGAAAAGGGGCAAAAGCATCACCGGAAAGTACTACAAAGACGTAGTACTGAAGAAACTGAAAAAGTATTTTCAGAAACGACGCCCTGCCACTGGTTTTAAACATGTCCGTCTTCTACATGACAATGCCCCAGCTCATACCTCCGCAATAGTTACGGCGTTTTTGAAGAAAGAAAAAGTAACTGTTTTGCCTCGCTCCCCCGTATTCCCCAGACCTTGCCCCATGTGATTTCTTTTTGTTTCAAAACTGAAAGCATTCCTTGCTGGGCGGAAATACCAGTTCCGACAGGCACTTGGATCTGCCATTCATCAGTACCTTATTACTGTGCCCAAATCAGCGTACCGTGACGCCTTCAAGAAGTGGATACATCGGTTGAAACTTTGCATTTCTAGCCACGGGGAGTACTTCGAGGGCATGAAATGAGTACTTTTGGGCTAACTTGAAATTTGAAGTCTCCACATAGAAATAAGCAATTCATTTCGAACATCCCTCGTATGTATGAAATTAGAAGCCTTCCCCAACCTATTTCAAGAACAGCACACCTTACCTTCCTTCCACTTATTTTCTGTCATTACAAAAATATGCCTATTCAAAGTTTTACCACCAAAAAATTTTCAGATAAAAGATTCTGATATTTTTCATATTTCTGCTCAAAACATAGATTGTGGGTGCTTGTTAGAACTGCCTTGATGAGGTGGTTCTAATGAGTACCACAGTCTATGTTTTTGAGAGAAATAAGAAATATTATATAACGTATACCCTGTAAACCCCAGTTTTACTATATAGAAGTGGGGGTTTATAAGGGGATCAAAATTATATAGGAATGTTTTCGTGATGGTGACAAACTGAAAAGTTTCACTAATTTTCATGTGATGATTTAGCCTACAGAGTGGTGAAGCATAACCCATTGCAGACTGAATAGACTGCCCCACACAATATATTGGAAGACTCCAATTTCAATTTTAGGATGTCTGGCTATGAGAGTTACATATTCCTAGAAAAAAATGGCTAAAGTATTTGCAAACAGTGGAGACCCCGATCAGATGCCACATTTTGCAACATCTAATCTGGGTCTGCACATTTTGCCAATTACCCATTTAGGGGTCTCCAGACTACAATGAGTTAAATTGTATCTGAGACAAAACACAGTATGATATCTGCCTCAAAGAATGCATACAGTATTTGACCTAAGGATTGCACTGCATCTTAGGTTTTTCAAAACTAGTGGAAAAACTTGATGTAAAATATGTACCCAATAAGGGCACACTTTAAAGAAAGATCAACAAAGGACTTCTTTACAGGGGGGTGTATTTAATGATGCTTATGCAATATTTTTTTTCTGGTTTTACTTTATAAAAGCATATGTTGAGAACAAATTTTTCTCTTTAAGATTAGCCCCACTTTGTGAAGGCAAAGCATATTCTTTACTGCTGGAATGGTCTTCCTTTAAGATCATAAATGAAGTCATCTTTTTCTGCTATGGCAAAATTATTTTTATATCTGTATAGGACATTAAGAAACAGCAATAACATTATAATGATTTTTGCTAGAAAAAGGAAATTTTGCACTAAAATACAAAGGTTAATGTCAACTGATGGAACTGGCCATTCTACATGACTGTGACTCCCAAGTTATAACTTGTACAACTGACAAATTATAGTTATCTTCCTGCTAGTTAATTCAAATTTACTAGTCACAATAAACACATTTATAACACAGTAAATTACAGCCCACCCTCTTTATACTGATACTCAACATAACGACAAAATTCGTTATAATGATCAATTGACTGGTAAGAAACATGCATTGAAGAGGTAACAGTTAATCAAAAATTATGCAAGCACATTGTATTTAATACTGTAAAATACTGTATGCTTTGGATATTTGTTAGATTTGCCTCAGTGAGGCAATTCTAAGAACTGTCCAATACACATGTTCTCTAGGTAATAAGAATAAAACCTAGCCTTTCTTACATATCATTCGGCCCATTAAGGATTCTTTACAACAGCAAATTCAGTTTAAAGGCAACATCTTTCGGAACAAATTCTGTTGTTGTAATAAGGCTTCACTGTACTTCTAAACACTAGCAAATTAACACTAAAGATAATTTTTTCACCCTGCAACTGACTTCAAAATTAACATTAAAACAATGTAAAAACCCTGTGATTTCATAAATAATGATGTTAAAAATCACCCTGTTAAGTGACTATAAAATTTAGAGGTAACTAATATATTTCATCACTTTGCAAATGGCTTCAAAGATGGTTGTAAAGAAATATACAGACACTTTAAAAATACCACTATTATATTCAAACCAGTGGCATAGGCATAAAATACTTATTTTTATGCACAACTGGGAAAAATCTAGAAACAAAAAAATTCCCTGGCATTGCTACCAAAAGGATGCTACTCTTTAAGGGTTTGATTGTGTTGGGTTTAAGGACATGTCAACCCTTGTCTGTCATTTTGTGTTGTCTCCCAGAGAAAGGGAGCAGAAGAGATAGAAGAGGAGATGAATGAGAGGGACAGGGGAGGAGGAAAATGTATGAAAATGAAGAAACAGAAGAAGTAAAAACATTCCCCCTTCTACTTCCACCTGCTGCAAGGGTAGCAGGCCTTGCCCAACTGTAAGCCAATATATAGATACACCTTTGCCTCACCCAACCACCCCAACTCTTTAAGGAAAGAATTGGCTCCCATGATAAAGATGGACAATTCTCTTTGTTTTTATTTGTCAGCTGATACAGCAGGTTAAAACGTAATTCAACAGTAAATGGTGACAGCACAGATATAATAAATGATATGTAAAGTTCTTCAAAAAATAAAATACAAAGTAAAAAAAAAAAAAATAAATAAATCAATCAATCAATCAATCAATAAATAAAATTTGTACTAGTAATATTTTCAGAGCATGGCTGCCATAATTTTCTGTTAAAATTCAGCAATACAAGCTCCAGTGTATACATCTTTAAAATGCATAAAAAAGAAACATTCCTCAAAGAAGTATATTTGGGTCAATGTCATAAAAATAGTAAAAGGAAATGGCAAGGACATCAGACATAGATGCAGAAACGTCCAGTCTAGTCAGTGTCTTCTGTGTTTGCTTTCTGAATCTACAAATGTTGTATACCACTAATGAGTACCCACAATGTATGTTTTCATGGAGAAATAAGGAATATATTTATCTCTTATCTGGAGCTATAGCTCTGAGCAGAAACCCAGACAAATCTGCACCCTATCTGTTTGTATCAGTCTGAAAATACCATAATGTTTATTATGATAAATTTTAGGGCTCTTGATAAGGCATTTTTTCAATCAAAAAGGTGATATTTTTTCTTATTTCTCCATAAAACAGATGTTGCGAGTACTCATTAGAAACACTTCTGTGATGCACTTCTAGTGAATACTCACAACATAATTTTACCTGAAGAACTAAAAAAATGTATATCAGGTTACCGCTCTTACCACTGGCTACAATGAAAATTTAATCCATTTTAATGACTATGTAAGGTACCATATTTATCCTAAATATTGTGACACCTTAACTCCTTACCATAATTATTCTAAACTTTGAGCAAGTCCACTTACATTTACTACCTGTTGATGTGTCTGAAAAACTGCTGGATGGATGATAAATAGTGTAGACCCTGATCAGACTGCCTTCTGTGGCAACTGATCTGGGTCTACACTGTTGTTTTCAGGTCTGTCTGTCCCAATACATAGGGTCAATATGGTAAATGAATCAGGGTAATCTGGGTTCAGTTGTTCCAAACATTGTTACCCCAAGAAGTTCATTAGCCTTAAGTACTCTCTTGGCAAATTAAGCAGGTGTCATATTTATGGTATTTTTTCTAACTTTTCCAAGACAAGAAATACGCCAAATGGCTATGTCATGACTGCTGCTGGTGTTCAAGAGATGGTGCTAAACACACAAACTAAACATTGTTCAGGCAAGCGTGAAAACACAAAAACTAAACATTGTTCAGCCAAGAAACACACAAACTAAACATTGTTCAGCCAAGCATCTACAGAACTGGGCAGAGTGCATGGTGGTGGATGTGTGTTTGAAGTTTCATTAGCGTAGAGGCCTTGGTGTTCCAGAAATGAAGCTAAACTCACAGACCAAACATTGTTCAGCAAAGCATGAAAGTAGGTCAAGATCAGTAACAGTCAATGGCAGTGGGCAGAGTGTGTCAGAGTGGATGTGTGTATGAAGTTTCCTTAGTATAGAGGCCTCAGTGTTCCTGAAATGGAGCTAAACCCACTGACTAAACACTGTTCACCAAGCGTGAAAAGTAGGTCAAGGTCAGAAACAGTCGATGACAGTTGGAAGATGCATCATGGCAGATATGTGTATGAAGTTACATTAGCATACATGCCTCAGGGTTCAAGAATCGGAGCTAAACACACAGATTAAACATTGTTCAGCCAAGCGTGAAAAGTAGGTCAAAGTCAGTAACGGCTGATGGGCAGGATGTGTCATGTTGGATGTGTGTATAAAGTTTCATTAGTGTAGAGGTCTCATTGTTCTAGAAACAGAGCTAAATGCAAAGATTACATATTATTCTGCAAAACATGAAAAGTAGGTCAAGGTCAGTAACTATTAATAGCAGTAGAAAGGGTGTGTCATGATGGATGTGTGTATGAAGTTTCATTAATGCAGAGGCCTGGGTGTTCGAGAAACAGAGCTAAATGTACTGACTAAACATTATTCAGCCAAGCTTGAAAAGAAGATCAAGGTCAGTAACAGACAACGGCAGTGGACAGGGTGTGTCAAAGCAGACATTTGTATGAAGTTTCATTAGCGTGTTCCAGAAATGGAGCTAAATGTGTAGACCAAACATTGTTCAGCCAAGTATGAAAAGTAGGACATAATCAGCAATGGTCAATGGTAGTGCCCATAGTGTGCCATGGCAGATGTGTGTATGAAGATTCATTAGCCTAAAGGCCTCTGTGTATGAGAAATGGAGCTAAACAAACTGACTAAACATTGTTTAGCCAAGTGTTAAAAGTAGGTCAAGGTCAATAACTGCTGATGGCAGTGGGCAGGGTGCATCATGGCAAATGTGTGTTTCATTAGCCTAGAAGTGTCAGTGTTTAAGAAATGGAGCTAAACACACAGACTTAAATTGGAGCTAAAAGCACAGACTAAACACTGTTCAGCCAGGTGTAAAAAGTAGGTCCAGGTCAGTAACAGTTGACGGCAGTGGGCAAGATGCATCATTGTGGATGTGTGTATGAAGTTTCATTAGCCTAGAAGCCTTGGTGTTTGAGAAATGGAGCCAACCCCGCGGCCGACGACTACGACGCAAACACAAACACCGCCGCCGGATGGTGATCCCTATGTCCCTCCTGCTTGCTAAAGCAGTTGCGACAAAAATAGGGTTCACTATTTCATGAAATTGTCTCCTTGGGAGGCAACATGAACAAAATATCAAATCCTATTTTCTGGGAAAAATAAGAAAAATATTTCAAAATGCAGCCTGCTGAAATTGTTACCCTCAGTTTACACGAATTTGCATGAAATACATCAAAGTCTAATTCCAGGGAAAAATAAGAAAAAATATCATCAATTTGTTGACTGCTGAATTAGCCAAGAGAGGGGTAAAGGTTAAGTGAATGTGACATACAGGCCACACCATGTATTACATCATGGGAACTTTGTGTATATAGATACCATATTACCCTTAGTACTGAGACAGACAGGCCTAAGCAAACAGCTTTGACCCTGATCAGACACCACAGAAATGCTGCATCTGGTCAGGGTTTAAACTGCTTGCCGTTCATCTAGCGGCTTTTAAACACATCAATAGGTAGTAAAATGGGCTTTTCAAATTTAAGGACAAATATGGTAAGGATATAAGAAGTCCCAATATTTAGGGTACATTATGGTCATCCAAAACAGAACCAAAGCCATTTAGTTTCTACTATGAGTTAGATTCTATTATGAGAAATAAATTAGGAATTATAACCACAAAGTAGATCTTCCACATAAATAATACATCAGTAGGTTGAATCACATATTCATACAAGAGGCACCAGTTTTTTCTTATACAAGAGAGACAAGATGGCACTGTATTGCTCATCTGAGTACCAGACAAGTTTCAAGTCAACTGGCCTTTTGGTTCAGGAGAAGTAGTTCAAAATAGATTTTTAAGATGGCAGCTGTTGTGGCCATCTTGGATTTTCAATCAAAATGATTTTTGATATAGTTTTGATCTGCAAGTCGCTCCGCTCTAATACTCCCTAACAAGTTTCGAGTTAATTGGCCTTTCCGTACAGCAGAAGAAGTTCAAAAATAGATTTTCAAGATGATGCCCATGGTGGCCATCTTGGATTTCTGATTGGAATGAATTTAGCTGTTTTTGATCTACTTTTTACCTAGTTTTGAGACAAATGGCTTTTCATATCAGGAGAAACAGTTCAAAATAGATTTTCAAGATAGTGGCCATCTTGGATTTCTGACTGGAACAATTTTAGCTATGTTTTTTTATCTATGTCACCCCGATACTTCCTTTCAAGTTTCGAGTCAATTGGCCTTTCGGTTCAGGAGTTCAAAATAGATTTTCAAAATGGCAGCCCTGGTGGCCATCTTGGATTTCCAATATGAAAATTTTAGCCAATTTTGATCTACAAGTCATCTCAGTACTTCCTACAAAGTTTGGAGTCAATTGGCCATTTCAAGAGAAATTCAAATAGATTTTCAAGGTGGAGGTCGTAGCGGCCATCTTGGATTTCTGATCATGGAAAGGTTTTAGCTATTTTTTATCTACAAGTCCACTCAATACTTCCTTCCAAGTTTCAAATCAATTGGCCTTTTGGTTCAGAAGAAGTTAAAAAATAGATTTTCTATTTTTAGCTCTGGTGGCCATTTGTTCATTGGAGCGGAACTATTTTAGCTATTTTGATGGAGAGTGACCTAGGCAACATTCATATGAAGTTTAGCTGAAATTGGCCTAGGGATGTAGCAGGAGTTGTAATTTAAAGCAAACTATGGACACCGCACGACAAGCAACATACAACGGTCATTGATGGATCACAATAGCTCACCATGAGCATTCTGTGCTCAGGTTAGCTAAAAATACACTGGAGTTTTTTTATGCGAAACTGTGATTAGCTCATACTGGAGAGCTGTCAGTGAGAAAAATGAGATTTTTAGAAAACTGTGTCACGTTACATACCGGATTTACCATATGTATTCGGACAGACAGGCCTGAGCAAACAGTTTAGACCCACATGAGATGCCGCAGACCATTTATGGTCATTTTTCAATATAATCTATACATTTTTGGGAGTCATCTTTGAACCGTGTTATATCCAAACCGTTTTATAACGAACCGTGTTATAAAGAGGTTTTAGTGTATCATGTCACAGCAGAAGTACACAGGGGCATCCAGTAGGATAACATAATTTCCTACCACCATCAGGGGGTGCAGGGAGAATGGGGGTGGGGGTGGGTGGGCACTGGGCAGGGTATAATAATAAAGTTTTCTTTTTATACAACTGCACCAACAGTATATGTCACTAATAGCTCTCTCTCTATCCCTCTCTCTCTCTCTCTCTCTGCACAAATAACTAATTACACAGTTGAACTCTTCAAAAGAAGATTTGAGGTGAAGGGATACAGTTGCAAGGAACAAAGACATGAAAGTATTTGCCTTCCTCAATGGGGACTTCTCTTAAAGGAAACATTTTGCTCATACAGCTTCAAGATACAAGGAAAACCACATTGATATGAAAGCATTTGCCTTCCTTTACTTACTCTTAAAGGAAACAATTTGCTCCCAGGGGAGAAAATTCTTTCCTTTACGAGAAGACACTTTTTAGACGGGGTTCATATACAAGGAAAGCAAATTCTTTTCCACCAGAGTGGTTTCCCTTTGAAAAGGGAGGTAAAATATTTTAGCTTAGAATGCTCTATTTTGCAAATGTATCCATGCATCTGAAATGCTTGGCAAGATCTGGCTCCAAATGTTAACTCCACATTTTACATACTAAATACGAAAACCAATTTAAAAAAAACCATTTCCACTATGAATGAACTACGTAAAAAACCTAAGTATTGGGACAGACAGGCCTGAGCAAACAGTGTAGACCCAGATCAGATGCCACAGAATGTGGCATCTGATCAGGGTCTACACTGTTTGCCACTCATCCAGCACTATTTTAGACAAATCAACAGGTAGTAAAATAGACTTTTTTTAAATTTTGGGACAAGTATACATGGTAATCAATTAAGGTGTCCCAATACTTAGGGTAATTATGGTACCTATCTGTCCACTGAATGCATGGACAGAATTCATCACGAAAACATGCCTATATAATTCTGACCTCCTTAAACCCCACATTTATGTAGTAAAACTGGGGTTTACAGGGGTATACATTATTTTTCTTATTTCTGGTCAAAAACATAGATTGTGGGTACTCATTAGAACTGCCTTGCCAAGGCAGTTCTAACAAGTACCCACAATCTATGTTTTGAGCAGAAATATGAAAAATATCAGAGTTTTTTTTATCTGAAAATTTTCAGTTTTTGGAGGTGAAATTTTCTGTATATTTGAATAGACGTGTTTTCATAATGATTTGAAAATTTCCACCAAAGTACAAGTAAAATGTGGAATGATTCATATTTTGGCATCAAACATATTTTAAAGCCTTCTTACAGTGATATGGAGATCTTTCAGAAGAAACCCATCAATCAGATTTCATGTGGACAATTAAGACTTTTCGTCTAGACATGTATCCATATCTCTGGTTCAAGTCGCATTAACCCTTAATGTACCAGTCCCAACAGCAGACAATGACAATATTCTAAAATATCTCGTTTTTTTTTTGGTTTGTTTTTTATAAATTTTTAAAGAAAATAAAGTCTGATATTTCATGTGAATCATCTGCCCAGCAGATGATTCACAAGAAATGTCAAGCCTTATTTTCTCTGAAATTATAAAAAAAAAAAAAAAAAAAAAAAAATTAGAATGTTGCATGCTACAAATTAATAGGGCTTTAATATTTAACTGTTTTTTTGTTTTTTTTCATATTCAGCATATTTTCAAAAAAGACTTTATTAATGCTTAGCATGCTGGGTAAAAAGTTCAGCATATAACATTTTGAAATATTTTTTCTTATTTTTCCCAGAAAATGGGATTTGACATTTCATGCAAGTTGTCTCCTATGGAGACTATGGAAATAATTTGCACAAATGTGTCAAAATCTATTCTTTTGGGAAAATAGGATTCAACATTTCATGCAAATTGTCTCCTATGGACGTATTTAATGAAATTAGTCAAATCCTTTTTCTGGGAAAAAATAAGAAAAATATCATAAACTTGGCATTTGTTTAATTTGCACTTAGCACCCTCAAGGTTAAGAAGTTACATAAATTTTGTCTATAACAATTTAGTTAACCCTTGTCATGCTGAATAAATTAAGATGCCACGCCTACTTCTAATTTCCAGGCAATCAGATTATTTGATCCAGGTTTTTGATAGAAATTCACATATTTAATGACAAACAGTGCAGATCCAGATCAGTTGGCCAACTGATCTGGATCTACACTGTTTGCTAAGACAGGGCATGTCGTGCTCAGCAAGAGAAGGGTTGATACAATAATGGTAAACCCACCTAAGCACCAATCACAACAGCAGCACACAACATTTTGATTTTTTTTGTATTCTGTATTTATTAGAGTAAATAAAACTTGATGTTTCATGTGAATTTTTGTCTGCTTGGCAGGCAATTAACATGAAATGTCAAGAATTACTTTCATTGAAAAATGAAAAAGAAATTAACATTTTGTCTGCTGCAGTTGTGACTGGTTAAAGTCAAGCTAGCCAGACTATTAATAGTGACAAACATGTGCTATCATATAGGGACAGGCAGTGTAAAATGAACAATTGTACAATATACAAGGATACATCTTAAAACAGACATTAAATTAATAAATACTTCACATTTAAATGCATTCCATGATATAAAATACTTAAAGTCACAAATTTAAATATGAGCAAGTAGTAAATGGTTTGCAAAATGACAAAAAAGTTTGTCATTCATAGCAACAGTTTTGAAAACATGATCAAAAACAATTTTTGAAAACCTGATCCAACAACAGTTCATGAAAGCCAAACATTACCTATTGTTATATAGTTATAAATATTGAATGATTAAAAATGTGTGATAAAATCCGATATCGGCACGCTTACTTGATATGGCATGCTTATTCGGATGCCTTCAAATGTCACCGTTACATGACATGATATCACACTAGTGCAAAAATGATATCGCTTTTGTAGTATCAGTTTTCGCACTTTTAAAATTGCTTCAAGGCAAAGAAATTTCACAGAATTGTGTCTTTAAAGCATTTTGATTGAGTAAAACTATTTATAGCTATATAATAAAAGGTTATTGCACTGATATTGGTGAATATTGTCCCTCACAAGCTTGTGTCCTTCGATATCCCAACTCGCGACAATATTCACCAATATCAGTGCAATAACCCTATATTATTGGTCCAGATAAAGGGAATGTATTCTCACAATAATTTTTGTTATTTTCACATCAAAACACATCTTGTGGTACTTGCTGGAATTGCTGAAAAACTTACAAATATTCTTCTAACATGCAGGCTGGTTTGGGCCTACGTTTAGATCCAAATATGTGTTAGGATACATTTTTGTTTTTGCTTGGCAAAGTACATCTTTAACCTTTACCACTCTCTGGGCAAATTCAGAAGATGACAAGTTTTTTCAGAAGACAAAATTTGACAGTTCATGCAAATTGTCTCCATTGGATAAAATAGCTTATTTTAGAAACCTATGCACAGAAAAAATGTTCCAAGTTTCCTTCTCAGTGGATTTAACAAAATGTAAAATTAATTTTAAATATATTCTTGATCAGTCAAATTTGCACTAAATAAATCACATTTTCTATATAATCTATACATTTTTGTTTGAACTCAACACTTTTGTGGTCCACCTTTAAACTGTCATATATCCTTACCATCCCATCACAAAAACATACCTATATAATTTTGACCCCCTTAAATCCCATTTTTATAAAGTAAAACTGGGGTTTACCTGGGTATACAGTATTTTTCTTATTCTTGCTCAAAAAATAGATTGTGGGTTCTTGTTAGAACCACCTTGGCGAGGCGGTTCTAATGAGTACCCACAATCTATATTTTGAGCAAAAATAAGAAAAATATCACAATTTTTCATCTTAATATTTTCATATTTTCGGCGGTAAAATTTACAATGTATTTGTATAGGCGTGTTTTCGTAATGCTTTAATGAATCATCTTATATGAAGAGGTTCCAGTGAATAAGCATCTTTATTTGGGGATGTGCCCTTAAGAAAAAACACAGTGTCCTGTTACTCCTCTTATCTAGACCTCTATTAAGAGTGTTTGAGAACACCCATAAAATTTTGTATCTTTTGGCATTATCTGGACTCTGTTGAGTGTTGGAGACAACTAACAAAATTTTGTGTCTTTTAGCATTATTTGCATACTGTAAAGCCTAGCTCTAGATAAGGTGCTTTCCTTAAGCAAAGAGTATTGATATTTTTCTTATTTCTCCATGAAAACACATGTTATGGGTACTCATTAGAAGCGCCTCACCGAGGCACCCACAACATATTTTTGTGGAGAAATAAGAAAAATATTTACCAGAGACCCCCTCTTATCAAGAGCTATGGTAAAGTTTTGGGTCTTTTGATATTATTTGTGTCAAAAGCAAGAAAATTCACCTTATGACGTGTGCCCTGCAAAGTCTCAAATCCGCCTGTCATTCCACAAAACCTGAATAGGGCTTTCTCTATTCATTAGTGCAAATTCTACCGTACCTAAGGTTTCTATAAGTGGGAAATTAACACTTACCATGCTATGAGCAGATTCAGAAGATGACAAATTGATGACATTTTTCTCATTTTTCCCAGAAAATAGGATTCGACATTTCAAGCAAATTGTCTCCAAAGGAGACAATTTGCATGAAATGTCAAATCCTTTTTTCATGGAAAAATAAGAAAAATATTTCAAAATGTCACCTGCTGCTATTTTACCCTGCATGCTAAGTGTTAAAACCTTCATCAAGCTGTGAATGTGCAGGGTGTTCTGAGACATTAAGAAAACATGCCTATTCAAATATATTGAAAATTTACCACCAAAAAATTGAAAATTTTCAGATAAAAAAATTCTGATATTTTTCATATTTCTGCTCAAAACATAGATTGTGAGTACTCGTTAGAACCACCTCAGCGAGGCAGTTCTCGGCAAGGCGGTTCTAACGAGTACCCACAATCTATGTTTTGAGCAGAAATTAGAAAAATAATGTATACCCCTGTAAACCCCAGTTTTACTGTATAAAAGTGGGGTTGGAGGGGGTCAAAATTATATAGGCATGTTTTCGTAATGCTTTGCTGCTGGTATAATTATGCTATAAGGGTTTTTGTCTCCTCATCTGGCTCATTTGCATAAATAGAAGTATTATATTATAATATATGAACACAAACTTAACATACAAGTTAAAACAAAACAATATAAACAATTATGAGGGTTGATCAGAGAGTATCCAGAAATATTCTTAAATGTGTTATACCATGAACTTATAATGAAATATCCTTGAAATGTCATGATGTCAGAAAACTGTTTTGAATGTTTCATATCAATCAAACACTGTTACTACCTCCATATAATGGTTTCTGGATATTTACTTATTCAGTCTGGGAACATTTATGAGACTAAATATAGGCTTTGCCCATGCCTATTTCATTCCTCATATAGAATAGAATAAAACAAATAGAAAAGAACAGAATAAATTCCTCATAGATATTTTTTCTAGGTACTTTTTGATCCCCTCTCATATATATGGACATAGGACAATAAAATCACAGCTTTGTAATGTATTTTTCTGGCAGCCTTTAGAAAATGTTCTGCAAATTCAAACAGTAAAATGTTTATTCAATATGAAAAATGCAAAGAATTCTTAGACGGAAGTAATCACTTCTGCAAAGGGAGGCAATTTAATTGCCTCCCTTTGCAGAATTTGTTACTTCATTTTGCTTCATTCATGAATAAATTTATATCTCAATATTATTTTTCTGTTTGAATTTTTAGAACATTTCCAGTACTATCTGATAGCAGATCATAGTTGTAGATACGATGTTTTTTTCAGGACTATTCACAGAGGAGTTGTTAAGGAGTACATGTATTTGATGATAATTCTGGTATAATTTCTCCAGCTCTTCATTAAACATATATTGTGGGTACTCGGCACAGTGCTTTTAACAAGTACCCAGTACAAGATATTTTTTATGGTGAAATAATGAAAAGTTAACCCAGAATTATCACAAGATTCTGTTTGTGGAGGTTTTAGAGCCCTTTCAACGCAATGGGGTCATGTCGAGCATGGTCAGTTTACCTAACCACACTTTTACTGGGCAGGCTTAGTCCTCTAAGCAGTTAAACAGTATTGTGCACATACTTTTGCCAGAAACTGACAAATGCCCTTCTTGAATCAGAGGAAGGGAGAGAATGACCATAGAAAATATTTCATGATCAATCTCCACGAAAGAATGTTGCCGACCCCGTGGGGGTTGAACCCGCAACCTCCTGATCACCAGTTAGACGCGCATCCAACTGAGCCACTGAGGCAGGCTGTCACCAGACACTCCTCCTTAACGACCCCTCTGTATCCTGGAGATGAATATTTTTATTATTTCTCCATAAACGTTACATTGTGGGTACTCATTAGAAGTATGTTCTAATGCATATATGTACCAACAATGTATGTTTTTACAAAGAAATAAAAAAAAATATCAATACTTTTTGGTTAACACTTACCATGCTATGGCAAATTCAGCAGACTGATATTTTTTTTTACTTTTTTCTAGAAAATAGGATTTGACACTTCATGCAAATTGTCTCCTTTGGAGACAATTTGCTTGAAGTATCAAATCCTATTTTCTGAAGGAGAAAATTTCCATGAAGTGTCAAATCCTATTTTCTAGGAAAAAGGAGATAATCTGCATTGTGTCAAATCCTATTTTCTAGGGAAAAGGAGACAATTTGCATGAAGTGTCAAATCCTATCTTCTAGGAAATATAAGAAAAAATATTTCAAAATGTCGCCTGCTGAAATTTTTACCCAGCATGCAAAGTGTTAAAAACAATTCTGACCTAAAGCTATGTTACAATTACATCCAACATCACTGCTCTTGTTCAATAAAATCTAATCTACCAGTCCTCCGTAAAAGTTTCCTGAAGTCGTACACAGGTTTCTCACTGTCACTGACAACTTTCAAAGAATGATCAGGGTCAATATTGGTCCTTTTCAACATTGATCTGTAATCTGAAGAAATCACATCTGTCCTCCTGTCAGACAAGTGGTTAAGATTTGTCTTCAAGACACTGTTGTTATTCCTTTGTAGACCCACTCCAATTACTGTTGGTTCCCTGTAAGATCACACAAGAGATTATTTGAATACATAGCCCAAGATAGGTAACCAAATGACTTTGGACACATATATGGTAAAGGTCCTAAATTTCTGAAAACTTTATTTCATAGTTTTTGGCCTAAATTTTGCTTTTGATGTAGTTACAATGTATTTCTTAAAATACTAAGTGAAAGAGCAGTCTGATCTGGGTCTGCACTGTTTGCATATGTATGCCATTTTATTAGAAACTTTGGTGTACAAAATTTTAGGACATTTACCTTAGTGAGTACTGACAACAACAGCAACATCTCTTGCAATTGTGATTGTGCTGCCGAGACACCCTCAAAAAGGCTGTTCCAACAGTGCTGTTAAAACTAACTGATTTAACAGTGCACTTAGTATTTGTTTGGTTCTCGTATAAGGGTTAGTTTGTGTCATCTCCCAGAGAAAGGGAGAAAATGGACAGAAAATATACTAGATGGGAGGACAGAAAATAACAGAATAGATAAGAGGAAATTTGAATGACAGCACAGAAATGGAAGAAATATAAAATGCCCCCTTCCCCACCTGCTGCAAGTACAGCAGGCCATTACTGCCACCCTTACCACCTATACACTTGGTATTTATGAACTAAAAATATTTTTCTATTTTATTTCCTCTACATGGAGTATTTTTACTCTCTTAACTCTTGTCATGCTAAATAAGTAAGGTGTAAAAAAAAAATAGCTGTGCTTCCGCTAACCCGACTAACCCTGTTTCAAACACCTGACTCTGCATTTTCTTTCAGTAAAAAGGCAAAATAAAAAAGTAAAGCACCGATCCTCAACAAAATACCTATATTTTCATAAAATTACAGGCCCGTCCCTATTCTTTTCTGAAGAAAAAAAAATAAATAAAGTTTCTCCCACCTACCATCAAATTTTTTTTCAGCATGTTAGTGGAAACACAGCTATTTTTTTTTTTTTTTTATGCCTAAAGATGCCATGCCCACTTCTCATACTCAGCCAATCAGGTTACTTGATCAAGGTTGATGATGTGATCTGGATCTACACTGTTTGCAAAAGCAGAGTATATCCGGGTTTAGCAGGACAAGGGTTAAACTACAATGTATGTCAGCATCACGTCTTTTTCAAACCATAACTACCAAATAATCCTAAAAAAAAAAAAATACTTAGTGCTTTGCTGGTGTTGAACCCACACCCATGTGAGCTCTGTGTTGCCTAGCATCCCAATGAACATAATTTTTTTTACTGACAGTACTATGGAACTGCGGTTCAAAAATGTTATTTTAGATCACAGAGATATGATAGCTGGCACAATATTTTTCCAGCATGTAGCCAAGACAATTGGAGTCTGAAGGGAGTGTATTATACTGATGGGCAGACAGTCACATTCATCAGATCTGGATCATCCTGAATTCACATTCCACTGGAGTGGAATTAAGCTCATACTGTGCTTCTCTAGCAAAATCTTTCACTGCCACCCTTCCATCCACGACCTCACTATCAATGAAGAGATGTAAAACATCCCTTCTTGTTATAGCTTTAACCCATTTTCGACTGAATAGACTCCCCCACACTATATATTAGAAAGGTCTAATGTCAATTTTAGGTATGCCAGACTATGAGATATAGATATTCCTAGAGAGAAATGGCTAAATTATTTGCAAACAGTGCAGACTCTGATCAGATGCCACAGTCTGTGGTGTCTGCTCTGGGTCTCCACTTTTTGCCAATTACCCTATTAGGGGTCTCCAGACTATAATTGGTTAGATACATAAGGATATAATGGGCCATCTCATCAAGATCCACACTGTTTGCAATTCTATTTTGACTTTTGACTGAAGCCTCTATTTGGAACAATGTTTCTTACCAGATTCAAAAAATGGAAGAGTCCATTTCAGAAACTCAGGGATAACAGGGTTAAAAAAAGAACCTTATTTAGAACTATGCTGACTTCATTCCTGGTGTTGACACTCATAACATCCTAACTCTTAGAATGCTAATCTCAAGTGCAGCAGACCACATTTTGATTGTTGATTTTTCAGAGAAAATAAGGCATGATATTTCATGTGAATCATCTGCTGCTGCTAGCAGATGATTCACATGAAATATCAACTTATTTCCTCTGAAAAATACTAAAGACTTAGAGCGTCATCTGCTACAATTTTGATTAGTACTCTAAGGGCTTCAATGTAACACACCCTTTTGCAAACAGTGATGTATGTTTCTTTACTGAATTGTCCTCCAAAATAGGAAGTTCAAATGGTGCTTATAAAGCTGACATGGGGGTGTCCATAAGGCCCTTTTTCTGCCCCGTAAAAAGTCTTCATTTTCTGCTGATACATTACTTATAGTGTCCCATTTACCAAAACAATATTGAGTTTGCAATGTAAGTCCTAGTTTTGGAGTAACATGATCATGAATGTGGGTGGGGTAATTCAGTATGAACCTGAGGTACCATATTTTAAACAGTATTTCTCTTTTAAAATATATCACATCTAGTTATGCCTTCCTTTGTTTGTTAGACAAATGCCATAGGTAATATCCTATCTCATTAACCATCCTTTAAAGATAAAAATTACATCTGCAGCACCTCTTTTATGAAAATCTCCATTTTTTGTTAATTTTGTATCTTGTAATTCAATAAAATCTAGCTTTTCTTTGGAACTAAAAGGTGAATTATTTCGAAACTTAGCAGAATACAACACTGGGACAGTGCAAAGAGATGACTAAGTTTTGGTGACCTTGACTTTGTTTTCAAGGTCACATGGGCTTTGTCGGATTGTCAAAAAGGCAGATACCTATTAGGCTATTTTTATGATACTTAACAAAAGTCTTCCTTTTCTCCTTATGTATTGCCTATAATATTTTTTTAGCTCACAAGAGGATGAAGTGTTCATTGTGAGCTACTGTGATTGGTCAATGTCAATGCATCTTCTGTTGTGCCTCGTAATGAGTCAACAATTTGCTATAGAAATGATAATTTCTCCTAAACTCTTGGGCCAATTTCAATCAAACTTCACATGAATGTTGCCTAGGTGACTATCTACCAAAAAAGTTAAAATTGTTCCACATCAATGAACAAGATGGCCTCTAGCACTAAAAATAGAAAAATCTTTAAATGACATTTCCTCCTATATCATTGGCCCAGTATGAATCAAACTTGATAGGCATGTTGCCTATGTGTCTCACTACCATAATAACTAAAATTGTTCTGCATCAATGAATAAGATGGCCGCCAGAGCTAAAAAATAGAAAAATCTTTAAATCACAGTTCCTCCTGTATCATTGGACCAATCTGAATCAAACTTTATACACTGTATTTACATTCTCTGCATGACTTGCAACACTTATACTTACCCTGAGGAAAATTTGACCTTTGTCGGTGATTTAGGTCGAGTTTCTTCACGAATGCTCTTGGAATGATTATAACCACTGTTCATACTTTCTCTTGGAGATCCTACATGAATCACTGTCCGCTGGACTAAAGGGGGAGTTGGCGGTCTCTGCCGCTGAGATATGTGTGAAATTTCTGTATTACTATTTGGAGTCAAAAATGCTCCCATTGTCTTCACAGGAGGAGGAGAAGAATAAGATTGAGTAAAATAACGGTTCAAAATAAGTTGTCTCAACTTGTTCCAATTGCCTCTAGCACTCTTTTTATACTCATCTTCTAAATGTTTTACAAGATCTGTCATTTCATTTTCAAAGTAAGCTTCCTCACGATCTGTCTGAAAGTCCTCCATTATATCACCATTAGGTAACTTTTCAGTTTTGTCTCCAGAGAAAGAACTGTAAAGGAAATAATGAAAATTCAGCCTTAATAAGCAATATGGTACTAGGGTATATAATTACCCTATTTATTCAAATACTATATCGCCTAACCATATTTATCTTAAAAATTTGAACAAGTCCATTTGATTACCTGATGATGTGTCTAAAAAGTTCTGACTGATTAGCAAACAGTGTAGACTCAGATCAAACTGTTCCTTCAGAGCAGTTTGATCTGAGTCTACACTGTTTGCTCAGACATGTCTGTCCGAATGTTTAGAGTACAATATCACATATGAAACACACCATGATGAAACCATTCTTTGGATACAGTAAAATATCTGAAAATTTGGAAAACTTTATTCCATACCTTTTTTGCCTTATTATTTTTTTAATGCAGTTTTATTCACAACAGAATAAACCCTGATCACATTGCTCCTTTGAGAGCAGTCTGGTTCCAGTCTGCACTATTTGCATGTACCATTTTGTCAGAAAAAGTGGTTTCAAAACTTAAGGATAATTACAGTTTATTAACATTGTATTGCCAATACCAAATTGTAGACTGAAGCACAGCCTAGTCCAAATGTGAAGTTCACCCAAATAATATTTAAACCTACATTTGAAAAAGAAAACTGTGCAACAAGATAGTGTACATGTTTGGTTTGTTCTGGGGCAGTGCAATTTGCATACCGTATTTACCATATGTATTCGGACAGACAGGCCTGAGCAAACAGTATAGACCCGGATGAGACGCCGCAGAATGCGGCGTCTCATCTGGGTCTCCACTGTTTGCCACTCATCCAGCAATTTTTAGACACAACATCGGGTAGTGAATTGTACTGGTTCAAATTTTAGAACATATATGGTAAGGAGTTGAGGTGTCCGAATACTAAGGGTAAATACGGTACGCTCAAACCAGTTTCTGCCATGAAGTGGTTCATATGTAGATGGGAGCAAACCCTTTCCTTTAAATGTCATCCCTATTTTTGGAAAATTTCATATATTAGGGAGAAAACTTCCTGTCTGCAAAAGGTGTCTCCTTTTGCAAAATGACAGCAAAATCTTTCATCTGTATCTATAAAAACATTGCCTGGAAACTTAAACCCTTCTCTTGCTGATCACAACATGCCCTGTCTTACCAAACAGTGTAGCTCCAGATCAGTTGGCTTCTGAAGAAATTAGAAGTGGGCTTGGCATCTTAATTTATTCAGCAAGGCAAGGGTTAACATCAAATTTCAAAGTTTGTGATCTTGACCATACAAGGTGATACATTTATACTGTGTAAATTTAAAAAGCCCAGATGAGTTCAGCAGTAAGGTCAGGGGGCTTTGTTTTTCGTTAACAGATTCACCAGACCTGTTTTGCAGTAATAGATTCATCAGACCTGTTTATGTTAAAAGATTCATCTGACCTGTTCTCATTAACAGATTCATCAGACCCAGACAAATTTGTGAAGTCTACATCAATAAAAACTCATTTGGAGGGTGTGTGTGTGTGTAGGGCAATATCTTTCCTTTGAGAGTAGACCCTTTTCAAAAGGGGATAGGTGTGCAGGGAAGCAAACATAAGTTCACAAAAATTGCATTCCTTGCCAAAATGGCAGAAATTTTACTACATGTACATTTGTCTAAGTGTTCTTTAGCAAATTTTACATGTATACATTAAATATTTATCATCAAATTATAAAAGCAGAAATTGTCAAGTGTAACTTTTTGGATATTCCTGGGTATCTTCAATTACCGATATATATACATGTATATATATATTTTTAATCTGACCATTAGAGAACTCCAGGGTTCTCCATAAGCTGGCTATTTAGAACATTTTTTTTAATTTACACAAAATTCTGAAAAAAAAAAAAAAAAAAATCTGAAGAAACAGCTTATATACAAAAATGAATTAAACATAATTATAAAAAGGCTAAACATACATTACATAATGATGTTTATAAAATGTGAAATGCAACATAAACATACAATGTACTAATTCATATATATGGCATAATGGGCATACCGTATTCGACCTAATTACCGCACTGTACGCTTAGGTTTTTAAAAATTACAGGGAACACTCGGCTGTGGTAAAATACGTATCTACCTACTAAGGATACACTATTAAAAAAAAGGTCAGAAAAGGCCTTGTTTGATGATAATTATGCATTTTTTTCTAATTTTATTTATAAAGGCATATGTTGTGGGTACTCATTTGAATTGCATCAACAAGTCGATGCAATTCAAATGAGTACCCACAACATATGCCTTTATAAAGAAGTAAAGAAAAAGTACACTGGCTGTAATCTGAAGACTACGGAATTTCTCGACTGTGCGCTTATAGGGGTATGTGTGGTAATTAGGTCAAATAAGGTATTCACAATAAATAAATAACATTCACAATCAATGAAGACCAATATCAGCTCACAAACAGATGTATGAAAAAAAAAATGCTGAGCATCCCCAAATCCTTAGAAAATGTTGGGAAACAACAGGAACACCATAGAATATACTGGTGAAGACAATAGGTCCTGATCTGGGTCATCACTATACCTTATTACCCAAGTTATCAGACAGGCGAACCTGAGTAAACAGAGCAGACCTACAACATATGCCACATACAGTGGCTTCTGATCTGAGCCTGCACTGTCTGCAACTCATCCAGCAGTCTTTTCAGCAATTCAAGGATAATCAAATGGACTTGTTCAATTGAGGACAAGTATGGTAAGGAGTTAAAGTGTCTGAATCATCCCAAAAACATGCCTATATAATTTTGACCCCCTTAAACCCCACTTTTATATAGTAAAACTGGGGTTTACAGGGTATACATTATTTTTCTTATTACCGCATAAAACATAGATTGTGGGTACTCGTTAAAACTGCCTCTCTGAGGCAGTTCTAACGAGTACCCACAATCTATGTTTTGAGCAGAACTATGAAAAATATCAGAGTTTTTTATCTGAAAAATTTTAGTTTTTTGGAGGTGAAATTTTCCATATATTTGAATAGGTGTGTTTTCGTAATGGTTGAGGGTAAATATATTAGGCATATATGATTGATGTAATCTGGGTAGATGATGATCATCACCATCATGAATGTTTTATGTATCTTTCAAAATTAACAAGTAGTACTGAGTCGATGAAGGGGTGACAATGACAGGCTGTGAGCTATAAAGGGTGATTACAGTCATAAAACAAATTTTGCCTCTAGTGGGATGCTGGGACCATCTCATGATCTAATCAGGAGCACAAATGGCTTGTCCATGCAGAAGCCTCCTCAGTCCGGGTAGAAAGTTTGCACTTCTTGCAAAGGCTGATATGGGCCTTCATTGTCTTAAAACTGCTGGCTGAGTGACAAAAAGTGTTGACTCTGATCAGATGCCACATTCTCTGGTATCTGGTTTAGGTCTACATAATTTGTTCAGTTTTGTGGCATCTACTGTGCTTTCGACATCTTTCAGAAAGTCATTGTTTGATTGGCGCTTTACATGGAAGAAGTAAATTTGCAAACTTTTGTCATGATTTAATGCAAAACCATTTGTCGTAACCATCTATCCACAAAAAGTTTTGTTCTAGTCATTGGTTTTTTAAAAATCAAATATTTTTACTTTTTCCCATTGTAAAAATGAATGCAAATTATGCAGAAATCTGTAGGGTAGATAATTTGGAGGCAAATTTTCATCAAGTTCTGCTTGTTCAATTTTTCTGAAAATTTTACAATATTGTTGTGAAACATCAATAATTCAAAGTCAACAAAGAAAAGTAAAAACTATTTTCTAAGACAAAAATTCCAAAAAATCACTTTACTATAGAAATTGCATAGGTCAGACCAATTTTTGGCCGTAAATTTAATTTTAGGGTAAATATTTGAGAACAAAACACAGAAACAGAAAAGAAGACAAATGGTTTCTGTTAGGATATGGTCAATCAGAAGAAAACAATTTCATTTAAAATTAAACGCCAAGCAAAAAAAGTCTTTCCGAGTGGTGTCGAAAGAACAGTAGACTTGGGCTACACTGTTATCTAAGGCCTGTGTGTCTTAATACTTAGGGTAGACTGTGTTCTTGTTTTCTCTAGGTGACCAATGATGATAATGACACACAAGATGATCAGCATTTTGCTGTTCACTGATGCAGTAAGGAGAATAGGATACACTTTCAGGGTAGGTAACTCTGTCAAAATTGTTTTTGTCCCCTTCCTCCTAGAGGAGCAAATTCTTTCCTTTTAGAGTTGATCCCTTTTCAGAAGTGTATTGATGTGCAGGAAATTAAATAAGAAGTTACAAAAGTTGTCGCCCTTGTGAAAAATGGCGGCTAAATCTCCAGGTGTATCCATTCATCTTGTAGCGTGAAACCGGGTCCTCTACGAAGTCAAGCACCGCGGTCACCCATCCAGGAACTAACCGCGATCTCCGTTGCTTAACTTCGTAAAAAAGCCAATCACTCTACCAGTGTCGCCATAAAAGTCGGCTTCCACAGCGAGGCTGTAGAAGTGATATATATACTATTCTGTTACATTTCTCCCCCTCTTCTCTTGACTTCGTCCCGAAGTCACACACGCCTCACAAGGCAAATCCTAGGGCGGAGCCTATGCAACACACTAAGGACTCTGTCTTCCATCCCACCGCTGCCACCAATGTAGCGTGAAACCGGGTCCTCTACGAAGTCAAGCACCGCGGTCACCCATCCAGGTACTAACCGCGATCTCCGTTGCTTAACTTCGTAAAAAAGCCAATCACTCTACCAGTGTCGCCATAAAAGCCGGCTTCCACAGCGAGGCTGTAGAAGTGATATATATACTATTCTGTTACAATCTCAAGGTCATTTTCAAGCTCAATATCATCAGCTTTTTTTTGCTCAATTTACTTAAAAAACACTCTCATCATAACAATAAACATCACCCAATCCTAAACATCAAACAATTCTTGGCATATGAGACAACATACTTGGAACAATAAACACCAAACAAACTTGGGAATAAATGACAAACTCAGAACAATAAACATCACAAATCCTAAACTTCAAACAATTCTGGGCATATCTGACAACCACACTTGGAACAATGAACATCAAACAAACCTGGGCATGAATGGCACAAAACAATAAACATCACATAATCCTGGGTTCCAGGTAAGCTATTTTGGAGATAAATATTACAGTGAAAACTCGATTGTTTACAAAATGTTTGTTAAGCTTGTTCATAAACGCTTACAGCATTTCCAATCATACTATTCAAAATTCAAAATTCAAAATTTATTGATCTGTTGATTAGTTTGTTGGGAAGGGTAAATAAACTTCTTAACATGTTTGAGAACTTTCTAAAGTAACTCCTCAGTAATTTATTAAACTGGTTAATAAGACTGGTTAATAACAGAAATATGGTTATTATTATTGGCATAGTTTACTGCCACCAGATTTAACATACCACATTTTGGAAATCCATTTAGCTGATGCAACCTACCTAATAACTAACTAAAATTGCCCACAAAAAAGTTCCCTGCTTATGCTGATAATGCTAAATTCAGCATTTAAACTTCTTAGCTTTATACACTCTGATGCTTATTAATAGGGAATAAATAAACAAAACCAAAGAAAATGTCAAATTTTTGAAGAAATCAGATTTTGATCATATTACATACAATATTGGCAGTTGAATATGAATACTCCAATAAAACAAGCCAAATCTACAGCTTTGGGTAACAAGCAGAGATGATTTTAAGAATTTGCAAAAGAGTGGGAGCTTCCCCAATAACACACAAAGTAGGGGTGGGGAGGGTCAAAACCTACAAGTGGTGAGGCTATAACTCACCTTACAATTAAATATTCTGTGTGTCTTCTTTTCTTTCCATTTATCTAGTGCCCTAGTAAAGCTGAGTGAGAGGTATGCTTGAATTGACCAATTTGACCTATACGAGGGATGTTCAAAATGAATTGCTTATTTCTATCTGGAGACTTCAAATTTCAAGTTAGCCCAAAAGTACTCATTTCATGCCCTCGAAGTACTCCCCGTGGCTAGAAATGCAAAGTTTCAGCCGATGTATCCACTTCTTGAAGGCGTCACGGTACGCTGATTTGGGCACAGTAATAAGGTACTGATGAATGGCAGATCCAAGTGCCTGTCGGGACTGGTGTTTCCGCCCAGCAAGGAATGCTTTCAATTTCGGAAACAAAAAGAAATCATATGGGGCAAGGTCTGGGGAATACGGGGGATGAGGCAAAACAGTTACTTTTTCTTTCTTCAGAAACGCCGTAACTATTGCGGAGGTATGAGCTGGGGCATTGTCATGTAGAAGACGGACATGTTTAAAACAGTGGCAGGGCGTCGTTTCTGATAATACTTTTTCAGTTTCTTCAGTACTACGTCTTTGTAGTACTTTCCGGTGATGCTTTTGCCCTTTTTCACTGGCACTTTTATTGCGACTCCTTCACCAGAGAAGAAGATTGCATACAAAACCTTCTTTGTACTCAAAGAACGTTTGGCAATTATTGGGCGTTTGCTGTGTTTAGTGGCCCAGATCTTATTGCTAACCTTTCTGACGTGCTCAAAATAATGGACCCGGGTTTCATCACCTGTGACGACATTGGCAAACTGCTTTTTATCATATTTTGGAAACATTTGAAGCAGCTTTTTGGCCACTTTAACCCGTTGCCTCTTTTGCTCGTCAGTCAACAGATGTGGCACCCATCTAGCAGAAATCTTTCTGACTTTCAAATGCTTCTTCAAAATAAGGTGAAACGTTGATAGTGATATGCCTACCTTTCGTGCAATATCACGAACTGTAAATCTGGCATCTCCTTCAATGATTTCCTTTATTTTGGAAACGATTTCTTTACGAGAAGCAGATTTTGGCCTACATGATTTCGGTGCATTTTTGATGGACTCTACACCAGACTCAAATTTCTTTTTCCACCGCCGAACTGTGTCATAAGACACACAAGAAGGTCCAAAAGCAGTAGAAATTTCAGTCATCAGCTTCTTCAAAGAACAACCAAGTTTTGAGCGAGCTTTGATGTAAGCCCGTATTTCATCTTTTTTGTCGATGCTTCTACCAACCATTTTTACTGCAGTGGTCAATGACTGCGTGTATTCAAATGGCAAATTTTATGTCTTACACTTAGTCTAACATGTACATTTATACACCATTGTATAGATATTGAATAGCCCTATACAGGTATGTATTGGTTTTTATCGTGCCCCACGTGGATATCGAGCTAGAGGACAATAAGCAATTCATTTCGAACATCCCTCGTATTTCTCGGTAATTGTAGGTTGTGTTTGAGTTACTTCCTTGTATAGCTTTGGTAATATATAAGCTAAGTTGATTCCCTTGTATAGCTTTAGAAATGTGTAAGCAACCGATCCATTCACTGATATGATGAATGATAGAATCAAATTTTTAAAACAAAAAATGATACCTTGCTTTCATGTCAGAGAAAAAAGAATGAAAAAAGGTCTATATTACTTTTAGGTCCAGAATATATGAAACTCGTGCAGCATGCATTTTATATTGTGGCAATCTTATTTTTTTATTATTTTTTTTTTTTGCTGAAGCACTCCCCCATCCAGTCCATAAAACTGTGAGAGGCCACCAGAAATCGACACAAATCCCGTCAGAAATTGAACAAATCCCGCCCTCTATACTCATCTATGAAAAAGAGTTCCTTCTCTAAGCGTGGTCCTTCTCACTGCAGAAAAAGGGCAGAAAAGGAGTTATTGAGTATTGTTTATGTATTTTATTTTATTTTTTTTTAATTTCAACATAAATCCCAATCAGTTCAAGAGTTCAGGCAACCTTCCCATCAGCACTCTCCGTGCTTTGATTAGTTTTGTGTTGGGCGGGAAAAGTATGTAAAGGAGATGGCTAGTAAAGCTTAGTTTCACTGAGGTCTTATTGTTTTAAAATAATACCATGGTATAAGGAGTACACATTTCATTGATTGATTGATTGTGTTGAGTTGTGGGTCATTTTGTGTCGAAACATTTCATTGATAAGTTCAATTTCCTTACCAAGTTGATGAGGATAATACCAACGAATTAATTAAACTGGGCCCAGTTGTTCAAAGCATTGTTAGCTTAACCAGCTTGTTAGTGGTCAAAACATTAACTGTTCTGGTAAATATAATATCTTATTCACAGGTATTTTTGCTGAAAAAAAATGTGAGTAGCTTTTGCAAATGCAAAAGCTACTCACATTTTTTCAGCAAAAATATTAGCATATATGCCATATTTAATGATCAAAGTTTTAACGATACATTAACTAATGACATCGTTACTTTTGAACAACTGGGCCCTTAAGTCGAACTGGAAATGTTCTAAGGTGTTATAAGCAGGCTTCAAAAACATTTTATGGAAATGAATCTTTTCACTGGAATACAAAATGCTTTTCTTTAATCTCCATGAAAGCATCTTTTGGGATCTGAAGCATGATTCTAATAAGATCCCAAAATTACCGTAAAAATTCTAATTAACGCCCTGGGCGTTTATTAGAATCATGGCCAGTCTGAGAGAAGGGGATGGGCGCTTATTGGAGGCTGCAGTTTCATGGGAATAGCAAGAGACCATATTTTCTCGGAAGTGCACCGCCATCTTCTCAACGAGGACTAGTATTACGACCTCCGTGTCTCAAGTTCCTCCGTGTCCGGTAGAACTACCTATTATTGAATGACGTCATAGTATACCGGGTATCATGGATTATAATCAATTGTTAACACTTAAAACGATGTATATACTCACATTGATCATGATAAATATGTTCATGGCTTTGAAATAAAACGCTACGATTTAACATGTTCTGTTTTCTTTTTATCAACCTTATAAATAGGTAGCTGATGCTCATGTTGAGATTACAGGGTGCAAACGCTCCCGATAATCCCACTTTTATGTGAGAAGGTTAGAAATGCATTGGACGGCATTATTTTTTTTTCTTATTTCTGCTCAAAAACATAAATTCTGGGCGAACGTTCTCCGGATCACCTGCAATCTACGTTTAGAGCAGAGACATGAAGGTAGAAATATGTCTCAACAGAAGGACAAGACGTTTTACAGTATCAAATACCGCGCACCACAAAGGGCACCAGACACTATTTAAACTCTTTGTTTATGTTTACTTATCGTCCATCATGTTTTTCGGCTTTTAAAAACTGGAAACGCAAATGGAAACAAATCAATAGAATTGCATGAGTAGGGCTTAGAAATAAAAGAGTCACAGAAAATGTCATCGGGGTTTTCTCTCTTTTTTCTTCATTAATCACTCATTGTCTGTGGCATACGAGTCGTCTGTTTGCTCATCCTTCCCGTTGGTGCCAAATTCCATTTAATTGTACTCGTTGATTGCAAGGATTACTCAACAATTTTATGGTCAATGAATTATTCAGGAAGTACGAAAGTGCCGCTGTTGTTTTCATTTAATTTTGGTCAGTCCCTGTTATAGTCGCTATAAAAAGCGTCCATCATTTCTCTTAGGTTTTATTGTCACCAGGAATTGGAATGACGAGTCTGTTTTTTTTTTTTTTTTTTCCTTTAAGTTTTGAGGTACAATAATTATTGATTGCCCCTCGTATGACCGGAAATAGTTTGGCGCTATCTTTTGATCTCATTGCGGCCTCGCTTCAAAAGAAATCTAACATGGCTGTGTGCATGCTCGTTTCAGTGAAGTCTGTTATCAAAGGATATCACGTGTATAGGGTATCTTACCCATCGGGCACAGAATTTGTGTGTAATTTGGAGCCTGAGAATGAACATAGTGACAGTGCCATTATTGTGAAAAAAGGGAACATTACCGTTGGTCATATTCCGGAAGGTCTATGTCAGCCTCTGACACAGTTATTCCAGGACGGAAATATTGTGGACATTGAGTGTGTTATAACTGGGGAACCACGATCAGCAGAAGAAGGAACATTTGTACAAGGTGGTGGGCTTGAAATTCCATGCACATACTGTTTATTTGGGCTAAGAGAGAAAAAGGTTCACGTTCGTTCTGTGATAAAAAAACAGATACGCAAACTGACCGCATAAGGTAGGATTTTTGCCTTTTGTCCCGCATTTGTCTGTAATGGGCGTTTAATAGAGGCACCAACTTTCTCGGAAATGGACCAAAAATCCGCCATTTTTTTAGTTGAAATTGGGGGGATGGGCGTTTATTAGAGCATGGGCGTTAATTAGAATTTTTACGGTATGCTGCCTTGGAGAAATAGAAGATATTTGAATGCCATTGTTTATTGCACTTATCCTAAAACCTGTCCATTGGAGAACACACTAAGTTCTGACTGTACAGCAAACTAAGTGGACCATGAACATACTGCACATGAAGAAGCAGTGTGATCTGGGTCTATGCTATATACTCAGGCAGGTCTATTCAGGTATTTAGGGTAAATACATTTTCAGCTTATCTGGAGCCCTAAATTCTTAAAATCTGAACAAAGCAAAAGTCAAGAAGTACATGTACCATACAAGACCATACAAGCCCTTCCAGCTAGAAAAAGACCTCATCACGAAAAGACGCCTACCGTTATATAGTTTTGACCCCCTTAAACCAAACATTTAATACAGTAAAACTGGGGTTTACAGGGATATATGTTAATTTTCTTATTTCTGCTCAAAAACATAGACTGTGTGTACTTGTTAGAACTGCCTCATGGAGGTGGTTCTAATGAGTACCCACGATCTATGTTTTGAGAAGAAATATGAAAAATATCAGATTTTTTTTATCTGAAAATTTTCCTTTTTGGTTGTAAAATTTTCAATATATTTGAATAGGTGTGTTTCTGTAATGCCATACAAGACCATACAAGCCCTTCCAGCAAGAAAAATGATCTTATGACATGACCACAGCTCCAGATAAGGTAATTACTGTATTGAAAATTTCAGACAGTTTCTATTACTTTTGCACCGTAACCTATCTTGTATGTATTCAATATGCCTACCAAGTAAGCATTCTACATAAATCTATAGCAGGTCGTTATCGGCCCGCCAGGGTAGCTGACAGGTCGATAACGGCCTGCTGTAGATTTATAAAGACTGCTAGCTGGGATACTGTACTTTCGACATAACTCGGAAGGACATAACTCGGAAGGATATTTTTTGCTTGGCGTTTGATCTTAAATGAAAATATTTTGGTCTGATTGACCATATCTTATCAGAAACCATTTGTCTTTTCTTTTTCAGTGTTTTGTTCTCAAATATTTACCCTAAAATTAAATTTACAGCAAAAATTTGGCGTACCTATGTAATTTCTATAGTAGAGTGACTTTTTGGAATTTTTGTCTATGAAAATATTTCTGCATAATTTGCATTAAGTTTGACAATAGGAAAAAGTGAAAATATTTGATTTTTTAAAACCCAACAACTAGAATAAAACAAAAACAGATAGTTATGACAAATGGTTTTGCATTAAATCATGACCAAAGTTTGCAATTTACTTTTCCTGTCTAAAGCGCCAATCAAAAAATGACTTTCTGAAAGACATCCGAAGCACAGTAGTCCTGGTGATTTCAATGTCACAGTGGAACTGTGTATTTTTCAGATTTCTCCACAAAAACACATGTTGTGGGTATTCATTAGAAGTGCCTCACTGAGCTGATTCTAATGACAACCATAACATATGTTTTCATGGAGAAATACTGGTAAGAAAAACATCATTATTTCACCTTATCTGGAGTTATGCAATGACTGCCCACAAGATAGGTTTTTATGCAAAAATATTCTGATTACTACTTTTATCTGGACCTGTTAATGATGGGACTAATATACCTGCCTATGCATCTGCACAGTCTGGTATCAATCTATGCTGTCTTCTAGCATAATACAGTGTAGACCTCAAAAATTCTATTCTTAAACAGAATAAAAGCCAGCTAATCTGATGTAACCAATGCAATGCACAGGCCGATCCAAAGTGTACGTTGGTCTCATAATGTCATGAGGTCTATTTCTGTTTAGGAGAGCTGAACATTATTTTATGCAGGCTCTAACTGTTCCATTAGAAATTCTGAGAAATAATAAAAAAAAAAGAAAATATTTTTATAATTTATTTTTCCTTGGAAACTGGCTGTCTCTACTTCATTTTTAAAATCATTTATTAACCCTTCCACATACCATTACATAGAGATTTCAATCCTTAAAGCACTTGACCTTTAACCCTTAACCTGTAAGACTTGGCATTTCTTGTTAATCATCTACTAAACAAATGATAGATGATTCACATAAAAATGTCAAGCCTTACTTTCTCTGAAAAATGAAAAAAAAAATTCAAATTATTATATAATCTATAAATAGACGTTCTCTCATTGGCCAAAAACGTAATCTTACATATCTGACATATCTGATGTCCACTGTTCCATGAGGCATTTGTTTCTAAAATTAGATTTTCCAGTGGACATTACTTTCCAAAAACAAATTTTCCATGCGACACTGCCTTCTAAAATTAGACAGTGGAATTACGCTATACTATTTGACAGCTTGCTAGATCTCGCTCTGTTGTTTGAACTTTATTCAAACACAGGAACCGATAACAAACCACAGCAGGTGGAAATGCTGCAGACATTATCAAAGAAGAATTTGAAAGTAAACATATTGCATCATTTTTGTAATATGTTACACTGAACATTGCATCTAAAATTCAATTCGTGGCATGATTATATGCTGCAGAAAATATCAAAGGAGAATTTGAACGTAAATGTTTAGCATTATTTTTCTAACATGCTACCCAGAATTCAGTCAGTGGATTGATTATACGCTATGGAAAATATCAAAGAAGAATTTGAAAGTAGAAGTTTTGCATCTTTTCCTAACATGTTACTCTGATTGACTCTGCATTGCATCTGAAATTCAGTCAGTGGAGTGATTATACGCTATGGAAAATATCAAGGAAGAATTCAAAAGTAGAAGTTTTGCATCATTTTCCTAACATGTTACCCTGACTGACTCAGCATTGCATCTGAAATTCAGTCAGTGGAGTGATTATATAATAAAACAATTGTTGACTATTGAGTCATTGGACATGATGTGATGTCAACCAGAGAATACCAATATTGACCTCGGCTCGGCCTCGGTCATCACTGGTATTCTATGGTCAACACCACATCATGTCCAATGACTCAACAGTCAATAATTGTATACTGTCATATGCTGTAGTTGTGATTAGCTCTTCAAGGGTTAACATTTAATGGGAATCAATTTCAAAAACTGGAGGCAAAATAGCCATTTTCCTGTCTAAGTCCATGGAAGTGAATGATCAACCTGAATTTTTTTGGCCTGCAAAAATAATCCTGTTATACTGTAACACTCTCTGACACATACAATAGAGGCTTTTCACATCTCCCTGAGTGCTCTGCCTTAATTCATATACAAAATCTTATTCCTGGCTGCATCTTGTTGAATTTGAATAATCCCTCATATGATTCAAATGAAATATCAAGCCCAACTATGGCCACCTATATTTTCTTCTACACACAACAATTCAAATGGATAATTAAGTCATTTTTCTTTTCAGCAAAAAAAGAAAAAAAAGAGAAAAAAGAACTAACCTGTCCATCAGTCAATTTTATGTTTGGCACTCTGCACCTTGATATGTTTAAACTTTACCACTCTTTCGGCAAATTCAGCAGACAGCAATTCGATGATATTTTTCTACTTTTTCCCAGAAAATAGGAAATAAGAAAAATATTTCAAAATTCATTTGCTGAAATTTTTCCCAGCATGCTAAGTGTTTAGAGAAATATTTTTCTAACAGTTACAGAAGCCAAAATATCACATGCTCAGAACAGAACTTGAAACCCTAATATCATTTCCAAAAATGACTATAGAAAAACTTCTATTTCTTACTGACAATATTCATTTAACCTTTAGTATTTTCTCTGGAAAATTAGCAGGTGGTATCATCAAAGGATGAATATTTTTCTTACTTTTATACGTCATTAACTCAAATTACCAATTTAAAAGAAATATCATCAGTTATTTCTGGAAAAAAAAAAAGAATCTCTGCTAATAATTAAATTCAGCATGCCAGAAGCAATAAAGCAAGGTACCCTATTAACCCTAAATATTTGGACACCTTATCTCCTTACCATACTTGTCCTAAAATTTGGATTATGTGTATTCTACTACCTCTTGATGTGAAACTGAGTGGTGACCAGTGTAGACCATGGTGTCTGATCTGTGATTATACAGTCACCCCTCTTTATACCCACACTCGATACAACGACAAAATTTATAACAATTTGAATGTCACAAAACCTTCGTTCACGAGGTGACAGTTAATGAGAAATTATGCAAGACTATTGCATTAAATCTTCAAGCAACATATGTTTTGGATATTTGTTAGAATTGCCTCATCAAGGTGATTCTAACAAATATCCAAAACATATAGGAATTAAGAAAAAAAAAAGGTCTTTCTTACATATCATTTTGTCCATTAAGGATTCTTTACAACAGCAGATTCATTTTAATGGCAACATGTTTGGGAATAAATGCTGTTGTTGTAACGAGGGTTTAACATATTGTTTATCAGGTTGGTCCGTCCCAATACTTAGGGTAAAATGGTAGACTAAATTTTGCACTTTTTTATTTCTATTTATAAACAGTAAAACCTTTACTGCTCTCTGGGCAAATTCTGCTGAGGACAATCTAATCATACATTCCCAAGAAAATAGGTTTTGACATTTCATGCAAACTGTCTCCAAAGGAGACAATTTGCATAAAGTGTCAAAACCTATTTTCTGGAAAAATACACAAAATATTTCAAAATGTCTGCTGGAATTTTTACCCAGAGTGCTATTATAAGCATTAAGGCAGATTTCTCAGGGTGGTGGAAGAGGCTTTGTGGGACAAAACTGAGCATACTGCATTGAAGGGCCACTAAAATTCTCTTGGCGTCATATAGGGGCTGATTCCTGCTCCTCAACAATCGCTAAAAGCTCTTTATAGTCAAAGTCAGTGACGTTTGACAAAGTGGATCGTTTTGATGTGGGCAGACGGTAGAATGAATCGCACCTTGAAAATGAAAATGTGATAACTAAATGTGAAACATATAAAACAGAATATGAAACATATAACAATGTATATGAGTAAAACAGTTTAAGATGATGTATATACACTTTCAGGGGAGGCAACTCTGTTAAAATGGCTTTGCCCCCTTCTGAAAAAGAGGTCTACTCGAAAAAGGAGAGAATTTGCTCCCCTTAAGATGGACCCCTTTTTCATAAGGAACCTGGTGTGCAGAAGTCACAAAAGTTGTCTTCCTTGTACAAAATGGCTGAAAATCTACAAAGTATGCCCAGTCCACTTAAATCAAGATTCTAGAGGAGCTGAGTATTTAGACCTTTTATTTCTCCTATTTCTTCATGAAACCCTTTCACCTAAGGGGACTGGATACATTTGCAAGAATCTCTATCAAAATATTTTTACTTTCCTTCTTAAAAGGGGTGTTCTCTGAAAGGAAAGAATTTGCTCCCCTTGGGCAAATTCTTTCCTTTTAGAGTAGACCCCTTTTTAGTAGACAATGGAAGAAAATCTATCAAGTGTGTCCTGGGTCCCCTTAACCCTTGTCCTGCTGAACCCCGATAGACCCTGCCTTTGCAAACAGTGTAGATCCAGATCTGTTGGAACTGATATGGCTCAGCACTGTTTGCCATTAAGTATGTGAATTTAAAGCAACATTCTAGATCAAGTAATCTGATTGGTTGAAAATAAGAAGTAGGCATGGCATCTTAATTTATTCAGCAGGACAAGGGTTAAATCAATATTCAAGAAGCGGAATACCAGTATTAAAATCTTTACTTTTTTAATTACTCCAAGAGAAGCAACTCTATTAAAATTACTGCTATAAGAGGAAAGAATTTGTCACCCTTAGACTGAACCCTTTTTCGGACAGGGACTTAGTGTATAGGAAAGCAAATAAGAAGTCATAAAAGTTTTCTCTCTTGTAGAAAACAACTGGAAATCTATCAAGTCTGTCTTTCTTTTATATATTCTTCAACATTCAACCATTTTTGTAGTGAACAAAGGTCTTGATCAGACTGCAAAGCTGCACAGGCTGATCTCGGCTTTCACCTCAATGACACCTTTCCAACAAAGTCTATTTACCCTTAGTATCTGGACAAACATGCCTGAGCAAACAGTGTAGACCCATATCAGACACCACAAAATACAGCATTTGACCAGGACCTACACTGTTTGCCATCCATCCAGCAATTTTAAGCACATCAGAAAGTAATACAAAGTTTAAGAGAAATTGTTTGTGTTGAGGTTTATGGCCCAGTCAACCCAATGGGGTCATGTTGAGTGCAGTTTTATTTGCCTAACCACACTTCCGCACACCTGGGCAGTCTTAGTCCCCTAAGTGGTTAAGTGGTGCACATTTTTTTGCCAGAAACTGACAACTCCCCTTCTTGAATCAGTGGAAGGGAGAAAATGACTGTAGAAAATATTTCATGATCACTCTCCACCAAAGACTGTTGCCAACCTGGCAGTGGATGGTAAGAAAATAAGAGTGTACAAATATTCAGGGTAAATACAGTAACAATCTTTCATATTTATCAGTAAGACCAGTATGCTGCTGAAAGAGATACATGTAATTAGTGAAGATATGTGAGTTATAATTTCTCCCAATATGGGGTTTGACATATTGAGATAATCCAATGAAATGCCAAGCCTTACATTCAGGGAAACAACAAGAACGGAAAGAAAAAAATAAATAAATATTTTTAAATGTTTTAATTCCTGTCAACTTCTTATAACCTTCAGGCTAGTTAACCTTTCAGAGCAGCAGGTGTCATGTTTACCTATTTCATTATTTTATTTTTCACAGAAAGTAAGGATTGGCATTTAATTCGTATAGCAAATTTTAACCCTGATCCTCCTGAACCCAGAAATGCCAAGCCTTTGCAAGCAGTGCAGATCCAGATCAGTTGGCTTTGTTTGTCATTCAGTATGTGAATTTATATTAGCAATCTGGATCAAGTAGTTCAATTGGCTGACAATTAGAATTGGGCATGACATCTTAATTTATTCAGCATGACAAGGATTAACATTTTGTAAAAAAAAAACAACTTTAAAATGTAGAAAGTAATCCCTTTTTTATGAAACTTTGGTTCATGATAAGGTAATTGAAAATACCCCTTTCTTTTGGTTTTGGGAATCAGTACAAAAACCAAAGCCAGTGACACTACCTGTCCACCCTCAAAATCAATGCTCCCATTCCATCCCACACCACCCATTCAACCACCCAATCCCACCTCTACTCTCTGGCTTATTTCATATAAAACAGGAGTAAGACTTCCAACACTCCAGGTAAAACATCTCTCCACAAAAAACCATGATATACTGTATTTTTACACTAAATATTCAAACAGCTTAGCTCTTCACCATACTTATCTAAAAAATTTAACAAGTTCATTTAACTAATCAATAAGGTGTCTAAAATGATTTGATTGAATCACAACAAGTTAGTAACCTTTCTCCAGATACAGTCGAACTTCAATAGCTTGAACATCTTTGGGACCATGGAAATTTGTTCAGGACATGGGTAGTTCCGAGCCACTGAGGGTTAATCATAGTGCCAGGTCAGGAGGCAAATGGTGGTGATTTAGTGGTGTCTATTTGATCTTTTATTACATAAATGTATGTTGTGTGGACTCATTAGAATTGCCTCAATGAGATGATTCTAATGAAGCCACACAACATACATTTTCATGATTAAATAAAAACAATCCTCAAAATAGCTCTAAATATTTGGTTTCTTGAGCTATCGGAAGAATTTCCAAGGGACTCAAAATCAAGCGAATCAGCCATAATGAACGAGCCATCTGTGTTCGACCTATTGAGGTTCCACTGTATTAAGCAAAGTCACAATTCTGGATTCAATGAAGGGCTATAACTCCATCAAAAGTAACAACAATGTCCCATTTTCTATCTCTAAGCAATATCAGTGTACATACCATTTGATCAAAATCCATCAATTTGTTTTCATTTGAAATTCATAAAAAAAAAACTACTCAAGTTAGACATTGGAAACAAAAGTGCTGACAGATGAAAGGAAGCTCTCACAGTATAACATAATTCCTAACCACTATCGTGTGGTGTGGTATATATTAAAAAAAAAAATCTCCACCTCCCCTAACTCCATACCCCGCAATTTTAGAATGTCATTTGCTACAATTCTGAAAGAATATTATGGATTAAAAGAATTTTCTGACAATGCTTAATATGTTTTCACAGAAACAAGAAATACTTAAGTAAAAGATCAAATATGTTTTTTTCTGTTAATCCATTTATGCCTAGCATCCCATAAAAGGGACATTGACAGTATAGACCCAGATCAGATGCTGCATTTGCAGCATCTGATCAGGGTCTACACTGTTTGCATTTAATACAGGGATTTCTTTAAAACATGTGATATAATAAAAACCAGAGACCCCTTCAATTGGAAATGGACTAGTCCAAACAGTTAAGGCAGAAGAGTCCACTTGGCATAAATGGATAAAAAAACACAATCAAAACATAGTGTCTTACCTGAAGTCTTGACAGAACATATACAGAAGGAGAGACAATAATGCAGAGAATTTACTGTGTAGGGCAATGATATTAAACATGCAGGTTCCAAGGTATATATTTACAGGGTGAAAACAAATAGTACTGCGAATATGATTTTTTTCAAACTGTAAAAAAATCCTCATTTGCTTCAGAACAATATCAAATTTACTTCAGTGAGAACAACTGAAGTGATAAATTAATCTTACCAGTTGTGACCCGATAAGTAAAATCAGACTTTTCAGTGACAAAGGGTTGGGCTTGCGAATTGGAGAAAGACGAGACCTTTCTCTGTGATCCATTTAATTTTAGAGCAGTCAATTAGTGCGTGATCTGTGATCTGTGGTGACTTCACAGAGAAAATGTGTGTGTGTGTGTGTGTGTGTGTGTGTGTGTGTGTGTGTGTGTGTGTGTGTGTGTGTGTGTGTGTGTGAGGTTAACCACTACTTATGCAGATACTTTCAGCAGTAACTGACAACTGCCCTCCTTGAAGTAGCAGAAGGTGGAGAATGACCATAGAAATGATTTCACTAACAATCTCCACTAAATTTACATGGCTGAGCTGGGATTCGAACTTGCGACCCCTGGATCTGCAGTCAGAGGTGCTAACTATTGCTATCAATTCTGTCCTCACAAAAAGTGGCAAAGTACTGCATGATTCTGAAGCAGGTGTTAAAAGTCAAGTTTCACCACACCAACATATAACATGATCCAGTTGTCCTTTATGAAATTTTTTACCAATATCTATGATCATGCCAAATATAAAGTAAATGGATGCAAGGATTTAGAAATTAAGATATCTTAAAAAGTTTGATGCAAAACTTTAACATAAATTTTTAAGTCTGTGACCTTGACCTCTATGTCAGAAGCAGGGGTGGGGATAGTGCAGAATAAAAAATTCGGACCAATATCTATAATCATGCCAAATATAAAGTAAATCCATGCAAGGGTTTAGAAATTAACAGATCTTAAAAACTTTGATGCAAAACTTTAACATAAATTTCCAAGTCCGTGACCTTGACCTCTAGGTCATAAGCAGAGGTGTGACTAATGCCTAATAAAGGATTAGAAATTAAGAGATCTTAAAAACTGACGCAAAACTTTACATACATTTCTAAGTCTGTGACCTTGACCTCTAGGTCATAAGCAGGGGTGGGAATAGTACCGAATAAAATTTTGGACCAATATCTATAATCATGCCAAATATAAAGTAAATCCATGCAAGGATTTAGAAATTACAGATCTAAAAAACTTTGATGCAAAACTTTAACATAACTTTCTAAGTCTGTGACCTTGACCTCTATGTCATAAGTAGGGGTGTGGATAGTGCGCAATTAAATTTTGGACCAATATCTATGATCAGTCCAAATATAAACTAAATCCATCCGAGGATTTAGAAAATATATTAAGGTCTTAAAAACTTTGACGTAAAACTTTAACATTTTTGTTAACGCCGAGTCTGCTGCTGCCGACGCTGATGCCAACGCCAACGTCGATGCAGGATGTAGTGCAATAACTCTTCCTGTACTTCATACAGGTGAGCTAAAAATCAGGACAAAATGTTTTTGTAAATATTACTGTTAGATTTTTGTAGGTGCATTCACAGTCACCGGCGGCTAGACAGTCCTGCTAAGAAGTCAGTTTTTGGACACATCAGTTGGTTAGTAACAATGGGCTTGTTCAAATTTTAGGACAAGTGTGGTATGGACTTAAATTGTATAATATTTAGGGTAAATATAGTAAAATTTTTCAGCACTGCAGTTACTTGTTATCTTTCACAAGTGTAAAGAAGAATGACCTAAAATGTCTTCTCAAATGGATCTGCCAGCCACTAGCAGTAGCAGAGCTGCCATTGATATAATTAATATAACAGCTCTCTTTTGGCCTTACACAAACATATTAAATAAAAAAAATCCAGATAAGAGGGGTATTCAGATAACTTTTCTTCTTGTTTTTTTACTTCACAAAAACAAATGTTGTGGGTACTCATAGAAATGCCTCGGTGAGGCATTTCTATGAGTACCCACAACATATGTTTCAGTGAAGAAATAACAAAAATATAAACTTTTTTAGACAAAAAAGTGCCTTATCTGGACCTGTGGTAAATTAATCAAGGTTCCAGTTGATATGTGAGCATTCAGACAAAATTTTTGCAATAATAATCATTTCGAATGTAATGACACATTAAATCTTCAGGATCATTTGCGACAGAATGTGGTTTGTCAGAGTCATTAACTTCACGTGTTTTATGGGCACGTGGTTTATATCTGTGTTATATTCATACATGAAAAGAAAACGTGGTTCCTCCACTTAGCTCTTCACAGAGAGGATAAACACCAACCAAACACAAGAGTCATTCATCCTCTATAAAAATAGAACCCTCCCCTGCCACCCCTCCCCTCCCCCCACTCACATCCCCACCACCCCTTGCTTCACCTCAAACTGTGTGAAGGAGTTTCCAGAGACAGTTTTGCTATTTTTCTACCAAAACATGCCCTAATAATTGTCTACAGCCACAGTTCATGTGAAATGTCAAGACTTATTTTTTCTGAAAGAAAAATAAAATAAAATAAAATAAAATGTTGTCTGCTACAAATTTCACTTGGCGCTTTAAGGGTCAAAACAATCATAATTTCAATATGCATGCACCAGTATTGGTAAGCAAACATAGGCATTACAGGAGGCAGAACTAGATAAAATCATTATCTGTGGGAATAACAGCTCACATGATCCATGGAAGAAGAACAGAGCTGATCAAAACCTGTGGGAGAGGGAGAACAAACTACATTTTGCTGACTAAAGAACAGACCCCAGTATGTAGTTGATGATGATGATGATGATGTTTTGGTGTTTTACATCCCTTAAACATTATTTAACCTTTACCACCCTCTGAGCTTATTCAGCAGATGACACACTGATGATATTTTCATATTTTTCCTAAAAAACAGGATTCGACATTTTATGCAAATTGTCTCCAGTGGAGTCTCCAGTGGAGACAATTTGCATGAAATGTCAAAACATGTTTTCTGGAAAAATAAGAAAACTACAGTTGACTCTTGTTATCTCGAATTCCAAGGGACTCACTGAAACACTTCGAGATATCCGTACCCAGACATATCAGAGTTTAGAGAGTGAGGAAAACAATAAATTGAATAACCACATTTAACAACTGAATATGTAATTTGACTCCTGAAGTTAGAAATATATATATATAAAATAATGTGGAAAAGAGGAGCAATTTCTCCTCTTTTCCACATTATTTTGTTACCTGTTGTCATAGTTTCGTGGTAAAACAGGGACCAGATTTTCACTTCGAGATAAGCTGTAATTCGAAATAAGCGAGTTCGAGATAATGAGGTTCCACTGTATTTCAATACGTCATCTGCCGAAAATTTTACATTGAGTGTTAAGCATTATCACATATCAAGTCAAATGAAAGGGTGATAATGAAAGTTATGAGCTGAAATCTACCTCCTGCAGGATTCAAACCCGGGACCTTATGATTAGGAGTACTAACTACCCTGTAGATGAAAAGGCAAGACAGACTACAACAAAAACAGATGACACAAAATGTAGAAGATGTCAAATGATTCCACACAATATTTCTGACAGAAGACAGATCACAAAGAATGGTGGAAAACTTAACTCTTGTCCTGCAGAGCCCAGATAAACCCTCTTTGCAAACAGTGCAGATCCAGATCAGTTGTCAAATTACATATTCATTCATTTTTATTGTTTTCCTCACTCTCTGAACTCTGATATGTCGAGGTATGGATATCTCGAAGTGTTTCAGTGAGTCCCTTGGAATTCGAGATAACGAGAGTCGACTGTATATCAGACTGCACATCTATGCAGTCTGATCGGAATTTTTGTTGTCTGCATGAAGAAACTTTGCATCTTTGGCTATCAAAAATGGCCATCGTGAAGATTCTGATCAGACTGCGCAAATGCGCAGTCTGATCTGAATGTTCACTGGGCGCACATGTCCGAAGGTACGTTCTCTGATGTTGTGACTCATATTTTAGAAAGAAAATAAAACAGATTACAATTTACAAGAATACAAACCAAATTTTGAGTTCCCATAAACAGACCAAAAATAGATCACAGCTTGAAGGATGGAGTACAAAACAATTACCCTGAATGAGGGATTAAAAAACCTCACAAGTTTGCATTTGGGCATAAAAAAATGTCAGACTTTGAAAGGAGTTCAAAATATCAATCGCAATCAGGGTCCACATGGCTGAGTGGTAAGCACTCCAGACTCTGGGGTCCAGATCTAACAGATAAAAAACAACAACAAAACAGCTCAGAACTGTCTTTGAGTTGGAGTTTTATGGCCCAGTCAACACTGTTAAGGTCATGTCAACCTGATCAGTTAACCTTCTTACACTTTTCCTGGGCAAGCTTAGTCCTCTAAAGGGTTAACTAATACTTGTGCACATTCTTTCCCCAGAAACTGACAAATGCCCTTCTTGATTCAGCAGAAGGGGGAGAATGACCACAGAAATGATTTCAGGATCAATTTCAACAAAAGTTATGTTACTGAGCTGGGCTCTGATCTTGCAACCCCCGGATCAGCAGTCAGATGCACTACTGGCTGTGTATGGAGCCCGGCAACTCAAAACTGTATGGTGCTCCATTGCACAGTCTTTTATTATCAACCTTCCATCATCTACTATTTTTCTGCTTGCCATGTAAGCAATGTTGTATCCAAACAAAAATGTACAGATTATATAGAAAAATGACCATAAATGGTCATTTTTCTATATAATCTACACATTTTTGGTTAGTGTTATATTCCAACAAAAATCTATAGATTATATAGAAAAATGATCATAAATGGTCATTTTTCTATATATTCTATATAGTTTGTTTGGATACAACACTAAGTCTTTTGTTATATACTATACCTGGAATACACTGGAACCCCTTTACAAGATGACTCATTATAAGACGGTTCCATATGTAAGATGGTATAATGGTGTACCCCAAAAGACTTATGGCCTCGGTGGCTCAGTTGGATGCGCGTCCGACTGGTGATCAGGAGGTTGCGGGTTCGACCCCCTCCAATTCGGCAACATTCTTTCATGGAGATTTGAAATATTTTTTACGGTCATTCTCTCACTTCTGCTGATTCAAGAAGGGTAGTTGTCAGTTTCTGGCGGAAGAATGTGCACAATACTGGTTAACTGCTTAGAGGACTAAGCCTGCCCTGTAAAAGTGTGGTTAGGTAAACTGACTGCACTCAACATGACCCCATTGGGTTCACTGGGCCATAAAACCTCAACACAAACAAACAAAAGACTTAGTGTTGTATCCAAACAAACTGTATAGAATATATAGAAAAATGACCATTTATGATCATTTTTCTATATAATCTATAGATTTTTGTTGGAATATAACACTATACAAAAATGTGTAGATCATATAGAAAAATGACCATTTATGGTCATTTTTCTTTATAATCTGTACATTTTTGTTTGGATACAACAGTGCTGTTTAGCTAACATGGTTTTTGCTTTGGAGCCCAGCAGTAGTGTCGTAAAGAGGTTGTGGTGTATTGTTGAAATAGATGTAAAGCACTAAGTCATCAAATCATCGACTCCATCATTTACACAAACAACAGTAACAGATCCAAAATGTACATGCCAATAACAAGGGACACAAATCATTCAGCACATAAAAACAATGGCTAGATTAGGGCTCTAGATAGTATTGTTTTGGAAAAAAAAGAAAGAAATTCTGTATTTACCCTTAGCATCTGGATACCTTAACTTCTTACCATACTTGTCTAAAAATATGAAAAAGTCTATTTTTACAACCTGTTGATATGTCTGAAAACTTCTGGATGAATAGACCCTGATCAGATGATGTGTTCTCCAGCAGATGATCTGGATCTACACTGTATGCTCAGGTCTGTTTAACTAAATACTTAGGGTAAATATAGAAGGACTATTTTGGAAAAAAAACAAAAAACATCTCAGTTATACTGATGATATTCTAATTTCTCTATGAAGATGTATGTTCTGATATTTCAGAATTATACCAGTGAGATCTTGTTAGAAAAATCTCGATGGAACTGCGCTTACAGTGAAAACATATCACAACACATATTTTCACGTCGAAATAACATATCAGCTGAGTTATGAAGACAGTGAAGGCCAAGATCAGTGTGGCATATTAAATTGGCTCCAGTCTCAAGTGACTAAATATCTATTCTTATACTCCTGTTTGATAATCCACTAAAATAAACCAAAATAATATCATGACTATGAAGGCTGGTCCAGTGACCAGCCTTTATAGTTGTATTATTTTGGTTTTATTTTAGTGGATTTTCAAACAGGATTATAAGAATAATTATATAATCACCGGAGACTGGAGCCAGTCTATGAGGCACATCTGTGCAGTCTCATCAGGATCTAAACAGTTCATTTACAGCTCTAGTCATTGGATGTTATAAACTGACGAACAGCAAAGATCCTGAACACCTGATCAAAGACATGATCCAGATCTGAAAACACTTCAAGGAGAATGGATACAACTACAAGGGAAATAACCCTGACATAAAAATGTTAGCCTCCCTTGTCATAAAGAGGCTATTCTGAAAGGAAAAATAACTTGCTCCCAAAGGAAGCAAACTTTTTCCAAAAATACAGTATCCATTTTTTGAAAAGATTTAAATACTAAAGGGGCAAATCCATGATTGCAAAACTTGTCTCCCTTTGAAAAATGGTGGCAAAACCTCCAAGTGTATCCATTCAACTTACAATCTCCTTTTCTCTTGGCATGGCCCTTAAAGTCAACTGAATACTCTACTTATCTAGAGCCCTGGTAAACTGATGGGAACCAGCAAAGATTTTACACTAGAGCCTATCATATACTGGGGTGAAGTAAGTGTTTACTGACAATGCTGGATCCTCGGACAGGGAACCAGTGAAAGCTTCCTGAAGAGGTGCATCCCAGGGTACTTCCTGTATATGTTCAAATAGGAGAGGATCTGGTTTGCTACAAAAAATAGTGTAAGTAAGCATGAATGAAATAAAAAAAAAAAGAAAAAGAACTAAAATAATATGTATTTTCCAGACAAACACAACGTATAAGTAACAATAATCTATATTTTTAATGTAACATTAATGAATCTATAATTTCAACACTATAAATCTATTTATTTTCATTTTGATTTCAAACTCTTTATGGGTGATCAACTTTAAAAGTAACAGAAATGAATAATGTTAATATTTTCAAAATAGGTTTATTGATGAAATGATTACGGTCAATAATTGTTAACCCTTGTCATGCTGAATAAATTAAGATACCACGCCTACTTCTAATTTTCAGCCAATCAGATTATGTGATCTGGATTGTTGCTATAAATTCAAATACTTAATGGCAAACAGTGCAGGTCTAGATCAGTTGGCTTCTTCAGAAGCAACTGATCTAGATCTACACTGTTTGCAAAGGCAGGGTATATCCGGGTTCAGCAGGACAAGGGTTAAATTCCCTATTGTCTGCAATGGTTAATGAATCCAGATGAATCTTCTAAGAACAATAGATCTAAAATAAAACATAAGCACACATTATACATATATGTACATAATATAGCTCTTGACCAAAGGAAAAGCTAGATAAATGTTGTGAAGAGTAAATGGAATTGCCGCAGTGAGGCTATTCCATTGAATACCCACAACATATTTTTGTGAAGAAATAAGAAAAATATAAATATTCTTTGGATGAAATAGGCACTTTTACTAGAGCTGTGAACACAGTAGCTCACAATGAATAGCTAAATGATGAAAGTGAGCACCACAGATAAGACAGATCACTTTACACTTATGTATTGAAATTTTTCTCTTTTTTTTATCGTGAAATATTATCATTGAATATCATAAGAATCACCCTGCTGCAATGGTTCCAATCAGCTGTGACATGTTTTTAGGGAGAAACAATAAAATGTCTGATCTGGGCCCAGTTGTTCAAAGCGTCGTTAGCTTAACAAGCTCCTTAAGAGTAATTTCGTTAACTGTTTTAGCGGATTCAATATACAATATTCTGAAATTTTTTGCTTAAAAAATGTGAGTAGCTTTTGCACTGCAAAATTTCAGCATATATGCATATCACTTGATTAAAATTTTAACGAATCGTTAACTAACGACATCGTTAGTTTTGAACAACTGGGCCCTGGAGTATTGAAAAATTATATCAAGTTTTGTACTGGATGTAAATCTGGCAGATGATAAGTAAGGTATTGGTACATTTTTCTCAGAAAATTGGCCTTAATATGTCATATGAATTGTCTCCTAATAAGACAATTCACATGAACTGTCAAGCCCTTTAGTAAGGAAAAAATATTCAAAATACCATCTGCTGACACTTCTATTTAGCATGCAAATTAAGCATTAAGCAAAATTGCCAATATAGACAGAAATACATATACCACTATAAATGACACGCAAAACACTGACAACATTTTCCAAGACTAACTTTGCTAATATGACTTCTGCAACGGTCCTAGCCAGCCGATCTCTCAACTGGTCTCCGCTGTCCCACGGCTTCCGTTTCTTTGGCAGTGATCCATCCGTAGAATAGCCCTCAAGGTCCAATAAAACATCATCCTGGTATATTTCATTGACGGAAACTAAAGAATTTTTTGCCGTTGATGACCTGCTGCTGTGAAAACCTGCTGCTGTTTCTGAACGCAGACTCAAAGTTTCTCGCACCGTTGACTGATTCGACATTAAAGGTGACCCTATTGTACTCGACATAACACTTTGAAATGAAAAGGCTTTTTCTTTAAGGTAATGTGGTATCATTACGTGTATCACTGAGTCCCCAGAGACAGAACTTTCCTCATCAGAACTGTCATCCGACAGCAAGTCACATGGTGTCATCTGCATTGGTGGTGAGGGTGGGGTAACTAAGCCACTCTCCTCAATACTCCTAATATGGGTAATATTATATCATTTGTTATAACAATTTTCTTACAAATAAAATAACAAAACTGATAACTTGCTGCAAACTAAGCATCAAATCACGAGAATTTGACTGAGCATGACTTACACAAATCCAGATCAGGTGATAAATGAAGTGATAATTTAGGATAATTTTGTTATTTTTACACCAAAACATATCTTGTGGGTACTCATTGGAATTGCCTCAATGAGGCAATTTCAATGAGTACCCACAAGATATGTTTTGTTGCAAAAATGTTTTGTTTTGTTGCAAAAAAAAAAAAAAAAAGATATGTTTTGTTACAAAAATAAAATTATCTTTTGGTGGCTTCCCTTTAACTGGAGGTAATGTACTCAAACTCACAGACTGCTAGCTCAGTAAACAAGCACTAACTGTACTGTATAATCAGTGCTCTTAAATTTTTCAACTGATTTCAATGAAACTTCAAACAAAGCTCCAGATAAGATGCTTTTTTTTCAACCAAGAAGTATAGATAGTTTTTTTTATTTCATCATGAAAACATGTGTTGAGGGTACTCCCTCGGTGAAGCGGTTCTAATGAGTAACCACAACATAATTTTGTTTTCATGGGAAATAAAAAACATATTTGAACTGTTTCTAATGAGTATCCACAACATATGTTTTTGTAGAGAAACAAGAAAACTATTTATCTGGACAACCTTCTTATCTGGAGCTATGACATAATTCAACTTCATTGACATTAAAGGTTGATACCTGTCAGAGATACCTTTGATATAACCTTATTTTTTTGTTATCTGAAAATACTATTTCCAAAATGAAATTCTACAGCCCTAGTTTGCTATAAGATGCTATTGAGGACTGGATAATAAGTATTATGGGAGAAAATATTATCTAAATAAGTTGTTTTCTAACTAGGCTACATAGCTACATTAGTCCAAGGGAGATAATTGTTATTAATCAAACAGTGATTATAATCTAAAGGCTTTAATAGCTTTGTGGTATATTTGATACACATATATATTTGTAATAGACATTATATTTCATTCACTATGAGTGTGCAGATTCTTCAGAAACCTCAATGACAGCATATATATATATATATTTTTTTTTTCATGAATCTTTGAGAATCAGAACCCTTGTTCTGATTAATAAAATGGAAAATATAATTATCAACATAACAGTGTGGGAAAATCAGTTTGGGTTGTGCCTGTTATGGTTTTGTATCCTAGGACCCCCTGCACTGAAGAATTAAGTGAACAACGAGAAGAAATTCTGTTTCGATAAAAAAAAAATAAAATAAATAAAATCCTGTGATTTTTGTTACATATAAAGCAGCTCACATCTCGAAAACATGCCTATATAATTTTGACCCTCTTAAACCCTATAGTAAAACTGGGGTTTACAGGGGTATACATTATTTTTCTTATTTCTGCTCAAAACATAGATTGTGGGTACTTGTTAGAACTGCCTCACTGAGGCAGTTCTAACGAGTACCCACAATCTATGTTTTGAGCAGAAATGTGAAAAATATCAGAGTTTTTTATCTGAAAATTTTCAATTTTTTGGTGGTAAAATTTTCAATACATTTAAATAGGCGTGTTTTCGTAATGAGGTATCAACCATTAACATTATGTTACTCTTTCAGCTCTGATGGCCAAAACAGAAACCCATACAAACAGTGTAAAGTCAGATGAGACTGCTCAAATCAAACCATCTCATAAGGATCTATACTGTTTGCTATTCTATTTTAATTTTTTGCTTGACGCCCCTATTTGCAACATTGGACATATCCAAATTCAAAAATGCAAGAGTCCACCTCAGAAATTCATGGTTTGTGTGAGTCATGCTCAGTCAACAAATCTTTGTAATTTATAACATTATGCTCACTATAACATTTTGCATTGATGATGATGACAAAAATGATGATTTCAGGTTTAACCCTTGTCCTGCTTTTGAAACAGTGCAGATCCAGATCAGCTTGCTTCTGAAGAAGCCAACTGATCTGGATTGTTGTTTCCGTTAAGTCTCTTAACTGCAGGGGGTCCCAGGGTACGAAACCATAACAGGCACAACACCTGCATCAGAACTGATCTGGATCTACACTGTTTGGCTTTTTATATGTGAATTCATATGGATCATTTAATTGTGTTGAGGTTTTACAGCCCAGTCAACCCTATGGGGTTATGTCAAGAACGGTCAGTTTACCTAACCACACTTTTACTTGGCAGGCTTAGTCCTCTAAGTGGTTAGCCAGTATTGTGCACATTCTTTCGCCAGAAACTGACAAATACCCTTCTTGAATCAGCGGAAGGGAGAGAACGATTTCTCATGATTTGACAGCTTAAAAGCCCAAACCGAAATTTGCAAATTTTCTATATTTCTCTGTTGTTTTTTTTTTTTTTTTTGTTTTTTTTTGTTGCTTTTTTTATGTTTTTGTTTTGTGGAGAAGAAATGGTATAAAATAGTTGTGTTGCATAGAGGAGTTAAATCTTTTAAATGCTATTCAAATTGTAGCCTATGACATTCTCATATATATATAAATCATTTTTTATGGAAAAAGGGCTTAACTCCACTGAACCATCTGTTAGGATTCACATGAAATGTTAAGCCTTGCTTCTTAGAAAACTGATAAGATTTAAAATGTGCCTGCTGCTGCTGTGACCAATGCTTTCAGGATTATCATATTTGTGATGACTGGATGGTTTTTTCGCAAGCCAAGACTGGATGACCTCGGTTTTCCACAATCAGAAAGCTGCAAATGTTATGGTTTAGTGAACTGGTTTATATGGCTACTATAAGTACTCCAAAAATTCAGACACCAAAACTAACTTACAATATTTATTCTAACATTTAGATAAGTTAATATGACTATTTATGAGTGCATCTGTACTCTTTGCTATGCTGCAATAAAAGCAGTTGACATATCTTTATATTTTTTTCTAAAAATAGGGTTTGACATTTCTTTCAAATTATTTTCTTTGGAGACAATTTGAATTAAATTTCAATACCTATTTTCTGCAAAAAATAAGAAAAAAAAATGATTTGTCATCTGCTCATTCTTCCTGAAGCATGCTAAAGGTTATTATTTTAATTGCAGGGGTGAGGTGAATTATTTTAGCTGATAACAAAGTAAGGACATATTTTCTGATTTTTTTTCTCTCCAAAAATAGGGCTTGACATTTCATGCATATTGTCTCCCAATCTGCATGGAATTTCAAGCTCTATTTTCAGGCAAAAAGCTAAAAATAAATAGATATCAAATTGTTGTCAGCTGACATTAATGTGCAAAAAGTTTGCATATTTAGTGTACACAAGTGTATAGGGTTAGTATGATCAATAGTTTTATATTAACCTTTACCATTCTCTGGACTAATTCAGCAGAAGACAAAGTGATGATGTTTTTCTTATTTTTCCCAGAAAACAGGAGCTGATATTTCATGCAAATTGTCTCTATTAGAGAAAATTTGCATGAAATGTCAAATCTTGTTTTCTGAAAAAAAAAAATAAGAAAAATATTTCAATATGTCATCTGCAGAAAATTTTACCCAAAGTGCTAAGTATTAATTAATACAATGCTAATAAATCTTACTTTTTGAAGAATGCCTGCTCTTTGGCCTGTTGAAGTGGTTGGTCCCAGTCTATGACAAGTGGGCCTGGTAAACTGGAGGCTTCAACACCAAGCCCTAAGGTCTCACTGGTAGTGGAATTGCTGTATAAAACACAAAGAAAACTAAAATTTACCCTAACTATTGGGATACCTATACATCTCCTAAAATTTGAACATGTCAATTTTACTATTTTCTGAAGTGTCTAAAAAACTGCTGGATGTGTGGCAAATAGTATAGAGCCTGATCAGATGCTATTTTTGCTCAAGCCTGTACTTAAGGTAGATATGATATATCAGATCGTATTTTTTTTTGTTTTTTTTTTAATTGAGTTGAGGTTTTACGGCCCTGTCATCCCTTTGGGTCATGTTGAGCCTGTCAGTTCACCTAATCACTCTTTTCCTGGGCAGACTTAGTCCTCTAAGCAGTTAATCAGAATTTGTGCACATTCTTTTGCCACATTTGTGCACATTCTTTGGCAGAAACTGACAACTGCCCTTCTTGGAAGAATAATCAACATGACTACAGGGTGCTAAAATTTAAGGGTTAAATTTAAAGTAGCTTTCATTGTTTCTAGTGATGTGGCTCCTAAACAATATTTTCTCACCTTTCAACAGTGGAGACAGATGATTTTCTTGCTATTGAACTATAATATACTTCTGCTTGTGGATCCAGGACATCTTTCTTCTCTCTGAAATTAATCAGAAGGCAATAGCATTAAATAGTCCTAAGCATAAGTACACTTATCAAGAAATTAGAAGGTAAAGAAAATAAGGGTTGATACTTCTTATTTTATTTTTTTTTTTTTTTTTGAGAACATAGGATCTTGAAATTTCATGTAAGTCATTTATGGACATGATCCACACAAAATGGAAGGTCTTTCTTCCCAGGAGGCAATTCATATGGAAATATCAAACTTTAATTATTTCCTCTTGAGGCAATTTGCATGGATTGTCAAAATTTCCTCAGAAAAATAAATAAATAAACAAATAAATAAATATCATCTGCTAATATTCAATTTTGGTGCTTTACGGGTTAACAGTGTTTTGTCACAGGCAAATAGCAGAAAACCTAGCACAGGGCAGATCCATGATATGGGTTTGACTTTTAAAAGCAGAGTTTATTTTTGGAACCTTTAACTATTTTTATCTGGTCTTAAGGGGGCTGGATACACCTGGTAGTTTTCTGCCATTTTTAGCAAGGGAGATTTGTTTGTGTTGAGGTTTTACGGCCCGGTCAACCCAGTTGGGTCATGTCGAGCGCGGACAGTTTACTTAACCACACGTTTACTGGGCAGGCTTAGTCCTCCAAGCGGTTAACCAGTATTGTGCACATTCTTTCGCCAGAAACTGACAACTGCCCTTCTTGAATCAGCGGAAGAGAGAGAATGACCGCAGAAAATATTTCATGATCAATCTCCACGAAAGAATGTTGCCGACCTCGGCGGGGGGTTGAACCTGCGACCTCCTGGTCTCCAGTCGGACGGCGCATCCAACTGAGCCACCGAGGCCGGCTTAGCAAGGGAGATAATTTTTATATCTTCCAGTATGCCTACCTGCACACCAGCTCCCTTCTGAACAGGGGCAGGGTTCTCGGGGACGCAGAATCCTGCATCCGGGGATGCATAAATCATGGTCCGGACTTCTAAAAATTCCCAAAGCCGAGTCCGCCGGACGCATGTTTCTTTTTCCTGTGGGACTACTACTAATTATGATCGGATTATTTGACTGAAGTCTAAAGTCCGCCACGTGTTATTCGTACTGTTGGTAGCATCTTAAAAGAGCAGTAGTAATCCGCCGCGTGCTTTTCACACCTGCGACAGTACTGTTATTTGCTAAGCAAGCGGTAGTTAAACAGGTGTAGGCAGTTCACACTTCAGTGATCGAGTAATTAATGCATGCAGCTGACACCGGTATGCGACCCTTTCCCTCACTGTGTATTGCTTGCACCCACGACTGATTCTTTGAAAACGCACACGCAGGTGTCATGCTTTCATCCCTTGAGGCTGGCGTTTTTTTTGTTATTAATAGATTTTTTTTTCCATGTCAAAATTTTCGGATGCTGAATTGTCGTCACTAACATCAAAAAAGCCCGCTTACTGTTTTCTGTTAAAAGCCGACAAGTGTACCTTATCCCTTGGCGAGATAACAGTCTGCGCATCTAAACGGTTATTCCTGCTTGTCACTAAAAAAAAAAAGGTTTCTAGGTCCCTTCGAATCTATCCCGTAAGCTCTGTGAAGAGTCTAATAGGACTGCTCAGATGCACCCCAGACGACGGTATACAATTTGGGACCGTTCTAGTATAAGTTACATTTTCCATTGCTCCCGCATGGAGAAAGCTCGTGCTCGTAAGGGTAACGTCATTTGACAGCGTGGCGGGAAACCATTTTGGGAGAAAAACAAACTATTTCCATGTTGCATTGTGGAGCATTTTCTTGTCAGAAATGCATATGACTCAGACACATATTTAAAAACAGAACTAAATTATCAAGACTTTTACGGCAAATCAAAGCAGTAGATTGAAATTTCAGCTAGTGAAGAAGTCCCGGACATCTTTTTCGCAGCGTGTATTGATCGCAGCACGGTGCAAATATAAACATTGAAATGACATTTTGCGGGAAGCTCAAAAGAGGTGTCCATGATCAGAATGTGTGGATAGATTGCATATATAAGTTTGCGATAGCATATAACGGCGCTTTTGTTGGTTTTGATTAAAATATTTTTCACTTAGTATCCAGAACACTCGAGATCACTTAACAGACAGCGACGAACGGTGGGGTATTGAATTTAAGTGCGACGATCTTTACCATGCAAGTAAGTTAGGTTAGGATTGTCATGTCTCCCTGATCTGCAAAGATGTCTCTATTTCCCCCTGAGGGAGATATGACATCATCCTAATTTCTGGGCCAACTCCATTAAATTAACAACATCAGGATGTGTGATAATGACTACCAGTTGTTTACATGCATGGCTCCGAATAATACATAATGCAAAGCACCATAAAAAAGTATATGAAAATAAGGAAACTGATTCTCCACCAGGTATTTATAGAATGAAGTTACCGGAGACATGCTCACTATCAAAGGAGAGTCATGAAAAAAAAAATGGGACTCCTATTTTGGGGGAGTGGGACTCCTACTTTTTGGCTGGGACTCCTACTTTTTACAAAAAGGGAGTCCGGGACTCCTACTTTTAAAATCCTAGTGAGAACCCTGAGGGGGTCTACTCTAAAAAGGAAGAATTTGCTCCCTTTGGTAGCAAATTCTTTCTTTTTTAGAGTAGACCCTTTTCAGATGGGAATAGGCACTTTTTCAGAAGGGAGGCAATAACTATTTGACAGAGTAGTATCCCCTGAAAATTTATCCATTCATCTTAATTATAATTAACTGCTACGAGCTATAAATAAACAGATTTGATGACTTACTTTAATTTAGATGTTGAAGGCCCAGGCTCCTGATAGTCAACAGCTATTTCTTGAACAATCACTTTAGGGTTCTAAAAATAGAGGAAAAATCTGTCCATAAATAACATTAACAAGAATAGCCAGAAAACAACAAAGCATGTGACTGAGTCCTCTCTGCTTTTGTGTTTGTTTTTATAATTAAATGTAAAGGTGTTCAGTAGCCTTGTGGTCCCTGGGTGAAGCATGAGTTAGAGCCCATTGTGTCTTGGGCAACAGCATATGAAAGGCAAGGCCCAATCCTCTCCTTTTGTTGCATTTAACCTTCCCATGACTGCTGGGTGATCAGAGAGAGTTTTGTAGTTGATGATCTGAGCTTGGCTTGAACCCATAACTTTCAGCACCACAGTTTTGTTTTGTGTTGAGGTTTTACAGCCCAGTCAACCCAATGGGGTCGTGTTGAGTATGGTCAGTTTACCTAACCACACGTTTAATGGGCAGGCTTAGTTCTCCAAGCGGTTAACCAGTATTGTGCACATTCTTTTGCCAGAAACTGACAACTGCCCTTCTTTAATCAGCAGAAGGGAGAGAATGACCGTAGAAATTATTTCATGATCAATCTCCACGAAAGAATGTTGCCAACCTTGGCGGGGGTCAAACCCGCAATCTTCTGGTCTCCAGTCGGACACTCATCCAACTCAGCCACCGAGGCTGGCAGCACCACAGTTAAACACATATTAGAATTGGATAATGGCACCTTTGTAATGTATGAGTTGTTACTGCAACCCTTATCAAATAATATCCTAAGCACAGATACACTATACACAAGGTTTGAAGTGAATTAATTCCTCCAAAAACATCAAAATGCTAGCTATTAAAAACACGGCAACTTTTTTGATGACCCCGATGATGCTAACGATAGTACCACAGTCTTTTTCCCAAAAAGGCAAGATAATAGTTAATACTATAAATACATTTAAACTCAATGTACTCAGTTATGCCTGAGCAAACCTGTAGACCCAGAATGGATCAGTCAATCTGTGGCATCTGATCTGGGTTTACACTACATGCTCAGGCCTGTCTGACCAAATACTTAGGATGGATACAGTAGCCCTTGATTGCAGCTTTCACTCACCAGCCTTCTATAATATTCAAACTCTGTCTCTGGCATCAGTGTTTTTAACTCGTTCATCTTCTTCATATGTTCCAATCTCTCCTCTCCCACATCAGGAACCGGCTTCTTCTCCACTTCCTCATCTTTGGGTGGCCCTCTGGGTCGAGGTGGAGCCTGGCGCTTTTTGGACTTGTCTGGTATGGCATATACAGCTTCTGGTTCCCATTTCTGTGGCTCTGGAGCTTTTCCCTTTGGTGAGCTGGGTTTACTGTCATAATGTGGGTTAACAAGAAAATTGTTCTCTTCAAGGCTAGAAGTTATATCTTTGTTGTAAGCTTCCACCTAAAAAATACGAAAATCATGACAATAAACAGACTGAAGAGAAGAGCAAATCAAGGTATACATCTAAATCTAGGACTCAATTGAAAACCATTCTTAGAGTTAGATTTACCTTAACTTCGCACTTAAAGTGCTAATCACAACTGCAGCAGAGAAAAAAATTCATTTTTTTTTTTTAATTTTCAGAGAAAATAAGTCTTGACATTTCATGTGAATCATCTCTTGGCAGCTGATTCACATTTTCTCTGACAAGTAAAAAAAAAAAAAAAAAATAGGATGTCTTATGCAACAATTTTTTGTATAGATTAAGATTCAAAATGTTAACATATAAAATGAATCATTTCATAAAAGTCAATTAAAACAAATAGTTTTGTGTTTGTTCACATGTTAGGCCATTTCCGCATATAATGGACAATATAAATATGGAGTTCCTTGAACTATAATAAGTGGCATGAAGCATATTCTTGTATTAGATAGCTTTGAATGCATTCTCCAATAAACATGGCAGAGAGTCACCATTTACTGGACACAAATTACCCAAGATATTTGCTTTTTCCCAATATGTATACTTTTCTACATGCATAAGACTTTTGTATAAAGTGCAGATGTGTATCTCACATGACATGCATTAGTCTTGGCATGCCTACAGACATCACGAAAGTTTTGTGTTAGAGATAGTTTTACATTTTTTCTTTCTTTTTTTTTTTTTTGATTTGGGTTTTATGGCCCTTTCAAGAATATTTCACTTATATGGAGCCGATCGTTCATCAAAGGTGGGCGAAAACCGGAGAACTCGGGGAAAAAACCACCTGACCATCCGTAAGCAGAACTTGGCTTTCCCACATGTGACCCAAGCCAGGCTCGAACCACAGTGGTGAGAAACCTAATGGATAAAGAATCAACTCTCCTGTCCACTAGGCTACAGGGGCCCACACAAAATAGTTTTACATAGTTTACGGCTCAGTCAAAACTGTTTCACATAGTTTATGGCTCAGTCAAAACTGTTCAGGTCATATTGAGCTGTCAGTTAACATACTCAAGCTTTTTCTGGACAGGCTTAGTCCTCTAAGTGGTACATACTTTGCCAGTAACTGACAACTGCCCTTCTTGAACTAGCAGAAGAGGGAGAATGACCATAAAAATGATTTCACTATCAATTTCCACCAAAGTCATGAGGTTGAGTTGGGATTCAAACTTGCACCCCCTGGATCTGCAGTTAGACGTGATACTGACATAGAGTATAATTATGGAACCTGGTGTACCTGTTCTCTTGTGCCCCACCCCCTTCCCCCTTCACACCCCTGGGCATAGCAACATACCTGTTGAGCAAAGTAAATAAACTGTAATTCTTTCTGCTCCTTAAACTTGACCAGCTGTTGGTAGATTGTCTTACAATGCCACATTCTGTAGTAGGTCTGTATCAGAATGGCAGCATCCAACTTCTCCGTTTTCTTCTCTTTCATCACCTTCATTGCTGTGATTCTGGCTCGATGGGATCTGAATGCTACAAATAAATTAGCCTCTCTATATTAACACTTAGCATGCTGGGTAAAAATTTCAGCAGATAACATTTTGCAATATTTTTCTTATTTCTCCCAAAAAATAGGCTTTGGCATTTCAAGCAAATTGTCTCTAGCCTATTTTTTGGAAAAAATGTCATTCAACTTGTCATCTGCTGAAAATGCCCATAGCATGGTCAGTGTTAAAGGAAAGCATACATAAAATACATGTAGTACAAATACAGTTGACTCTCGTTATCTCGACCCCTCTTATCTCGATCCTATCACTTATGTCGAACTGATTTCTAAGTCCCGATTATTTTCCCTATGTATTTATTGTATTTCAGCTTCGCGTATGTCGAACTACTTTTATGTCGACTCTTCGGCTATCTCGTCCATCATTTTCAGTCCCTGAATATATTTTTCACAGTTTTTACTACCGCGTATCTCGAACTCGGACCATGACGAAGGAAAAATAATGTAAGATGCGGCGCCGCCGGTCTTTCAGTTAATGAAAATCATAATAGGCCATTGATAAATAAATCAAATTTTAATTTTCCCCTTTGTCCAGGTAATTACAAACAACACAAACAATGTCTAAAATCCGTAATTATGAAATCACATGCGTGTCGAGTCAGGTTTGACACGCGGCGCTCAACACCGTCTCGTGTCATTGATTTGTAAGATAAAAAGCGGCCCAGAATAGTGTTATGGAAGATTAATCAACGAAGTTTCTTTAATTTATTGTTTAGATATGCTCTTCACTACTGAGTACTGTCCGTCTGAATGATATAGCGTCTTCAAGAAAAGTCAGTGCGCGACAGGTTCTGACTCAGATCAGCCTGTATTGATCAGGCTAGCTAAGTCTGAATCTTCGCTTGTTACTCTTTGGTCAGGCGGTGCTCTTTGGTAAGCCCAGATAAGGCTCATGCGTGGAAAATTCGTGGGCGTGCAGGCTGATCCGAGTCTTTGACAGTCGCACAGTCTTCTAACAGGAGTTGTGCACGGCCGCAAATAGACGAATCACACGTGGGTACTGATGTTAACCCTTCCGACCCTGTAGACTGGTACGGATACCTGCACAAATAGTGTAAGTCCAGATGAGACGGTTCATAACGAGCTTTCTCTGCAGGATCTACAGTTTGCTGCGCTGAGATGGTTCGTTTATGCCAGGGGAGATAATCCAAACTAGCTTACAGCTGCCAAGCGTTTTATGCAAAGCGGAAACCAGTCTTTATCGAGTCGTCTATGCGAAGGGAGCTAATCCAAACCAGTTCATAACGTATAGCTAACATAACCCGGAAACCAAAATTTGCAGAGTATTAAAAGACAACAAGAGACGTTTGAAATTTATTATCATTAACGTTTATTGATGATATTATTTCAAGAAAACCATTGCATCTCCGAAAACAAACAGTAACAATGCAAACTGAAGTACGCGTAAATTATTTAAATTGCCATATACATGTGCCTTCCAAGCACGTTGAGGCGAACAGTCATCATACCTATGACGTCACAATTTGGTTGTCTCGAACTACTGATAACTCGAACATTTTTATCAGGTCCCGTGAAGTTCGAGATAACGAGAGTCGACTGTATTAGAAAATAAAGAGCCCAGTTTAGCTGTTAGAGCAGTTTGGTGAAAGAAGTATAAAAACTGACTGAGAAATAAAAATGTTACTGGGCTTTGAAGCTCCAGAAAATGCTGTCATAGAAGCCATCATTTTTGGGAGTACATGACTACTTAACCACATAATTAAATATGCAAAATTAAATAAATCACATCCAATAAGCAATCAGATGGACAGAATGATGACAGCAAACTTTGTGTGCTGGGGTATAAATAATGGTAAATGATCTAAAAATTATGAACACTTTATTCTGTACTTTTTTGATTAAATTTTGCTTTTTATGCAGTTAATTTTTTTTTTTTTTTTTTTTTTTTAAATACATAGTGGAATGGCAAGCAGTATAGACTCAGATCAGACTGCTCCTGACAGAGCAGTCTGATCTGGGTCTACACTGTTTGCATATTCCATTTTGTCAGATATTTTGGAGTAGGAAATTTTAGGACATATCATTGTATTATTTTTTTGTTGTTTTGTTGGGGTTTTACAGCCCAGTCAACCCAATGGGGTCATGTCGAGCGTGGTCAGTTTACCTAACCACACGTTTACTGGGCAGGCTTAGTCCTCTAAGCAGTTAACCAGTATTGTGCACATTCTGTCGCCAGAAACTGACAAATGCCCTTTTTGAATCAGTTGAAGGGAGAGAATGACCGTAGAAAATATTTCATGATCAATCTCCACGAAAGAATGTTACCGACCCTGCTGGGGTTGAACCCACAACCTCCTGGTCTCCAGTCAGATGGCACATCCAACTGAGCCACCGAGGCCGGCCTTTTTTGTTGTTGAAAAAAGCTACTTATATTGAGTTATGGCTAAAAAGTATACATTTCACACAGGAATGTTAAAATAACACAAAATGTATGAACAGAATAGGCTGCACTGAAAAAACTGGTCTATACAAGACTTTTACCATATCACATCCAATTTTTTTTTATCAAGCTTACCTTTTTGGATCATGATGGCACTTTGGTTTTCTTTGCCCTTCCTGCGATTGACATCTTGACGTACAAGATGACCTCGTATTCTTGATTGGATTTTAACAGCAGCCTTTCGACGTTGTTTGATTTGGGGTAAAACTTTTTTTCTTGCAATATGGCCTCTATATACTGCAGAATGGAAAACATGTATATATGTCAATATTCTTGGCAGAATGGGTATCCTTATCATAGCTCCAATTAAGAGGGGTATCCAGAAATTTTTTTATGAAAACATATGTTGTGGGTCCTCATTAGAAGTGCCTTGCTGAGGCACTTCTAATGAGTACCCACAACATATATTTTTGTTGAGAAATAAGAAAAATATCTATACTTTTCTTTGAAAAAAAGTGGCTTATCTGGAGCTATGCCAAACAATTTTTTTTTTTTTTTTTTTTTTACAGATGTCTCCTTAAGAATTGAAATTCAGATTTTGAGTTTGCACTAGATGATGAAAAACATTAGGTTTTTTTATGTCTGCGAAGCCCGAAGGTCTTCTCGGAGACATTAAAATAGCCTAATGTTTTTCATCATCCATTGCAAGCTCAGAATCTGAATTTCAATTCTTATATCTATATTCTATATTATCAATTCATTATCAGCTCTTATCTTACATTCAAATTTACTTGGTTTCATAATACATTGTATTTTGAATTAAATGGAATAGCCCAATGGCAGATTTTCCGCGCATAACGTCAAGTAGACAGGTGACCGACGTCATGGAAAATGTGACTGATGTCATGCAAACATATGTAAACAAAGAACATTACAGGCGGACGCTCTCATTGTCCCACCTTAATGTGCAGCCTAGATTACGTGATAGCTCAATGTTTTGTATAAAGAAATTAACTGCAACAAGAATGGCTACTTCATCATAGACGATTACAACTAAAATGTTAATATGTGAATTTACAGAGAACTTGTTAAGTAGTAGTATCTGATGATGATTCTCGTAAATGTCTCCATGAAGACATACATTGTGAGAAGTCATTAGAAGTGCTTCATCTAGATGCTTCAACAGCTAAGCGTATCTACAATATACCTTTTGAAGCAGTCTTAAGTGAAAACCACCCCAGAATTATCACCAAATGTTCCTCCTGAACCCTTAAAGTGCCATTCAGATGAGCAACAGTTGGCATGCTAAGTCTATTAGTGAGGAACTTTTAATAAGTAACCACTCCATATGTTCTTGTGGTCAAATAAGAAAAAATAACATTTTTAGTTGCAAAAAAAAAAAAAAAAAAAAAAAATCAATTTATCAAGAGCTTTGACCTTTCATGACCTAATATTAGTACTGGTAATTTACATGATGCATATCTATGGACAAAAATTACTAATGGACAGGCAGGGTTTTCAAATGGAACTAATGTCAGATGGACAGAAAGAAGATGAAACTAGACTCTTCTGCTATCGGACCAACAGGGGACTAATTGATGCGCAGCATCAGGAAAGTGACCAATATGCAAAATGTGGACAACTTGACCTGGGTCAGCTTCTGCAGTCATACAATCTGATTGGGGCCTTCATTGTTGGCTTATAGAATTAGATACAAGGAATCAGTGAGCACTACTGAACATACTGACAAACAGAGAAGGCCCTGATTAGCCTGGGCATCTGCACAGACTCATCTGGGCTTTGACTGTTTGCATATGACATAAGCACCCTTTACCCACACTGAACATCAATTGCTGCTAATTAAGACTATTGTCAGCTAATTATGATTAATTATCTGCTAATTATGATCTGCAGAAGCATCAAGGTAAAATGGATAAACCATGGTCAATAGTGCTTTTGTCATCAGTACTAACCTTTCTGTATCAGAATGGCAGCATGCTTTCTTTGCCAGATTATCTTCCTGTACTTTTTACGAACCAACCATCCTCGTACACCTACATTCAAATAGAAACACAACATGACACAATATGAAAAGTCCAACTGATACTGGCTTGCAGTTGGGCAAGGCCTGCTATCCTTGTAGCAGGTAAGGGTAGAGGGGGCATGTTTTTATTTCTTCTGTTTCTTCACTTTCATTCCTGTTCCTCTTTCTTCATTGTCCCTCTCTTTCATCTTCTCTACTATCTCTTCTATCTCTTTTCTCTGGGAGACAACACAAAATGACCTTAAGGGCTGACATGTCATTAAACCCCAACACAATCAATCAATATGAAAAAAAAAACAAAAAACTTTTATCACATTTGTGGGCAATGAGGAACCAGAACAGCCAGAAAATTTACATAATTATGGTAGAAACTATTAAATCATTAAAATTAATAAAATAGTCTATGTAATTTTATTTTGATTCATTATAATATGAGGAAGAGACTTACATAAATAGAGTCAAAGTCTATATAAACTTTTTAATGTAAATATTTCAGCCCAAATGTGAGAAAATGTACCCTATGACATGTGTCATGTGCATCTACACAGTCTGATTCTTGTCAAATGTGCCCAGTGAAGATTCAGACGAGACAGTGTATTCACACAATCTCATCACATCACAAAAATATGCCTATATAATTTTGACCCCTTAAAGCCCACTTTTATGCAGTCAAACTGGGGTTTAGAGGGGTATACATTATTTTTCTTATCTCTGCTCAAAAACATAGATTGTGGGTATGCATTAGAACCGCCTCACTGAGGCAGTTATAACGAGTTCCCACAATCTATGTTTTTGAGCAGAAATGTGAAGAATATCAGAATTTTTTTCTGAAAATTTTCATTTTTTGGTGGTAAAATTTTCAATATATTTGAATAGGCATGTTTTTGTAATGAGAGTTTTCACTAAAGCCTGTGAATAGCCAGGGATTCAAGGTTTCTTTAGTCCAACAGCAAATACATTCTAAAAGGACTGACCTTTGAGAGCAAGAACACATGCACAAAACTGAAAACACCCGAAGTATCAAGTTTTCTGGGCCAGACTAGCTAGTTAGCTTGGGAGAAAAAATCAGCACAACTCAAGAAATTTTACTGCAAACTAGTTTCAGAATTTAATCCTTCTTCAGTGCACAAAATGGCTGAATGTTCTGAATGTTCTAACTAGCTAGTTAGGGCATATTAGATCTCATCAGTGATCCTCTTATAAATTCTCAAAAATCCCTGAATGGGCTCAAAGACTGATCAGTAGAGATATGTATGCAAGCTGATCTGAGTTTTTGCTGAGCACATATCAAAAAGTACATTGTCACACACTGTGACTCATTTAATATCACATTAACCCATTTACGTTGAGTGGCCTCATCTACCACATCTTTTCAGACCAGTCTATTTCCAATAGGAGGGTTACTGGTTAATTTTTATTATTACTATGTTTTATAGAATTTCCTCTATTTAATTAACTCAATGTAGACTCTGATCAGATTCTGCATTCTGGGGTATCTGATCTGGGTCTGCCAATTACCCTTTTGGGGGTTTCTTAAGTAAAATGGGTTAACTAACCAACAACCATTTAATGTCATATTGAATTAATGACCGTTGAGTGGACAGTATTTTGTACAACTTATGTGCAGTTCTTTGACTTACATCGTTGCATCAGTAAGATAGCTTTTTCTCTTCTCCACTTCAGTTCAAAGAATCTATTCCTGGCAAGAATCATGCGGAACACAGCTTGTATTTTGATAACTTTTCTTTGGAGATCTTCTGATTGTCGAGCCAACATCTCAATATGGTAGTACTTCAGAAAGACCTATTGTATAAAATCAATATGGGTAAATGTCCTCACATTTTGTACACTAACATTTCTGACAAAATGGCAAAGGCAAATACTGCATGCTCCAACAGTCTGATCAGGATTTACACTGTATACCATTTGATCAAACAACTTTGAAAAACAATAAACAAAGTAAATATGGTGGAATCAAATGTTAAAAATTTTAGGACATTTATCACAAATAAGCATTAAGCACTCTTCTGATAACGATATCTAAGTCAAAACAAGGCAAAATCTCCAGAATACCGTATGTCAACAGGGAATTTCAGACAGGCTTGTGCACAAACAGTCTGGTTAGGAGGTTATTACATAGACAGCATCTAGACTTTCATACAGGAGTTAGTTAACTCTTTCCCCACTAGTGGCGACTTTTGTGGTCTGCTGATAACCTTTGCAAACAGTTTGGACCCATATTAGGCCCGACAAAACGTCAGGCCTGATTGGGATCCAAACTGTTTGACACTCTGATGGTATTCCTGAAAGATCTTTTTGAAAAAGTTGATTTAAGAAAAAAAAAACATCCACAGATGACAAAAAAAACAAAAAAACATGCAAAATTACCCAGCATGCAAAGTGTTGTCATGTCCAGGTACACTGCTCTAAGGAAGAGGGGTATCCAGCCGGACATTTGTATTATTTTTCCATGTATAATATGGATACTAATGTTATGATCACCTCAATGATATAGGATCTATGGTTAAAGGGCTATAACTTCAATAAAATTACTGGACTACAACATTTACTATAAAGGTAAAATATCTTCAACTTCATTTGGTAGAAACAACTTTTTGATAGTATTGTAATGAGACTACAACACGTCTGGATTCTTTGGAAAAAATGCCATAATTCTTATAAAAATCAATGAAGCATAACCATGGTAACATAATAACCCTTAGGTGATCAGGATAATTTCTAGAGTATGAAAAAAAGCTATGTCCATACAGACTACATGTAAACCCCTCAAAAAAGCAACTGACCTTATGAAATATTTCTAAGTGCAATCCTTTGATACACTGACTGAGTTGGGAGCCTTTATGCAAACCAAATTTTTACGTATTTCTGTATTAAGAATAGCATCAGGACCCAGGGTGAAGTTGGCTAGCTGTAAAAGTGCTTTAACCTCCCCGGTGGTTTACTCTACTGACCGGTCTAAGGCGGTGGTCACGATGTTAGTCTTACTCTTTGTTGCTTTGTGGTTTATTCTACTAGTCAATTTGTTTTATGTTTTACCTTTTGTCATTTTGTTCTTGTGTTTTTCAGTCCTTTTAGCATTGCAATTACCTCGCTATGGGAAGAGAGATCTAATCTTAGTGCTTTTCGTACATTTGTTTGATCTGTGTTTGTTTGGATTTGTCGGTTTCCTCTTCCTCCTGGTGTCTGGGAAGGGCTGCGGTTTGTGATTGTGGCACTTCCTGGACTTTTCTCTTACCTTTTTTTGCATATGTCATAAGGCTGTTTTCTATTCTGAAAGGATGATGGGCTTACCTTTGTATGACCCAATGCCCAGTCTGTAAGGCCAAGTTTGTTCAACAGTAGTTTGCAACCACTTTTATCACGAACCACATTTTCAGTACTCTTCAGAGCAAGCAAGGAATACCTGCAAAACAATTACAATAATGATCCTAACAAGAGTTATTGGCCCTTGGCCACTATTCTGTGACTACACCTTACTTACCTGAGACCACGTGTAGTATAAGTTTCATTGAAGTAGGACCACAAACATAAAAGTTATTAAGGACAATGCATTTTAATTTTGCAGTCACGGAATGATGGAATCATGGAAGGACATAGCAAATCCAGTAAAGCCCCATTTTTTCAAAGCGGCGCTATAAAAATTGGGACACATCTATCATGCACTGTAATTACCTTAAAACCTTGTCCTGCTGAACCCAGATATACCCTGTCTTTGCAAACAGTGTAGATCCAGATCAGCTGGCTTCTGAAGAAGCCAACTGATCTGGATCTGCACTGTTTGTCATTAAGTATGTGAATCTGTATCAAAAACCTGGATCAAGTTATCTGATTGGCTGAAAACTAGTAGTGGGCATGGCATCTTCATTTATTCAGCATGAAAAGGGTTAAAATTTGAAGTCTGGATAATGATTTGGTGTTTTACATCCCTTTTAACATTATTTAAGTCATATCAAGATAGAAAGGTGATTATGAAAGGCTCTGTGGAGTGAAGTGCCATACAGTCATGAAGTGAATTCCACCTCCAGGGAGATTTGAACCTGGGACTTTGTGATTTTTGTTTGTGTTGGGGTTTCACACCCAGTCAACCCAATGGGGTCATGTTGAGCGCAGTCAGTTTACCTTACCACACTTTTACTGGGCAGGCTTAGTCCTCTAAGCAGTTAACCAGTAATGTGCACATTCTTTCGCCAGAAAAGGGACCTTGTGATCCAACATCTGATGCGCTAACCACTCGTACACCCAGATGCTTCTATCTAATTCTGGATAAAAACCAAAACAACACAAAAGTTTATTTTTTTAAATTTTTTTTACTTTAATACATCTTCAAAAAAAAAGTTTTGAAAATTTAACAAAATGGTTTTATTGCCTCATAATGTGTCCAAAACACTCAGACAGAATGGCAAATTGTGCAGAGCCAGACCCAACTGCAGTCTGATTGGGGTCTACACTATTTGGTTTAGTACTTCTGTCCCGACAAGTTACAATTTTTATGGTAATGTATATACTTTAAATACTTGGATAGTTATGCCTGTGCAAATGGTAATCAAACTGTATATTCCAGTGATTAACCCTTGTCATGCTAAATAAATTAAGAAGCCACATCCACATATAATTGTCAGCCAATCAGATTCCTTTGTCCAGACTGTTGATATAAATTCACATACTGAATGGCAAACAGTGCAGATCCAGATCAGTTGGTGCCTGAAGAAGCCAATTGATCTGGATCTACACTTTTTGCAAAGGTAGGATCATTCCAATCCTATAACGTGTTATTTGTATGTACTAATGAAAGTGTTGAAATAAAATATGTTTAAAGGCAGGGTATATCTTAGTTCAGCAGGACAAGGGTTAAACAGTGTAGGACCAGATCACCTCACCAAGTAGGTAGTCAACTGGACTTGTTCAAATTACAATACAATTTTACAATTCATACGTCTTTTTTTTTTTCTAAGTATCGATAAACAGGTACTATAAAGGTTAACTCTGGTCCTGCTTATCCCTGATATACCCTGCCTTTGCAAACAGTGTAGATCCAGATCAGTGGCTTCTGAAGAAGCCAACTGATCTGGATCTGCACTGTTTGTCATTTAGAATGTGAATTTGTATCGACAGCCTGCATCAAGTAATCTGATTAGCTGAAAATTAGGAATCTTAATTTATTCAGCATGGCAAGGGCTAATTATTTTTTAACAAAAGTAGGTGAAAGGAATGCGGTCATATTTGACAGAGGGCAAAACAGTAGTGGGAATGCTCTGTTCCAACATGCCCATGGAAAAGGACGAGTATGAAACACTGTTCCAACAGGAACAGTATTTACCCTAAATATTGGGAAACCTCAAACAATTACCATATCTGTCAATATATTTGAACAAGTCCATTTTACTACCTGCTGATATGTTTAAACCTGCTTCAAATACTGCATTCAGCAGCATCAGATCCGGGTCTACCCTAGTTGCTCAAGCTTGTCACAATACTTATGATTAGATATGGCATTTGATGATTTTTTTTTTTATTAACCCCTTGTCATGCTGAACAAATTAAGATGCCACAACCACTTCTAATTTTCAGCCAATCAGATTACTTGATTCAAGTTGTTGATATAAATTTAAATATTGAATGACAAACAGTGCAGATCCAGATCAGTTGACTTCTTTAGAAGCCAAGTGATCTGGATCTACACTGTTTGCAAAGGCAGGGTATATCCAGGTTCAACAGGACAAGGGTTTAGAGTTTAATGGGCCATTCAACACTCTTAAGGTCATGTCGAGCTGGTCAATCTTTTTCCTAGGCAGGCTTAGTCTTTTAAGCGGTTAACCAGTATTTTGTGCACATACTATTGCCAGTAACTGATAAGTGTCCTTCTAGAATCAGCAGAAGAGTGAGAATGACCATAGAAATGAGTTCACAATCAATTTCCACAAAAATTATGTGGCCAAGCTGGGATTCAAACTTAGACCTGCAGTCAGTCTAGCTATTGACTGTGCTATGGATTTTGTTAGAGTTGGAGTTTTATAGCCAATCAACACAATTATGGCATGCCAAGTTAGTTCATTAACATACTCACACTTTTCCTTGGCACTGGCATGCTTAATCCTCTATGAAATTAAACAGTACTTTGTGTATTAACTTTCAAATCAACAGAAGAGTTAAAACAACCATAGAAATTATTTCTTGATTGATCTCCATGAAAGTCATCTGGCCCTGCTGGGATGTGACCCCTGGATCTGCAGTTGGGCACACTATTGACTGCACTATGGAGCCTGGCCTACTGTGCTATGGTTCCTGGCATAAATACAGGATGCTCTTTACGCCAAACAAGTTTGCAATGGACTGTCTTTTAAGTCATCCTTTGAGGTTTGTGTTGTGTTGAGGTTTTATGGCCCAGTCAACCCAATGGGGTCATGTCAAGCCTGGTCAGTTTACCTTACCAGGCTTAGCCCTCTAAGTGGCATCCTTTGAGGTGGAAACTCGTTTAATGCTTAGCAGTCTGGGTAAAATTTTCAGCAGAAAAAATACTGAAATACTTTTTGTATTTTTCCCGAAAAACAGGTTTTGACATTTCATGCAAATTGTCTCAAATGGAGAAAATTTGCATGAAAAAGTCAAATCCTGTTTTCTGGGTAAAGTACAAAAAATGTCATCAATTTGTCATCTGCTGAATTAGCCAAGAGAGTGGTAAAGGTTAAACGGGTTGTCTAAAAGTATCAACTGTTACTATGGCATACCTTTGCATGAACTCACTGAAAGGTATTCTATGTGAATACCCCTCCCTCCTAATTCTTGTTGTTTCAAGGACTCCAGTGTATTTGAGCTGTGTGGTAACTTTCTGCGTATCAAACTGATCAGGCATCTTCGATTCATTTGGTCGGATACATCTGAAAAAAGTGTTTCAATGCTCTAAGTGTATTTTAGTATTATTTATTTATTTGTATCTATTAAAACATATAGTTTGGGTGCATACTAGAATTTCCTTATCACAAACTTCATTGTTCATATTTTTCTCAAGTTAAATACCCAACAATCTTGCAATAAAATCAATGTTAATTCTATAAGCTGTCATATTAAATTTTATCGAGGGTGTGGATGGATTCATTTCCACCAGAGATTTTAATTAGGCATGTATAAATGTCTATCAATTCCCTATAAAACAGGTATGTTTTCTTGTAGCATGTGTCTTTTCCCTTAAAAATGGCATGTATAAGAGTGTATCCTCACCCCTTAAAAAGATATGTTTTCTTATAGCATGTATGTTTTCCTTTAATAAAAATGTTAAACTATATAATACCCTGTCTATTATCGTGTCGCAGGCAGATAACTCAGTCAAACATTGACGAAATTGCCCATAAGCAATTCCAAACCAGATCTCCTTCATATCAATGCATGTACCAAATTTGGTTAAAATCCCTTGACATTTACTCAAGCTATTGTCCGGAAAACAAAACTATGGATGTGTCTTGTGCAGATAACTCCGTCAAAATTTGACAAAATTTGCCCATTAGCAATCCCAAACCATATCTCCACAATATCAATGCATATACCAAGTTTGGTGAAAATCCACTGATGTTTACTCAAGTTATCATCTGGAAATGAAAATATGGGCGTGTCTCTGGCAGATAACTCCGTAAAAAATTGACGAAATTTGCTCATTAGCAATCCCAAACCAGATCTCCACAATATCAATGCACAAACCAAGTTTGGTGAAAATCCATTGATGTTTACTCAAGTTATCATCCAGAAACGAAAAACTGACGGATGGAGAGACGTACGACTGACAGACAGATGAACAGACGGATGGTCAGACACAAGGACATCCAACATGAAACCATTATACCCTGCCACTATCATGTGGCGATGTATAAAAATGGCATGTATAAGAGTGTATCCTTAAAACTTAAAAAGATATGTTTTCTTATGGCATGTATCTTTTCCTCAAAACATGCCTATAGAAAAGTGCATTCAGTCCACTTAACCCTTGTCATGCTGAAAAAATTAAGATGCCACGCCTACTTCTAATTTTCGGCCAATCAGATTACTTGATCAAAGTTGTTTATACAAATTCAAAATACTTATTGGCAAACAGTGCAGATCCAGATCAGCTGGCTTCTTCAGAAGCCAACTGATCTGGATCTACACTGTTTGCAAAGGCAGGGTATATCCAGGTTCAGCAGGACCAGGGTTAAAACAGACATCTTTTTTGACAGAAGAGTGTTTTCATTGACAAGTCCCACTGCTGTAAGTGTACTACCTGACAAAGTGTGGTGATCCAGCCACCATCTTTGCGAGAAGATCCATCAAAGAGAATCTGAAGTAAGTTGCAACTGTCTGCTGTATTCTTGTCATACTTGTTGACGATGATGAACCCTGAAAAACATGCTTCCTTATATTCGTCTTCATTATTAACCCTTGTCCTGCTGAATAAATTTAGATGCCATGCCCACTCCTAATTTTCAGCCAATCAGATTATTTGATCCAGATTGTTGATATAAATTCACATACTTAATGACAAACAGTGCAGATCCAGATCAGTTGGCTTCATCAGAAGCCAACTGATCTGGATCTACACTGTTTGCAATGGCAGGGTATATCCGGGTTCAGCAGGACAAGGGTTAAGCACCAGTCATAATAGTAGCATAAGACATTTGTTTGGTTTTTTTTCTTTACAATGCTTTGCAAGAAAATTTGGATTGACACTTCATGTAACAGAAGGCAATTCGTATGAAAAGTGAAGCCTTATTTTCTTGGAAAAATAAAGGAAACAATTATTTGAGAATGTTGTCTTTAACAGCTTTGAATAACACTTTAAGGGTTAACGGAATCACTAACAGACCTCCCATCGAACTAAAATGTTTGTTTTAACATAATAAACTCAATAATCTGAATACAACAAACTTAAGTACATAACTGATTTTTTTTTTTCCAGCAAATATGACAGGTATTTCATTCAAAGCAGATAATCTGGATAACATGACAACCTCATGATTACAAGCCCAGTATTTTCAGGGATACAAAAGAAAAGAAAAGAAAAAAAAATGCCTTTTGAATCAGTAAAAAAGAAAAAAAAAATACCCTAAATATTCAAATATCTTTGCTCCTCAGCATACCTGTTCTAGAATTTGAACACATCTATTTAACTACACTGTGATATGTCTAAACAGTGCTGACTGAATGGCAAACAGTGTAGACCTAGATAAGATGCCATATTTTGTGGCATCTTATCTGGGTCTACACTGTTTGCTCTGGCACAACTGTCCAAATATTTAGAGTAAATGTACAGCAGGTCTTTATTAACTAGAACACTGATGGCTCAAACACCCTTGATAGCTATAACTTGTTTTGTGTCCCTATCATTACCTTTTCTATGGAATCAACTCTTGGTAACTGGAACATCCAATAACTAGAACTACTTTTGATAGTCCCCTGGCTGCTCTTGTTATCAAAATTTCACTGTAGTATCATCAAAATTTAACTAGAAAAGTGTCCATGGGACATGGATGTCCTCCCCTGGTGCACTTTGTATCATACAATACTTAAGTCATACCAGAGTTGTCTTTGCTGTTCGTGACCCATTGTCTTGATATGATTTAGCCATCTGTGAAGTTTCATGAATATATTCCATACAGTTAAGGAGTTATCAGCTGGACACAGATTTTCAGTATTACACTACACTGATTTTATGTAAGGGGGGTAATTAAAAAAGTGAAGTTGCCAGAGTTTCCTTGTTAGCGCCACACTGTCTCGATATGATTTAGCCATCTGGGTTGAGGCAAAAAATGCTGCATATGAAAACATTTGATTTTTATGCAACAAAGTGCCTGTGCAAATAATGCAGACCCAGATCAGATGTTGCAAGATGTGGCATCTGATCAGGGTCTACATTGTTTGCCACTCATCCAGCAATATTTTAGACATATCAACCTGCAATATTTTAGATATATCAACCGGTAGTAGAAAGAACTCTTTCAAATTTTAGGAGAAGTATTGTAAGTAGTTACGGTGACCCAACATTTAGGTAAATACAGCAGTTAAGTTATCCTGTAATGAGATTTTAAATAAATAAGAGGTTGATGGTCAAATGTCTAACATCTGAAGCATGTCAGAATCACTAAATCCACTCTCTCTCACAATTCTTGCAAATCCCCATCCTGCAGCAATAAAATTTTCACAGACAATTAAGATATCTGGTGTAAAATCATACAATGTAAACTAGCTCTATTATAAATTTGTGCAGCTTATCTGGGCCTACATAATGTGAATTAGCAATAAGGTATCTTTTTCTTCAAGTATCAAATATCTTAAAAGTAATACCAACTACGATTGTTCAGTAAAAGTTACAATGATAGGTCCTTATCTGTTTACTGCGTCAATTGTTTGTATACATGTCAAGCAAATAACTTCCTGGATGGAATATCAATAAAATCAGTATGGGTTAATCCATTTTCATACCCCTTTTACCTAATGGACCAAACCAAAAGGAATAATAAGTAAAACTGTTTGTTGGTATTTTAGGTACATAGAGTTTGGGCAAACATATTTTCTATGCATAGTAATGTTTTCAAGCTGAATTTTCAGAGATTGAAAAATACAGTTCAACCTCTTTATAACATGGTTCATTATAACACGGTTTTGGATATAACACGGTTTTGGATATAACACGGTTCAAAGATGGATCCCAAAATGTATAGATTATATTGAAAAATGACCATAAATGGTCATTTTTCAATATAATCTATACATTTTTGTTTGGATATAACACGGTTGTTTAACTAACACAGTTTATGCTATGGACCCCAACAATAGTGTTATAAAGAGGTTGTGGTGTACTACAATCCAAGCCTTCAGTCTAGGGCCCAATGGACCAGCATTCTCTCAAGCTCTGCTCCTGAATCTCTTTACAACTTTACTGTTGGGCAAAGCCCCAGGTAAGATATTTTCTTCTACAGAAAAGTACTGGAAGTTTTCTTACTTCTCCATGAAAACTTTGCCGAGGTGCTTTTAATGAGTATCCATACATAATTATGGTTTCAGGGAAAAATTAGAAAAATACTTATGTGGATAGATACCCCTCTTATTTAAAGCTTTTTTTGAGCTCCAGTTAAAAACTGTGTTAGCAGAAGAATCTTGTTATACAGTGGAACCTCGATAATTCAAAGTCCAAGGGACCAGACAGTTTTGTTTGAATTATTGAGACTTTGAATAATTGAGGGTTAAAATGCATACATATATTTAAGTCGGGACTGAAAAATGATTTTGAATTATTGAGAATTTTGAATTATTGGAGTTTGAATTATCGGGGTTCTACTGTATATATATAACAAGAAAAATGTGTAACGGTATTATGGACAGGTTTTTCCACAGAAGGATAAAGGTAATATATCACTTTGAAAAAAGGTGAACCAAACAGTAAACCTCGAACGCCACCCAACCAATCCAATGCTAGACGCCCAATGCCCTCCCCCCCCGCCCCACCCCTCACCTGTACATCACTATTTTAAAGGACGGAATTTTTCTGTGAAAAACCCGTCCAAAATACACAGGATATATTATAGAAAAATTACTATTTGGGTCCAAGAATAAATCTTAGTGTGATTAAAAGTTAAATAAATAGTCTTAGAAAGAAGTACAGGTGCATTCCAACCACACTTATCCTTTGTGTGCACAAAAGATCCTTTTCACTGTCTCTATTCTTGCACAGACAGATGCCACAGCTGAGTGGTTAGGACATTTAACTGTGGTGCTAAAGGTTGCAGGTTCAAGCCTTGCTCAAATCATCGACTGCAAAACTCTGTTCACCAAGCAATGAATGGGTACCCTTCGGGTGAGGTTAAAGGCAGCTTAAAAGGAGAGGACTGGGCCTGCTTTTCTGGGACATATGTCTCATATCATCCCTTCTTTTCCCTGCATACTAACATGAGTTAACACAAAACATATTACTTAAGTTATTCTGAGAAACTGAAGTCATCTTAAAATGGCTTCTGTTTCTTTGAGAATGAAATCTGACAAATTATTGTTCCTATTAATGTTTTTCAACCAACCATTGCAATTTGATGGAATGTTAGATCAATGAAACATTGCAAAATTAGTTTTGATGAAATGCTGTGCCCCAGAACAAGTGGTAGTCTGGGGCTTTGTGGTTACCAGTAGGATAATGTCAACTTTTCCCAGTGAATTAGCTCTTTGAATTTCACTAACTCTTTGCACAATGAATAACAGACATTACCGTAATATACCTAAGTATTGGGACACCTAATGTATTAGGACACCCTTACAATTCGTAAAAAATAATTATTTTTCGTCACCCTAAGAATTGGGACATATCAAAAATCGCTAAAATTTTCAGCAATTTTTTGTACCATATGAATTGGGACAGTGCATTTGGGTGAAAAAAATGATATAGTCAACAGGGTAAAACTGTTTTCTCGGTTTGTGTTTTGTTTTGTTTACAAGCGATGTCACACAATATTTTACGTCTAAGCATACAACAGGTGGTTTCCTACGGCAGGCTGGTTAGCAAGTAGAAAATAAATAAAACCTTTCTTTGAGAATATGAAATTTATTCAAGAAATCTGCAAAAACGAAAACACACATGCATTTGCATCAGTCTGGATGCGCCGCCATTTTGTGGTTGTCACGTGACATGTCACGTTTTAATTTGCAACTGTAGTGCATCAATAAAGTTCTACAAAAAAAAACAAACACAACAAAAAAAAACTATGAATAAATAATAATAATAAAAAGAAATTTGATAGAATTGTTTACCGATAATGCTTTAATGCAAAACAGCATTGGAGGAACCCTAAAACACTGTTGAGATGAACCCCAAAACATCGTTGAGACAAACCCCAATAATAACGTCATCACGCGATGTAATGGCAGTATTTTTAGAACAGGTAGATTGTTCCCCGCATTTGTGGTATCGGTTATGCGCAATTAACCAATAAAACGGGGAAGCAGTACATGATTATTTTTTTCACTTGGACGCTTTCAACACGTGACAGATAAACGAGGGGATTATAAATCAAAACAATAAGTGCCAATCTGTTTATTCAATATTAACAATAGATTAGGTTAATGAGACAGTGGTCCGAAAATATACAAAACAATGAACACAAATATGACATATTTTCATCATAATCGTTGCCATTTTCAACTACAAGACATAAGTATTGGGACACCTAATAAAATAATTAATTTTCATGTTTCTAAGTTTTGGGACAGCCTAGAAATTTAATTATTTTTTCCCGTCCCAATACTTACGTATATTACGGTATGTTTTTTTTTCATTTTTAATTCCAAGGACAGCAGGTCTTGAAATGTCATGTGAATTATATCCTAAAAGATAAGTCACACACAATTTCAAGGCATATTTAGGGGGAAAAATCCATTTTATTTGTTGTCTGTTAACTTTCAGGATGCAAAGAGTTTAACCCTTGAAGTGCAAGACACAATAGTAGTAGATGACATTCTAAAACAAGAGGGCCAAGATGGCCCTGTATCCCTCAACTGATTACCAGACAAGTTTCAAGTCAACTGACCTTTCCGTTCAAAAGAACTTCAATATAGATTTTCAAGATGGTGACCATCTTGGATTTTCAATCAGAATGATTTTAGCTACTTTTGATCTACAAGTCACCTCGATACTTCCAATGAAGTTACGAGTCAATTGGCCTTTTGGTTCAGGATAAAAAAGTTCAAAATAGAATTTCAAAATGGCTGCTAGTGCAACCATCTTGGATATCTGATCAGAATGATTGTAGCTATATATTTTTGATCTACAAGTCACCCTGATACTTCCTATCAATTTTCCAGTCAATTGGCCTTTCTGTTCAAAAGAAGTTCAAAATAGATTTTCAAGATGGCAGCCATCTTGGACTTCTGATCAGAACAATTTAAGCTATTTTGATCTACAAGTCACACAGATATTCAAACCAAGTTTTGAGTAAACTGGCCTTTCGGTTCAGGAGAAGAAGTGCAAAACAGATTTCTAAGATAGCAGCCATGGCTGCATCTTGGATGTCCGATCGAAAGGAGTTTAGCTAATTTTGATCTACAAGTCACCCTGATGCTTCGACCAAGTTTCAAGTCAACTGACCTTTCAGTTCAGGAGAAGAAGCACAAAATAGATTTCCAAGATAGCGGCTATGGCAGCCATCTTGGATTTCTGATCAGAACAATTTTATCTCTTTTTTTATCTACAAGTCACCCTGATGCTTCCTACCAACCCAGCTAGTATTCTTTATAAATCTACAGGGGTCCGTTATCGGCCAGTCAGCTACCCTGACAGGCCAATAACAGCCAACTATAGATTTATAAACAATGCTTACTGGGAAGCTGATGGAGTCAATTGGCCTGTCAGTTCAGGAGAAGAAGTGAAAAATAGATTTTCAAGATGCCGGCCATCTTGAATTTCGAATCAGAATTATTTTACCTCTTCTGATCTACTAGTCACACAGATGCTTCCTATCAAGTTTCAAAACAATTGGCCTTTCATTTCAGGAAAAGAAAAAAACCCATAAATTTTCAAGATGGCTACCATGGCAGCCATCTTGGATTTCCCATTGGAACAATTTTACTATTTTTTATCTACAAGTCACCCCGATGTTTCCTACCAAGTTTCAAGTGAACTGGCCTTTTGTTTCAGGAGAAGAAGAGAAAAATAGATTTTCAAGATGGTGGCACTAGCGGATTGCTGATCGGAACAAATTTAGCTATTTTTGCTCTACAAGACACTTCGATGCTTTCTCCCAAGTTTCAAGTCAGTTGGCCTTTCAGTTCAGGAGAAGCAAATTAGACAAGACAGCAGCCATGGTGGCCATTTTGGATTCCTGATAAAGCTATTTTAGCTATTTTTGATCTGCAAGTCACCCCAGTGCTTTCTATCAAGATCCAAGTCAATTGGCCTTTGGTTCAGAAGAAGCGAAAAATAGATTTTCAAGATGGAGGCCATCTTGGATTTCAGATTGGAACTATTTTAGCTATTTTTGATCTACCTCGATGCTTCCTACCAACTTTCAAGTCAATTGGCCTTTCAGTTAAGGAGAAGAAGGCAAAAACATTTTAAAGATGGCGGCCATGGCAGCCATCTTGGATTTCCTATCAGAATAATTTTAGCTATTTTTGATGCACAAGTCTCCCCAATGCTTTCTACCAAGTTTCAAGTCAATTGGCCTTTTAATTCAGGAGAAGAAGCAAAAAATAGATTTTCAAGATGGCGGCCATGGCCGCCATCATGGGATTTCTGATCGGAACAATTTTAACTATTTTTGGTCTACAAGTCACCCTTATGCTTCCTACCCAGTTTCAAGTCAATTGGCCTTTTGGTTCAGGAGAAGAAGCGAAAAATAGATTTTCAAGATGGCTGCCACCACAGCAGCCATCTTGGATTTTCGATCAGAATGATTTTAGCTATTTTTGATCTACAAGTCACCCCAACGCTTCCTACCAAGTTTCAAGTCAATTGGCCTTTCGATTCAGGAGAAGAAGTGAAAAATAGAGTTTCAAGATGGCCGCCATCTTGGATTTTAGATCGGAATGATTTTAGCTATTTTTGATCTACAAGTCAACCCAAAGCTTCCTACCAAGTTTTAAGTTTCAGTTGGCCTTTCAGCTCAGGAGAAGAAGTGAAAAATAGATTTTCAAGATGGCAACCATGGCAGCCATCTTGGATTTCCGATCAGAATGATTTTAGCTATTTTAATCAACAAGTCATCCAGATGCTTCCTACCAAGTTTTGAGTTAATTGGCCCAAGGGTATAGGAGAAGTAGGCTTTTAAAGCAAATTGTTGACATCGCACGATGCTATTATTTAACCTAGTGACCTATTATTTTACCCCACATGACCCAGTTTCAAACTTGACCAATATTTTATCAAGGATATCACTCTGAGAAAGTTTGAAGTTGATTAGGCTGAAAACATGGCCTGGAGAGTGTTCACAAACAATCTTGACAATCAAGGGGACATAACTCTGCCATCGCTGGTCCGATCTGACCCATTTTCAAACTCGTCTGAGATTTTATGCATGTCATTATTATCTGCAAGTTTCATGAAGATCCAACAAAAAATGAAGAAACTACACTGTTCACAATATAGTGGCCATTTTGACAATCAAGGGGACGTAACTCTGCCACTGTTGATCCAATCTGACCCATTTTCGATCTCATCCCAGATTTTATGCATGTCATTTTTATATGCATGAAGATCCAACAAAAAATGAAGAAGCTACTTTGTTCACAAGCATTTTCCCATAGGAAGCATATGGGACCCATCAGTTGCAACAGCAACCAAAGTTCTGAAGCAATTTTCCTAAACGGCATATGCAAGCAATCCCCCACCATAGACATGCTACAGATAAAATTTGGCTGAGATCTGCTTGCAGGCTGCAAAGATATTCTGGTTCTAAAGTGTGGACGATGGACGGCATTAGACGACGGATGACGACAATTGACGATGGATGATGGAGGCTGCCATCCTATAAGCTCCCCTTTCTCAGCTTTGGTGAGTTAAAAATATGATTTTTTTTAAAAATATGATTTGTTTTCTTTATTATTTTACTGAGAAAGTATGTTTTGACATTTCAGGAGAATCAGCTGCCTTTCAGACAATTTACATCAAATGACAACACTTATTTTCTAAGAAAAATTAAACAATAATAATTCAGAATGTCATCTGCTATAATTTCGAATAGAACTTTAGGGGTTAAGAAAGAAAATCATCAAAAACAATCTTGGGAAAAAACATGTGCTTTAATTAAAAGTACACACTACTCGTTTAAATACAGGATTTAACTCTTGTCCTGCTGAAACCGGATATGCCCTGTTTTTGCAAACAGTGTAGATCCAGATCAGTTCTAAAGAAGCCGACTGATCTGGATCTGCACTGTTTGCCATTAAGTATGTGAATTTATATCGACAACCTGGATCAAGTAATCTGATTGGCTGAAAAATAAAAGTGGGCAGGGCATCTTAATATATTCAGCATGACAAGGGTAAATAATGCAGATGTTAATTGGCAAAATCCACACTTTTACTTTTCTACCAAATACTTACTAAAGCATTATAAATCTGTTGAAAAGAAAAATAGATCAGAAGGAAAGCTGCAGCGGAACAACCAGATCTAATTGTGGTTGGATATTGTAATATTCACGTTGGAAATCTTGATGTTTAAAATTCAAAAATAAATATAATGCAAGTCAAAATTACATTTGTTTTGCCAAACAAAAGTTAGTAATTTAAACTACAACTTGTTGAAATAGAAGGGCTTGCTAAACAGAAAAAGGTCCAGTTCAAAAGGTTTTATGAGCCTCACATATAGTACTAACTGTGCTGATGAAGCCTGGTATTTGGATAGTATGATTTTTCAAAATCTTTAACATAAATCCTCCATGTGAAACCTACACCACATTTCCTTTATATGGTAAAATTATGGAAACAGCAGGGAGACATTCTGTATAGGCAAAGAATCATCCTACCAGCTAGAATCTATGCAGAAGATACACTGTGTGGCCAGAACTATATATTTCTCATAATGGGAGTCTGAATGATTTTGGTCTTATTTTAGCTGATCTACAGACAAATATATGCATACAGTATCCATGTATTAGACATTTATTAATGATGTGGAGAGTTCTTGTGATGTCAGCTATCATTTAATTCATTAACATATTTTTTAACCGTTTCTACTTTGGAGACCCTAAAAGGGTAACTGGGAAACAGTGCAGAACCAGATCAAAAGCCACAGAATGCTGCATCTGATCAAGGTCTCCATTGTTTGCAAATAGTTCAACCATTTTTCTCTCAGAATATCTAAATCAAATAGCCTGATATACCTAAGAATCTTCATATATAGCATTGGGGTTCAAGTTCAGTCTACCATGGGTTAACCCTTAAAATGCCAAGAAAATCTGCATCTGAAAATGTCGTCTGTTTATGTCGTCTGCTGAATATTCTTGCAAACTTTTCAAACCTATTTTTGCATACAGGCAAATAGTGTGGACCCTGATCAGACTGTTCCAAGAGGAGCAGTCTGATTTGGGTCCACACTGTTTGCAAAAATGACTTTTAAAATCACAAGCAGATGGCAAAGCAGACGACAATTGTTGTGATTGGCAGTTTAAGCGTTAATAAGAAACTTTTTTTCCCTTTCAAAGGCCAGCTGACTAATTTGGAGCTACATGTCCTTATTGAAGAAACTTTTTGTCTTTCATGTCATATCCAGTCCAGATTTACTTTCTCATAAAATCCCTTCAGCAAAGTTCATTTGAGTTTTCACATATTTTCAGCTAGGCAAAATTAAATATAAGCATTTCTGCAGAGAAACAGGCAAATATATTTTACAAGCAGACTATTTTTACTAAAATGAAATAAGCAGATAACAAATAAATACTTTTTGTTCTTTTTTTTTTTCCTGAAGACAAGGTCTGATTTTTTTATCAATCTAAATAGAATCTCCCACTCTGTTTCTTGGAAATTTAAAACAAAACACTTTAAATGTAGTCTGCTAATTATTTAAATTTAGCTGGTTAATACTTAGTATGCTGTGTAAATATTTCAGCAAATGATGTTTTGAAATATTTTTCTTCTTTGCATATGCCAAATCCTGTTTTCTAGACAAAAATAAGAAAAAAATACGATTTGCCCAGAGAGTGCTAAAGAGATTAAACTTAGAAAATTAATAGGTTCTATAAGCTTAAAGCGCTCGTCCAGATCATCTTGCTTAATTGAGTAATTGCTTGCCATATATATGTTATAAAGAGAAATAAATAATGTTTAACAATTACCACTTGCTGGGCTAAGGCCCTCTGATAGTAGCAATGTAAATTTGCCTACAAAATGATGGAAAAAAAAGTTTTAGTAAAAAAACATAATTTTTATTGCAGTGGACCTCTAATGACCCATCAGTTCTGTCATGAAAACAACTTTTTTAAATGAAATATAATCAGACCCTAAATTTGGGTAAAACTACCCATTTGTGCCATTGTAATACATGGACAATGGAGATTTTTTTACAAAGTACTGTTCTTAATGAAACATAATTAGACTCTTATCAGATGCAACCCTCCCACTCCGACCCCTACCCGCCAACTGTGCCTCAGCTAATCCTTTTGCAGGCACTTATATAATGTATATTTTACACGATTTATGTAAGTGGCTACCTGAGGCGAGTGAGGGGAGGGAGTTAGTACTCTTAATAGAGACAATAAAACCCTCTAATTTTTTTCTTCTCAGTGCAGCAGTTTTAGCATGAAAAGAATTATAACTGTTTTAAATTTAACAATCAGAACTATTATTCATTTTAGTATACTCTGTCCATATATTTGGCCATCTGCTTGCCTTTTGTTGCAGAAATGCAGCCTCCACTCAGTTTCTTGCAGATAAAAGGCATGATTCAGTAATGTGCATTTGGATGGCAACTGTTCAGCACAAGATTGATGTTCCATATACTGTATATACAGCAAATGAACTGGAACACACAGGCAGATGTGGAATACACTACAGGTCTCCCCTGTCACCCTTTCCAGAAATGTCATTTCTGCAACTTTCAGACAAAAACCAAGTAATTCTGCAGAACATATTTTGAAAGTAAACAAAAAATCCGCGGAAAGTGATGTCGCACCTGTGGGGATTAAGTCATACAAGTTCCTATTTGTATTGAAAAAAATCTATTTTGCAGTATTCAAGAAATTGATAGGTTAGAAAAATGGACAAAGTAGAAAATTTGGAATATTGGCTTGCAAAATTTTATCTAAACCTGTCCATTATTTCACAAGATATTGATATTGAGTGGATATCATTTTTGCCCATTAATCAAGGCCAGTAACACAGCTGAAAATTGACGAAATCCCAAGCTAGGTATTGTTAACAACAATATGTATGCAAAATATGATCCTAATCCATCAATTCTTTCACAAGATATTGAGCGGAAACCAATTTTGAGGATAAATCAAGGACCCCTAACTCTGCTGAAATGAATCTGAGATTTATGTGCAAAAAATATGCACATCTTCAGACCATGTCCTAATCATATGTGAAGTTTCAAAGCTATTAGCCTAAAACTGCAGGAGGAGTTGCGCTCAGGAAACACCCACTGACAAAAAGGGTTTTAGGCAAAAACTGACTAAGTTAACAAAGCGAAAAAAGTAAAAAAAAAAAACCTGAGATTTTGTGCAAATAATATGCAAATCTTCAGACCCTGACCTAATCATCTGTGAAGTTTCAAAACTATTGGCCTAAAATTGCAGGAGGAGTTGCGCTCACGAGACACCCACTGACTATAAGGGTTTTAGGTAAAAACTGACTAAGTTTTAAACAAAGTTGAAAAAGTAGAAAAAAAATCTGAGAATTATGAGCAAACAATATGCGCATCTACACACCATAGCCAAAACATCTGTGAAGTTTCAAAATGATTGGCCAAAAACTGTAGGAGGAGTTGCACTCACGAGACCCCACTGACTATTAGGTTTTAGGTAAAAACTGACTAAGTTAACAAAGCGAAAAAAAGTTAAAAAAAAAAAAAATCTGAGAATTATGAGCAAACAATATGCACATCTACACACCATGGCCAAAACATCTGTGAGGTTTCAAAATGATTGGCCAAAAACTGTAGGAGGAGTTGCGCTCACGAGACACCCACTGACTATTAGGGGTTTAGGTAAAAACTGACTGAGTTAACAAAGCGGAAAAAGTTTAAAAAAAAAATCTGAGAATTATGAGCAAACAATATGCATATCTGTACACCATGGCCAAAACATCTGTGAAGTTTAAAAATGATTGGCCAAAAACTGTAGGAGGAGTTGCGCTCACAAGACACCCACTGACTATAAGGGTTTTAGGTAAAAAACGACTAAGTTAACAAAGCGGAAAAAGTTGAAAAAAAAAATCTGAGAATTATGAGCAAACAATATGCACATCTACACACTATGGCCAAAACATCTGTGAAGTTTCAAAACGATTGGCAAAAAACTGTAGGAGGAGTTGCGCTCACAAGTCAATTGTTGACGAACGGACAAACGGACGAACGGACGGGTCACGGCACGCCTATATCGCACCTGCGTGCTAACGAAGGTGCGACAAAAACCTGAAATCTGTCAAAAATCTGAAAAGTCTCACAGCTATCACTGCTGCAGAGAAAGGCACTTTAATGCCAGACCTGAAGTAAAATCATGACAAAGTCATTCAAGCGCGATATCTAGGTAAAGGACACTGGGTCATAATGCATGCTTGAAGAGTATGTCGAGGACAATTACTGTGCAAGGTCTGACACTCAGAGCTATCACTCCTTCAGAGAAACACACTTAAATGCTAGACTCGAAGTAAAATCATGACAAAGCCACTCGTGCGTGAAATCTAGGTCAAGGGCACTGGGTCATAGTGCTTGCTTGTAGATGATGTCAAGTACAACTACTTATTAAGCAAGGTTTGACCATCACAGCTATCACCACTACAGAGAAACACACTTTAATGTTAGACTCAATGTAAAATCATGACAAAGTCATTTAAGTGTGAAATCTAGGTCAAGGGTACCGGGTCATAGTGAGTGCTTGAAATGTATGTTGAGGATAATAAGGTATGACACACTCATCTATGACTGCTTCAGAGAAGCACACTTTAATGCTAGACTCAACGTAAAATAATGACAAAGCCACTCTAGCGCGAGTCAAAGGCACCGGGTCATAGTGCCTGCTTGAAGAGTATGCCGAGAACAATTACTATGCAAGGTTTGACACTCGCAACTATCACGTTTTCAGACAAATGCACTTTAATGCTAGACTCGATGTAAATCATGCTAAACTTGAAGTAAAATCACAACAAAGTCACTCTAGCATGAAATCTAGGTCAAGGGTACTAGATCATAGTGTGTGCTTGAAGAGTATATCGAGGACAATTACTGTGCAAGGTTTGACACTCACAGCTATCACTGTTTCAGAGAAATCCACTTAAATGCTAGACTCGATGTAAATGTTGACAGAGGGATGGACAAACTGACTAACTGAGGGAAGGACAATGGGATGGAAAATCAAACTCCTATGTCGCATCCTGCTACAAGCAGGTGTGACAATTGTAGCAGGGTGCAACAAAAATACAGTAGAACTTCAATGGCTCGAACCCTGATGGCTCGTTTACCATGGATGAGTTGAACACATTCTTGAGTCCGCAGGGATTTCCTCAAAATACGATAAACAGATAATTTAGGGAGATTTTCTTCTTTTATCTTGTAAATATATGCTGTGTGTACTCATTAGAATTGCCTCTATGAGGCAATTCTAACGAGTACACACAACATACATTTAAAATATAGAACACCGAAAAGATCTCCACAGTTATCTCCATTGTGCCTCCTGGTGTGGCACTAATAGTAACCTTCCAAGGCTCGAACTACCACTGTCTCGAACAAATTTTCATGGTTCCAAAGGGGTTCGAGCCACCGAAGTTCAACTGTAATTCAAAATGTCATCTGCTGAAAGTTTCACCCAGAGTGCCAAGTGTTAAATCAAACTTACCCTACTTCCTCCCATACCAGATGACACCCGACTCTGTACACTCAACACAGAACCTATGGAAAAATTACTTGACCCACTGGCCGGTGAAGCTAGATTACTTGAAGATGTCCCTGGTCCCTTGGAACCATTTGCCAAATTTCCTGAAACAGAACTTGTCATCATTATGAGCTAGTCTCCTTATCACAGTATAGTTGGGTTCATGTAATGTCACATCATTATAATTATTTAGCATTATACGGGCCGTGTCTTAGAGCACATACAGACAGTGAAGGCTCAGATCAGCCTGTGCCTCTGCACAGTCTTAACAAGGCCTTCACTGTCTGCTAACAGGATACTACGAGTGGAGAGCAAAGTTCTGGATGATGCTTTGCACTTGCGCAGGATGATATGAATCTGCACATTTTGCATATGTTTGAAGGTGGTTTTTTGCTTGATGTTGCCCGTAAGTGAATAGTGTTATGTTGTAGCTGAAATTTACACAATTTCTTGCATACCGGATAAGGATTTCCGCAAATTACACCAGTGCCAGCAAATCTTATCTCAAACACTCTTATTCATCCTGTGGGAAAGGTAAAAATTGAGAATTTTCACATGTTTGATATACACTGGCTGTATAGAATGTCAAGGTAAGCCATCGTCAAGTTGACGTCACTAAACGTAATGACGTCACTTAACATGACCATATTGACATCACAATATGGCGGACGTCTGCAATCAAAGAATCTGCAATCAAAGAGACCACTTCCTGAAATGAAATGTATGCAAGAAAAAGAATCTATCACGGGTGTGAGGGACAGATAGAACAATCCATCCCTAGTGATCACAGTCTGACATCACCCGGCAAGTCTGGTGATACTAGACAGTAACCCTGGGGACAGATTTTTCTATCTACTCCTCACACCCATGATAGATTCTTATAGTACATCACAGCTCTCAGTAAGAGGGATATTCAGTTGTTTTTTTTCATATTTCTCCATGAAAAGATAATATGTTATGGGTATAAATCATAAATGCTAAGCACAATATGTTTTCATACAGAAAAAAAAAAATATCAAATAAAATGGATTCTAATGTTTGTTAACCCAATTGAGGTTTATGGCCCCATCAACAGTAGTTAAGAGAGATTGAGGGAGAGTTTTTTTTTTTTTTTTTTTTATTTTTTGAGTTGAGGTAAATGCACGATCCAACCACCCATGTCATGACTAATCTACCTGTTTTTGTAAGAGGTGTCTGGAACAGTGATCTCACAACAGAATTATCTGAGGCCCTTAGAAGGTTCACTATTTCCACTGGCAGGCGATCTCGGTTCTTCTCTAAGAAACCTACAGCATCATAGTGTACAACACCAGCATAATGGGCAATACTGAAGTTCAATGACACAGATTTAGGACGTATGTACAACAGGCTCTTTATGTTGTGGTGGAACTTTTCTGAAATGAAAAAGGCATTGAGCAATGAAACAGTCAGAAAAATGTTCAAGTGCATTTTTACAAAACCTGTCTTTAATGTATAAAAATAAAAGTACCTTCCTCTATTGCTAATGGCATGCAATGGTGTGCAATGCAGATAGGTGCCATTGTCCTGCACATTTGCTCAGTAAAAGTCTTCATTCCTGCAAAAGAACTGGATATTGTAGAAGACATTAATGAACAGAGAAGGCCCTGATCAGAATGCAGTCTGATCTGAGCCTTTACCATTTGCATCCCAGTCTACACTGTTTTAGTCAGGCACACATGTCCATCAAAAATTTTAGGGTATTTAAATACAAAATTTAGTTGTGGCAAGAATGATACTGAACTCACTTACCAACAAGAGTTAAATCTGTAGCCTTTGGGAAATGACTTTCCTCATCCAACAGAGCCAATAAGCCCATGGGTTTCATAAGAAACATGTCTAACAATGGCCGGTTGTCAATAAATGTGATTACACTGCCATCCACACCTTCATTCATGTACTCTTGCTGTAAATATTCAAGAAAAAATAATCCAGTTACAGAAAAATGCACAGCAAATAATAAACAGATTGGAAAATAAAGAGCCTACAGTCGAACTTCAATGGCTCAAACATCTTTGGGACCATGGAAATTTGTTCGAGACATGGGTAGTTTGAGCCACTGAGGGTTAATCATGACATCAGTTCAGGAAGCAAATAGCGATAATTTAGGGAAATCTTTTCAATTTTCTACACAAAGATTGTATGTTGAGTGTACTCATTAGAATCAACTCAATGAGGCAATTCTAATGAGTACACACAACATACAATTCCATGATAGAATAAGAAAAAATCCCTAAATATTTGTTTTCTTGAGCTATTGGAAGAATTTTGTAGGGACTGAAAAAAGAGTTCAAATCATCCAGGGTAAACCAGCCATCAGTGTTCGAGCCATTGAGGTTATACTGTATTTAGAATAGCAGTTTGGTGAAAAAATTATGAAAATCAGTTGAGAAATAAGAAATTTATTGGGCTTTGAAGATCAAGAAACTGCTTTCATGAGTTTATGATGTCATAACCACTTAATTAGATATGCAAAAATTAATATAATCACACATGCCACAAACTTGTATTGGTATATACCTTAAATATGTTCAATTAAGCTTATTGTCACTTAACCCACTTACGTTTAGCATCCAATAAAAGGGACACTGGCAAACAGTGTAGACCCAGATAAGACATTGCAGAACATGGCATCTGATCATGGTCTACACTGTTTGCATTAAGTACAGTATTTTCTATATGACAATTTGGTGTTTTACAGCCCTTTCAACATTATTTGTCCTATCAAGATGATGGTCAAGTTATGATGAAAAGCTCTGTGCAATGAAGTGCCGTACAGTCATGAGCTGAATTCCATCTCCAGTGGGATTCGTTCTGTTTGTGTTTGTGTTGAAGTTTTACGGCCCAGTCAACCTAATGGGGTCATGTCAAGCATAATCAGTTTTACCTAACTACACGTTTACTGGGCAGGCTTAGTCAGTCCTCTAAGCAGTTAGCCAGTAATGTGCACATTCTTTTGCCTGAAACCAGTGGGATTTGAACCCAGGACCTCGTGGTCCAAAGCTGGGAGTGCTAACCACAGGGCCACCCAGATGCTTCAAGAATTTCTGTAATAAATGATAATACTAGAAAACAAACAAGACACCTCTTAACCCTTGTCATGCTGATTAAATTAAGATGCCACGTCCACTTCTAATTTCCAGCCAATCAGATCACTTGATCCGGGTTTTTGATAGAAATTCACATATTTAATAACAGTGCAGATCCAGATCAGTTGGCTTCTTCAGAAGCCAACTGATCTGGATCTACACTGTTTGCTAAGACAGGGCATGTCTGCTAAGACAGGGCAAGAGAAGGGTTAAACTGGAAATCAACCTGTCCAAAGAGAGAGCTAGAAGAGTTGACCAGGCATAAATGGGTTTATGTCCCAATATGTCATAGACATTAATACTAATGGATGCAGTCATAACTCAAGAAACCCCAAGTTTACTGTGCAAGTATTGAAAACTTTGAGCACCATTCATATAGGTGTTTCTATAATATTTCTGGATGAAAAAAAAAGAGGAAAGTATCACTCACTTATTTTGTTACTTACCATTTCCCAGGCAAAGATGTGTTGGTTGAAGTAATACTGTATTTGTTCATTGGCTATGTTGATACAGAGCTGTTCAAAAGAATTTGTGGGAAAATTCTCGAAACCAAATATATCCAGGATTCCAATGATACGAGAAGACTCACTGTGAAAAAGAAATGGTACTAGTTAAGAATTATTTTCATGTCAGCATAACTACAGATAAGAAGAATATTCAGAAAATTTTATTTTCCTTATTTCTCCAAGAAAACATATGTTGTGATATTCATTAGAAGCACCTCATTGAGGTGCTTCTAATGAGTACCCACAACACATTATGTTTTGATTTGTTTGTGTTGAGGTTTAATGGCCAAGTCAACCCATTGGGGTCATGTCGAGCCCAGTTAGTTTATTTAACCACACTTTTACTGGGCAGGCTTAGTCCTCTAACCGGTTAACCAATATTGTGCACATTCTTTTGACAGAAACTGATAACTGCCCTTCTTGAATCAGCAGAAGGAAGAGAATGACTATAGAAAGTATTTAATGATCAATCTCCACAAAAGAATGTTGCCGACCCAGCAGGGGTCGAACCCACAACCTCCCGATCACTAGTCAGATGAGCATCCAACAGCCACCAAGGCTGGCTTATGTTTTTGTGAAGAAATAAGAAAAATATCCTTACTTTTTGGTTGAAAAAAAAAAACCACCTTGTCTGGAGCTATGTTAACCCTTGTCCTGCTGAACCCGGATATACCTTGCCTTTGCAAACAGTGTAGATCCAGATCAGTTGGCTTCTGAAGAAGCCAAATGATCTGGATCTGCACTGTTTGCCATTAAGTATGTGAATTTATAGCAACAATCTGGATCAAGTAATCTGACTGGCTGAAAATTAGAAATAAGTGTGGCAATTTATTCAGCAGGACAAGGGTTAAATTCAGATAACCCAAGGTTCAAAGGAAGATGTTGTGTATGTGCATGTTATTTCCTTCCTATATAAGATATTTCTGGGAAACATATGGGCTGATATGCTGGGATGTCATTTACTATAATGATTTTTTCTGAGTTGTTTGATGGTCCTTCAGGGATAATCTGTGTTCTCACTGGAATAATCTCAATGAGTAATACTAGGATCTCAAGAAAATCAACAGAAATCTTACTTGAGCTCATATATTTATCACATATATTTTATATAATGAAATACACCTACATAATTATCAAAGACTTACAGACTATCACATGACATTTTGGTTATCACCCATTGTAGCAACCCAGAGACCTCATTATCTGCTCAAAGGGTTTAGCCTGAGGATATAGGATACAATAGTTGAGAGCTGCAGCCTCCAAAGCTACACTGCATATGAAGACTCAATAAAACCAAGTCTCTGCTTTTTGTTCTTTTGTGTGTTCTTTGTTTCCTGGGCCCAGTTGTTCAAAGCATCATTAACTTAACGAGCTTGTTAGTGGTCAAAATGCTAACTGTTCTAGTAAGTACAATTCTCTAATTCACAAGTATTTTTGCTGAAAAAATGTGAGTAGCTTTTGCAAATGCAAAAGCTACTCACATTTTTTTCAGCAACAATATTAGCATATATGCCATATTTAATAGTCAAAGTTTTATCTACATGTATACATTAACTATGACATCATTAGTTTTGAATAAATGGGCCCTGATTTTTTATATTGATACATAGATTGATAGCAAAACACCATGTCATTATCTGTTTATCATAATATTACAGTCTGCTTCTTACTATGTATGACATCCATAAGTCAACAAACTTTATGACCAAATGCAAAAAGTGTGTAACATCACATCCTATAATTCATGTGATGTCATGTTGCTGGCAAAACTATCAAAAAGTCACATGCAAGCTGATAACCTCTCAGTTCAAAATGCATTGTTTCTAGTTATTAGCATAGGTGAGATAATACCTATTTTTTGTTCAAATAATTCTAATTCTATGGCTTCCAGAGGATCAAACGGGGAAAATCTATAAAGATACAAATATATATAACAAATGTTTGCATCAGCCTGATTCTTAAACCAAGTATTGGAAACACATTATTGCATATACAAAAGGCAGGTTCTCATGCCAAAAACAATGATGAATATAATGTATAATTGATATAAGGATCACATCAAGCAAAAAAGTGACTTCAAACATGTGCAAAATGTGCAGATTCAGATCATACTGCACATGCACAAAGTACCATCCAGGCCTTTGCTCTCCATTCATATCGAGGGTTGAGCGCAAGACTATGGTAACTCAAACATATTTTTGAAACCCTTGTTTAGGGGCAACTTGGACCCCTTTGTAAACAATGCAAATTTAGGTGCCATTGCTCATACGAGCAATGGCACCTAAATTTTCATTGTTTACAGAAAGAAATGTTGTAATCTTCATAACGCCTTCATGGTGAGGAGATTAGGTTTGGGGGAAAACAACCATCTGACTTACGCCAGTCTTGCGCTCAACCCTCGATATATTCTGTAGTATCCAATGATTCTGTCAGCGGACAGGGAAGACCCTGATCCGATGGCATGGATGCTCAGGCTGATCTGGGCCTTAGCTGTCTGCATATGCCTGAAGACATGTTTTCACATGGTGCAGCCCATAACGTAAGAGTCCTGATGAGGCTGCAAACATGGCCAGGCTGACCAATGCTTTCCAACATCTGGATAGCCTGTGAAAACATGTTTTTGCATTGTATGGCCCTATCATACTCACTCTTTATAGATGGATCTATCTGGTTTCAGTAGAATATTTATTTTGTTCACAATCCAACTGAACAACCTGCCATACAAGGCTTTAGCCATGGCATCCCTTGCATCTGTGGCTTCTGGCATAGTGTTCTCACGAATAATGACTTCTCCTCTTGCTACCATACCCGTAGAAATCAGGCAATCCACCAAGTCTTTAGGTACCAGCCCCAGTAACTTGGCAACTTAAATGACAGGTTATTATAAAAGCTCATGTATACATCTCAATGTCATAAAGGACCAATGCAAAGTGAAAAGAATGATTTGTGCATGAATTTGACAAGTAAAACCACATACTGTAATAACCTTAAAAATTGGGACAGACAGGCCTGAGCAAATAGTGCAGACCAAGATCAGACACTGCAGAATGTGGCATCTGATCTTAATCTAGTCTGTTTGCCACTTATTTAGCATTATTTTATAGCAGGTAATAAAAAAGACTCTTTCAAATTTTAGGACAAGTAAGGAGTTAAGGTGTCCCAATACTTTGAGTAAATACAGTATGCAGCCGGCCTCGGTGGCTCAGTTGGATGCGCCGTCCGACTGGAGACCAGGAGGTTGCGGGTTCAACCCCGCCGAGGTCGGCATTCTTTCGTGGAGATTGATCATCAAATACTTTCTACGGTCATTCTCTCCCTTCCACTGATTCAAAAAGGGCAGTTGTCAGTTTCTGGCTAAAGAATGTGCACAGTACTGGTTAACCGCTTAGAGGACTAAGCCTGCCCAGTAAACGTGGTTAGGTAAACTGACCGCGCTTGACATGACCCTATTGGGTTGACTGGGTCGTAAAACCTCAACACAAACAAACAAATACAGTATGCAGCGAAGGTTTGAATCCTGATGGATTTGACTTGTACCTTGATTCAAGACTACTGAAGTTGAATGAATACACCTCCAATGGGATCACTCTGACTTAACCCTTGTCATGCTGAATAAATTAAGATGCCACGCCCACTTCTAATTTTCAGCCAATTAGATTACTCGATCCAGACTGCTGTTACAAATTCACATACCTAATGGCAAACAGTGCAGATCCAGATCAGTTGGCTTCTGAAGAAGCCAACTGATATGGAGCTACACTGTTTGCAAAGGCAGGGTATATCCTGGTTCAGCAGGACTAGGGTTAATCATATTTGCCTCCATTCTCAAATACTGGAATTCTTTAAGGACAGAATTTGCTTCCAAGTAGAATATACAGACCTTTCAAACAGCTACACATACTTTTATGCTTTTACCAACTTTATTTAGGAGGAAATCTCAATAGGTAATGGTAAAATAACAAAAGCAGAAATGGCTTGTTGTCTGTGAGACAATGCCACATGCTAAGAGACCTAATTCACAATCTCCATTTGTGAAATATAGATAATCATGTGGCCTTTATAACCAGACAATTGAAACTTTGCATTGAAATCAAGACTATCTATCCCTTTGCTTAAGAGTACCACCAACCCTTTTAGTAGGGTGTCATAACATATTCTTTTCTTATAGAATGGCCTCCCTATGAAATTAGAAGCAAAGGCTTTCAGCTCTAGGTGATTTTGTTGAGGTTAACAATCCACCTTAACTTCAAAGAGGCTGGGTAATTTTGTTGAGTTTAACAATCCACCTTAACTTCAAAGAGGCTGGGTGATTTTGTTGAGGCATAACAATCCACCTTAATTCTTTCCCACCCAATATCTGCCAGTGGCCAAAACAGACACATTTGTGGAGATATCTTAACTTTGTCAGAGCCAATTATGAAATTAGTAAAGTAGTAATTAATATATTCATCTATAGCTACCAAGGACACCAATGACACCAAGTAAGTCCACTGTTTTCTTTTGCACTATGCTAAATGGTATAAAAAACATGATGTGGTCACATACCTCCAAACAAGTATCCAGTAAAATGATTTATTTCTCCACAAAAACATATCTTGTGGGTACTCATAAGAAGCACCTTAGTAAGATGTTTTTTATGAGTACCCACTACACATTTGCTTAGAGAAATAAGAAAATGTGATGTTATCTTACTTATATTGGTCAGTTCTATATTTGCAATATCAACAGCATCTCCTGCATATCCCTCTGCTTCTTTGTCCTTGAATTCAATATTTCCTGTGTGTAGGATGGCTGCCAAGATACCATATATGGATGAGACTTCCTGAAAAAACAATTTCAAAATCAGGTAAAGCAACACTACTGTAATGGGTATTTTAGGATGAATAGCCTAAGACTTGTCATAGCTAACCACTCAACCACCAGGATGCTTCAGCTTGCCTAACTTGTGCTTACTCATCAATGAAATCATATCTAAGTCTGTGACTTTGACTTTATGGTAATTTGGGATGGTGGTGATCTTCATGGTAATCTGAAGAGAAGGTGGTTGGGGAAGGTGATGGTGGGATGGGGTGGCCTTGCACTAAACAAGGGTCCAGCCAGTATCTAACAATGGTCCAAGTGTCACATAAATCCATCAGATACTCAAAAGATCTTAAAAGCTAAGGTAGAACTTACACATTATGAAAAAAAATCAAAGCTAACTTAAAACTAAAGCTAAGTGACCTACATCATGAAAACATGCCTATGTAATTTTGACCCCCTTAAACCCCACTTTTATACAATAAAACTGGGGTTTACAGGGATATAAATTATTTTTCTTATTTCTACTAAAAACATAGATTGTAGGTACTCATTAGAACAGCCTTGGTGAGGCAGTTCTAACAAGTACCTACAATCTATGTTTTGAGCAGAAATATGAAAAATATCAGCATTTTTTATCTGAAAATTTTCAGACTTTGGAGGTGAAACTTTCTATATATTTGAACAGGCATGTTGTCGTAATGTAGTTTTTGGCCCCAAGTGTGTGACCTTAACTTCAAGGTGACTGCAGAGGTTGGGACTTGGGCTGAACAGACACATGCATGAATTCTCTCTCTCTCTCTCTCTCACTCTCTCTTACCCACACACACATGCACACACACACACACATTCTTTTAAACATACACCAACTTACTTCAGGTTTAAATCCAATAATATCAAAACAGTGTTGGATGGCCTTGAACTTAACTCTGTTCAAAGTCAAGGCTGCAATATCAGGAGATTCACCATTGGTTTCACTTATGTATCTATAAAATAATAAGAAAAAAGTACATATAGAGCAAGAAATTAAAATTCAAACGTTGATATCTCTTTTATCAGATTCAAACTCTACAGGTTCACTGACTACAGTATTTATCCTTTATGAAATCTTAATTCCTTAATATCAAACTTGTCCTAAAATTAAAAAGTCCATTTAACTATCTGCTCATACATCTAACAAGAGCTCCGCCAAGCGGGGCAATATACGCCTGTGGCAAGTAATAAGATGTAGCACATAAACTGGCTCCTGTATAATTCAGTGCTCCGGATATAAACTGTAAGTGGAATTACAAAAAAAAAAAAAAATTAAAAAAATTTCATTGGGGCATATCTCTGCTGATATTTGGTGAACTGTAACCTAAGGGTCCAAGCTGGTCCAGAAATTAAGGAAGTGACTTCTCCCTCCTGGGAAAATTGGGAGAAGTTTGCTGCTTCTAGGGAGAAGTGCTTTCTGATGGAGGACACACCACAGAAGCATGGCTATATTGTAAGCTCATATGAGCCAAAAAAAATGCTGCAAGAAATTTTTTTGTAAACCTTTAACTTCTTTAATACTGATTTTATTTTTGTTCTTCAATGGAGCCAAATCAGAAGAGTATTAAAAAAAAAAAAAAAAATCCAAAAAGAATTATGTATTTATAAAGATTTAATAATGGCAACCTTTCCTTGCAAATCTAATAAAAGATGTTCAAAAAAAAAAAAAAAAAAAAATCAATATCTTGCCCATATGACAAAAACTTTAGTTATTTGCAAAAAATATACCTATTATAAAATAAAATTTGCACACTATTACCTCTAAACAATATGCTGCGAAAAGTTTACAAAAACTTTCAAAGGGGCATAAATCTGCAAATATTTGGGTGCACTGTAACCTCAAAATAATATGTGCTGCTCCACATCATCATGTAACTATTTATGAAGTTTCAGCTTGATCAGATGTAAACTGTAGGAGGATTTAGCCGGAAACAAAAAATTAATAGAAATTTTAAAAGGGGTTTAACTCAGCAAATATTTGGTGGATTGTAACCTTGAAACAATATGCACTGTTCCACATCATGGTCTAACTACAAATCAAATTTCAGCTTGATAGGATGTCAACTGTAGGAGGAGTTATCCGGAAACGAAAAGTTTACTGAAATTTTCAAAGGGGGCATAACTCTGCTAATATTTGGTGGACTGTAACCTCAAAACAATATGCGCTGCTCCACATCATGGTCTAACTATACATGAAGTTTCAGCTTGATTGGGTGTAAAATGTAAGAGGTGTTAACCGGAAATGAAAAGTTTGCAGAAATTTTCTAAGGGGCATAACTCTGCAAACATTTGGTGGACTGCAACCCCAAAACAATCTGCGCTGCACCACATCATGGTCTAACTATATACCAAGTTTCAGCTTGATCGGATGTAAACTGTAGGAGGAGTTAGCCGGAAACGAAATAGTTTATGGACTGACGGACTCCATACCCCGTAACATAATATGTCCCGTTTTTCAAACGGGAGTATAAAAATTGCTGGGTAAGGGGCCAAAAAGTAGACCCTGATAAGATACTGTATTTTGTGGCATCTGGATTAGATCTACCGTTTTTGCTCAGTTTTATCCCAATACTTACTGAAATACAATCTTGAGTATTTCCTGTATTTTGTATACATTTTTAACAGATTTTGGAATCCCATAACTTTTTCTGAAGTGTAGTTGAAGTGGAAATTATTCAGAGTACCTCCTTGGCTAACACAAATGCCTGTGGCAAATTCAAACATCGAAAGTATAAAGTAGATGATGCATCTTTTAAGAAACTTTCCTTTGTTTGAAATCTGCTCCTTATCTTGGCTTTTTGCTGCAGAGTGAATGTCTCATTGGTTGACAGCAAGCAAAATACAGTTTTTTCTGGTATAAACAAGAACTTTACAATGGCAACAAAGTTTGAAATGCATAAAAACTGGAAGAAAGTTCTCAAAAGGGTAAAATTCTTGAAACTACTTGAGAAAATTTTCCTTTTAACAAGAGCATTCACCAAAGACTCAGATCAGCCAGAGTATTCCATGCTGTCTGATCAGAACCTTCTACGTTCATCAATATATTACACAGAATGATTCAGCCAATCAGATTACTTGATCCAGATTGTTGTTGTAAATTCACATACTGAATGACAAACAGTGTAGATCCAGATCAGTTGGCTTCTTCATAAGCCAACTGATCTGGACCTACATTGTTTGCTAAGACAGGGCATGTCATGTTCAGCAAGAGAAGGGTTAAAAACTTTGACTCGGATGTCCACTTATTCTACAGAATGACAAACAAACATGCATAGGTACAAATGAACTGACAAGCAGAAAAGCTAAAACTATAACCCACAGCATACAATAGCTGGGGATATAACTATGCTATTTCATTTGATATTATCAATGTATGGTGTCATCAGTCCATATACTGTAATAGTAAGGCTTGGTAGTTGTTTCCAAAAGAAAAGGTAAAATATCAAGTTTTACTACATACAAGTAGTTTAGAGAATTCTTGCTTAACTATTTTTGGTAATTTCACAGTGTGATGATATGATATCAGCAACTTGAATTGTTTTTACAGACTGCTATCCACAATATTTATGGCATTTTATTTTGGCAACATTGTGTTTGAACTGTTCTTACAGACTGCTATCCACAATATGGCATTTTGGCAACACTGTGTCTGAACTGTTTTTACAGACTGCTATCCACAATATGGCATTTTGGCAACACTGTGTCTGAATTGTTTCTACAGACTGCTATCCACAATATGGCATTTTATTTTGGCAAACTGCTATCCACAATATGGCATTTTATTTTGGCAACATTGTGTTTGAACTGTTTTTACAGGCTGCTATCCACAATATGGCATTTTATTTTGGCAACACTATGTTTGAACTGTTTTTACAGACTCCTATCCACATTTTGTTTTGCCATGTTCTGCCCACAAAATAGACATAAACCAAACCAGCTGATAGTAGCACTGTTGTTACATCATGAAAGTGAGGATCATGCTGCTAAAAAAAACAGACTGAATTAATTCGAATGGTACCATTTTCTGAATTTGTTTAGTGTTCTTAAATTAAACTGAAACAGTTTTGTGATGCTTTGAAAAAAATAGTACTATCACAATGGCAAAGACAAATATAATACATAAAATATTTAACAGTGTTTGCTTGATATGAAATATATGCCCTTCAGGAGAGTGGATACTTTATTAAAATCTTGTTACATCAGAATGCATTTTTACTGAATTGCCTCATGCCTTCATGACAGATTTTTCTATTAAACACTGCTGATTATTCTCCATAAAATGTCAACAAATAGCAGCATGCTTACTCCTCAAACTTGATGATTTGATTACTTTCATCAATATTTAATTAACCCTTGTCCTGCTGAACCCGGATATACCGTGTTTTTGCAAACAGTGTAGATCCAGACCAGTTGGCTTCTTCAGAAGGTATGTGAATTTATATCAACAATCTGGATCAAGGAATCTGACTGGCTGACAATTAGAAGTGAGTGTGGCATCTTAATTTATTCAGCATGACAAGGGTTAAGTCATATCAAGACAATGAAAGGGTGATAATGAACGGCTCTGTGCAATGAAGTGCCATACAGTCATAAGCTGAAATCATCCACTAGCAGGATTTGAACATGGGACCTCATAATCTGAAATCAGGAATGCTAGACTACTTGGACATGTCTAAGCCTCCTCTGACTTTATTGCCCATTTTTAATCATAAGTTATACATATGTGTAAAAGTAAAAAATTACGACCTTACTGGCGTAAGAATGGATACTATTTCAGGGGTAGCAACTCTGACAGAACTCTTTTGCCTTTCTTCTGTAAAGGGATTTATTTTATAAGGAAAAAAATTGCTACCTTAGGGAGCAAATTCTTTCCCTTAATAACAGATACCTTTCAGTAGGGGTTTGAAATGTGCAGAAAAGCAAACAATCTCCCATATAAAACATAGTGGGAAATAAACCTACTTAAAAGACAACAATTAAAACAAATAGCCCCGGTCAAATAATATCCATTTTACTGAAGCCATAGAATTGAGTTAAATACATAAACTGGAAGACAAATACATAAACAAGACAAATAAGGTAGATGGGTGGTGTGGATGGTGGTGGAAGTTAAGATTGACAGTGAATGTAGCTCAGCAATTGCTGGAAATGTACACCGGTGTTTTCACTACAACAGTTAGATAACAAAATTTAATAATTAAAACATGCCATACCTTTTATGACTTCTATTTCAATAAAAAAATAAAAATAAAACATGGTTTTAAAATGAACTGATAAAACAGAATCAATAACTTTTTTTGTATTTCTTACACAATATTCAATTAACAATTTTTATCACATAAACACAACTTATCATTTTTGGATAAGGAAACCATACAAGTTGTGTTTATGTGAAATATACATTTTTATAAATGGTGTATGTTTAAAAAAAATTTGAAACGCATAAATACATGTAATTCTTTGAGGGAAGTAACCAATTTTGCAAACCATATCATAATCGGATTTTTGATTAACATGCAGGTACTGGAGCAGTATCCATATCAGTGGGCCCCCTTCCAGATGGCTGGCTTGCTGCATGCATGACAGATCTCACACCAGATCTCCACATATTTCTATCATGAGGTTTGATAGCCGAGAGCTTCCACTCTCTGCATTTCCTCTGTCAGCTGCTTCCATGTCATCTTGGGCCTCCCAGGCCCACGCTTTCCCTCAACCTGTATGTGAAAGGCTGTCTTGACTGCACCATTAGAGCATTCCACATGTCCATTCCAGCACAGCCTTCTCTCCTTCAGAATCTGGTTGTGACAACATCTTGCGGCCTGACATTGCAGATCTGTCCGATCATTGCCCTGTCATTCCACTGCAGACGTTGGAGGTTTGGTTTTGTCAATGGCCAAGTCTAACTGGCATGGAGCATTGCGCTCTGCACACAAGAGCTGTACACATGGCCACGTGTCTTGAAAGAGAGGTGGCGTGAAGAGAGAACTGGTAGCAGCTCCTTGAACTTCTTCCAGGCAGTTTTCACACCTGTTGTGGTTGAAAGTTCACAGCCACCTGCTGCTGAGAGATTGATTGTGTTGGAGTTTAACGACATGTCAACCCTTGTGGGTCATTTTGTGTCGTCTCCCAGAGAAAGGGAGAAAAGAGATAGAAGAGATAGTAGAGGAGATGAAAGAGACGATTAGGGAAGAAATAGGAACAGGAATGAAAGTGAAGAAACAGAAGAAATAAAAACATTCCCCCTCTACCCTTACCTGCTACAAGGATAGCAGGCCTTGCCCAACTGTAAGCCAATTTCAGTTGGACGCCCCGGTGACGTAAGATACACGACAACATTGCCATGTCTCCTAGGTAGCAAAAGGAAACTACCACTTCCAGCTTGTCAGGTCTGAATTGGACTTCCCTCTGTGGTCTGCCATTCAAGAGGAATGCAGTTCCCTGGCACCGTGTACATCTGTAGTCAGGATCCTTTGTAAAGTGCTTGAGCCCACTGCATTTCTTGTTCACCCAGTGCTTGCAGCGGTTGCAGAAGATACTGTTGCTGCCCACAAAGGAAGGCAATTTAATTATCTCCCCCTGCAGCATTTATTACTGTCTTTTGCTTCATTGGGGAGAGTATATAATATATATAAAAAAAGTTCTTGATTATTGGAAAATATTTATTAGGAAATATTTTTTGCTTTTCTCCATTGATTATTTATAGTTACTTCTGCTTCATAACAAAAATGTAAAAATTTCAGAAATTTTGAGTAAGTGGAACTTGTAGAAAACCTGCAACTGAACTACATACTTCATAGATTTTTGCATAATTTATAACCATTTTTATTACAGGAAATATAAAAGTTTTGGAATTTTTAAAACTAATGAACAGAATAAAAATTTTTGTGCACAGGGAGTTATGATAAATGGTTTTGCATTGAACCATGGAAAGAGTTTACAAATTTATGTATACTGCTTCAGAGTAAAGCACCATGCAAAAATGACTTTCTGAAAGATGTTGAAAGCAAAGTTGGCATACTGCATGTGCAATCTCATCAGAGCAAGTCGAGGGTTGAGCGCAAGACTGTAGTAACTCAAACATATTTTTGAAACCCTTGTCTAGGGGCAACTTTGAGCCCTTTATAAACAATGCAAATTTAGGTGCCATTGCTCATACGAGCAATGGCACCTAAATTTCCATTGTTTACAGAAAGAAATGTTATAATCTTCATAAGACCTTTATGGTGAGGAGATTAAGTATAGGGAAAAACAACCATGTGACTTGCTACAGTCTTGCGATCAACCCTCCAAGTGTAGTTCATATATACCAGAAAGCAGTTTTAAACTATACCATGAGAAAATGTATTTTCAGGCATGTGCAGACAACAGAGGCCCAGATCAGCCTGAACATCCATGCAGTCTGATCAGGCATCCACTGTCTACTTATAGAATCATTAGATATTGCAGACCACGATAACAGGGTTCATACATTTAGGATTAACTGAAATTCCCTGGCATTTCCCTGACAATATCTGAGCTGGAAATTTTATGAATTTAGCAGAAAAATAAATCAGGACCAAAGACCCTAGCTTCATCAGGCTGAAATGTAAAATTTTCTGACATTTCCCTGACATTTTTGCAGAATTTTATTTTTCCCTGACACATCATAGAATTCCCTGACAATTCCCTGACCTTGAAATAAAAAGCAATTCCCTGACATTTCCCTGACATGTATGAACCCTGGCTAATGCACAACACATTTCCTAATCGGAATATATGGCTTTACTAGCTCATCTGGATCTTCTATGTTTGCATATGTCCCAAAGACAGCTTTTCTCACAGCATGACTCATGAAATAGCTTCATTCATTCTAAATAATAATATTACCTATAAGATGCATTGTCCTTCAGGTGATAGACATGGTTTTTGTCTGCACTGGGTAGACCATCATGTATATAGTAGAAGATATGGAAATTCTGCTCTCCCCTGCAACAAAGTTGTAAAAATTTAACCCTAGTCCTGCTGAACCCAGATATACCCTGCCTTTGCAAACAGTGTAGATCCAGATCAGTTGGCTTCTGAAGAAGCCAACTGATCTGGCTCTGCACTGTTTGCCATTTAGTATGTGAATTTATATCTACAATCTGGATCAAGTAATCTGATTGGCTGAAAATCAGAAGTGGGCATGGCATCTTAATTTATTCAGCATGACAAGGGTTAAAACTCTATCAGTCCATTTAATAGCACAAACAAATTCTATTCATCCAAAAATGCAGAACAAGCAAATGAAACACCAGAAAAATACAAGAATACCACACTCACAAAGCACAGCCCTCCCTTGGCACCAACAGAAGGAGAGATGAGGAACAAATAATGACAAAACAAATGCCACATATGAATGAATTAAGATGCCACACCCACTCATAATTGTCAGCCAATCAGATTGCATGATCCAGGTTGGTGGTATAAATTCACATACTGAATGGCAAACAGTGCAGATCCAGATTGGTTGGCTTCTTCAGAAGCCAACTGATCTGGATCTACACTGTTTGCTAAGACAGGGCATGTCGTGTTCAGCAAGAGAAGGGTTAAACTGGTTTTACTCGTGGGAAACCTAACCCTTAATTCTAATGCTGCTCCAGTTACAAATATATATTTGATCTGCATAGGGGTTTGTTTGTTTGTGTTGAAGTTTTATGGCCCAGTCAACCCAATGGGGTCATGTCGAGCGTAGTCTGTTTACCTAACCACAGATTTACTGGGCAGGCTTAGTACTCTTAGCGGTTAACCAGTATTGTGCTCATTCTTTCGCCAGAAACTGACAACTGCCCTTCTTGAATCAGTGGAAGGGAGAGAATGACCGTAGAAAATATTTCATGATCAATCTCCATAAAAGAATGTTGCCGACCATGGCAGGGGTTGAACTCGCGACCTCCTGGTCTCCAGTCGGATAGTGCATCCAACTGAGCCACCGAGGCCGGCGCACATAGGGGTAATCTCTGTAACATGGTAAAATGGCCATTATGTAATGCAGACTGTAAAGACCCAGATCAGCCTGCATGTCTGCACAGTCTAAGCTGTTAACCCTTGTCCTGCTGAATAAATTAAGAAGCCACATTCATTTCTAATTTTCAGCCAATCAGATTACTCGATCAAGATTGTCGATATAAATTCACACACTGAATGGCTAACAGTGCAGATCCAGATCAGTTGGCTTCTTCAGAAGCCAACTGATCTAGATCTACACTGTTTGCAAAGGCAGGGTATATCCAGGTTCAGCAGGACATGGGTTAATATGTTCATTAGTAGCCACTTATTCTCAAGGGGCAGTGAAGGCCCAAAATTACCTGCATGAATGTGCATGCTGATCTTGTCCTTCACTATTCACAGCTGTGATAAAGATCCTCTTATCAAGCTGCATCACAATTATTCTAATAACTTTAAGCACTCTTAGGACAAATAAGGGGATGATAAATTAATTATATTTTTCATATTGTTCCCAGAAAATAGAGTGACATTTCATGGAAATTGTCCATTAGGAGATAATTTGCAGGAAAACTGAATTTTAAATTTTATGCAAATTGTCTACTAGGAGACAATTTACATGAAATATCAAACCCTGATTTCTGGGCAAAAAATAAGAAAAAAATACTTCGATATGTCAGTTGCTACAACTTTTACCCTGCATGCTAAGGATTAAAATGAGACCCAAGAAACTGTGTTCTTTCTTTTTTGTGTGTTGATTTTTTTTTTTATTTGGGTTTTACGGCCCTTTTAAGAATATTTCACTTATATCGAGCCAATCGTTCATCAAAGGTGCACAAAAACCAGAGAACTTGGGAAAAACCACCTGACTATCTGTAAGCAGAACTTGGCTTTGCCACATGTGACCCAAGCAAGGCTGGAACCACAGTCTATCCACTAGACTATGGGAGCCCTCTTTTGTGTGATGAAAAATATAAGATATGATTTACCTTAAAAAATATTTTTACTCTGGACCCTTGAATCTACAGAAAGCTACTTACAGAGCCTGTGAGATGACTCTGGACTTCTCTAACAAATATTCAGTAATTTTAGCACCAATCACTGTACCACCAGGTGTGAAAAACATCTCCAGGTACTTCCCAAATCGACTTGAGTTGTCATTAATTACTGTTTTGGCATTCCCAAAAGCTTCCATAAGAGGGTTCACTTGCAGAATACGTTCTTCTAGATTTCTGTTTGGAGCCTACAACCAAATATAATATAACGATTTTATTTCTCTTTGTTTGTTTGTGTTGAGGTTTTATGGCCCAGTCAACCAAATGGGGTCATGTCGAGTGCGGTCAGTTTACCTAACCACACGTTTACTGGGCAGGCTTAGTCCTCTAAGCGGTTAACCAGTATTGTGCACATTCTTTCGCCAGAAACTGACAACTGCCCTTCTTGAATCAGCGGAAGGGAGAGAATGACCGTAGAAAATATTTCATGATCAATCTCCACGAAAGAATGTTGCCCACCTTGGCGGGGGTTGAACCGCGACCTCCTGGTCTCCAGTTAAAATGGCTTCTAAATAGAAGACCAGCTGAAGAACAAAAAAAAAAAAAAAATCTTACTTGTGCTGCGGTAGTAATTTTGTGCATTCTAGCTCTATGTTCATCATGAAAACATGCCTATATAATTTTGACTCCCTTAAACCCCACTTTTATATAGTAAAACTGGGGTTTACAGGGTATACATTATTTTTCTACTTCTGCTCAGACATAGATTGTGGGTACTCATTAGAATTGCCTTATTGAGGTGGTTCTGATGAGTACCCACAATCTATGTTTTGAGCAGATATATGAAAAATATCAAAGTTTTTTATCTGGAAATTTTCAGTTTTTGGAGGTGAAATTTTCTATATATTTGAATAGGCATGTTTTCATAATGTTGTCATCAGATTATAGTGCCAGATAAGAAAGAGCTATCAAGAAAGATATTTTTCTTATTATTATACTCATGTACTCATTAGAAGTGTATCAATGAGTGCCTTGGGGAGATCCTTCTAATGAGCACCCACATTTTTTTAGAAATAATAAAAAATATCAACACTTTTTTATTGAAAAAAGCACCTTAACTGGAGCTCTACGAACACTGGAAAATATGGGAGGTTATGATTTAGGCTTTTATGTCATTCACATTATAGTTTGGCTATAAATGAATGTTTGAATACTGGAAGAAGTCAAGACTACATCAGGAGACTCACTGACCTTCTCAAGAACTGGAAACTTTCTCACAAGATATTCCATATTGCCCACATGGTATCTGAAGCAGCTATTGATCAACAGACCACATTTAAGTCTACTGAGGCCTCAAGAAATAGAAAAAAAAGTATGTACCCATGATACAAGTACATGCATAAAATAATACTGATAACAACATCTTTTAAAGTATTTGAAAAAAAAAAAACAAAAAAAAAACAAAACAAAAAAAAAAAAAAAAAAAAAAAAAAAAATTACAGTATAAAAGTTGATGGCTTAAATGTAAAATGTACATGGCCTATTTTGAAGCATTTCATTTTTAAACAGAACAGAAATTTGTGTTATCAAAATTAGTGTGTAAATACTCAAACTCTTTGTGCACATATTAGTCCACAAATCTACTAAAGCAGGACTAAAATCATTCAGATTCTTATTATGAGAACGTCCACAAAGTACATCTTCCACATAAATACTGCCCCCTAGCCTGATGTTATACAGGATGGAGGCACCCACTGTTTCCAAGGTTTTACAATATGAAGTATAAGGAAAGCAGGATAATGTAGAGAAAGTCTCATAATGAGTTGAACCAAAATCACAGAGATTCCCATAAATGTCATTACCCTAATTAATACCATCATTAGACCATCTGTCTACTCATCCTCAAGGGCAGCACAAACATCATTATCTACCATTACGAAAACATGCCTATTCAAATATATAGAAAATTTCACCTCCAAAAACTGAAAATTTTCAGATAAAAAACTCTATATTTCTGCTCAAAACATAGATTGTAGGTACTTGTTAAAACTGCCTCAGCGAGGCATTCTAATGAGGATCCACTATCTATGTTTTTGAGCAGAAATAAGAAAAATAATGTATACACCTGTAAACCCCAGTTTTACTATATAAAAGAGGGGTTTAACGGGGTCAGAATTATATAGGCATGTTTTCGTGATGAAAGCAATCATGACCATCTTCAGAGGTCTTGTAAAGGGGGGTGGGTATTTGATGATATTTTTTTCATATTTCTTTATTAAAACATATGCTGTGGGTACTCATTTGAAGTGAGGCACTTCAAAAGAGCATCATGCACAACATGTTTTTTTTATGGAGAATGAAGAAAAGTATCCCAGAATTATCCATCATCAAATACTCCTCCCTAACAGGTCTCCTGATAACCATCATTATATACCAGGAACATGACAGTACTAACCTTGCCCAACTGTGTTAGTTGTTGAACCATGAAGTTGGCACTTTCTGTCTTCCCAGCACCTGACTCTCCACTGATTACTATACACTAAAAAAAAATATTTCAGAATGAGTTAAACCTTGCCTAACTGTGTGAGTTGTTGAACCATAAAGTTGGCACTTTCAGTCTTCCCAGCACCTGACTCTCCACTGATTACTATATACTGAAAATATAATATTTCATAATGGGTTAAACCTTGCCTAACTGGTTACTATACATAGAAAATATACTATTTCAGAATGAGTTAAACCTTGCCTAACTGTGTGAGTTGTTGAACCATGAAGTTGGCACTTTCAGTCTTTGCTGCATCAGACTCTCCACTGATTACTATATACTGAAAATAAAATATATCAGAGTGAGTTGTCAAAACTCTAAAAAGACAAAGTGAAAACAATATACCCCCACAAACATAGTTTGCTGGGGGTGGGGTGGGGGTGTGGAGTAAATAACTTTAAAGATTTAAAAGCACTTGCCCTGCAAATGACTGTATGAAGGTCTTGGTCAGCAATGACTGAGGAATAACAGCAGCACAGGTTTATACCTTATCACAGGTAATAATTATACTCGTGTGGCACAAGCTCACTTTATAGAAAGTGTAGGACTTTGAATCCACTGGACTGAGTTTAATCACCAGCAAGGAATTTGGTGATTAGTTTTCACCTGTAACATACCTGATTCTTCTTTTGATGCATCATCATCTGGTAGGCCTGGTCAGCAATGGCAAAAATATGAGGAGAGTGATCTCCCTTGGCTGCATTCATATACAATCTGGAATGCTGAAATACAAAAAATATAAGGATCTATCATTGGTGTGAGGGGTAGACAGAAAAATCTGTCCCAAGGATCACTGTATGGCATCTCAAGGCTTGCCGAGTGATGCCAGACTGTGATCTCGAAGGATGGCTTTTTCCATCTACCCCTCACACCCATGATAGATTCTTTTTCTTTTGATTTGATTGAGCTGGGGTCTAAGGACACATCAACCCTTGTGGGTCATTTTGTGTTGTCTTCCAGTGAAAGAGAGATGGAAGATATAGTAGAGGAGAAGAAAGAGAGGGACAGGGGAAGAAGGGAAAATGAATAACAGTAAAGAAACAGAAGAAATAAAAATATTTTCTCTCTAGCCTTACCTGCTGCAAGGATAGCAGGCCTTGACCGACTGTAAGCCAATATCAGTTGGATGCCTCAGTGATGTAAGATGCATGACACCTTTGCCTCACCCAATCATCCCCAATTCTTTTTTTTGCACACCTTTCATTTCTGAACATAGATTTTTAAATAGTGCAGTCACTTCGATTGCTGATGTCCACCATATTATATTCAATGACGTAAACCTTAATGATGGCATGCATGACATCCATTACAACCAGTGCATATCAAACACGTGAGAATTCTTGATTTTTATCTTACCCTGGGTAGGATAACCTGGGTGGAATAAGAATTTCAATCCCAGTGTTAAATCCAGGATTTCCTTATCTGGAGTGCAAGAATAATTTATTCAACTTTTTACACACACATAATTATATTTCACAAAATTTTGATAGACAGCAGAATCTGAATATCACAAGCTAACACTCATCATATAGATCTTGAATCAAATTATTAACTCTTTCCACGCAAGTGGCAACTTTTGCCGTCTGCTGATAACCTTTGCAAAACATCTGGACCCAGATCAGGCCTGACAAAATTTCGGGCCTGATCTGGATCCAATCTGTTTGATACCCTGATTTTGACACCCTGATGGTATTCCTGAAAGATTTTTTTGAAAATATTAATTTTAAAAAAAATCCATAGACGACAAAAAGCATGCAAAATTACCCAGCATGCAAAGAGTCAAACCCTTAAAATACTAGGCACAACAGCAGCTGATGGCATTCTAATATATATATTGTTTTTCTTGGCATTTCATGTGAATTGCCATGAAAAGTTTGTTTGTGTTGAGGTTTTACGGCCCAGTCAACCCAATAGGGTCATGTCGAGCGCGGTCAGTTTACCTAACCACACGTTTACTGGGCAGGCTTAGTCTTCTAAGCGGTTAACCAGTACTGTGCACATTCTTTCGCCAGAAACTGCCATGAAAAGAGTTTCTTTTAGAATGTCACCTGCAGGCTTAGTCCTCTATGCAGTTAACCAGTACTTTGGGCACTGAATTTTGCCTATAACTGACAAAAGCCCTGAATTAGATGACCACAAGTCTAAAATTGTAAGCAGAAAACTTGCATTAAGAAAATTTCACATGATTCTATGGACTGCTATTAAAAGACTATAGTGAACACTTACTTCTTCATTATATATTGGAAGGGATGTGAATGGGTTCACTGCCAACAATATATCCCCTATATAGGTGTAGATCTGTCCCTGAGAATAACGGGTGAACAACTGTGATACTATTGCCTCCTGTACAAACAAAAAAACAACATGTGAAATCTTTTGCACAATAAACATTTTATAGCTCAACCTATTCTATGAACTTCTTGGCCCTGGACAACTCATAGAAAATGTTAACCCTTGTCCTGCTGAATAAATTAAGATGCCACGCCCACTTCTAATTTTCATCCAATCTGGTTACTTTATCCAGATTTTGGCTATAAATTTGCATACTTAATGGCAAACAGTGCAGATCCAGATCAGTTGGCTTCTTCAGAAGCCAACTGATCTGGATCTACACTGTTTGCAAAACAGGGTATATCCGGGTTCAGCAGGACAAGGGTTAACTTTAAAGTGCCAGTCACAACTCCAGTAGATGACTTTTTGAAAAAAAAAAATGAAAGAAAAAAAATCAGAGAAAATACAATGTATGTATTGACACTTCCTTTAAATTGTCTGCCTAACAGATAATTTACATGAAATATCAAGCCTTACTTTCTCTGAACAATAAAATAATATAAAAAGACTGTCATCGGCTACAGCTTTGCTTGGGACTTTAAAGGTTAAGGACTATTTAAGTAGTATTTCTTTTTTTCTTAAAAAAACTCAATGTAATTAATCATAGCTCATTTAAGTTAGCACTTCATGTAGCATTACCTCATCTAAGACTTCTAGTTTAGCCAAATCTTGCACTGTAGGTTGTGGTTCATGTCGAGTCTTTCCTGATTTTAGTCGACCCTGTTTGGTTGTAACATCTGGTTCTGGTACAACTCTAACCATCTGTGAGGCAAGATAAACTAGCTCTTCTCTTATCTGAAATTGATATAAACAGTCTCATTTTTTCCATCTAAATAGAGCAATACTTACATTATAATTCAATATCTTCCATTCTGCTGTATACTGTAGTTTAACCCTAGTCCTGCTGAACCCGGATATACCCTGCCTTTGCAAACAGTGTAGATCCAGATCAGTTGGCTTCTTCAGAAGCCAACTGATCTGGATTTGCACTGTTTGCCACTAAGTACCCAAATTTATAGCAACAATCCGGATCAAGTTATCTGATTGGCTGAAAATTAGAAGTAGGCATTGCATCTTAATTTATTCAGCAGGACAAGGGTTAAGCAAATAGAGACAAACTTTGTGGATGGAATTTGCATCTCTAGTATTCAAAACCTTGAGGGAGCAAATTCTTTCTTTTAAGAGTATCCCATAATATGAAGGGAGACATATAATGTCAGTTATCTTTCTTTTAGGCGTATTCATTTCCCTAGTTTGCAGTGTTTTTCAGCGTACAGAATGTCTGAACAGACATGCTAAGCAAACAGTTTACCATGATAAAATGCTCCTGAAGGAATATGGGCAGGATCTGCATTGTTTGCAGTCAGCCAGCACTTCTAGATATATTTCCATGTAGTCAAATGGACTTGTTCAAAGTTTGTGAATAGTTACGTCCACATTTTCAGGAATTATAGGAAATATGTGTTTTTTACCCAAATACATCAGAGGACAAGAAACTGAGCCAGGAGACAGCAAAACCTACCTATCGTATGAGGGCATGTCAATAAATAACCAGCCTATCCCATTTCCGATGGACCGAGACGGTCACGATTTTCACGCTTTGTTTCAATATGTTTTATACATGGGTACAAAATTGCACACGTATAGAGTCTTTCTTTAATAAGATATTGAATGTCCAACATGGCTACTGATGCAAAGGCATGCTTTTCATCTAAAGTTGAGTACCGTGCTGTAATTCTGTACTTGTATTTAAAAGGTAAAACAGGCGAGGAAATACACGGCGAGTTAGCCGATGTTTATGGGTCGTCTGCACCATCTTATGCTCAGGTTAAATTCTGGGTAGGGGAATTCAAATGCGGTAGAACGTCTTTAGAAGATGAAGCCAGGTCTGGACGCCCACTGGATGCCACAGACGCAGAAATGTGTAAGAAAGTTAGGGATCTGGTATACTCTGATAGGCGAATTCAGGTGGAAGAAATAGCGCAGGCATTAGGCATTTCACATGGTAGTGTTTCAACAATCTTACATGATCGTTTAGGTATGCGCAAGCTAACAGCCCGTTGGTTCCCCAAATCCCTTAGTGATGAGCAAATGGCAACCAGAGCATCAGTATGCAGTGCCTTGTTGAAGCGTTTTAGGTCAAAAGATGATTTTCTTTTGCGTCTGGTGACAGTAGATGAGACTTGGGTTCATTATTATGAGCCACAGAATAAAGCTCAGAGTCGTCCATGGGTAGGGCCTGGGTCCCCGAGGCCAAAGAAGTTCAAGAAGCAACCATCTGCTGGCAAGGTGATGACCACAGTATTTTGGGATGCAAAAGGCGTTATTATGTTGGACTTTTTACCCAAGAGAAGTACAATAACTGGAATGTACTATGCAAACTTGTTAGACCAGCTGAGAACTGCCATCCGTGAAAAAGGCCCAGGTAAACTCTCTAAAGGTGTTTTGCTGTAACAGGACAACGCGAGAGTCCACACTTGCAAAGTTTTGTTTGTGTTTGTGTTGAGGTTTTACGGCCCAGTCAATCCAATGGGGTCATGTCGAGTGCGGTCAGTATACCTAACCACACGTTTACTGGGCAGGCTTAGTCCTCTAAGCGGTTAACCAGTATTGTGCACATTCTTTCGCCAGAAACTGACAACTGCCCTTCTTGAATCAGCGGAAGGGAGAGAATGACCGTAGAAAATATTTCACGATCAATCTCCACAAAAGAATGTTGCCGACCTTGGGTTGAACCCGCGACCTCCTGGTCTCCAGTCGGACGGCGCATCCAACTGAGCCACCGAGGCCGACCACTTGCAAGGTTGCAATGGATGCTGTAGAGCGAAACGGGTATGAATTAATACCACATCCTGCCTATTCGCCTGACCTAGCTCCTAGCGACTTCTTCCTATTCCCAAACTTGAAAAAAGATATCCATGGACTTCATTTCCGGTCTGATAAAGAAGTCATGATGGCAGTTGAGGAGTGGGTCAATGGAAAAGACCCTGACTTTTTCAGTTCTGGGCTGATGGCACTTGAACACCGTTGGTCTAAGTGCATCACACTAGAGGGCAATTACATCGAAAAAGAAGAGGTGGATCTCAGCCAGAAATAAGTTAGGCTGGTTACTTATTGACTTACCCTTGTATCTACCCTAAGTATTCAGGTAGACAGGCTTATTTGTGTTTATGTTGAGGTTTTACGGCCCAGTCAACCCAATGGGGCCATTTCGAGTGCAGTCAGTTTAACAAACCACACTTTTACTGGGCAGGCTTAGTCCTCTAAGCAGTTAACCAGTATTGTGCATATTCCTTCTCCAGAATCTGACAACAGCCCTTCTTGAATCAGCGAAGGGAGAGAATTAATGACCGTACCTATTAGAAAATATTTCATGACCAAATCTCCACAAAAGGATGTTGCCGACCCGGCGTGGTCAAACCTGCAACCTCTTGATCACCAGTAGGACGTGCATCCAACTGAGCCATCGAGGTCTGCCCGCAAACAGGCTTGAGCAAACAGTGTAGACCAAGATCAGATGTTGTATCTGATCAGGCTCTTCCCTGTTTGCTATTTGTCCTAGAATTAAAATCAAATACTCTTCCTTAAAAAGTCCTGTGCAGGTCCGTACATACCTTGGAAGTGTCACTAGGCACCTGCTTGATAAATGGATGGTTGAGGAGATCCCAGGACAAAGGTCGGTGTTCATAATCTTTTATGAGGCATCTGAAAATAAAATTATAGTGCAGTCCCTTATAACAACCCAGGGGCATATCAGATTTATACAATGTTATTTATGGCATGCAAGCTGGTATCCTAATTAATGCAACATTGTATAAACACCATGTGCCCACTGGGCCTATGCCTAGAGACTAAGTAGTTGCGGTCATGGTACCAAAGCCGTAATTCAAAATCATAAATCCATAAAGAAATAGCATAGTGTAAGAGAACAGCATTATGAGACTAAAATGTATAGAAATTATAAGAAAATGAATATTTAGGAGCCATGGCTTGATAGTGCCATATCCAAACAGCATTACAAGGAAGAGGTTTATAACAAGCTCCAAATAAGGTGCTTTTTTCAATAAGAAATACTAGTATTTATTTCTCCACAAAACTAATGCTGAGGTTATTCATTAAAAGCATCTCACTGAGACAATTCTAATGAATTCCCAAAATGTATGATTTATATAGAAATAAGAATTTTCTTTAAAAAAATATGCATTATCTAGTGCTAAAGTCCTGTTTATTGCTTAGCATGCTGGGTAAAATTTTCAGCAGAGGATATACATAATGTATTGAAATATTTTTCTTATTTTTTCCAAGAAAATAGGCTTTGGCATTTCAAGCAAATTGTCTCCTAAGGAGACAATTTGCATGAAATGTCAGTGCCTATTTTCCAACAAAAATAAGAACAATATCATCAATTTGTCGTCTGCTGAATTAGACCAGAGAAAGGTGAAGGTTAACAGTCTGTACAAATGATACAGTACATAACTTGACATTACATCTCATTCAAAATGATTGATAAATGTCCTAAAATTTGAACACTCTATTCTTGACTAACTTTTTTTTCCTACTGGAGCAGTCTGATCTGGATCTGCACTGTCTGCATAAGCCATTCTGTTGGGAAAGTCAAAGTACCAAATTTTAGGACAATTACTGCACTTACTTTGAAATAAAGTCCCGGCAGGTTGCTGACCAATCATTTGGATTTCTTGGATGAGGTGGAGGATTTCTGAAATAAATAAGATTTAATTTAGTTCTTTAAAGTGCCATTCAAAATTCTATAATATATACTTTGTTTTATTTTTCTGAGAAAATAAGGCTGGACATTACAAGCATATCATCTACCCAAATTACAGCACTGCTTTAGAGAAATATCTTAGTTTTGATACTATAAAGTTATTCTTTATATACAGTAATGCTGGAATATGTGACAAATGGATGGATTTTAAATGACTGTTTAACAACACATGAACCCTTACGGGTCATTTTGTGTTGTTTCCCAGAGAAATACAGCTAGGTATCACCAGATATTATCATGATATCAAGTGTCTGATACAATACTGTATCATGATACTTTAACCCTGTTGGTTTTTCTATATTTGTCACAAAATATATAAGTATTGCGGTAATGCTTAGCATACTGGGTAAAACATTTCTGCAGATGACAATTTGAAATATTTTTCATATTTTTCCCAGAATATAGGCTTTGACATTTCATGCAAATTCTCTCCTCAGGAGACAATTTGCATGAAATGTCAGAGCCTATTTTCTGGGAAAAATATGAAAAAAAAAAAAAAATATGTTATCTGCTGAATAAGCCCAGAGTGAGGTAAGTCAAAAGCCTTTTTATATATCAGTAGTGCATTATGCAGGTATCAGTAAGTATCACTACTAACATGATACAGTATCACCACAAAAAATATCATGACATATCGATGCATTGATGATATCACCCCAGCTCTACAGAGGAAGGGAGAATAGATAGACAATCAAGAAAAAGGGAGAAAAAGGAAAGAAGAGCTTAAGGAGGAGAGGAAACAGAAAACAGAGAATGGAGGAGAACAAGGGAACTAATAAATGACAGCCCAGAAACAGAAGAAATACTAAACTGCCACCTTCCCTCACCAGCTGCAAGTACTGCACCGGATAGACCGCAGTTGCGAATGGACAACAAATGAGTCAACAAACACGGATCATTTTATTAAGAATCCTGCATTTTTGACTGCCAAAATGACAGTTGATAAATGCAGATTAATCATTGTCAGATGCCAAATAATGGTTTTTGGCACCTGAAAATGTTGTTTATTTTAAATTGCTCCGCATTTGTCGATTTTATTTTTCATTCAGGATTGCCGCCTATCCAATGTGAGTACAGCAGACCCTTCTCACTACCCGACCATCCATGATGGATGGATGGAAGAACAGAAAATGGATGCATATACAACAGCCCACCCACTATATTTTCGAAGTTGGGATATCAGAAATTCTTACCTTGGTATTCTAAACAAAGCTCTCATTGGATGTTTATCAGCCAATGGTGGCTCTCCATCTAGAAGTTCAATGGCAGTGATACCAAGAGACCAGATGTCACATCTAATATCATAGCTGTAGTCTATTTGTCTCTCACAGGCTATCACCTATAAAATTTAAAGATTGATTGATTGTGTTGGGGTTTAATGACACGTCAACCCTTGTGGGTCATTTTGTGTCATCTCCCAGAGAAAGGGAGAAAAGTGATAGAAGAGATAGTAGAAGAGATTAAAGAGAGGGATAGGGAAGAAAGGAACAGGAATGAAAGTGAAGAAACAGAAGAAATAAAAATATTCCCCATCTACCCTTACCTGCTACAAGGATAGCAGGCCTTGCCCAACTGTAAGCCAATATTATTAAATTGTTCATATGTTTATAACCTATATGTGTACAGTATACAAATGAAGTAGAAAATTTACTTTCCCATGCCAAAAAAGGCATCAATTTAGATAACTGGTACCATATATACCCTAAATTTCAGAAAGAGATGTTTAACCCTTGTCCTGCTGAATAAATTAAGAAGCCATACCCATTTCTAATTTTCAGCCAATCAGATTACTTGGTTTGTTGATATAGATTCACATACTTAATGGCAAACAGTGCAGTTCCAGATCAGTTGGCTTCTTCAGAAGCCAACTGATCTGGACCTACACTGTTTGCAAAGGCAGGGTATATCCAGGTTCAGCAGGACAATGGTTAAGCAAACAGAGAAGACCCAGATCAAACTGCTTCTAGGAGCAGTTTGATCAGTGTCTACAGTGTTTGCCATTCAGACAGCACTTTGTAAACATATCATCAGGCAGACAAATAGATACTGTAGTTATTCAGTTATTCCAATATAAGCCCCCTCTTTAATAAACGCCCCCTCCTACTTTCTAGGAGAAAAGCATTACTAAACACATGCAAATTTGAGTTTAGGCTATCAAATATCTTAGTTTTGGCCCAAATTTTGACTCAATACTGTCATTTTAGCAGCAATGAATCGCAACGCCCCCAGGTTGTATATTAGAATAAATACGGTATGTTAAGATTTCAGAATATATAAGATAAGGAGTTAAGGCATCTGAATATTTTGGGCAACTACTGTAGTTCAATTCTTGCAAACATATGTTTCTTAATCAATAAGAAAACAAGAAGGTGCATGCCAAGGAACACTTGTGTCATCTGCAGTGCATATTAGGTAGAGCTGGGGTGATATCATCAATGCTTCGATATATCATGGTATTTTTTTGTCATGATACTGGTGGTTAGTATCAATACATCATGACACCTGCATAATGCACATTTTTTTTATATAAAAAAGGCTTTCAACAGTTAACCCACTGGGCAAATTCAGCAGATGACAGATTTATGATATTTTTTTTTCCCCAGAAAATAGGCACTGACATTTCATGCAAATTGTCTCCAAATTTGCATGAAATGTCAAAGCCTATTTTCTGGGAAAAAAGATAAATGTTTCAAACTGTCATCTGTTGTTTTTATTTTACTCAGCATGCTAAGTATTAACACTCAGGCCTGTCTGTCCAAATATGTAGAGTAAACCTCCAAGATGTAGAAGACCCCCATTTGACTAAAAATTTCATTCTCATTAGAAATTTTGGATAAATTTGGTAAATTTGGGACACTTTTACTTATGCTTCTCTTTAACAAGTCCATTTTACTACCTGTGAATGTGTGTAAAATTACTTGGTGAGTGTCAAACAGTATAGACCCTGATCAGATGCCACGTTCTGTGGAATCTGATCTGGGTCTACACTGTTTGCTCAGGCCTATCTGTCCAAATATGTAGAGTAAGTAAGGTAATATGATTAAATCAAACCCCTCAGAAATCTTCCTGGATCCGCCCCTGAAATAACCAGGTCAAAAGGTACCTAAGTAACAATGTAAAGAAAAAAAATAATCTGAGGAATATGTCCAAACAACATGCACAGCTTCAGCCTGTGTAGAGAACACCTGCAAAGTTTCAAAAAATTTGGTTAAAAGCTGTTGGAGGAGTTGCATACACATGACACCTACTCTACATAATTTATTCTATTGAAGCAAAAAATGACTAAGTTCACAACATGAAAAAAGTGACAAAAATTAATCTGTGGCTAATGTCCAAACCATATGCATATATGCATCCTCACACCATGTAGACCATCCGACTGGAGACCAGGAGGTCGCGGGTTCAACCCCCGCCGAGGTCGGCAACATTCTTTCTTGGAGACTGATCATGAAATATTTTCTACGGTCATTCTCTCCCTTCCGCTAATTCAAGAAGGGCAATGGTCAGTTTCTGGCGAAAGAATGTACACAATGCTGGTTAACCGCTTAAAGGACTAAGCCTGCCCAGTAAACGTGTGGTTAGGTAAACTGACCGCGCTTGACATGACCCCATTGGGTTGACTGGGCTGTAAAACCTCAACACAAACAAACAAACATACCATGTAGATAATGCCTGCAAAGTTTCAAAAAGATTGGCTAAAATCTGTAGGAGGAGTTGCACACACAAGGTATGTATTATCAGAGGGGGACGCAATCACGGAACCACAAATGCTATGTCCCCACTTTTCTCCGAAAAGGCAGGGAACAAAAATCAGGTATCATGCTTTTATCAGGATCCATGTAGCTATAAAATATAAAGAGTATGGAGTATAATATCATTCATTAATTGAGCAGAAACAAAAGATGATGCTGTCACCAAACACTAACTATAAACACAGACAGACAAAGTAATCCGGCAGTGCCTGCCATATACCAAGCAGTGGCAGACTTAGAGAGGGTTCATGGGGGTTCGACTGAACCCCTCTTAGAGTCCCAATTATTTCATTATCATGGGGATTTCTTAGAAAATACTGGTAAAATGGTCAAATTGACCCCTTCAGCAAATTTGAACCCCTGTCAAACTAGAAATGTGTCCGCAGTACACGGATGCCACCCCCCTGTGGGGTACCTGACTATAAAACTGCAAAATTCTACCTGGTACAAATGCCTTGAGTCTAACAGGATCACGTACATATGTACGTACACACATTCATACAGAAGGATGTACATTCGTACGTATGTATTTGTTTGTGTTGAGGTTTTATGGCCCAGTCAACCCAATGGGGTCATGTCGAGTGCGGTCAGTTTACCTAACCACACGTTTACTGGGCAGGCTTAGTCCTCTAAGCGGTTAACCAGTATTGTGCACATTCTTTCGCCAGAAACTGACAACTGCCCTTCTTGAATCAGCCGAAGGGAGAGAATGACCATAGAAAATATTTCATGATCAATCTCCACGAAAGAATGTTGCCGACCTCGGCGGGGGTTGAACCCGCGATCTCCTGGTCTCCAGTCGGACGGCATATCCAACTGAGCCACCGAGGCCGGCTACGTACGTATGTACGCATGTACGGAAAACCGAAAAACTATATGCGCCCAGCATCATCTGATGAGGGGGCATAAAAATCCTGGATCCCTCCCTGCCAAGGCAACACAAAAATCAATACAACAGTTTGGTTGAAAAACATTAACAGCCGACATATTGATAAAATTTTTCTTATGTTTCCCTGAAAACAGGATTTGACATTTCATGCAAATAGTCTCCGACAATTAAAACTTTTATCAAAATGTTTTTGCTGAATACCTTATTAACCCTAAATACTGGGACACCCTATCCCTTCACCATACTTCTTCTAATAGTTGAACATTACGAAAACATACCTATATAATTTTGATCCCCTTAAACTCCATTTTTATATATACATGGGTATACATTATTTTTCTTATTTCTGCTCAAAAACATAGATTGTGGATACTCATTAGAACCGCCTAGCTAAGGTGGTTCTAATGAGTATGTACAATCTATGTTTTGAGCAGTAATATAAAAAATATCAGAATTTTTATCTGAAAATTTTTATTTTTTGGTGGTGAAATTTTCAGTACATGTATATTTGAATAAGCGTGTTTTCGTAATGACAAGTTTGGTTTGCTACCTGTTGATGTGTCAACAAAATTCTAGATGAATGGCAAACAATGAGGACCCTGATCAGATGCCGCAAAAAGCGGCATCTGTTCTGGGTCTACACTGTTTGCTCAGGTCTGTCTGTTCCAATACTTAGGATTATTATGGTATAGTTTTTACCACTAAATTGATAAAAATCTTCATAAATGCTTCAAAGCTGCAGGGTGCCTTGGGAAATTATTACTAAGTAATATAAATTTCATATAGGAAATTGATCCTTTTGGCATTTCTGGTATTAAAATAAGTCAAACAATTGTTTTCTAGCAGTTTCATGAACAATAATAGTTTCAGTGTGAATTGATAAATGCTGCAAACTGAATGTTCTGTAACCCAAATGATTATTTAAGATATTAATTTTAATTACTTATTAAAAATTGAAATTTTTATAATTGAAGTTAAAAGACAATATACAATCATTGACTGTTAAGTCATTGGACATGATGTGATGTCAACCAGAGAATATCAATATTAACCGAGGCCCAGCCAAGGTCAATACTGGTGTTCTCTGGTCGACGTCACATCATGTCCAGTGACTCAATAGTCAACAACTATTTTATTATATAATCACTCCACTGACTGAATTTCAGATGTGATGCTGAGTCAATCAGGGTAACATGTTAGGAAAATGATGCGAAACTTCTACTTTCAAAATCTTCTTTGATATTTTCCACAGCGTATAATCACTCCACTGACTGAATTTCAGATGCGATGTTCACGAACAAAATAATTACTTTCAATTACTTGTTTGATAATGTCCGCAGTGTTTCAGTCTGCTGTGGTTTGTTGATCTAGAACTGGGTCAAACTACAACACTGGTTCCCATATTTGAATAAAGTTCAAACTGAATAAGATCCAGCAAGCTGTTGCATAGCATAATTCCACTGTCTAATTTTAGAAGGCGATGTCACATGGAAAATCAATTTCTGGAAACTAATGTCCACTGGAAAATATAATTTTTGAAACCAATGTCCCATGGAACAGTAGACATCTAGATATATCATGCCTTATAGATTACGTTCTTGGCCAATGAGAGAAGGTCTATTTATAGATTATATAGTAAATTTGGTTCCAGTTCATATTCACAAAATTTGGCCATTTCAATTTTTAGTGATTAATAACTAATTAAAATTCATATCTTAAATAATCATTTGGGTTCCAGTACAAACCCACGAGAGAAGAATTTCAACAGATCCAAAATTTCAAAAGTTCAGAAATGCCACTTTTACTTATCACACCTACTATCATGACCACCAAACATAACAGCTTTATATTCATATATAACAGCATATTCGTCCTGCTGAATAAATTAAGTTGCTGCACCCACTTCTAATCTTCAGCCAATCAGATTACTTGATCTGGATTATTGATATAAATTCACATACTTAATGGCAAACAGTGCAGATCCAGATCAGTTGGCTTCTTTAGAAGCCAACTGATCTGGATCTACACTGTTTGCAAAAGCAGGGTATATCCAGGTTCAGGAGGACAAGGGTTAACATTACTGCTACAACATGAAAAAGTTTTCTGAAGACTGCACAAAGTTCTTCATGTGCATGAAACATGAGAATGAAGTCTACAGTAAAATTTAACATCATAGGACTTAATTGGACAAGGTAAATGTGCTAAAGTCTTTGCTTTGAACATATACTCTATTAGGCAGAGCTGTGGAAATACCATGCCCAACTTGTCCAACTTGTCCCATTTCCCTGAGGACAAGTAAGAAATTTCAATTTACGTGTCCTGCGACAAGTGATTCATGCTCTGGCAAAAAAAGTATCCAGATTATAAGATAGATAATTTTTCTTATTTCTCAAAGAAAACATATGTTGTGGGTACTCATTAGAAGTGCCTCAGTGAGGCACTTCTAATGAGTACCACATCATATGTTTTCTTCATATGTTGTGGGTACTCATTAGAATTGCCTCAGTGAGGCACTTCTAATGAGTACCCACATCATATGTTTTCTTCAACAAATAAAAAAAAATGTCAATGTTCGGGCAAGTAAATCTTGGTTGGGCAAGTGGATTTTTACCATTTACTTGTCCGTGGACAAATAATAAAATTTGATAATTCCACATCCCTGTATTAGGCCATTCCAGGCTTATTGAAAATTGATATAATGAGGTCTAACTGGAAGATATTAGCTCGTCTAGCCCAGAAAACTTGACATTTTGCCTTTTTTCAGCTTTCTGTGTGTGTTCATTGCTCTCAAGGGTAATTCGTTTTCGAATCTTAAGATTTCATCATCTTTTATGCAACTACTGAAATACTTTGAATAGGACTCAAAAACTCTAAAACATAGGTAGCTTTTGGTTAAATAAGAAATTTGCCAAATGACTATGTTGCGACTATCGTTCAAGAATCAGAGCTCAACGCACAGACTAAACATTGTTCAGCAAAGCATGAAAAGTAAGCCAAGGCCAGTAACAGTCAATGGCAGAGGGCATGGGTGCATAATGGTGGATGTGTGTATGAAGCTTCATTAGCCTAGAGGTTTATTACCATTTCATCTATTCCCATTTCGTCTATTATGTTTACAATTTTTCCCATTTCATCAACTCACACATTCCCAATTTGTCTATGTGGAGGGTATTTTCACACCTCTGTATCCTACTTATGATCACAATGGTGGTTTTAATCTATATTATTGCATAAAAAGCAGTGTTGCACGTTATTAACAGTCGTGCATTAACCGGCGAAAAGCCGTGTATTAACAAGGCAATTCACGCACTGTTAATGCATAGCTACGCAACTTTCAATATGTGTACTGCTCGGCCCTAAAACGAGCATAGTACATTGAAATTGCATTCGCGAGACAACCGTGAAAAGGCGAAATAAAAGCGTGCAAGAAATAACGCGAAATTTAGCAAACGTTTTCAGTTTGTATGCAATAATAGCAATCGAACAATGCATTAACATTCGCCAGGTCCCTAAGGAGGTGTTGAAATGCCTCCCTTGGGACCTGGCGAATGTTAATGCATGAAAAACCATGTTTGATCCCTATAGTATAAATATTGAAAAAAAAAAAAGGCAATCAGGCAAAGCAACTAGTGCAGGTCCAAATCAGGCTTAAGGAAGTTGCTCTAGTTCTACCTTTTTGGTGTACTTGTTTTCCTTATTATCCATCCTCATCTATTTTGTAGGGAAAACATGGTGATCAGACTAATCAACCAGTGTAGACTAAGATTCTAATCATTAAATAGTATTTTAACGATCAATATTAATCATATAAATTGAATCTGAACAGTTTTAGTCCAGACCTTGGTTATTATATAGAAAAATAAAAGGCAGACAAAATGCGAATTACCCTCAGTAATGTAGCAGATTTGTGTTTGTGTTGAGGTTTTACTGCCCAGTCACCCCAATGGGGTCATGTCGAGCACAGTCAGTTAACCTAACCACACGTTTACTGGGCAGGCTTAGTGGTTAACCAGTATTGTGCACATTCTTTCACCAGAAACTGACAACTGCCCTTCTTGAATCAGCGGAAGGGAGAGAATGACCGTAGAAAATATTTCATGATCAATCTCCATGAAAGAATGTTGCCGACCTCGGCGGGGATTGAACCCGCGACCTCCTGGTCTCCAGTCGAACGGCGCATCCAACTGAGCCACCGAGGCCGGCCAAATGTAGTAGACAAAATGGGAATAAAAACAGTAGATGAAATTGGGATAGATGAAATGGGAAGTTACCAGCCTAGAAGCCTTGGCGTTTGAGAAATGGAGTAAATGCAGACTTAACATTGTTGACGCTGACAAGGCCGGCAGCAGAAAGTTATCCCTATGTTGCTCCTGCTTACTGAAGCAGTCACGACAAAAAAAACATCATAATATAGCCCCAGATAGACCAGTAATTTAACCAATAACTAGGTTTTGACACTTCATGCAAACTATCTCCTTAGGAAACAATTTGCATGTAACATCAAAACCTGCAACATGTTTTCTGGGAAAAATAAAAAAAAAAATATCATTAATTTGTCATCTGCTGAATTTGCCCATAGAGTGGTAAAGGTTAAAAACAGATATTCTGGTCCTCATTAAAATACCATTTTTAGTGTTTACTGGATGAGATTACACTGAATGAGGTAAAGTTTCTTTTTACTTAATGCTTTACTGAAGGTTTAAATCATCCTTAAAAGTAATAAATCATTCCACTAGCATTCGACTGCAGTATCTTGCCAGTTCACTTATTTATGCTGTAGAGCATGTTTATTAGGTTCTGAGCTAGATGCAAACTTTGATTTAATTTATCACTCTGTTGTTGTCTTTTCTGCAAGCAGGCTATCAGTATTTTTGCAGTTTCTTAATTATCCATGCTTAATTACATCAATTTGGCTGCACCATTTGCAAAGGAGTCTTCTGGCATATGTGGACAGTGAAGGCCCAGATCAGCCTGAGCATCAATGTTCAAAGGGCAATAACTCCCAAAATAGGCAAACCAGAGGTATGATTAATAAATTCTTCACATTGCCTCATAAAGTTTTAAATTTGTGTGAAGTTTCATCAAAATATCTGAAACGGTGTCCAACTTACAGAGCGGACACTAGTACATGGTAGAAATGGCTATTTTCAATATTTAGGATGTCCAAAGGGCTGTAACTAGTTTAACCAGAATTATGGTTCTTGTGTTCTGCACATTATCTCATGGTGCTTTACATTTGTGTGAGATTTCATGAAAATATCTCAAATGGTTTTCAACTTACAGAGTGGATACAAGTACATGGTTTGTGTTGAGGTTTTACGGCCCAGTCAACCCAATGGGGTCATGTCGAGCGCGGTCAGTTTACCCACCACACATTTACTGGGCAGGCTTAGTCCTCTAAGTGGTTAACCAGTATTGTGCACATTCTTTCGCCAGAAACTGACAATTGCCCTTCTTGAATCAGCGGAAGGGAGAGAATGACCGCAGAAAATATTTCATGATCAATCTCCACGAAAGGATGTTGCCAACCTCGGCGGGGGTTGAACCCGCGACCGAGTACATGGTGGAAATGGCTATGTCCAATGTTCAAAGGACAATAACTCCAAAAGTGGGCAACTCAGAGTTACGATTCATATGTTCTGCAAGTCATCTCATGATGCTTTATACTTGTGTGAAGTTTTGTGAAAATATCATGAACCGTATCAGTTATGTAGCGGACATGAGTACATGGTAGAACTGGCTATGTTCAATGTTCACAGGGTAATAACTCCAAACGTAGGCAAACCAGAGTTATGGTTCATGTGTTCTGAACATTGTCTCATGGTGCTTTACATTTGTGTGAAGTTTCATGAAAATATCTCAAATGGTATCAGAATTATGGAGTGGACAAGAAATTATGAAGCGCTGACGGATGGATGGACGGACAGACAGACAGACACTTGAAATTTTGGATGGTCTAGCATAATACCTCGCCACATTTTGTGGTGAGGCATAAAAACAAATTCATAGAAAAAAAGACTTGACATTTCATTCAAACTGTCTCCATGCTTTATTCTGCATCTATATAATCAACCATAATATTTTAAGATGGCTTCAATCAGCTGCCACTCACAAGATTGCTCATCAGCTGCTGAAGTGTTCAGATCAGGACTCAGGAAAACTGATAAAAATTTAATCCGGCTATAATTTTCTGACTTACCTCTGGTGCCATCCAGTAAGGAGTACCAACAGAGGTTTTCTTCTTATCCATGGTAGAACTCAGATGACCTGACACTCCTGAAATTACACACTGGAATTAATTTCTGTTGTTACATAAAGCTTAAAGATGTTTTAGGTCTAAAAGGATTTCTATTATATTACAGGCTCTAACAGTATAGTGCAACCTCTTTACAACAGCCAATGGCTAGAACAGCCAAAGCTTGCTATTTGATTGGAAGTGGCCATTGTTTGGAGGGTTTGATTTGTAGGCTTTTCAGTCGACAGACAAGTAAAGGACCATTTTCAATAAGGGACAAATAATAAAATTAGCAATACTGTACATTTCTAAACTTAAAAGAACACCTAATCTAGAGCTCAGCTAGTGCTCTTGCAAATTGGTCTGATGTTTCTTTTTTCTATTTCCTATGCATTTACGGATCTTAGTTTCCTTAACTTCCATGACTGACAGTAGTTTCAGAAGATTGTTTTTCTCTCTCTCATTTCTAAACCCAAGTGACATTTCTTGGCGATGACTGACATAACGACTAAAGCAAACGATTATCTTGACACAAATGCAAACCTGATCAGTCTGCGCACCAGCAAGTCTGATTTTTCATATTTTTTGTTGAACAGCCACTGCAATGCCCAGACTTCATGAGAAGCTTGGCAGGCAAATGCTAAACAGCCTGCATATATTTAGAGATGATCTGGGAATGCATTATTTAACCCTTGCCATGCTGAATAAATAAAAGATGCCATGCCCACTTCTTATCTTCAGCCAATCAGATTACCTGATCCAGATTTTTAATACAAATTCACATACTAAATGACAAACAGTGCAGATCCAGATCAGTTGGCTTCTTAGAAGCCAACTGATCTGGATCTACACTGTTTGCAAAGACAGGGCATATCTGGGTTCAGCAGGACAAGGGTTAAACATGCAATGAAATATTCAATTGCTTTTCTTGCATCCCAAAAAAGTTTTAGCCACCGAGATTATGAAACATGAAGTTTTTTAAAAGTAAAACATATTTTAACGAGTAATACTTAACCTATAGATAATGTGCTATTCTATTCTGTTTTCACACCTTCCACAGAAAAAACGACCTTTCAGTCGTTAATTAAAGTCTTAAACCAGAAGGTCCTTTAGGCAGTTACCTGTGTGACGTAACTCTTCCTGCTCAATTGACCACGTGTCAGTTTCTTTTATGTGTAAAACAATAGACACAATTAGGAGAGATAAGCGAGGGTGGACGGAGGGAGATAATTGATTATCTATAGGTTAAGTATTACTCGTTAAAATATGTTTTACTTTTAAAAAACTTCATTTTAACTTCATAATACATTAACCTATAGATAATGTGCTAGAATTTGCAGAATAGGAGGGAGGTGCTCTCCTAATTCTAACACCAATAATATCTCACCACTTCTGGTTAAGACTCAGGAAACTCAAAGGAATCAGATACATTCTAATTCTATATTTAATAGAAAGAATGATCTAGATTCACAAAATAGCATATCTTTAAGGTGTTATGATCTAACAACCTTATATATATTAGTAGACTCTAGAGGAAGCCAGTTCTTAAGTCTCAGAGACCTAACATTGGCCCCACCCCCCCTCTTTTTTTCTTTTTGGGAAACAACAATTGGTTTCAAAAAGAAAAGGGAGTCATTGAGACATAACATAAATATTCCATCGCAAAGTAAGCTAGGAATATAGAAATATTTTGAAAACAAAATTTGTAAAACAAAAAGCCAAGACCATACACTGTAAGTAGTCTATGTAGGATCTTGAATAAATAAGGAAAAGTCTACTCGGTGGAGTTTCCTATAGATAACTGACATATGTAGATATTTTGGATAAAATTCTAGATATGTGAAGCTATGTAATTGTAATAGTCTAAGCTATTAGAATTATAAACTAATTAAATTCTGTTAATTGGAGCGACAGGACAGTTTCCGATGAACAGACACAGACTTAAAATAACCATAATGTGTAATTATTTCCCTTGATCAAATTAAAGAAGGGGAGATAATAAAAGTAGATGGAGTTAACTTAACTATAACTAAGTTATCCATCAGAAGAAAAAAAGGTATAGACAAACATAATGGTTAAAACTATTGCTAGACTAATTGTATAACGAATTTTTAGTCAAGCAATAAAATAATACAGAGTTTGCATATAACTGCTGGGAAGAAAAAACAACCTAAACCTGTCAACATCATAACTAAAGAGTTTGACAGAGAATAAGAGAGATAAGAATAAGGTTGATCGCAGCAAACTGTATGACGGTCATAGTTTGGCTAAATCTTACCGTATTGATAAGATTAAGCAATAATAAATAAGCTGGATAGAATCTTTCTATACCAGAAGATTGCCATGAAAAGTACTCCTGAGTAAATAATCATGGAAATCAAGAAATGTTAAAAATCCACTTTGATACGAATCAAAATGTTCATAAAAAGAGAAGGACTCAGAGAAAAAGTAATAGTGTGATAATCTCTGAAGAAAGATTATACAATAATACTGATTATTAATCTCAAAAAACACTTAATTTAAAAGTTAAGAGATAGTATTACTATTCTATACGCATATTTAAGAATAGTAAGAAATATATTAATACTAAATAAAAATTATACTACTGAACAAAATTCCCGCTATAAATCATAGGTTAAGCGTAACTATTATTTAAGCAAGGAATTATTAAACATATAACTCTCTATAAAATTACTGCCCGGAAATTTTATAGATAAACATTCAATCAAATTTTTAGAATTGAATATTAATAGAATAAAATCTATGTCTGCATAATTGGTAATTCCTGAAATATCAAATTACGTACTCGCAAATGAGTTCAGGAAGAAAATACATATATATACTCTCGAGATCTATGTGTAAACCATAGAGAGTAATAATATTATTACCGCGATCCCTGACGGAAGGGTAAAAACATGTATATGAAAGAGATAATAATTAATTTAACGTCATATAGGTTTAAGATAAAATTTGTTTAATCTTTAACCAATATGCAGCAACAGTGACTCGATATTCTGTATTCGTACGTAGAAAAGGAGTACTTAGTCATTAGAATTTTGAATGATTGAAATAGAGATAATGGGATCTAAAAGGATGTATCTCCATGAACTGAATCGAAGGATAATATTCATTCTAAAAAACTAGGGCTTGTTTTAGGCTTAGTTTAACAAGCGTAGAATTGAATTATTTTCAAGTATTCATGAAGTCGTTATGCTCTGAATACTGAGAAAAATGTTAAAATATTGTTTAGGAAATAAAAAAGTGACTGTTCCACAATGTTAGCTAGATTTAAACCTGGAACGTAGCGAGAAGGTAAATCTAATTTCAAAGTAAGATGAGAAAGATAAATAATGAAGATAGATATATAAATATCAGAATAATATATTATCTCCAACAATTATCAAATAATCTGAATGTTTAAAAGCATAAATACTACTCGAAAGTTTATTTACGAATGTATAATTGGAGAAAACTTTCAGTATGTTCAAAAACGTATCACAAAAGTAAGATCTGACCAGGAACGTAGGTGCAGCACTTACTAAGTTGTGAAGTTAATATAAACATATTTTATATTATAAATTGAAGCAGTGCATTTCAAAATCATCGACATCTTGAAATGACTTATTGTGTTGAAAAATAAATAAATATCCAGTTTCGGAAAAGATATTTATCTATATATATAGACCATTTTTGATGCGGACTGGAAATCAAGATATTAATCTTTGCATTATTCGCAAACTGAACTTGAACTCTTAGCGAGAATTACTATGATCCCTTTAACGAATGTAAACATAAAGGAGGGGTAAAGAGATAATTAAGAGTGTCTTAATTCTTTACCGGCTCGTAATTAAGGATGTTTTCCCTTTTGTCTAAGCCTAGAGTATAGATTGATTAATATAATTATAATCTGCTATTATGAGGTAAACTCTCGTTAATTAACCTCTAAGCATATATCAAAAATATATATCAACATAATCTAGAGCTTCGGTAAGTTTAGAGGAAGGAAATGATTGACTTTGGCAGTTTCTGAATAGTTACAAAGTCAATAAAACAAAATATCAAAAGGAAAGTATTGTATATAATATCTAATTTAGGCAATAATAATCTGTCACATACTGAATAATTAATGCCTTTACTAAATATGTATCCATTGTCAATACCAAAGTGCAAGAAAATTTTGATTGACATGGACTCTAGTTATAAATAAAATATTAGAGGTATAGAGCTAGTCGAAGCAAAACTATTCCTCAATAAGATAAAGTAGACCTATAATATACGAGGATTAATTGGGTCTAGAATTATAATCATAATAAAATTATTATTCCAATATGAAGAATCTTCAGCGTACTAGATTCTTACTGAGGCAAAAATATCTGGTATATTGCTATCGTAGTCTTAAATGATCCAGAAGAAAAAATAAAACAGGCAAAGTAAAGAACGTATCGAATTATATCTATGCCTAAATATAAGATTTTTTTCTTATTTATTATTTTATAGCAGAGTTTAGACAGAGCACGACTGACCTAGACTCTTATATAATCAATCAAAAGATAGTATAAAATAGAATTATAGCTTATCGGATCAACTATTTTCCATGTAGAAAAGGCAAAAGGAAAATATGTACCTCAACTAGAATTTTAAATCGTAGTAATCTAGTGAGGTAGCGAATAAATAAATAAACTGTTAATTTATTTATCTGGTTGGTGTAAATTTCCGATACCTTAAGAATGAAAAATTAATAGAAAGTAGAAAAGATCGATTGCTACTTTCTTGTCAATTTACTCCTTAGATTACATGCTGATTACATATCGGAGCATGTAGAAGAAAAACAGGGGAGGAAAGAAGAAAATTTTTTATATTTCGTGTATATTTTTCTTCTTATAAATAACGATAGTTTTATAGTTCACCTTTGCCCTAGAGCCGAATAAGGTGAATATGTAAGAAGTTAATCTCTTTGTAGCGAATAAAAGAGATATAATTATAGCTGGAAGTATCTTCTACACTTAGTGAATGAATTGCGAATTTGATCGTAACCGATAATTCTTAATTCATTTTCAATAATAAATATATATATAGAATTTAAGTCAAGTTCAAAAGTGACTGGACAGAAATCAACAATATAAATGGCTACTAGGTATTAGAACCCATCGCTGTCATTCAATAACCTATAATCCAAGACTATACATGTCTATAGTGGTTATAAATAAATGTATGTTGAGCGAGTACTAGTGACTACTACTCGCACACTAGTAATCCGACACAAAGTCTACGAAACTACTGCCCGGTGGAATTTCGTTAGAATGACCTGGCACTACTCTACGAAGTGCCTCCCGATGAAATTTTCGTTAGAGCCGGAATTTAACCGCTTTCTAGCGAATTAAAGAGATAAAACATCATTTGAATGACCTGGCACTAGTCTACGAACTGCTGCCCGGTAAGAATTTTGTTATAGTTGGAAGTTTAACTCTTTCTAGCGGATAAAAGAGATAAAACATAAGTTAATTTAAAATATTAATGGAATTACACACCTATAATAAGTCAATGGAATATTAAAGATTCTAGTCTGATTTGGGAAAGACTGTACAGAATTTTTTGTATAAAAAGTTATTATGTATTTCACTTAATAACCTATATCCATTGACTTAAACGTGAATGGAGCTCTATGAACGATAATAGATTGTTCGGGAATTAGTAATCATTATTTTGACACTAGTTACCCGACACAATGACCGGACACTAATATTCGTAACTGTTGCCCGGTAAAGTTACAAGTAATTTGACAAATTGATCGGATAGTAGTATTCGTAACTCTAGTCCGATGAAAAAGGGAGATTATATATGAAAACTGAGCGGGCACAAGTATTCGAAACTTTTTCCCGAAGATAATTAATTATTAGGCAAAAATTGACCAGACACTTTCTGTAAAAGTTTGCCTGGTGAAAAATCAGAAATAATATAATATTATGACCGGGTATAAGTATCAGAAATATTACTGATACTTTGCCCAGTGAAAAATTTTTTTAATAATTAGACATAATGACCGGAAGTTAGTATACGTGACTATTTTGTCCGGTGAAATATGTCAGAAACTAAGTCTTTCCAGAAAATAATTAAATTATTGACTGGAGACTAGTTGACTGGTGCCTGGTTGATCGGTGACTGGTGACTGGTGACTGGGTGACTGGTGACTGGTGACTGGTGCCTGGTTGACTGGCACCTGGATGACTGGTGACTGGTGCCTGGTTGACTGGCACCCGATTGACTGGTGACTGGTGAAGCTGATTGACTGGTGCCTGGTTGACTGGTGACTGGTGGACTTAGACTTTATAGGATACTAAGTACCCAAAGATGCCACCTTGATGGGTCTTACCCCGGCAGTATAGCCATATGGGGTGGGGCTCCCATCAGTAAAGAATTGTCTTATAACCCATCAAGGGTTGACAAGTTCTTTACAATCAGCTTCTCCACCATGAGAATCTTTAGCCAACTGAAGATCTCTGCAAACAAAAGTCCAGGAAAAACATATCGTAATTGCTGAATAACCTGGAACGAAAAGAACAAAAATATTCTGCATATATAAACACGACTATCGAACCGATCGCGCACGAGCGTTGTGCCGAATAGCGAGAGTCGCGAAAACGCATGTGGAAAAAGACCAGTCAAAAATACATGAAATCGAAAATTGAAAATTTTAAATAATAACACAGAAAGTGAAAGGAGTGATAAATAAACAAAAGAAACACAAGGATACATAAATTTATCCGTGAGGAAAGAAATAATCCAAATTTCTATCACAGGTAAATAATCCTTGTTGAATTTCTTTGTCCACAGAAAAGAAACTGACACGTGGTCAATTGAGCGGGAAGAGTTACGTCACACAGGTAACTGCCTAAGGGACCTTCTGGTTTAAGACTTTAATTAACGACTGAAAGGTCGTTTTTTCTGTGGAAGGTGTGAAAACAGAATAGAATAGCACATTATCTATAGGTTAATGTATTATGAAGTTAAAATATGATATGCCGTGACAAGCTACATGGTACCTTATCACTTTTGAGAGACATCAACCTATGCATCCAAATGATTTTTCCTGTTGGCCAAATACAATTTCTGAGCCCCCCACAAAATATACCCAGCAAACCATGTCTAGTTCTCATTGGAATGCACAGATGCTCTGGTACAATTCTGGAATGTTTCCGTACACAATACCTTATATTTTCACTCATTCCTGCATGGAGAAACCACATGACCCTAAGGATAATGTCACGTGACATGGTGATGGGAATCTGTTTTTTGAGAATGAAAATGGCCGTTGTTTGGAGGTGACCATCGGTGGAAGGTGACCGTAAGGGGAGCTTGGACTGTATTATATCAAATTTTTCAGGTCTTAATTTAGGGCTACCTTTATAAAGTTTTAAGCTTAAAAGTGACAATTTAAACAAAATTTAGCATAATTAGAATACCAAAATTGTTACTGTCACCAGTTTCTCCCTTCTATCTATCTATTTACATTATACAAACTACTAAAAACCTGTGAGTGATACTGAATTTGTTAATACAATGGCTTATTTCTTTTTTTCTCTTTTTGGAAGTGGGGTCTGGGCTCTTTCTTCAGATATTAAGCATGCCTTCAAATAAAACTTAAGAAGAGCTTAGGAATCTGGCCACGAAGTGTTTTGTTTTTATTTAGGAATGTCCTGTATTTTCAGCAATTTAACAGGGATTTTGGTAAGGGCTAAAAATCAGGTGGTATAAGGATTTTTAAAATCCTGAAAAGCCTGTTGATCAATTCTCTTACTTAATACTGCAAAAACAGCAACAATAAAAAAAATCAACTGCTGTCTGCATAGATCCAGATAAAAGTAATAATTGTGGAAATAAATAGGTTTTTGGTATTTTGTATCAAAATATATCTTGTGAGTACTTAATGAAATGGCCTCACCCAGACAATTCCAATAAGATATATGAGCCAGTGCATGACAAAACCAAAGAAATGGCACATGCACCCAACAAAGACTCAGATCAGCCTGGGCATCTGCCCAGTCTGATCAGAGTCTTTGCTGTGTGCTAAGGACCCAAGCTTTCTTCATGTGGACAGCAAAGACTTTGAACAGACTGGGCAAAAGCCCAGACTGATTTGAGTCTTCCTGGGAGCACATGCCATTTTGTAGGTTTCGTGATAACACACTGCACCAGTCAGATTTTTTTCCTTTACAAAAGTAATCAATGAGTTCAGAATTATGGATTTGACTTTTCTACAGTAGTTTATTCAATTGTCCTTGTTGAGAACATTCACCTATAATTACTAATCCAACCATGAAACGTAATTAGCTGTGAATGTCCTACACAGTGGCGGAGTCAAATCTGAAACTCCTTGATTCTTGCTGCCTTTGATGAAATTATATTATGTCACATCAGAACAATGAACAGAAGAAAACAACAATTAGTTACCAATTTGAATGTGCAACCTTCACTATGATTCAAAGGGATTAAATGATTCAAAGGGAATGCTATGATTCAAAGGGAATGCTATGATTCAAAGGGAATGCATACACCTTTCAGGGAATAAGTTCTTGACATGGAAATATTTACCTCTTCTCATTAGAGATGTGTGGGTAGGCTACTCCTAATGGTTAGAATTTGCTCCCTCCTCATCACGAAAACATGTCTATATAATTAAACCCCACTTTAAACCCCACTTTTATACAGTAAACCTGGGGTTTACAGGAGTATATATACATTATTTTTCTTATTTTGCTAAAAAACATAGATTGTGGGTACTCGTTAGAACCGCCTTGCCAAGGTAGTTCTAACAAGTGCCCACAATCTATGTTTTAGCAGAAATATAAAAAATATCACAGTTTTTTATCTGAAAATTTTCAGTTTTTGGAGGTGAACTTTTCTACATATTTGAATATGCATGTTTTTGTATTGTCGAGTGAATTCTTACCCTTGGAGTTGCCCCAACTTCTGATCAGTTTCAAGTTACGCTGTTTGAATATTCAGAAAAATATGGAAAACACTGTACTTGGTCAGATGGTATGATAAGTACGGTAAGGAATTATGATGTCTGTTTTGATTTGGGTTTTATGGCCCTGTCAAGAATATTTCACTTATATCAAGCCAATCGTTCATCAAAGGTGGGCAAAAACCAGAGAACCTGGGGAAAAACCACCTGACCATCTGTAAGCAGAACTTGGCTTTCCCACATATGACACGAGCAAGGCTTCAACCACAAAAGTGAGAAACCTAATGGATTTAGAGTCCACTCTCAAATCCACTAAGCTATGGGGGCCCACAATGATGTCCGTACATATTTAGGGTAAGTTTGGTATACAGCAAAACTGCTGTATGTGTCCTTTATTACTACACTGACATCCAACATCTACAGCTGTTACAGTGTGCTCAAGACGGAATGCATTCGATTTTTCAAACAAATATTCAATTTTTTCTTATTTCTTCACAAAAACATATACTGTGGGTACTCATTAGAAGTGCCTCAGTGAGGCACTTCTAATGAGTACCTACAACATATGTTTTTGTGGAGAAATAAGAAAAATATTTACCTGCCATCCCTCTTATCTGGAGTTACATTACCTAGCTATTACACAGTAACAACCAATTTACAGGCAAGCAACACCAAATTATGCATGAATAAATTCTGATAAGTCTGACACATAGCGTGACAAATTGTTGAATATTTCTCGAAATAAACACAGTCAAAAGCTCTAATTTTCTTGGAAATCACACCTTTAATGATGGATTCTTTCCAATGACCTTGCAAGTAAACACACCTCATTGCAACAATGGTGTGATGTTGTTAAGATGCACTGTGTTTAGTATTTTTTGTGAAAAAAATCTATGACTGCTTCTTTCCCAGACTTAATAAGGTAAAAATTATAGGTTTCAATCACGCAGTAAATTCTGCCTAACCAGGCATTAATCCTTTCCGTCCTATACAGCAGAGGGGTATCCAGATAAATTCTGTTTTATTTCTCCATGAAAATATGTTGTGGGTAATCATTAGAAGGAAGTGCCTCACAGAGGCACTGCTAATTCGAACTCACAACATGCTCTTGTGGAGAATTAAGAAAAATATCAATGATGTCTGGCTGAACAAAAGCATCATATACAGAGTTATGTAGAGAGTACTTGAAAAATGTGACTATCAAAATTCAAAGATTTCTCTTTAGCAAATATAAATAGTTAGGTTATCACAGGGCTTATCATTAGCAGATTTTACCTTCAGTGGTTGAAAGGTTTTAAGTTGTCATTTGCAGATCTGACCTTCTGCAGATAAAATGCTGTCTGACATCGGTAGATGTTACCGGTACCTTTAGCAGGTGAATGCTTAAAGTTTGTCATCCACACAGATTACTTTCAGCAGTTTGTCATCTGCCAGACATAACCATCAGCAGGTAAAGGTTAAGTTTGTCATCTAGAGAGTTTACCTTTTGCAGGTGAAAGGTTATGGTTGTAATCTGCAGAGTTTACCTTGAGTGTGTGAAAGGTTAAGGTTGTCATCTGCAGAGTTTACCTTCAGAAAGGTTAAGGTTGTCTTCTGCAGAGTTTACCTTCAGCAGGTAAAAGTTAAGGTTGTATTCTAGAGAGCTAACATTCAGCAGGTGAAAGTTAAGGTTGTCATCTGCAGAGTTTACCTTCAGCAGGTGAAATATTATGGTTGTCATCTGCAGAGCTTACCTTCATTAGGTGAAAGGTTAAGGTTGTCATCTGCAGATTTTACCTTCAGCAGTTGAAAGATTAAGGTTGTCGTCTGCAGAGTTTACCTTCAGTAGGTCAAAGGTTAAGGTTGTCATCTGCAGAGATTACCTTCAGCAGGTGAAATATTATGGTTGTCATCTGCAGAGCTTACCTTCATTAGGTGAAAGGTTAAGGTTGTCATCTGCAGATTTTACCTTCAGCAGTTGAAAGATTAAGGTTGTCGTCTGCAGAGTTTACCTTCAGCAGGCGAAAGGTTAAGGTTGTCATCTGCATAGTTTACCATCAGAAAGGTTAAGGTTCCCATCTGCAGATTTTGCCATCAGTAGGTGAAAGTTTAGTCATCTGCAGAGTTTATCATCAGCAGTTGAAAGTAAAAAGTTTGTGATCTGCAGTGTTTATCTTCAGCAGTTGAAAGATAAGGTTGTCATCTGCAGAGTTTACCTTCAGCAGTTGAAATGTCAAGGTTGTCATCTGCAGAGTTTGTCATCAGTAGGTGAATGGTTAAGGTTGTCATCTGCACAGTATACAGTCAAAGTTTAAAAGGTTAAGTTTTTGGTCTGCAGAGTTTACCTTCAGAAAGGTTAAGGTTGTCTTTTGCTGAGTTTACCTACAGTAGGTGAAAGGTTAAGACTGTCATCTGCACATTTTACCTTTCAATAGTTGAAAGGTTAAGGTTGCCATCTGCACGTTACCTTCAGTAGGGGAAAGGTTAAGGTTGTCATCTGTAGAGTTTACCATCAGCAGATGAAAGGTCCACTCTTTCATCTGCAGATTTTACATTCAGTAGGTGAAAGATTAAGGTTGTCATCTCCAGAGTTTACCAACAGCAGATGAAAGGTCCACTCTTTCATCTGCAGATTTTGCATTCAGTAGGTGAAAGATTAAAGTTGTCATCTGCAGATTTTGCCTTCAGCAGTTGAAATTTTATCTGTCATCTGCAGATTCTACTTTCTGCAGGTGAAAAGTTTAGGTTGCCATCTGCAAGGTTTGCCTTCAGCAGGTTAAAGATTAAACTTATAGTGAACTTAAGACAGCACAATAGGCACTTCTGCCTCTAAGGTTGTCATCTACAGATTTTACCTTCAGTGGTGTAAGGTTAAGAAGTCAACACTTGCATCTTGCAAGAAACAAGCCTCAAAACATTGGAGAATCTACCTTATGCCAAGTAACAGTGTATACAGCACAGCTCTTTCAGACATTTCTTCAACCCAAAAAACACATGATCTCTAGTGCTGGTCTCTTAACCCTTCTCTTGCTAAACACGACATGCCCTGTCTTAGCAAACAGTGTAGATCAAGATCAGTTAGCTTCTGGATCAGCATGCATTTTCATGCAGGTGACTTGGGCCTTCACTGCCCTTTGAGAATAACTGGACACTATGGAACATACTAACCCTTGTCCTGCTGAACCCAGATATATCCTGCCTTTGCAAACAGTGTAGATCCAGATCAGTTGGCTTCTGAAGAAGCCAACTGATCTGGATCTGCATTGTTTGTCATTAAAAATGTGAATTTCTATCAAAAATTTGGATCAAGTAATCTAAATGGCTGGAAATTACAAGTGGGTGTGGCATCTTGACAAGGCAGAAGATCCATCAGGCAGTTTAAAGTGTACAAAAAGGCTGCAAAATTTCACATCAACATAAAATATTGTATGTGTGAGCCATCAAGACCTAAATGATTAAACATGTGCAGCACATAATAGCTCTAGATAAGTGGTATCAGGAAAATATTTTTCTTACTTTTCCACAAAAAAAAAAAACATTATGTTGTGGGTACTCATTGGAAGCACCTCACCAAGGCACTTAAATGAGTACCCACAATATATTTTCATAGAGAAATAAGAAAAATGTCATTATTGTTTGGCTGAAAAAGCGTGTTGTCTGGAACTATGGCTTACTTCACAAGTGTGGCACTAAAGCATTCACTGAAGTGTTAATATGACAAGCAAACTCTCAGCAAGCAAAGGAAACTGCTTATTTTTCTTCCATCTCATTTAACACATCAATAATAACTGAGGCTCTACAAGGGTAAAATCCAATATTTTTCCACAAGCCAACATAAAGGGCACAGGTATGCAGTCTGGCCAGGGTCTCTGTTATTTCACTTTAACCTCTGAGACTTTAACCCACTGTAGACTGAATGAACTCACCCATACTATATACTCGAAGAGTCCAATTTCAATTTTAGGTACTTCCTGCTATGAAGTTTAGATGTTCTTAGAGAAAAATGGTTGAACTATTAGCAAACAGAGTAGTCTCTGATCAGATGCTGATTTATGCGGCATCTGAACTGGGTCTGCACTGTTTGCCAAATACCTTTTTAGGGGTCTCCGGACTAGCAGCATGGCTCTACATACATGTAAGAGAGGTATCCAAAAATTATTTCATGATCCTTTTTCTATGTAATCTGTACATTTTTATTTGAATACAACATGTTTCTTTAGCTAACATTGTTTTTGCTTTGAATCCCAGCAATAGTGTTATGAAGATATTATGGTGTATTTTATTTACCCTCAATATTTGAACAGACAGGCTTGAACAGTTTGACTAGTGTCAGCAGTGTTTTAATTTCTTTCCATCAAATTTTAGGATCAGTGCAGTAAGGTATTATGTTCATTATTGATGCATGAAAACATGTTGTCATTGTTGTTGGTATTAGAATTACCTCATTGTTACTAAGTAAAACAGAGTAAAATTAAAAATCCTTTGCCATGCTGCATGAATTAAGGTACCACACCCACTTCTAATTTTAGCCAATCAGGTCACTTGATCCAAGTTGTTAATACAAATTCACATACTGAATGACAAACAGTGCATATCCAGATCAGCTGGCTTCTGAAGAAGCCAACTGATCTGGATCTACATTGTTTGCAAAGGCAGGTAATATCCAGGACCAGGGTTAACATTAAAATTATTGCCTTAGCCATATCACTAGATAAGGCACCTTTTTCAACCAAAAAGGTTTATACTTTTTTATTTCTCTGCCAAAACATAGTTTGGAAGCCATTAAACTGCCTTGACCAGATGCTTCCGATAAAATACCCGTAACGTATGTCTTTGTGGAGAAATAAGAAAAATATTTAGCAGGAGACCAGCTATGCTGATTATGTAGCACTCCGAGCCTAACTGCTGAAAGCACCATTAACTAGATAAGTCATTAACTTAATGTGGTTTTAATGATTGTCTGTTGCTTAAAAAATTTAAATATTATACTGATATTGTTTTGTGAAAATAAAAAAAAGCACAGCTTCTGGACAATAAAAACTACTCACACTGTTTCCTGAAACAGTTGGATTATCTAATTCAAATTACCGTATTCTACCTAATTACTGCACATACACCTACAAGCAATTTCGTAGCCTCAGATTACAGACCATGTATTTGTATTCACTTCTTTATAAAAGTATATGTGGTGTGTACTCATCTGAATTTCCTCAACAAGTTGAGGCAATTCAAATGAGTATACTCACAGCATATGCTTCCATGAAGACAAGCAGAAACAAATATGGCATAAGTATCATTAAAGGGGAATGCAATATAAGTTGTAAGTATACCTTGGAGTAAAGTGCTTAACAAGCCATTTATTTTGATGCAAGAGTTTTCAAAATCGGCCTAGAAATAAGGAGTTATGGTGGTATGAACATATTTAAAATGGCTGTCATGGATGCCGCCATACTGTAGGCTTTGTGACTTCATACAGCCCAAATTTAATATGCAAAACCAAATTATAATGGTTTTTAAGAATGATTTTGCTACAGATTTTTTTATAATCTTTTAATTCTAGTGATAAGCAATCATTTCTCCCAAAATAAACCAACTTTATGAGAATAACTACCTTTATGAAATGAATTTTAATTTTTATGAAACCTCATTAAATATTCAAAATGGCGGCACCAATTCCACCAATGTAAAGAATATACAACTGTCTATAACTTACTTAGTTTTCCACCGATTTTGATCAAATCTGTGTCAAAATTCATTGTTTGTTAAGTTCTTTACTTTAAAGCAAAACACCTTTTAAGGTTGCGTTCCCTTTTAATAATCCTGTCATGAAGTCCTCTGTTAATCTTTCTTTAAAGTATTCCTTTATTAGGTGCATATTTTACTAAAAGGTTTTGAAACAAGAGGCCCTTGTAATTTTGAAACAAGAGGCCCATGGGCCACAATACTCACCTGAGTTAACTGCTGAAAGTTAATCAGTCATTTATCCATCATTCCCTTTCAGCCTGTCAGTTCAAGGCAATGGGTTAAACAGTTTTTGAGACATCTTGCTTACAACGTTAAAATGCTGAAATTTTCAAAGGGCTATAAGTAAAAAAAATATGATTTTTTTTCAGAAGTTAACTGAGTCATCTACTTATCTCCTATCAGCAAATTTAGTTTCAATACAATAGCTCAAGTAGTTTTTTGAGATATCTTGCTTACAAGATTCCTTTGCAATTTTTTGCAAATGGCATAACTAAAAAAGATAGCTTATGGTGTCATAGCTTGAGAGATATCAATTAAAGGTGACCATTTTGTTTGGTTGTTATGGCAAAACTTTAAAGTAGGAAATTTGTGAAACACCAGCAGGGAAAGACCACCATGTGATGCGCCCGCAGGGAAAGAAGACCATGTGATGCAACTGCAGGGAAAGAATGTGAAGCACCAACAGAGAAAGAAGCCCCTGTAGAGCTTGCTTCTTGACAATTTTTAGCTCGGGTGGCCATTTTCTTCAGCTTAATGGAACCATTTTAGCAATTTGGTAAAAAGACATAAAAGAAACATATCTGTGAAATTATTTTGAAATCGACTACTGGCCTTGGAGGAGATGTCCTTTAAAGGTTTTTCTATTTTTAGCTCTGGCAACCAGTTTGTTCAGCAGAGTAGAACCATTTTAGCAATTTTGGTAAAGGGGCATAAGTGGAACATTTCTGTGAAATTATTTTGAAATCTGGCCAGTGGCCATGGAGATGTCATTTAAAGGCAGAGCAGAACCATTTTGGCAATTTTGGTAAAGGGGGATAAGAGGAACATTTCTGTGAAATCATTTTGAAATCAGCAAACATTTCGAAAGCGGGCCATTGGCCAAGGATGAGATGTCGTTTGAAGATTTTCTATTTTTAGCTCTGATGGCCATCTTGTTCAATGGTGTGGAACCATTGTGGCCATCTTGGATATCAGACTGACACAATTTTAGCTTCTTTCGATCCAGAAGTTATCCTGTTGCTACAGAGCAAGTTTCGGCTCAAAGTGATCAAAGGTTTGGGAAGAGATGTCGAAAATTGATTTTTAACATGGCGGCTGTGGTGGCCATCTTGGATTTTCTATCGGCTCATTTAGCTACTGGGCACCCTGATGCTCATCATCAAGTTTCAATTCAACTGGATTATAGAGGAGATGTCCAAAATATGAATTCTCAACATTTTTCCCATATAAATGTATAGGGCCCTTACAAATGTATGGGGAGCAAATTTGACCTTGCCATAAAAAGGTCGAACATCAATGTAGGACCATCATTGAGCAATTTTGGTAGATCTCCTTGCCCAGATGATTTGTACAAAGATTAGGCCCCAGGGCTTATTTCTGGAGAAGAAGATCTTTAGAGGTTTTTACCATATATGGGCTTGGCAGTCGTCTTGGTCAATGGACCACAACCATTTTAGCTATCTTTCGTTCCCCTGCCCCGAGGAGGCTCCACATGAAATTTGAGCAACATTGGCCCAGAGACTTCACAGGAGAAGTCATTTGAAATTCTCAACATTTTTTTCATACAAATGTATGGTGCCCATACAAATGCATACAGAAGCAAACTTGACCTCACCGTAAAAAGGTCAAAGGTCAATGTACGATCATCATTTTAGCAACTTTGGTAGACCTCCCATCCCTGATGATTTGTGCAAAGATTCATTCCCAATGCATCCTCTGTTCTGGAGTAAGATTTTTAACAGTTTTTACCATATATGGGCATGGTGGCCATCTTGGTCAATGGACCACAACCATTTTAGCACTCTTTCATTCCTCTGCACTAAGGAGGCTCCACATGAAGTTTGAGCAACATTGGCCAAGAGGCTTCAGAGGAGAAGTCGCTTGAAAGTCTCAACATTTTTCCCATACAAATGTATGGCACCCATACAAATGCATAGGGGAGCAAAATTGACCTCACCATAAAAAGGTCAAATGTCAATGTACTACCATTATTTTAGCAACTTTGGTAGACCTCCCATCCCTGATGATTTGTGCAAATATTCAGCCCCAAGGCATCCTTGGTTCTGGAGAAGAAGGTTTTTAAAGGTTTTTCCATATATGCCCATGATGGCCATCTTGGTAAATGGACCGCAACCATTTTAGCAATCTTTCATTTCCCCAACCTAAGGAGGCTCCATATGAAATTTGAGCAAAATTGGCTCAGCTGCTTCAGAGGAAAAGTTGTTTGAAAATGTTAACGGACGGACGCACAGACGGACATTCTTACAGATGGACACTGTTGGGTACTACAGTGTTAATTTTTCAGCTCAAAATACCCAACAAGATGCCTAAATACCCAACAAATGCCTCAAATGTATTGGGTACTTACTTTGGACACTTACAGAATAAATGGCAAGTACCCAATCCATGTCTACCCAATATATGCCCATTCGTGCACTCGGACAAACGGACGACAGACAAAATGTGATCACTATAGCTCATCCTCAGCATAGCTCAGGTGAGCTAAAAACCTAAGGGCACCATGCAGTAATTAGGTCGAATAAGGTATGTTTTTTCTAAATATGGAACGTCAATGTTGACTTAATGACTTTGTTAATCAAACCATGTTTTGAGAAGTTGAGCCCAGTGCTAATTGTCAGTAATGCTGATCTACTTTCATGTACTTTCAGTATATGCATGTAGAAAGAAACAATTTGGTTTTGGGGAGCAGCAGTAAACCAGATCAGACTGCTCAGTGTAGTCTGATCAGTATCCTTGCTGCTTGCATTTAGGTTCTAGATGTCTCGTAGAACTTAAACAAGTAGACCTTGGCCAATCTAAATACCATATTCGCTCTAGTTACCACCCCCCCCTCCCCCATAAGCACACAGTCAAGTCATTTCCAAGTCTTCAGATTATAGCCCATGTACTTTTCAATTGCCTCAACAAGTTGCGACCTCAATAAGTTGACACAACTCAAATGAGTAATAACAACATTTTTTTATAAAGAAAATCAGAAAAAATCGCTTAAGCAATCATTCAATACACTCCTAATGAAGTCCTCTACTGATATTATTTTAAGGTGTGCCCTTATTAGATGGATATTTAACTACAAGTTGTTCCATTAATTAATTTTGGAAAACCGAAGCACACAGTGTGGAAACTAGGTTGAATATGGTAGATGTAGACAGTCTAAAGTAAGGGATATTTTTTGGTTACACATGTCAAGCTGTACCTTTTTACACCGATGTGCTCATTTATGGAAGAAATGAGAGACATGAATGATTACGCACAACAATGACTCTCTGGAGTCTGCTTACCGAAATCAATGAGTTTTATATTTCCGGAGTCTGTGATTAGTATGTTATGTCCCTTGATATCCCTGTGTATAATGTGGTTCTTGTGAAGAAATTCGAGCACCTGGAAAATCAGAAAATAAGTTTCATTAACCTTTCCCTCTCACTGGGCTACTTCAGCAGATGTATTTTGATTTTTTTTCCCCAGAAAATAGACTCTGACATTTCATGCACATTGTCTCCTAGGGCACTTTGAATGAAATGTCAAAGTCTATTTTCCAGGAAAAACAAGATAATATTTTCAAAATAGCATCTGCTTTAATTTTTACCCAGCATGCTAAGCATTAAATAAGTGTGCTCAAGCAGAAAATGGAGATAATTATTCAGTGACGTGATTAACCTAAATAAATGACAACTTAACTCATTTCTGCCTGAAATAAATTATTACTTTCAATTAACTCTTCAATAATGAATGTTGGAAGATTTCAAATATATATTCAATGGGGGTGTTATATAGATATTGTCTTGAATACTCATTACTGCAAACATTTAGTGAATACTTCTTTGTTCTTCATGCCTTTTGCTTTGTTATGCTACATGACCATGTTCAGATAATGTGTAATTTTGACATTTACCGCACCTACAATCCGATCCCACCCAAGTAAAATGTCAGGGCAAAAATTTTAGAGAATAGTTGTTCTGTTCTTCATGGTGCCACAAGATCATGTTCCAGTAAAGTGTAATTTTGAAACTCATGCCTTCTCATCCCCATTCTGTGAACCAGCCGCACACAGCCAAGGCATAAATATGACTATTTCACTTGTATTACTCTTTATAATTTTCAAGCTGAGAGGCTACATGACCCTTACCACACCTAATGAGTACCCATAATATATGTTTTTGTGGAGAAATAAAAAAAATGTTACTAATTTTTGGTTGAAACTAGAAATGTATCAATATGACACAGATGTCCTGCCCAGAGACCAGCCTCACCCGTAAACAAGCATTTTGCAAAAAAAATAAAAAAATAAATAAAATTTAAATAGGGCCATTAAAGACCCATATTATTTTGGTGGATTTTACCTTAAAGCAAACTTGACCTATATTTTATGATTATATACTTGTGTATAAAATACGAACTCAATACACTAATCTTTTCAAAAGATATCAAACGGAAACAATTTTTCGAAAATGAAAAAGGGCAATAACTCCCATATTTGGTAGATTTTACCCTAAATCAAACTTGATCTATATTTTATGATTATATACCTGTGTATAAAATATGAATCCAATACACTAATCTTTTCAAAAGATATTGAACAGAAACCATTTTCATATATATGGACACTGATGATACGTACAGACAGTGGTGATACTGCAAATACCACCACACCACCCCCTCCATTGAAAATGGTGGGGGCATAAAAAACTTTATCTGGAGCTGCTGACTCAGTGAAGAGGTGCTTACCTGTAAGGTTTCTCTCAATACGTAGGCCACCATCATTTCATCCATCTTTCTGCCTTTCTCTATCAATGACTTAGATAACTCTGTTACTGAACCTTTAGAGCAGAGCTGAAATACAAAGAGATGCATATACCATATTTACCCTAAATATAACTTATCCTTTAATTTGAAAATGTCCCTATTTCAACTGCTGGATGAGTGGCAAAGATATTCTATATTCTTTTAATTTTTTTATTTGGAGTTTTAAGGCCCAGTCAACACAGTTAAGGTCATGTCAAGCTGGTCAGTTAACCTACTCACAATTTTCCTGGGCAGGCTTAGTTCTCCAAGATGTCAACCAGTACTTGAGCACATACTTTAGCCAGTAACTGACAAATGTCCTTCTTGAACCAGAGAAAGAGAAAGAATGACCAAAGAAATGATATCATGATCAATCTCCATGAAAGTTATACGGCTGAGCTTGGCTTTAACTTGCAACCCCTTATTTTCTTTGAATAATAAGCAAGAGATTGCCATAAAGTGGCCAATCCCCTGCCAAACACAACTTCTGCAATGGTAGATAACTCAGGAATCAAGAGGACAAAAGTTGTCTTTCTTGATTGTGACACATCATCTCTTCATGCTTGTGTGAAGTTTTATGAAAATATTGAAGAGGTTTAATTAGTAAGAACCTTGACATGAAATGTAAAGGAACCACAGACAAATAGACTAATGGAATCCTACCACTACCAATGTCCCCTCTTTGCTAGTGGCAGGGGACAAATTATCTGCCATCACCCTTAAAGAATCATCAAAAATTGTAGCAGATGATATTTCTTCAAGAAAATCAGGCAGATGATTCACATGAAATGACAAGCCTTATTTCTTGGAAAACTTATTAAAAAAAAAATATTATAATTCCTTCTGCTGTTGTTTGTTTGTTTGTGTTGAGGATATACAGCCCAGTCAACCCATTAGGGTTACCTAACCACACTTTTTCCTGGGCAGGCTAGGTCCTCTAAGTACTTATGCACATTCTTTTGCCAATATTTCATGATCAATCTCCATGAGAGAATGTTCTCTGCTGCTGTTGTGACTAGTGACTTAATAACAAGATAACATCAAATAACATGATAAAACATAACATAATACAAGATATCTGCTGAAAGCGATGTCACACCTGTGGGGATTAAGTCATACAAGTTCCTATTTGTATTGAAAAAAATCTATTTTGCAGTATTCAAGAAATTGATGGGTTAGTTTATAAGAAAAATGGACAAAGTAGAAAATTTGGAATATTGGCTAGCAAAATTTGATCTAAACCTGTCCATTATTTCACAAGATATTGAGCGGATATCATTTTTTCCCCATTAATCAAGGCCAGTAACTCAGCTGAAAATTGACGAAAAATGTCATGTGACAATCCCAAGCTAGGTATTGTTAACAACAATATGTATGCAAAATATGATCCTAATCCATCAATTCTTTCACAAGATATTGTGCGGAAACCAATTTTGGGCATAAATCAAGGGCCCCTAACTCTGCTGAAATGAATCTGAGATTTATGTGCAAACAATATGCACATCTTCAGACCATGACCTAATCATCCGTGAAGTTTCAAAACTATATTGGCCTAAAACTGCAGGAAGAGTTGTGCTCACGAAACACCCACTGACTATAAGGGTTTTAGGTAAAAACTGACTAAGTTAACAAAGTGGAAAAAGTTGGAAAAAAAAATCTGAGATTTATGTGCAAACAATATGGAACTCTTCAGACCCTGATCTTATCATCTGTGAAGTTACAAAACTATAGGCCTAAAACTGCAGGAGGAGCTGCGCTCACGAGACACCCACTGACTATAAGGGTTTTAGGTAAAAACTGACTAAGTTAACAAAGCTGAAAAAATTTAAAAAAAAAATCTGAGAATTATGAGCAAACAATATGCACATCTACACACCATTGCCAAAACATCTGTGAAGTTTCAAAATGATTGGCCAAAAACTGTAGGAGGAGTTGCGCTCACGAGATACCCACTGACTATAAGGGTTTTAGGAAAAAAACTGACTAAGTTAACAAAGCGAAGAAAGTTGAAAAAAAAAAATCTGAGAATTATGAGCAAACAATATGCACATCTACACACCATGGCCAAAACATCTGTGAAGTTTTAAAATGATTGGCCAAAAACTGTAGGAGGAGTTGCGCTCATGAGACACCACTGACTATAAGGATTTAAGGTAAAAACTGACTAAGTTAACAAAGCGGAAAAAGTTGAAAAAAAATCTGAGAATTATGAGCAAACAATATGCACATCTACACACCATGGCCAAAACATCTGTGAAGTTTCAAAATGATTGGTCAAAAACTGTAGGAGGAGTTGCGCTCATGAGACACCCACTGACTATAAGGGTTTTAGGTAAAAACTGACTAAGTTAACAAAGCGGAAAAAGTTGAAAAAAAAAATCTGAGAATTACTAGCAAACAATATGCACATCTACACGTCATGGCCAAAACATCTGTGAAGTTTGAAAATGATTGGCCAAAAACTGTAGGAGAAGTTGCGCTCACAAGTCAATTGTTGACGAACGGACAAACGGATGAACATACGAACGGACGGGTCACGGCACACCTATATCGCACCTGCGTTAGCATGCAGGTGCGATAATAACAGGATAACATAAAATGATAACATACCTCCATTATAAACCAGAGCTGGTCGTCAGATCCTGTATCACTTATTTTAAGAAACAGACCGTAAAATTTTGGCATATTGGGATGGTGGCCATATTTCATCAGGATTTTATATTCTTCCTCTATTTCTTCAATGATCTCATGGATTGATTCCAGAATTTTAACTGCTGCAAGTTCACCTGAAATCAAAATTGTCAAGGTGACTTAAATGATCTTACATACAATGTACAACTTAACTTCTACCAGATTTATCCTTAATGACTAGACAGATATGCCCGAGTAAACATTTACCTGTCAAGTCACACACATTGCATGAGTCACACGAATTTCAGACCAAGACCAGGCTCACATGCCTATGATTCCAAGTCACATGCATTCTGAACCAGACAAAGTGCCCAGTGGGACACGTATAACCCCCAACCAGTGCTACCGCCACTTTTTAAAGAGCACAAAGTATGTAGCTTTGACTTTGGAGATGGCAGTTGTATGCTATATGTTATTAAATTGAAAAAATTCCATCACACATAATATGAAGCCCTTGATCTCAAAGGTCAGGCACAGGTGCAGGGATTGAGCTAAATAAAACTTTAGCCTTATAACTATCACCATAGACCAGTGAAATCAATCAGTCTTTATAAGCAATAAAACTGCAAGCCATGCACCATGCCCCGCCACACAGTGACATATTCCCTGTGCACTTCGGTAGTAAAAGGGCTGAAAACAATCTAAGTGAAACATGAAGAGAAGCAATAAACAGTTATTTCATAACTCAAAAAAAAAAATCAAAAAAAAATCACCAAATAGCCTAAGTTAAAAATGCAATAAAAAGAGATAAAAAATAATTTCAGGATTCTGAAAAAAACAATATGCATATTTTCAGACCATCCTAAAAGCGTGTGTAAAGTTTCAAAAGGATTGGCCTGAAAATGTAGGAGGAGATGCGCGTACAAGGTACATACTCCCTATACATTTCTGTAGTATTAGGGCTCGAAAAAAGTCTAAGTTAAAAATGCAAACAATGTAATAAAAAATCATTTCAGGATTCTGAAAAATCAATATGCATAGCTTCGGACCATTCTAAAAGAGCCTGTAAAGTTTCAAAAGGATTAGCCTAAACCAGTAGGAGGAGTTGCGCATACAAGGTACATACTCCCTATACATTTCTGTAGTATTAGGGCTCGAAAAAAAGTCTAAGTTAAAAATGAAAAAAGTGTGATAAAAAATAATTTCAGGATTCTGAAAAAACAATATGCATATCTTCAGACCATCCTAAAAGCGCCTGTAAAGTTTGAAAAGGATTGGCCTAAAACTGTAGGAGGTTGCGGGCAGAAGGTACATACTCCCTATACATTTCTGTAGTATTAGGGCTTGAAAAAAGTCTAAATTAAAAATGAAAAAAATGTGATAAAAAATAATTTCAAAATTCTGAAAAAACAATATGCATATTTTCAGACCATCCTAAAAGTGCCTGTAAAGTTTGAAAAGGATTGGCCTAAAACTGTAGGAGGAGTTGCGGGCAGAAGGTACATACTCCCTATACATTTCTGTAGTATTAGGGCTCGAATAGGTCTAAGTTAAAAATGAAAAAAATGTGATAAAAATAATTTCAAGATTCTGAAAAATCAATATGCATATCTTCAAACCATCCTAAAAGCGCCTGTAAAGTTTGAAAAGGATTAGCCTAAAACTGTAGGAGGAGTTGCGGGCAGAAGAATGGTGGGGGCGCTGATGGACAGACGGGTGGATAGCTCAAAGGGTAGTTAGGATTTATGGGGTGCACAATAATGCATTTATGGACAGACAGATGGATGGATGGATGGACAGATGGATTCCATGCTGATAGCTATATCAGTAGGAGGATAACGAAATTCAACAAAAGGTTTTGATGGTATAGCTATATAAACTTAGATGCAAATTTTTTTTACTTTTATATGAATTTTCTAAGTCTGTCACCTTGATCCTGGGATTGGGATGATGCTGAATAAAACTCTAGACCTATATCTACCAACATGTAAAATATAAATGAAATTCCTCAAAGGGTCTTGATGGTATAGCTATATATGTTAACACAAAAATTTTGACTTATTTATGAAAATTCTAAGTCTGTGACCTTGACCCCAAGATTATCCCCCCAGGACAGGGGCAGTGCTAATAAACACTTAGCCCTATATCTACCATCAGGCTAAGTATGAATGAAATCCATCAAAGGGTCTTCATAATATAAAGTCTTATAAACTTTAACGTAAAAACCTTGACCCTTAGACAAAAATAAAGTATGAACGAATAATGCTTCAATGGATTGATGGACAGACCAACAGATTCCTTGCTGATAGCTACATCCACTCAACCTTTCAGTTAGGGGATAATGAAATTTAACAAACGGTCTTGATGATATGGCTATATAAACTTAAACACAAAAATTTTACTTTCATATGAAAATTCTAAGTTTGTGACCTTGACCTCGGTCACACCCGGGGTGGGGATCATGCTGAGTAAGACTCTAGGTCGATATCTACCAACATGTCAAATATAAATGAAATTCCTCAAGGGTTGATGATATAGGTATATAAACTTAAACACAAAAAACTTTGATTTTTTTATGAAAATTCTAAGTCCGTGACCTTGACCCCAAGGTAACCCATCGGGTGGGGATCGTGCTGATAAAACTTAAGATCTTTTATCTACCATTATGCCAAATATGAATGAAATCCATCTAAGGGTCTTCAAAATATGAGATCTTATAAACTTTAACATAAAAACTTTGACCCTAAGACAAAAATAAAGTATGAACGAATAATGCTTCAACGGATGGACAGACAGACAAACAGATTCCTTGCTGACAGCTATATCTGCTCAACCTTTCAGTTTGGGGATAATAAAATTTAACAAATGGTCTTGATGATATGGCTATATAAACTTAAACGTAAAATTTTTTACTTTTGTATGATGATGATGAGTTCAGGTTTAACGACGCATCAACCCATGAGGGTCATTTGCGTCAAAATGGTGAACTAACATGGTTCTGTAGTGAAACGATTATAATGGTAAGTCATAAATGCATAAAATGTAAAACTAGAACGAATTTAAAACTTTTGTATGAAAATTCTAAGTTTGTGACCTTGACCTTGGTCACACCCAGTGTGGGGATCATGCTGTATAAGACTCTAGGCCGATATCTACCAAAATGTCAAACATAAATGAAATTCCTCAAGGGTCTTGATGATATGCATGTAGCTATATAAACTTAAACACAAAAAACTTTTGACTTTTTTATGAAATTCTAAGTCCGTGACCTTGACCTCAAATATGAATGAAATCCATCTAAGGGTCTTCAAAATATGAGGTCTTATAAACTTTAACACAAAACTTTTGACCCTGTGATGGAAAGACGAACGAACGAATGAACGTACGTACGAATGAACGAACGGATGAATGGAAAAGCGAAAAGTATATACCCACACATACTTCGTATGTCAGGGGAATAATGAAAAAGAAATTCAAAAACAAATGTACAGTAATAACCCTTAGTACTGGGACAGACAGACCTGAGCAAACAGTGAAGACCCAGATCAAACATCTGATCAGGGTCTACACTGTTTGCCAATCATCCAATAGCTTTTACAGTAAAACGGACACTCAAATTATAGGACAAGCATGGTATGGAATTAAGGTATCCCAGTACTAAGGAAAAATTTAAGCCTTAACATCTATATTAATTTGGTTCATCTTCACCCAGACTACATTGTGCTTATTCTGTACATGCAGCAGCAGCTAGTATATGGCAAAATTGTTATGGATTAAAATGCACACTCTCTTTTAGAGTACGTAAGTTGGGTGTATAATTTATCAGACAAGATTCCCTCAATATACTGACTGGTATCAATAAACTTTGATGGCGCAATTTTGAGGTGGACTCGGTGTCTGTCATAATCTATGTATACTTAGAAAAGTCAAGATTTCACGGTAAAGGCGCTCGTGTCATGTATGAATGAAACCAGAGCTGAAAACGCTTTGATGTTAACATAGGTTGTGAACACATTTAACCTTTAAAGTGCCAAGCAAGCAAAATTTGTGGTAGACCGCAATCTTAATTTATTTTTTTTCTGTTTTCAGAGAAAACAAGTCTTGTCATTTCATCTGAATTGTCTACTTGGGACATGATTCACATGAAATGTCAGGACTTAATTTCTCTGACAAGTAAAAAAAAAGTAAAAAATGTTGTCTGCTGCAGTTGTGAAAGGCGCTTTAAGGGTTAACTGAGATACAGATAAGTTGCTGAATTAGAAATGCAAGAGCGTATAAAGGAAAGGGTATTACTTCATCTAACCCTTAATGCGCCAATCACAACTGCAGCAGAAAACAGTTGTACTTTTATTTTTTCAGAGAACTAAGCCTTGAGATTTCTTGTGAATCATCAGTCAAGCAGATGCTTCACATGAAATGTCAAAACTTTTTTCTCTGATAAATAAATAATAATAGCTAAAAAAATTCAAAATTTTGTCAGCTACAAATTTTACTTGGCGCTTTAAGGGCTAATATGCCTTCTGGCATCAGCGATAATTATAAAGCGCTAATACACTGATGCTAAGATACTGATTACCAGCTTTTCAGTGCATTTTGGTCTCCCGCTCTTTTCTGCGAGTCTTTTCATTTCAGCAGACAGGATTTTATTTACTCTGAAAAGAATTGGGCTTCTTGGGTGTAAAAGAAGAACTAACTAGCTTTCTTTCTTAAATAAAGTTTATTTTTGTGTAACAATTCATGTGTAATTTTTTTTTTTTTTCATCGGATCGCACACGGAAATTCGAGGTACGTAATGTTCACCAACGAACTATACATGTACAGTTTACAATCATATTTCACGTGTTCGAACTATTTAAAAATCAGTTTGAAAAAATACATGACTGTTCGAACTAGAAGAGCAATTTTCGGGAGGTGATTCCAAAACAGTAAGGGGTGTTCGAATTATTAATGTGTTCGAACTAATAGGAAATCTACCGTAAGTTGGGTGTATAATTTATCAGACAAGATTCCCTCAATATACTGACTGGTATCAATAAACTTTGATGGCGCAATTTTGAGGTGGACTCGGTGTCTGTCATAATCTATGTTTACTTAGAAAAGTCAAGATTTCACTAGACAGTATCTCTGGCTTTGGAGGCTTTGTCCCCAGATCCAAAACAAAGAAGCCACTGCCTCTTTGAACCCCATCAAACATCTGGCCTTTGGAAACCCTTGACAGCTATGTGCAAAACTACATCAAACTGTTCCTAAATTTCTCTATGAAAATATGTTGTGGCAACCATTGGCAATTCTGTCAACAAGACATTCAAATTACATAATGTTGTCTTGGAAAAAATATTTACAGTATCTTGATAAATTTATCAGGATCTCCTTTAAATTAATAAACTATCTTTTCGCTAGACTTGTAACTGACTAGAAATGTGTCCAAAGAACATGGATGCCCCAGCCTGAAAAACCTACATGCAAATTGCTAAAGCCTGAAAAACTTAAATGCGATTTGCTAGCCCCATCTCGGATGTGTACAGAGATGGAAGGACTGACACCAACATTTCTGGATTAGGAGCTATCTCCGTGTTCAATTTCGGTAGAGGTTTAGGGGCTATTTTTGCGGGGATAGGGGGCTAGTAACGTATTTTAAACAGAATAAACCTAGACAGTATGTCCAAATATGTCCAAAATAGCCCCAAAACTTTGACGTTCCAACATTTTGGGTTGAGGGGCTACCTCAATGTTTAAATTTCCATTTGGGTTAGGGGCTATTTTTGGGGGTTTAGGAGTTATTCTAATGTATTTTAAATGGAATAAACCTCAAAATACCTCATAATTATGTTCAAAATAGCCCCCAAACCTTGTGTGCTGGCCTGGACAGACAGATAGACAGATGGACAGGGGTAGCACTTTATGCTCTTTCCACCATTCTTTGAATGGCGGGGGCATAAGAACAGTGTATATACCCATAATGGCCATGCAAACCTGAAGCAGACAACATTAATAGTTTTTAAAATGCAATTTTTTATTTTTCAGAGGCAGTAAGGCTTTATTTTTTCAATAAAACTGAAAAAAAAAAAAAAAAAAAAACTCAGATGAGATTGTCATCTTCTGCAGTTGTAATTGGCACTTTAAGGATGAATAAATCTGATGATTTTGCAGTTTATGCCGATATGTATCATCATTTCTTCATCTTTTCTGTCCCGTTAATGCTTAGCACTCTGGGTAAAATATTCAGCACATGACATATTGAAATTTTTTTCTTATTTTCCCTAGAAAACAGAATTTGATATTTTATGCAAAGTGTCTCCAATGGAGACAATTTGCATGGAATGTCAAATCTTGTTTTCTTTAAAAAAAAAAAAAAAAAAATATCATCAATTTGTCATCTGCTGAATTAGCCCAGACAGTGGTAAATTCACCTAGGGCTAGATAAAATGCAGTATTGATATACATCTGTACTATATTAACCCTTAAAGCACCAATTACAACTGCAGCAGACGACATTTTGAAATATCTTTTTTTTTTTAAAAGAAAATAAGTCTTGACATTTATGTGAATCGCCTGCCAAGCAGACCATACACATGAAATGTCAACTCTTACTTTCTTTGAAAATAAGAAAAAAATTAGAATGTCGTCTGCTACAAATTTCGCTTGGCATTTTTAAAGGTTAACCTAAATATTCAGACACCTTAACTCCTTACCATACTTATCTTAAAATTTGAACAAGAATATTTTACTATCTGTTGATGTGTCTAAAACCTGCCGGATGAATGGCAAACAGTATAGATACTGATCAGATGTTGTGTTCTGTGGCATCTGATCTGCGTCTACACTATTTCTCAAGCCTATCTGTCTGAATACTTCAGGTAAATACAATACATGTACTTCTTATCTGTCTGCAAAAACATAATTATATGTTGTGGGCACTGAGCTGACATATAAACTCATCATCACTATCTGGTCATGGTCTGAACACATGAATATTTGCCTGGCACAAACTTTGAATCTTTAAAAGAAAAACAAAAAAAAAAACTTGAATTTTTACTCATCTTATGCCTAAGGGCAAGCAGATGAGTGGAATTTTCCAGCCCTGCATTTCATTTTCACCAAAACATCAAACCCTTAATTTTCTATCAAAAAAATAATAAAAATATTTCAAAATATCGCCTGCTGAAATTTTTACCAAGCATCATAGTTCCAGATAAGGCATTTTTTTTGTTTTTATCAAAAGTCACTCATTTTTTCTTATTTCTTGACTTAACATATTGTGTGGGTACTCATTAGAAGTGCCACAATAGACTGATATATAAGAAAACTATTTATCTGAGTGGATAAACTATCTGTACATTAAAGGTTAGCATGTTGGATAAAAATTTCAGCTGACACCATATGGAAACAGCTCTCTTATTTTCTCAGAAACTAGGGTCCATTGTGGTATCTGTGAAAATGGAGTTCTGCTCATGTATACGCAAGAGGGCGTAAGCAGTGTTGCAAATTTCTACTTATGAAAAGTCTCAATAAAACCAAGACTCCCATTTTAATCTGTAATGTGTTCTTTGTTTCCAAAGGCTATCTTTTTTACTACACTGCAGCTGGTGTTAGTGCCATGGGACGGCGGTAGAACATCTCCCCATACATCACCACAGTGCAGACTATTTTTCATTTCCTTTTGAATGATTGGGTCCATTGTGGTATATTTGAAAATTGAGTTCTGTTCATGTATACGCTAGAGGGCATAAGCAGTGTTACAAACTTAATTACTGCATATGAGGAGTCTCAATAAAACCGTTACTCCCATTTTTTTAATCTGTAATGTGTTCTTTGTTATCAAAGGCAATCTTTTTTATGTTTATTTTATATTTTGTGTAAACTTGCATGAAATGTCAAACACTACTTTCTGAAAAAAAAAAAAATCAATATTCCATCTGCTGAATTTGTCCAAAAACTCCTAAACTTTAAAGATGTTTGTTAATTCTTTAATAATGGGCCAATCTCAACTGCAGCAGATGACATTTTGAAAATATGTCTTTCTTCTTTTTTTTTTCCAGAAAAAACAGGGTTCAACATTTAATGTGAATCAGCAGCCTAGCAGATGAGTCACATGAAATGTCAATCTTCTACAATTCTGCTTGGCACTGACTTTTAAGGGTTAGCTCAAAATAGTGGCCATTGATTAAAATTGCCTCAGTGAGTAAATGGACCCATTAAAACCTATTTCCCTCAAAGGGATATTTGCAAAACAGAGCAGATTGACACCATAGAACAGGGCATCTGATCAGGGTCTACACCATTTGCCATGACATGTCATAAATGCTAACTGACACAATTCCCATAATGCAATGAGTAAAAGCTTACCTGTATCTTTATTTTTTGCCGAGTAAACCTCCCCGTAAGTGCCCTCTCCAATCACATCTAGAAGCTCCCATGATTCCTCTGGGTTCTGAAGCTCAGAGAACTTTATGTTCTTGCTATACTGCTCATACATTCGAAACATTTCTGCAGCCATGATTAACAGATCAGATCTTTAAAACTGTCCTCATAAGGAGGCTGTGTTTACACACCTGCAAAAGAATTAACCCACAATGCAATATGCAAAATTGAAGCAGACCACATTCATCTCGTTTTTTTTTTTGTTGTTTTTTTTTGTTGTTGTTTTTTTGTTTTTTGTTTTTTTACTTTTACATTTTATGCTAATTGTCTACTAGGTAGGAGACCACTTGCATGAAATGTAAAAGCCTATTATATGGGAAAAATAAGAAAAAAAATCATACATTTGTCATCTGTTGAATTAGCCTGGAGAGTGAATTTTAATATGAACTTCTTCTCACCACTATAAATAACAATCATCATATTATCACTTTAAAATCATCACAATTAAAACATAGCATGCTAGATAAAAATCTCAGCAGAGAACATTTTGAAATATGTTTTTTTTTTTTTCCAGAAACATATGATTTGACATTTATCAATATCAAATCTATTTTCAGGGAAAATAAGCAAAAATGTCAACAATTTGCCCATAATGCCCATAATGTCAACAATTTGTCATATGCTGAATTTGCTCATAATGCGCTAAGTGTTAACCCTTGTCCTGCTGAACCCGGATATGCCCTGCCTTTGCAAACAGTGTAGATCCAGACCAGTTGGCTTCTGAAGAAGCCAACTGATCTGGATCTGCACTGTTTGCCATTAAGTATGTGAATTTATATCAACAAGATGGATCAAGTAATCTGATTGGCTGAAAATTAGAAATGGGAGTGGCATCTTAATTTATTCAGCAGGACAATACTGGGACTGGATCTGATAACCTTTAGCACTATCCAGACAAATTCAGCAGGTCAATAATGTTTTTCTTAATGTTTCTTACTTTTCCCAGATAACTGGATTTGATATTTCTTGTGAATAATGTCTCCTTGGAGACAAGCTGCATGAAATGCTGATCCCTGTTTCCAGGGAAAAATAAGAAAAAAATATTTCAAAATGTTCTCTGCTGAAAACTTTACCAAGCTATTCCTAAGAGTTATTTCACCAATTAAATTATCAATTGCCATTAAAAAAGAGTTTGTATCACTTAAAAGTTTCATCAACTAAAAGTCAATACCATAATTACAAGTTTATTATCCAACAGCAAAACTACAACAAAGCTATCACAACGTAAAATTGCACTGAAAAGGCCTGACCTACTTAGCTTAGCATGCTGGGTAAAATATCAGCAAATGGCATTTTGAAATATTTTTCTCATCACTAAAACATGCCTATATAATATTGACCCCTTTAAACCCCATTTTTATAGAATAAAACTGGGATTTACAAGGGTCTACATTATTTTCTTATTTCTGTTCAAAAACACAGATTGTGGGTACTCGCTAGAACCACCTTTGCAAGGTGATTCTAATGAGTACCCACAATCTATGTTTGAGCAGAAATATGAAAAATATCAGAGTTTTTTATCCAAAAAATTTCAGTTTCTGGAGGTGGAATTTTCTATATATTTAAATAGGCGTGTTTTCATAATGTTATTTAACCCAGAAAATATGGTTTGACTTTTCTTGCAACCGAGACAAGTTGTGTGAAATGTCAAACTTTTATTTTGGGAAAATAAGAAAAAAATATCTCCATTTTCTGTATGCTGAATTCGCCTAGAGAGCCCCAAGGTTAAATTTTTACTGTCATCTAAGTTAAAAAGGAACATCAAATCATATTCAAAACAAGCAGGACTAGGTGCAGTTAAGCATCTAAGGGGACAATTTACATGATGCCAAGCCCTATTTTCTGGAAAAATTAAGAAAACTACCACAATGTTGCCAGTGTGCTATAGTTAAGATTGTGTTACAGAAAATATGATCAAAGAAACTGTAAATTAGCTGCAAATATGTATATAGGTTATGCATAGTTTTAAACTTCGAGCAGTCAGGCAAGATGCAATAACCTGAATTTGTCGCAATACATAACGAAAACATACCTATATAATTTTAACCACCATAAAACTCACTTTTATATAGTAAAACTGGGGTTTACAGGGGTATACATTATTTTCTTATTTCTGCTCAAAAACATAGATTGTGGGTACTCATTAGAACTGCCTCACTGAGGCAGTTCTAATGAGTACCCACAATCTATGTTTTGAGCAGAAATATGAAAATATTAGAATTTTTATCTGAAAACTCAGTTTTTGGTGGTGAAATTTTCAGTATATTTGAATAGGAGTGTTTTAATAATGAACCTTTTAGGACCGTATCGCACAGATGCCATACTGAGATTGACCATATATCATGTATTTAATCAAGGATATCACATTTCATTTAATGGCTTATTGCCACAATAGCTGTAAATAATAATATGGGCTGCTTCAAGCTAAAATGTGTTTTCGAACATACGCAAAATGCACTTTGCTGTGTCTGCATATGCCCGAAGACACATTTTAGCTTGACACAGCCCATACATAATATTCTACTCAAGAAGGAATAAATTGAAAAAAGTCAAATGACAGTAAAACATGCAATGTCATGTATTTTTAGAAAACCAGTTTTAGCTGTACCACATTATGAGGTTATTGGCTCTTTTAATTAGGCAAGATGGTTTCGTGCTAATACTTAATTTTTATATTTCTTAACCTTCACTCAATTTTTATATTTTCGGCTTCAGCTGTATGATTTTGCTTTTGTTCAACACTTTTTTCCAACATATATAACTCCTTGCCATACTTATCCTAAAATTTGAACAAATCCATCTTACTATCTGCCATTGTGTCTAAAAATAGCTGAATAAGTAGCAAACAGCATCTGCAGATCTGACTAGGGTCTACACTGTTTGCTGAGGCCTGTCTATCCCAATAACTAGGATTAATACTGTAAAATCTGTGTTCGTAATTTACATAATTGTTATACATGTAGCTATTTTCTTTACCTCCTGTTTGAGCTCAATTGCAATTACTTCCTTTTTCATATGGAGGTACTGTGATGCTGGAATATTCTTTAGTTTAGCAGAAAGTGACAACTATGTCTTCTTAATTAGATAAAATGACCTGCCCAGCACAATCACTAACTGTATCAGTCTTTCTCCAATGACCTCAATTGACATTCCATTTTAAGTAACACTTATCGCTGTAAATCTTAATAAAATTTGGGAACTATATGTGTAGCAATTAGCAAAACATATACTACTGTCAAACCTGTGTTAAGCAAGCACCTATGGGAAAGCCAATAAAAACTGGTTGCTTAAGACAGGTGTTTACTTAAAACAGGTAGACTTCTACCTCTTTGCCTTTAATGGGATCTGAAATAGTGGCCTTTAAAGGCAGGTGATTGCTTAATACAGGTGGCCTTTAGGATAGGTTTGACTGTCAGTCTATCTAAAGGCCTTGATTACATACATGTAATATCTAATAATTTTGATGCAAAACTATTGATGTAGATGTCCACTTATGTGACAGAAGGACAAACAAATGCATGTACATACATAAAAACCAATGGATAAATGAAAAAGTGACTAGATTACGCAGTTGTTGGCACGCCACTGCAAAATCCCAATGCTCCTTGCTAATGTTGCTAATAGCATGACGGATGGAGGGAAAAGTAATTTGCTCTCACACACTCTAACCATAAGGGGAAGTCATATAGCAATTTTAGTTAAATTCCGCTCAGTGGTTTAGGAGGAGATAGTATGACAGACAGATGGATGCCCCTACAGATGATCATTTATTGGGTTCTCAATGTTAGATTTTCTTGGGAAAAAAATGTAAACTTACCCAACAGCAGAAAAACTACGTAATACCCCTAGTTTTTCTTGGGTATTATGGATGGAATAAAGCAAACTCTATGGAGATACCCACTATATATTTACCCAATATATAACCACGGGCTTGGACAGAGGGACGGATGAATGGAGACTGTCACAATATCCCCATCACTAACGTGTGGGGATAACAAAAGCACCACAAGGCGGGGCAATATATGCCCGTTTACTATTTTACAAGGGTACCCCATCTACACAGTTGGACAAAAGCGCAAAATATGTGGACTTTTTCAAATGTACACTTGTTATGTTGCCATTGTTACCAGTTATGACGTGAAGAAGGATGGTCACAAAAAAATTAGTCAAATGGAAGTAACCAAAAAACTGAGAAAGGGAGGGCCGACCATTTTGTAGGTGACCGATTGTCTGAACCACATATACATTGCTTTAAAGTCATCAAGATTAGGGTAGTTGTCAGTTTCTGGTGAAAGAATGTGCACAATACTGGTTAACCATTTAGAGGACTAAGCCTGCCCAGTAAAAGTGTGGTTAGGTAAAGTGATCATGCTTGACATCACCCCATTTGATTGACTGGGCTGTAAAACCTCAACACAAACAAACATCATCAAGATATTCCATATGGTTACCTAGTTCTGGCACGCATGTAGATAGTCTGGAAAAAAAAAACAAATCAAAGGGAAGTAACCATGACACTGAGAAAGAGAGAGCAATCTTTTTTGTATGCAACACATCATCTTAACCTCATACACATTGCTATAAAGTTTCATCAAGACATTCCATATGGTTTGCTACTTATGGTATGCACAAGGTCAGTCTAAAATTTCATCAAAGGGAAGTAACTCACAAAATGAGTAAGGGAGTGCATTCTTTTTTGTACGCAAGACACCATCTTAAACTCATACACATTGCTATAAAGTTTCATAAATATATGCCATATGGTTACCTAGTTATGGCACACACAAGGACAGTATGAAAAAAAAAAAATAATTAACGAGAAGTAACTCAGAAAGTAAGGGAGAGCAATCATTTTTGTATGTGACAAGCTGTCTTCTCATACACATTGCTATGAAGTTTCATTCAGATATTCCATATGGTTACCGAGTTATGATGAGCACAAGGATAGTCTGTAAAATACTTATCAAAGGGCAGTAACTCAGAAACTAAGAAAGGGAGAGCAAAAATTTTTGTATGAGACATGCCCTTATATACATTCTATGAAGTTTCATCAGAATATTCCTTACGGTTATCTTATTATGGCACACACAAGGATAGTCTGTAAAAAAACTAACCAAAGGGCAGTAACTCAGAAACTAAGAAACTTCAAAGGGAGAGCAATCATTTTTGTATGCAACAGCCGTGTTGACCTCATACACATTGCTATGAAATTTCATCAAAATATTCCTTACGGTTACCTAGTTATGCCGGGCACAAGAAATGTTTACCCTGGATGGACAGACGGATAGATGGACAGACAGCCGGACAATGCCATAACATAATACATCCGTTTTTTTTTTTCAAAACAGGCGTATAAAAATTATATATATATATAATCCTTGGTAAGCAAAGTGCAAGATGGGTTGAGCTAGTGACTTTGCAACCGATCAATAAAGTACATCAACAAGTTGGCGTGCATTGCTGTGGTGCAATATTGCAAAATGTAAATGTGTACACTACTGGATGTTATGATTATACTCAATACAGGCTCTAACACATCATCATTGCATAAAAAGCAGTGTCACACGTTATTAATAGCCGTGCATTAACTGGAGAAAAGCCGTGTATTAACAAGGCAATTCACACGCTGTTAATGCACGGCTACGCAACTTTCAACATGATTGTACCGGGGCCACAGATTTGCTGCCGTTACGAGATGTGTACAGCCCGGCCCTAGAACGAGCATAGTCTGTGGAAATTACGTTCGCGAGATACCTGTGAAAAGGCGAAACAAAATAGTGCAAGAAATAACGCAAAATGTAGCAAATGTTTTCAGTTTTTATGCAATAATAGCGAACAAACATGGTTTTTCAATGCATTAACATCCGCCAGGTCCCTTGGGAGGTGTTGAAAACTGCGGTCTTCGGCCTCAGTTTTCAACACCTCCCACGGGACCTGGTGAATGTTAATGCATGAAAAAGCATGTTTGATCCCTATATTAAATGCTAGTCCTGCCAAACCTGTATATATCCTGCCTCTGCAAACAGTATCCAGATCAGTTGGCTTCTGAAGAACCAGCCCACTGATCTGGATCTGCACTGTTTGCCATTAAGTACGTGAATTTATATCAGCAATTTGAATCAAATAATCTGATTGGCTGAAAATTAAAAATGGGCGTGGCATCTTAACTGATTCAGCATGACAAGGGTTAACAGTGCAGCATTTAATTAAGCAGTCACAGACATTCATGATCATTTGCAAACTTTCAGTTCAGTTGTGACAGTTTTTGCAAATGGTAATAAGTGTCTACGGACTATAGGACTATATCTGGAGCTGTTTTTTAATTTAGATATTCCAAGAGAAAAATGGCTAAACTATTTGGAAACAGTGGAGACCCTAATTAGACATCGCATTATGCAGTCTGATCTGGGTCTTCAATGTTTGCCAAATACCCTTTTGGGTTCTCCGGACTAAAATGGGCTAAGTGCGACAGGTTGAAAAATAATAATCTCTTTATTGACAAGTACTTGGTTACACCCACTAATTTTTCAACAAGTATAGATAAGACCTTTGTGAAAAGGATATTGACATTAGAAATTTTGGTCAACTTTTAACCAATTAATTCAAAATTTATATAGAACATGCTTTTAGATTTCTGGCATTAAACTGACATGCAGTCAATATATGAAGCATAATTTGAGAAAAGAGTTTCTGATCACCATTTGATCAAGGCCTTCATTCAAAGTTCCAGATAAGGGTTTCCAGATAAATAAATATTTTTCTTACTTTACCATGAAAATGTATACTGTGGCTACTCATTAGAAGCACCTCAGTAGAGAAATAAGACAAATGGAAAACATTTTGGATGAAAAAATACTTTTTTGATGAAAAAATGTACCTTAACCCTTGTCCTGCTGAATAAATTAAGATGCCATGCCCACTTCTAATTTTCAGCCAATCAGATTACTTGAACTGGATTGTTGCTTTAAATTCACATACTTAATGGCAAACAGTGCAGATCCAGATCAGTTGGCTTCTTCAGAAGCCAACTGATCAGGATCTACACTGTTTGCAAAGGCAGGGTCAGCAGGACAAGGGTTAACTGGAGTCAGTTTACACTCCATGGTCCTGCTGCACCCACATATGTCCTGCCTTTGCAAATGGTCTTAAGATCCAGATCTGAAGAAGCCAATTGATCTGGATCTGACATTTTTGGCAATCAGTATGTGAATTTGTACCGACAACCTGGATAAAGCAATCTGATTGGCTGACAATTTGAAGTGGGTGTGACGTCTTAATTTACTCAGCACTGTAGAACAAATATTAATGATAGTGAAGCACTGTAGAACAAATATTAATGATAGTGAAGGCCCTGGTTAGACATTCAGAAGGCAATAAGCCTTCAGTTGCAGAGACATAGCCAAAACAGAATTATTTTTAACTCTTTGCATGCTGGGTAATTTTGTATGCTTTTTTATCATCTGTGATTTTTTTAAAACTAGAGCAAGTGCCCAGAGGGTCACAAATACCCCCAGCCGGCATCATTTTTTAATTATAAAACAGTTTAAAGCCAATGACAATGATATAAGGCAAAATCAATGGACCATGAAATAGGTCACTGACCCACATATAGTTTACAAGGTCAGTCTGTGAGACTGATCTATCATCCCAAGTGCACTTTTTCTGGAGTAAATAGTCTTCAAGACATGAAGCTAAATTGCTGGACCATAAAATATAGGTCATGCTGATTTGTATTTACTGTGAGGTCAAAGTTTGGGTCACATCATGTCATTATATGTAAATATGACATTTAGGCATCAAATAGTGGGAGATACAAGGCAAACTTACAGGGCTATGAAATACAGGTCACATAATCCCAAACTATGATAGTCATACATCAAATTGTCTTCAAAATGTAACATAAAATCACTGGACCATGAAATATAGGTCTCAGTGACCTACATTTACTTTTAGGTCATCTGTCCGATCATACTGATTCATAATCCCAAATAATGATGCTCATATATCAAATAACATTCAAGATATTAGGCAAAATCACTGTACCGTGAAATATAGGTCAAGGTGACCTACATTGTTAAGATGTCACACAGAACCAATATCCCGAGTATCACATTAATTCATTAAATAGTCTTCAAAATATAAGGCAAAACCACTGGAGCATGAAAATAAGGTCACAATGAGCTTGACCTTATTACACTGAATGTTGATGTGATAAACATGTCTGATGCCCATCCTTCTTAATTAAGAAGTTGTTTGTATAAACAAACTGCAATATACTACTTTATTGGGTTGTCCTAGATTTTCACCTCTAGATCCACCTTGGGGCATGACCCAGGAGTTCATAGATGTAGGATGGAAGAGAACCCTCCCAGGTACTCCCATACCAAATATGAAAAGTTTTTGATCAGTGGCTGTGGAGTCATAAGTAATAAAAACTTCAAAGTAAAACTTGGTTATAGAAAGGAATGGAAGGACGGACAGACCAACGGAACCGACAAAAACTCTATACCCCTTTGGCATATTTCATAGCCGGAGGTATAATTACTTTTTCAAAAAATCTTTCAGGATTACCACCAGGGTGTCAAACAGTTTGGATCCAGATCAGGCCCAACAAAACGTTGGGCCTAGTCTGGATCAAAACTGTTTGCAAAGGTTATCAGCAGATGACAAAGTGGCACTAGCGGGGAAAGAGTTATGCACATTCAGTAAAAATCTTGAACAATTAATTCTCCACAGTTTTGCATCCAAAATAGGAGCTACTCTTATAGGAATGACTTTGCTCACAGACGGAGCAAATTCTTACTTTAACAGTAGCCCTTATTTTATAAGTGATAAATTCTTTCCTTTAAGAGCAGCCTCTATGGTAAAGAAGCAAAATATTTTATGATAATTGATGTCTCTTCATTGCAAATACTTTTTTTTCCCCGTGTCACACATTATGCATAGGCGTAATGTGCATAATGAGTGAGACACCCTATAACAGCAGCCTCTATGGTAAGAAGTGAACTATTGTACCCTAGTTGATGTCTTTTCATTGCAAAAACTTTTTCTCACGTCATGCATGTTATGCACATGTGTACTGTGCGAAATAAGTGCTACGCCCATGAGTAAGGGGTAGGTTACTGACTAAGAGGTACATTTTCTCGCTTTGTGTTTCTTCACATCATTTATGATATCAGCCTGATATCAACTCTTAGCACCCCGCTGACAAATTTATAAGATGACACATTAGTTTCATTTATTCTTATTTTCCTCCAAAAAAATAATGTTCGCTTAGGGAGACAATCTGAACAATATGTGAAGTCTAAATATCATCTCTATCAGTGTTCCAGCTAGGATTTAAGGGCAGAGGGATGCGGGGTAGGGCACTTTTTGTGCGGTCATACAAGAATGAGGGCACCATGTGTCATATGGTGTGCTTAGTATCAAGACATGTTACAAAATATAATCCCATTCCACAATAAATACCTCAAAAATAGAGTACATATAAAACTGACCTTTAAACATTGATAACATTTTTAATTTTGGTCCGATTTTCATGAAATTTTCACCAAAGTGTAGTGTTTTATGTTTGGAGTTGAAATAAGACAGAGGGCAGCGAAGGAAGGGCAGAGGGGCAGCAGATGAGGGGAAGAGGGGCGGCCCGCCCCTCCATACAGGGCTAGCTGGAGCACTGTCTATATTATCTGTATACTATCTGCTAACTCTTAAAGTTCGACGCTAAATTGAAGCAGACTTTATTTAACCCATTGTATACTGAACAGACTCTCCCACCACACAATATACTGGAAGAATCCAATTTTAATTTTAGGTATGTCCGGCTATCATATAATCATATATCATAATCGGATTTTTGATTAACGTGCAGGTACAGGGGCAACATCCACATTAGTGGGCCCCCTTCCAGATAGCTGGCTTGCTGCACGCATGGCAGATCTCACACCAGATCTCCAGGTACGTCTATCATGTGGGTTGATAGCCGAGAGCTTCCACTCTCTGCAATCCCTCTCTGTCAGCTGCTTCCATGTCATTTTGGGCCTCCCTGGCCCATGCTTTCCATCAACTTGTATGTCAAAGGCTGTCTTGACTGCACCGTTGGAGCGTTCCACATGTCCATAGCATCAGAGTCTTCTCTCCTTCAGAATGAGGTCCGATCCTCAATGCCAAGCCGCACAAGTAGCTCATTGGACCTGGTGGTGACAATGTCTTGCGGTCTGACATTGCACAGCTGTCTAATCATTGCCCTGTCATTTCGCTGCAGACGCTGGAGGTTTGGCTTTGTCAATGGCCAAGTCTCGCTGGCATGGAGCATTGCGCTCCGCACACAAAAGCTGTACACACGACCACGTGTTTTGAAAGAGAGGTGGCGTGAAGAGAGAACTGGTAGCAGATCCTTGAACTTCTTCCAGGTGGTTTTCACACGTGTTGTGGTTGAAAGTTCACAGCCACCTGCTGCTGAGAGCATGTCTCCTAAGTAGCAAAAGGAAGCTACCACCTCAAGCTTGTCAGGTCCGACCTGGACTTCCTTCTGTGGTCTGCCATCCAAGGCTATGATATCTACATATTCCTCGAGAAAAATGGATAAACTATTTGCAAACAGTGGAGACCCTGATCAGACGCTGCATTCTGCAGCATCTGATCTGTTCTGCACTGTTTGCCAATTACCCTTTTACGGGAATCCCGCCTACAATGGGTTAATTTCTAGAGAAAATAAGACTTGGCTTTTTATGTCTAGCATCTGCCTTATGATTCAAATGAAATTATTTTCTCAGAAAAATCACCAGAGGACTAATGATCCTGTAGCTCACCCGAGATTTATTTTGTTCTGAGCAAGCCTATGCTAACATTTATAAAGAATGAAAAACATGGGTATTGTGGCCGGTACAGCTTAAAAAAAATCTTTGGTCTCTGTATCCTACATTAACTTGGTATGAAATTAAGCTTTAATTACTTTGATGAAACAGAAACTTTACATAAAATATAGCCTGGCACCAGGCTGTGAGTTTTACATTTCTAATCTAACAAAGGTGAAATACTCCTCCTTGACTATTTTTCTACACAAATCGTCTCCCTTACTAGACAGAAACTCACAGCCTATCTGATCAGCCAAATCAGAGAGAAGGACATTCCAAAAGATAGGATTTTTTGTAAAATATAAATTGTTTTATGCTGATTCATATATCATTTAGATGGGAGCCAGTCTAATAAAATATGGCTTTGCTAAAATGACATATACATGTACCAAATATCAATAGCTGGTATGATGGCATGTGAGTCACTTGCTTCTGCAGGATTCCTGATGGTTGGAAGATCTAAGGCTATGTCACTGAAAAATGATGTCTGCATAAATTTATAGAAATTCACATTCAAGTTTGGATTTTTAAATTGTGTTAGAAGTCTCAGCATTGTAAATGACTCAGAAGCCACTAACGTTGTATTGAAAATTTGGAAAACAATTATCAAGCTGAGATCTGACATTTAACTGGTGAATGCCTTTTGATCTGACAATCTTCATTTATAGTTCCCTGGTCAGTAAACTGGCTTAGATCATGTACTTCAGAAGGAAATAATAAAAAACAAAACAAACAAAACCCCAAAACAGGAAATTTATGAGAAATTACACTCCCGTTCAAATTTCGATTTGGGAATATTTTTTTCCATCACGAAAACACACCTATAATATTTTGACCCCCTTACACCCCACTTTTATATAGTAAAACTGGGGTTTAAAGGGGTATGCATTATTTTTCTTATTTCTGCTCAAAACATAGATTGTGGGTACTCGTTAGAACTGCCTCAGCACGGCGGTTCTAATGAGTACCCACAATCTATGTTTTGAGCAGAAATATAAAAAAATATCAGAGTTTTTTATATGAAAATTTTCAGTTTTTGGAGGTGCAATTTTCTATACATTTGAATAGGCTTGTTTTCATAATGATTTTGGAATATGGAGACTTCGCCTTATTGTAGATGAAAATGCAAATCAATATTACATTCCATAAGGCATGTGTCTCTTTAGACGAACTATTGTAAAACAAATAAAATTAATAATCTGATACCTTCTAACATTGCCACATTATGCCAGTTTCCCAAGAAGCTAATGCATTCAAAACTAAAAGTGAAGCCTATGCCTTTATATTGACAAGCGTGATTTTGTTTTCTTGAAAAAAAAAAATGGTCTTAACATTTTATTCAAACTGTCTTTAAATATAATGTCAAAAGTCATATTTTCAGGTTACATTTTGAACTAAGGGTCAAGCCCTGTTTTTGAGAAAAGTAACAGAATAATATTTTAAAATGCCTTCAGCTTGTTTTAAATTCTGCAGGTTAAAAGTAGCTGTTACTTTTGATCTGTATCATCATTAACCCTTGCCCTGCTGAATAAATTAAGATGCCACACCCACTTCTAATTTTCAGCCAATCAGGTTACTTGATTCAGATTGTTGTTACAAATTTGCATACTTGATGGCAAACAGTGCAGATCCAGATCAGTTGGCTTCTTCAGAAGCCAACTGATCTGGATCTACACTGTTTGCAAAACAGGATATATCCGGGTTCAGCAGGACAAGGGTTAATGACAAGATAAATAAATAATGAAGGTTTTATTCCATACATATTATATATAGCATAATCATTGTTTGATTATATGAAAACTCTGTCAAGAAGTAGTATGGTAACTGAATGAAAAAATGAGTATGGTCTCTTAGAAACCATCACGAAAACATGCCCATATGATATTGACCCCCTTAAACCCCACTTTTATATAGTAAAACTGGGGTTTACAAGGGTATACATTATTTTTCTTATTTCTGCTCAAAACATAGATTGTGTGTACATGTTAGAACCGCCTCGCCGAGGCGGTTCTAACGAGTACCCATAATCTATGTTTTGAGCAGAAATACGAAAAACATCGGAGTTTTGTATCTGAAAATTTTCAGTTTTTAGAGGTGAAATTTTCTATATATTTGAATAGGCGTGTTTACGTAATGCCTTGACATACAACTTTAACCAGAGTGTTAACAGACAGATCAACAAAAGGGAAGATTGAAAGACAGATTGACAAACAGCATGACAAAAACTATACTCCCTCATGGCATACTTTGTATGCCGGAGTATTTCATAATACAGTAATACAATATAGCTTCTCAATGTCACAAATGGACGCGACATTAAATGTTTTTTCAAAATGGAGTTTAGTTCTGAAGAAGATGTGAAGTCAAAACGTTAAAAAAAGCTGTGTTTTGTCTTATTTCTTTGACCAAATAATACAGTAATGAGGTAATTCAACCAATAGTATCACAAACTGACTTTGACATAAGCAGGTATTTTGATATATCAGTTTGAGATTAGAAGTCAAGTGTACCTTTTGGCACAACACTGTCTGAACTCATCTTGCTTAACACAGGGGAAGTAACTCCAAATTGTTTTGTCCACCTTCTCGAAAGCAGTCTACTCTAAAAGGAAAGAATTAGTTCCCTTTGGAACTATATGCTTCTATAAAAAATATAGAACACCTATCACATAAGCGTCATTAAATATGCACCCCCACCCCCACCCATCCCCCGAGAAGTCTTCTGCTAATATTTCTTCAAGGTGTGCCCTTATTAGGAAGATATTTTACTAGGGGTTTTTCAGTAATTTTGAAAAACTTAAGCGCACAGTGCAATAATTAGGCCAAATACAGTAAGTCTTTTTTTTCTATTGTAAAGACTCCAAAAGACTCAAAGACCTTGATCAAGATGTGCAGATGCACATGCATAATGCTGATCTAGAACTTTGCTGGTCAGATGTTTCTTGGGCATCACTTTATGTTTCATTTAATTTTTTTTTTTTTTTTTTTTTTTGCAAAAGTCCTGACTGGCCCATATTTCACTTATGTTCATCTGCTGCAATGACCCAGATCAAACTGTGTGGATGCTCATTATACTTAGCTATCAAACATCTTTGATACCCCATTCCACTTGAGATAATAAATAAACAAAGTAATTTATAGTGAAAAATAGATAAAGTAAGTGGGCTGCTGTGAAATGGTAAATAAATAAAGTGGTTTGGGGGTATTTTGTGGTTTTTTGCAGTGGTTTGGTGTGTTTCTACGGACTCACCTTTTTTTACGAAAGCACCTTCGTGTTATGTACATCATTAATTATATCAAATTGTTATTAAATAGAGCAGGTTTTCATTGATTTTCAAAACTTGACTTTGGCGTGAACTTGAAGATCATATTGTAAAGATGATTTAAAATGCACACGATCAAAGTAGAATCAAAGTATTTGATAAAAATAACCTTTCATGAGATTAAATTTATCATCCCTTCAAGGCACGTATATTCTTCCATACAGAGACTGACAGGCTTAACTAACCAGACACTTCTCAAAAGGAAACAGACCATCCCAAAAAGTTGTGGTAGTTCCACTTGATGTAGATGGATTAAATTAATCCTTGTCCTGCTGAATAAATTAACTTGATGCCACGCCCACTTCTAATTTTCAGCCAATCAGAGTACTTGCTCCGGATTATTGCTATAAATTTACATACTTTATGGCAAACAGTGCAGATCCAGATCATTTGGGATCTTCAGAAGCCAACTGATCTGGATCTACACTGTTTGCAAAGGCAAGTTATATCCCGGTTCAGCAGGACCAGGGTTAATATTTTAAGAAAATTTATAATATGATATACAGATAAATTCAGGAAGTAACAGTAAGTTTTAAATCATCAAAAACAATCTAAAGAAATCTTACTATCTGACTGACAAGTATGCAAAATCAATATTAACTATTAAACTTTTACTACTCTCTAGATAAATCTAGCAGATGACAAACTGATAACAGAGTTCTTATTTTTTTTTTCAGATAATAAGCTTTGACATTTCATGCAAATTGTCCCCTGAGAAGAAAGTTGCATGAAATATCAAAGCCTATTTTCTGGTAAAAATAAGAAAAATATTTCAAATTGTAATCTGAAAATTTTCCCAGCATGCTAAGCATTAAAATTCTACTTACATAAAGTACATATATTTGGTTAATCTCCTATCAAGTGAAATTGACTATTAGGGCTAATTCAGAAGATGAGAAATAGATGATACTATATTTACCATACCTATTCAGCCCAAAGAAAACAGTACAGACCCAGATCAGATGCCACAGAATGTGGTATCTGATCAGGGTCTAAACTGTTTCCTACTCATCAAGCAGGTTTTTGTTTGTTTGTATTGAGGTTTTTTGGCCCAGTCAACCCACTAAGGTCATGTCGAGTGTGGTCAGTTTACATAACCACAAGTTTACCTGGCAGGCTTAGTCCTCTCAGCAGTTAACCATTACTTGTGCACATTCATTTGCCAGAAACTGACAACTGCCCTTCTTGAATCAGTGGAAGGAAGAGAATGACTGCAGAAAATATTTCATGATCAAACTCCAAGAACATATGTTACCAGTGTACCGGTTTATCTTGCACCATGGGCAGCTTGACCCCGAGGGCGAAGCTGCCTCTGGGCAGCTTGCCCCCCAGGGGTGGATACCCCAGAGTATCTTGCTCCCCACCCTGGGCAGCTTGCCCCCTAGGGATGAAGATACTCTAGCCTGGGCAGCTTGCCCCCGACCCCCAGAAAACCTGACAGAAGTAAATTCAGAAAGATTTTATCCTATCCACCATAGAAATCTTCTACCTACTTGTATTTATCTGAAAATCATCATATCATATACATGTACTAAAAATACTAAAATATTCCAGTTATCTTACTTCTGTTCAAATAACTGAGAATATAAATTTGTCATAAAAAATAATATCATTTAGAACTGAGTTCGCCAGGTTTTCTGAGGTGGGGGGTGGGGGGCACAAGCTGCCCAGGGCAGGGGCAAGATACCCTGGGGGTATCTTGCACCCCCAGGGAGCAAGATAAACTGTTACACCAGAACTGGCTGGGATTAAACCCACTACCCCCTGATCACCAGTTGGACACACATCCGACTGAGCCATCAAGGCCAGCGCGCGGGTTTTTGACAAATCAACTGGTAGTCAAATGGGCTTAAAACTTAAATTTTATGACAAGTACGGTTAAGGAGTAAAGGTTTCTAAATACTTCATGTAAAATATGGTATTTTCTAAGAAAATAAGGTTTTACATATCATGCAAATTATTTCCTACATGACACTTTGCATGAAATGTCAAATAAAATCTATAAAAGCTGCTGTTGGAAATAAAGGACACATAAAAGAATGAAAATCAGCATGTCGGTTTTACTGAGACTCTTCATGTGATAGTAATGTAGTCTGCAGTGCTGCATATGCTCATGTGATAGCAATGTAGTCTGCAGTGCTGCATATGCTCATGTGATAGTAATGTAGTCTGCAGTGCTGCATATGCTTATGTGATAGCAATGTAGTCTTCAGTGCTGCATATGCTCATGTGATAGCAATGTAGTTTGCAGTGCTGCATATGCTTATGTGATAGCAATGTAGTTTGCAGTTCTGCATATGCTTATGTGATAGCAATGTAGTCTGCAGTGCTGCATATGCCCATGTGATAGTAATGTAGTCTGCAGTGCTGCATATGCTTATGTGATAGCAATGTAGTTTGCAGTGCTGCATATGCTCATGTGATAGCAATGTAGTCTGCAGTGCTGCATATGCTCATGTGATAGTTATGTAGTCTGCAGTGCTGCATATGCTTATGTGATAGCAATGTAGTCTTCAGTGCTGCATATGCTCATGTGATAGCAATGTAGTTTGCAGTGCTGCATATGCTTATGTGATAGCAATGTAGTTTGCAGTGCTGCATACACTTATGTGATAGCAATGTAGTCTGCAGTGCTGCATATGCCCATGTGATAGTAATGTAGTCTGCAGTGCTGCATATGCTTATGTGATAGCAATGTAGTTTGCAGTGCTGCATATGCTCATGTGATAGCAATGTAGTCTGCAGTGCTGCATATGCCCATGTGATAGTAATGTAGTCTGCAGTGCTGCATATGCTTATGTGATAGCAATGTAGTTTGCAGTGCTGCATATGCTCATGTGATAGCAATGTAGTTTGCAGTGCTGCATATGCTCATGTGATAGCAATGTAGTCTACAGTGCTGCATATGCCCGAGCACATGCCCAGCAATATGATGAAAGGGGTGATTATGAAAGGCTCCACATAGCAGCATCCGAAAACTGCTGATATCTTTCTTATTTCTCAATGAAAACCTATGTTGTGGGTACTCATTAGAAGCACCTCGGCGAGGCACTTCTAATGTGTACCCACAACATATGTTTTTGTTGAGAAATAAGGAAAATATTATGTGGATACCCCCTCTTACCTGTAGCTATGTTCCATGCAATGAAGCATTTGATGAAAGAATCATCCAAGAGTATTGCTGATATATGTCATTAAATAATTCTCCATTTTCTCAGTGTAAATACAAGTTAACTAAAGCAGTTGGGAGATGAACCAACGCAGTCCAAATTATTATTATTTCAAACAAGATTTTATTGAGTAAATATTTGTGAGACTTTCATACACTTAAGAGTGATGTATATTAAATAAATCTGCTAATCAGTGAAGTTTAACCTTTACCTCTCTCTGGAAAAATTCAGCAGATGACAAATTGATGATATTTTTCTTATTTTTCCCAGAAAACAGGTTTTGACATTTCATGCAAATTGTTACAATTTGCATGAAATGTCAAAACCTGTTTTCTGGGAAAAATAAGAAAAATATATCAAAATTTCACCTACTGAAATTTTTATTCAAAGTGCTAAGCATTACGCAAATATTAACTGCTCTATATACAAAGACTATACCTTGTCCCTTAACCCTTGTCCTGCTGAACCCGGATATACCCTGCCTTTGCAAACAGTGTAGATCTAGATCAGTTGGCTTCTGAAGAAGCCAACTGATCTTGATCTGCACTGTTTGCCATTAAGTATGTGAATTTATAGCAAAAATACAAATCAAGTAATCTGATTGGCTGAAAATTAGAAGTGGACATGGCATCTTAATTTATTCAGCATGACAAGGGTTAAGCAAATATTAACTGCTTTATATACAAAGACTATACCTCATCCCTTAATCTGTTGCATTTATATATTACCAGACAACAATTTAATGCTTAGCAAATAACATTTAGAAATATTTTTTCCTTATTTTTCTCAGAAAACTGGCTTTGACATTTCATGCAGTAAACATTAACATTGAAGTATTTGTTTCCAATACAAAGCTGATCAATTTCTGATCATTATCTCATAGGTTTTCCTGGAAACGGGGATAAATATTTCATTAGAACTGCCTCATACATTTGTAATTCAAATGAACTGTCAAGCCTTATTTATTTTTTAGAAAATCATCTTACATTTGTGGTTTGCTAATTTAATTTTCAGTGACCAAAGTAGTAAGCACATGAGCTGGAACCTGATAATTGTTTGTGTTGTGGTTTTACAGCCTGGTCAACCTATTAGGGTCATGTTGAGAGCAGTCAGTTTATGTAACCACACATTTTCCTGGGCAGACTTAGTACTCTAAGCCATTAAGCCGTACTTGTGCACATTCTTTTGCCAGAAACTGACAACTGCCCTTCTTGAAACAAATGGAAGAGACTGACCACAGAAAACAGAAAATATTTCATGATAAATCTCTACAAAATGTTGCCATACCGGCGCGGATCAAACCCATGACCTCCTAATCACCAGTGGAAGGTGCATCGAACTGAGCCACCAAGGCCGGCTGCAACCTGATAAATGTACCTCCACGAATATATGCCAAGTAAAGACAGTCTTATCAGAGTCTTTGCTGCAGAATATGCAGAAAGCAAGGGATCCAAATACTCATTAATTCCTATTTTGTCCACTCCCTTTTCATCTACTCCCATTTTGCCTATGATTTGTCCCACTTCATCTACTTCTGTGTTTCACCAATGCTGAATTTTTTCACTATTGACATTTCCTTAATTAAAGTTACTTTAATTTACAAAAGTTAAAACAAGCATTTTATGACCTGCTACATATTTTTTTTTTTCATTTAGTGGAGAAATAAAATACTTTTGGAATTTTAAAAAGTACCTTATTTAGAATTATGGAGTACTATATCAAGCCTGCTGCATATAGAACACTGGTGCGTCCCCAGTTGGGAATAACTGCAGCATCTCTCTGGCATCCTCACTCAAAAACTCAGTCTTTTCAAATAGAGAGGTAGCAGAGGTATGCAGCTTGATAAACTAATAGACACTGATGAAACAACAGCCAATATCCATGTTGTTGAAATGCTAGATGATATGCAGTGGAAGCCTGTTTGAAATAGGCCTCTCTATCCTTCTTCTATAAGTTTGTTTATTTGTTTGTGTTGAGGTTTTATGGCCCAGTCAACCCAATGGGTTCATGCTGAGTATGGTCAGTTTACCTAACCACACTTTTACTGGGCAGGCTTAGTCCTCTAAGTGGTTAACCAGTATTGTGTACATTCTTTCGCCAGAAATTTTTCCATAAGATTTATACTAATGTGATTTCCATTGATAAATTAAATATCTGACCCCACCCCATGTTGAAATAAACAAGGGCATCCCACTACACACAGTACCTGTCATATAATGATGCCTTGAAGTATTGGTTCTTTGACAGAACTATATCTCTGATGTGCTGCTTGTAAACCCATCAAAGTTCTATTGTTTTTAGCCACCTATCCCTCTCTTCGACTTATTATCAAGGGATACCAACAGAAGTCTGGCAAATTAACAGAAATCAACATTGAAAAGTTCCCTTGATATGTTGTTTCTTGGTAACATTAACCCTTGCCATGCTGAATAAATAACATGTCACACCCACTTCTAATTTTCAGCCTATCAAATTACTTGATCCATGTTGCTGATAAAAAATTCACTTACTGAATGACAAACAATGCAGATAAAAAAAAACAACTAAAATCTTGTCCATTCATGAAAGACTGGATACCAGTTTGTGTTCTATCTCCACATGCAAGGGGGACAGCTAAGTATATTATATATGTACGGTCAATGTAAGAGCTGTTTGAGAAGCCTACTTTGTTGCTAAAATATGCCTTTATTTGAATGAATTTGATATTTCATTTTCTGGCTGCCCTAGATGGAACATTGTAAAACAAAATGATATTAGTATTTTATGAATTCATGAAAAAGAAAAGAGAAATGTTTTGTCTCAAATTTGCCCAAGTTAGAAGGTAAGTTTTTTGGGTTTAAACATATTTATTTCCGAAATGTTTACATATAAACATACAAAAATACAACAATAGGATTAGAATGAAAGTATAAAAGCTTATTTAGTTCCTTTCCTTTTTTTCATACTTATAAAATGCGTTTTTATCTATCAATAACCACTTGCTATGTCTTGACATTTAAGTTAATGGTTAAATTTGTGAGACACTCATTTCATTTAGGATTTTTGTTGATATTTTATGATGACGTATACAGGTGGCAAATTTCACCGCCATGTTTGGGCAGCAGGCAGATTATCCTTAAAAATGCACTTTACTGACAGCTATAAAATTTCACAATTATATTTTTGTGTATCATCAAAGTCAACAGAAAAATTACAAACCCAACACTTCAGTTTTTTTAATAGTCCAAACTCGAACAAATATCTACTATATGTTTCATGCTATCAGTTTATTGTCATTTATATATGACCATATATTGCACTTTTTTTCTGCTTTCCAGATTTAAATAGCCTCAAACTGTTGTTATGGTTTTATCTTGATTTGGTAAATTATCTAGATTTTAACTGAATTTTTCTCTGTAATGTGTTTGTTTACATTTTACTTGCTTGTATTTCCCCACCACACAATATATTTGACAGGTGTACGACATTAAAAATTGCATGCATTTTGCATTATTTAAATCCCTATCAACATTGGACAAGGCACGTGATACAAATAATAATAATCAAATTCGGTCACGCATAAAGAACAAGGCAAAATTAATTGACCATGTAATTAATCAAAGTTTTTACCTGTAAGCTGTCATACTCTAAGCTTGACAGCCGCGCCTATGTACTTTCTGTTCATCCAGGATGTCAATGCAACAGCGACACCAAGCGGACAGGTAAACGATTTCAGGATTGTTTCCCTTTATAGCAGCAAAAAAAAAAAAAAAATGGAATCACGGCCGTAAATCCCTTCCGTACGGGTGAATGCAAGGTTCACGGAAAACGAATGCGGATAGCGATCGCACAGATCAGCTTGTACATTCGCGCAGTCTGATCAAGACCTTCGCTATCCGCTTCCAAAATTATTAGACACTGTAAAAAAAAAAAAATCTTGGCTACTTAACCTGGACTTCACAAGATCCGACCCTCGTGGGGAGGGGGGTGGGGGTGGGGGGTTGGGGTTAAGTATGAACTTGGACCCAATATACACGGTATTATTCGGTCCGAGGTATGACTGACCCGACCCGATTGTTCTGGATTCTTATGTGAAAGGTCCCACTTTTCTGATATCCTGATATATGCACATATTTTTCGCTCAGAGATTTTTTTGAGGCTGCTTGTTCTCTTGGTATTCAATTAATTGACTGCGATATTTGTCTAACAACCAGCAATAAATGGGTACAAAAAAAATCAAAGGGCTGTATATGAATAGGTCAACATTTTGGATGATCGAATATATGAATGGGTCCGTTTTTTCAAAGGCCAAGTATATGAATGGGGTAGGTTTTGAAATATTGGCTCGCACACCCGTACCACAATTTCCCCAGAGTTACACCCCACCCCCCCCCCCCCCCCTCACCCCCGAGATCCGACCTCTGCGTGACTTTATTTGCGATTTCACTTTGGAGTCATTTTTCAGACTGATGAAGTCAAAACGCACAAAGACAGAGCTTTTATTCGACAAACTAGAGTAGAATACTTTAAAAACAAATATAACAGCATGCACATATCCATATAGCTTGGCACCACGCTATGAGTTTTACATTTTGAATCTAACAAAGGTAAAATACTACCCCTTGACTATTTTTTCTACGTATATTATCTCTCTTACCAATCAGAAACCATTATCTCTCTTACCAGTCAGCAACTCATCAGCCAAATCAGAGAGAAGGACATTCCAAAAGATAGGACTTTTGTAAAATATAAATAGTTTTATGCTGATTCATATATCAGTTAGATGGGAGCCAGTCTAATATATTCATATCTTAAACATTAAAAGCAGTTCATGCGCATAGTTAATACATAGTAAAATGTTATAGAAAGTAGTAACTTTATATATAAAATATACACCAGACCACAGATATCACTCACTCATTACCTGTTCTGTCCCATGATATACATTCTAGCATTTTAGCATTCTGTAGGCTTATATATCGGATGGAAAATTAGTGATGTCGTCTTCCTCTTTTTTATTTCAGTTATTTGACAGTCAAGCCTAACTTTCTGTGAAAAGCATTTTAACCCATTTATGCTGAACGATTCTTCCATCTTCGCTCTTCGGACCGGTTCATTTCCAATATAAGGGGTGTCTGATAAGTTTTTATTATCACCATGTTTTATTAAATTCCTGTATTTAATGTAAACAGTGTAGACCCTGATCAGACGCCGCGCTCTGCGGTGTCTGATCTGGGTCTTCACTGTTTGTCAATATCCCTTTTTTGGGACGTTAGGCTTAAATGGGTTAAAAATTTGTCTGCTTTTATTTATAGACAGAAGGTTAAAGGTTAAGGTTTCAACTTCAGAACTCTCTAAGATGCTGAACCTGAATTGGTTACGGTGACACGTCAAATGGCATTCATTCACCATGCGCAGCAGGGATATTAATCTCTCGATTTGACAAATGTCAAACATCTTGTCACACTTTCGTTGGAAGCTCCAGTTGAGGACACGCCAGAAGTGCATTCCAATCTCTTATTGTAGCTGGGAAGAAGCTGGGTTAGCAGATCTGGCGACTTGCACTTCAAAGCTTCCCACCAAGTCTGTAGGGACTTTTGCGATCTGATGTCGGTATTTTTGCTTGATCATTTGAGACCCTTATACGAGAGAATTAACCTCTTTCTTTCTTACGCTGCTTCAGTGATTCCCACTTCAGCTGTCATACTACCAGGCTCATACGTGTTAAGTATAATTCGAGGTCACAAACCTTGTAGCCCTATTTTGTGCATTTTCCAGCTCTTCTTAAAGAAGTACACTATGACGGTCCCAGACCGACCAAGCATACTTCAGGAATGGTGGCACCAGCCTTTCGTTAGCTGTTTATATTACCTTTACTTACACTGAAAGATTTCTTCGGAGTAGAATAAGGCTCAGTCCTATTTTCAGTAAGCGATCATAAACAATAAGAGCTCTCGCAGGCAGCATTGCTTGACAGACTCGCGCTTTGCCAATAAAATAAAACAAGAATTCCGCGGGAGTCGACGTTGCATCTGCATTTGGCTTTCATATGCATTTGGCAAAGCCATATGCATATAATACATAGGGAAGTAAGTAACATATTTCAAACTTCGACATAAACGTTGACAGACGGACGGACGGACGGACTGACGGACGGACTGACTGACGGACGGACGGACGGAAAAGCGGACGCCTATATCGCACCCTGCTACAAGCAGGTGCGACAAAAATCCAAAACTATATTAAGAGACCGGCGCCGGTCAATAACTTGCAAGTCACATAACTTGCAAGAAATAATAACAAAATACTGAGTTTGCTTTGTAAAGTTGCACCATGCGTGACTTAATAAATGTGTTAAAATCTGATGACAAAATACAGCTGTGTCGTGATATATTTATTTTGGCATATTTCCACAAGACAAACAATCTGTTTTAGGATTTGTTGTGTTCATTACATTTGGAGAGTTAAATTCTGTATACATATGAACAAATAAAATAAAATTACAGCCTTACTCTTACAAATGTACACTTAATTTAGCTCGAACAAATGGACAGGGTCAATCATATTGATATAACTGGACAAAATATTATATATTGTGACATATTGATTTATAAGTTATCCATTTTAAAGTTTAAGCTTTATTTATTTTAATTCAACTGCGCAGAAAGCTAAGCGAACTTATAGATGCGTTTCTCTAAGGCGCAGATGTTGGCGTTTCGTCGACATGTGTGTTGGAGGAAAGCAGAGTACCCAGGGAAAACCACAGACCAAGTACAGGAGGTGTAGCGTATTCCAGTTTTTCTGGTCAACAGGTCAAAATTGAATTGCTTGCGGTCAAAGATGGCGAGTTAGCTGAACACGGCAGTTGAATTTCGAAGTAAAAGAAGAAAGTAAGTATGTTTGTTGGCTCTGAAATTTTGTATTACCTAGCGCAAGATGTGAAAAAAAAATTCAGTTTTCCTGTTTACCAAAAGCGACACTAACCGGATTACACCTTGATTTCTTGTGATGGAGGGCTGTTGATATATTAAAAAGTGGACCGGAATCTGGTGCTCATTGGTTTCGTGATGTAGACACTGAAATTGAATCCAAAATAGTCTGATTTTCGCTGCAAAATGTGTTTTATGCAGGCATCACTGAGGAAAGATCAGAGGATAAGGCCAATTTTTATCGAGTATCACTGAAGTTTGAGGAAAGATCAGAGAATAAGGCCAATTTTCCAGAGACACTGAATAATTTTTTTCACAATCTGCTTGAAGTGATATAAAATTTCAGAGCCAACAAACATACTTACTGTCTTTTTTTACTTCGAATTTCAGCTGCCATGTCCAGCTTACCCGCCATCTTTCACCGTAAGTAATTCAATTTTGACCTACTGAGTTGGTTAAAATACTATCAGACAGGTAGTCATTAATGAAAGTTAAACAACAACTGTCAGGGCTTTAAAGTTCAAATATTCATGTAAAACATTGACAGACACTCCAGACTCTTTCTTTCTTTCTCTTTATATTGTCATACGCTCTCGCGGATATTCTAGGCAGATCTTACGCTCAACTATCAGCGCTTTCAATTTCCACTCCGTTTCAATTACGTTTGTCTACGAAACAATTGAGTTAGCAAATCTCTGTGCAAGAGAGTAGGCAGATCTGGGTTTCAGGATTAAGGTTTACAAGTAACCGTTTAAAATTACTATAGGGTTCTTTAACCTGCACAGAGGGTGACTTTCAATGCAAAGGGGCCTCCAGTTAACGTCTCAATGCGAAGGACGGTGCACTGTTTTCTTGTCATCCCTGCAAATGACACGAAGGAAAGCGTGTTCGGATACCGAAATTCCCTTGCCTATGCCTGGGACCAATCCCGGTACCTTTAGCTCTAGAGACCAGTGCGATCACCACTGAGCTACCGCGGTTTCTAACCCTATTTCATTTTTTAGTTTTATCTTCTATAGAGATTTTTTTGTGCGTGAATAAATGCGTGCGCGCGCGCGTGCGTGTGTGTGTGTGTTGATGGATTTTTAGTATCAATTTACCGATACTTTGTATGTATGTGTGTACAGAGTTGAGGCCTTGGCATGTCACTAATTAAGATTTTGAGGGTTCAAAATTTTCTTGGCATCTTTGCGGCTCGTAAATTGTCATGATTATTGAGGAATGTGGGTCAGCAACATTCAGTCATTAAGGATATTGCCTCTAGATTCGTGGGACTTTTCCCAACCCGATCACATTATGACCTCAGATCATGCTTAAAGTTACTAGCAGCTCTGGCCCTATAGGCACCAGGCAGCCCATTTCGCCGATCAGGCGGAGCCGTGATTTCGGAATACCAGATAATCAGCGCACGCCGGTAATTGGTATCCGGAGTGACGATACACTATCGTTCGCCTACCTGAAGTGCATTTTACTGCTTCAAGAATTTTGCTAGAGACTTCAAACAAGTTTCTGCCTATCAGCATTTGGTTTTTCGCGAGACAAAACTATGAATTGCAAAAAAAAAAAAAAAAAAAAAAAAACTCTTGCTGCCTTGCTTAATTGTGCATATTCGTCCGCCGATGTTGTACTCAATATGATTAAAATCTTATTTTTTCAGAAGTTCTAAGTTTTTATAAAAAAAAAAACAAAAAAAAAAACAACGGATTGTAATATTCTCGACAGCGCCAATTCGCTTGACGCGGTCCTTTTACACATGAGCCTCGTTATGGAAAAATAGCCGTATCAGCAAAGGATCTTGTTCGCTCACGTAAGCGGTAGTGGAAACTTCAGTCAAAGAAGCAAACATTTGGCCTTGCTAAGGAGCTGGACATATGCACTGAAAGCCATGATTGATTCAACGGAAAGTCCTAAGAGCTTATTTCTCGCTACATGGTTCGTATAACATCGGTAAACGGAGATGACATTCGCTGCCGTGAGCTGCGCTTCAGTTCCCGGAAAACAACTTTTGGTTTCACAAGTGTGACAAATATAGTCTTGTCACATCGGATAGGGGGCAGTCGGAAATATCTGAGGGAGTCGACAAACGCGGATCATTTTATTAAAAATTTCTGCGTTTTCGACTGCCAAAATGACAGTCGACGAACGTGGATTAAAAAAATCGTTTTCGATTGCCAAATAATCGTTTTTGGCAGTCGAAAATATTGTTCTTTATTCAATAGCTCCGCGTTCGTCGATTTTATTTATGTTGAGGATTGCCGCCTATCCGGCGTGCTTGTAGAATATGCTGTCGACAAAGATTTTCACAGTAGTGAAAAATACTTAAAAATGACTCGTTTCAGTTTATTTGCTCGCGTTCATTTATTTAATTATTTCAGCTGCAAAATTAACCAGCCAAATTGATATTAAATGATAGGTAAAGCTGACATTACAAAAACCCTACTTAATATTCAAATTAAATAGTGTTGTTGTAAATATGCAAATTTTGTTCGCTTAAAGACTTCATGTAGGGAAATGTCATGCATATAAGATAATCGTGGCTATTATGTAATCGGATGTAACCATATCCGGGGTAACCCCTGGGTATTGATACCTCCAGAAGGAGGTTTAAACTAGTGGCGTCACTTCTTCTAAACCTAAACCTGAACAAAACGAATGTAAACCTGCTTCTTTTGCGTTTTTAACCACCACCCCACATCTCCTTCTCTCCCCAAAGATACATGTACATGTAGGTTAATAGTTTCATATTAGCATTTCATGCAAGGAGACATTTTACATGAATTATTAAAGCCTATTTTCAGGGAAAAATATGGAGAAAAAATATCAAAATATCGTCTACTGAATTTATTACTCCAGCATGAGCCATTCTATAATTATTCGAATACACAGGCTGATCTGACTGGTCCATTGTCCGATACCTTGAATAGCTCCTATTGAAGTATTTCCTTTCACTTATGAGCCAGCGCATTTTTATTTATTTATTTATTTATTTAAACAATGTTTAAAGAGGATGACACAATTAGCTATAAATAACTATTCTACCTTGTGGTCCTCTAACTAAAATTTATATACATATATACAACAAGACTTAACTAACAGCTAAGAAATTCATGGGATAAAAGTAGCTTGTAGCGAAGTGAATGCTTGTATAAAGTTTTTATCAAATAAAAGTGCTAACAGGTATGTGCAAGTGATTTAAAACCAAACATGGCACTGAATTATATCAAAGACAAATCTGTATGTTATCACAGTTTTTGTAAGTGCTTTAAGATTTGACGAGCGCATAAAACCAATATCTAAAACAATTATGCTAGGTCATAAAAGCTCTCAATTCAGTTACAATAACGGTTTCAGCGATAATTTTACACATGGTATATCATTTAAAATCATAGTTAAAGACATTTTTTAGGGTTAAAATGTTGCTTTAAGAGACTGCTTAAAGGTAGAGAGTGACCCCGATGTTTTTACTGTTTGAGGTAGAGCATTCCATAGTCTTGGTGCGGAACACGAAAAAGAGCCATCAAAAAGTGCTGTCCGTGCTTTCGGCACATAAAGTGAGCCATTTTCTGATGACCTGAGGTTAAGAGTGTGTACCTCGGATACTGGTTTTAGAAGTTGTGTTATATATTCAGGGGATAAATTATTTATTGCTCGGTATGTCAAGACAGCCTTATTATATTTAAGTCTGTCCGGAATTGACAGCCATCCCAGCTGACTGAACATATCTACTGATGGGGTATCGTAATTTGCTCGCAGGATGATTCGAGCAGCGCGTTTTTGCAGCTTGGATATGCGTTCAATATTAGTTACAGAGGCTGACCCCCAGGTAACAGAGCCATAATCAATATAAGGAAGAATATACCCCTGATAGTAAGACCTGTGTGACCAGCTAAGACAGATCAGCCCCAGTATGGCAAGTTTCTCGTTTATCCCTCTCTGGGTAGCCTGGATGCTGTAGAAGGCACACGCGATCAGTGAAAACTCTGATCAGACTGCGCGGATGCGCAGGCTGTTCTGAGTCTTCCCTGGCCGCACGTCTTATTGTTTATTTGTTTGATTTGGGCTTAACGTCGCTTTCAACAGTTTTTCAGTCATATCGCGACGGTGTCTGGATGTGGCAGAGAGCTCAATGCTCACTTTTAGAGTGCTGCCTCACTGAAATAACACGCCCCAGACACTTTGACATGATATTCCACCCAGGCACATCATACTGACACTGAGCTGACCAGTTCTAGCTCTACTTTCTTAATGCTGAGCGCAAAGCGAAAGAGCAGCTAGTACCATTTTTAAAGTCTTTGGTATGACCCGGCCGGGGATCGAACCCGCAACCTCCTGGTCACAAAGCGGACGCTCTACCACTGAGCCACTGTGCCGGTTAAAGTCTTATTGTAGGTTTTGTCGTGCACTTGCGTATATTAACAGCGAAGATCTAGAGTAATCTGTACTTTCTCTCAGGTTCATGGTCTTCATACCAGCGCATCTATATCGTATATATATATATATATATATATATATATATATATATATATATATATATATATATATATATATATATATATATATATATATATATATATATATATATATAGTAAGCCTGCCAAGTAAGCAACTATAACTTCTGATGGCATTTTTTAGTAGAAGCTGGCATCCATGCCTATCAGTTTTGCAAAAAAGCTTACTGATGACGATAAGGGTGGATGCCAAGCTGGTTTTTACTTCTGAGGGTCAAAAAAGAGGTCAAAGGTCAAATAAGTGCAAGCATGTTTATTTTGGTATTTACGTACGAAATGTATTAGATTTATTGCGACAGACTTAGCTTAAAACATAGTTGTAATTCATTGTAACATTTTAGAATACTTTTGCTGTAATATTTTGCTATTTGTATTTTTTACGGGGTTTAAAAATCGAAACAACAACAATAACAACAAAAAAAAAAAAAAAAAAAAAAAAAAAAAAAACGTTGATATAAGCATAATTTCCTTTTATTTGTCGGCTTTTTAGCTAATGTGATCTGGACATGTGGGGCGCTGGCCAGCTATGGTTTACCTCCCACCCAAGAGGAAATTTTATAGGCCATATCCTTTTTGAGGCATTACCTTGCAAATATTTTGCAGCATGTTAACCGCCTGGCGATTGCAGCTTTACCTAGTAACAGCCTGTTACATTTGTTACCCCTACAAAACCTGTAATGTCATATGAAACTATCAAACCTATGAGAAATGAAGCAAAAGTAATGATATGTTCAAACTAAATACAGATAACGTTACAGAACAGTCCACTAGCTATAAAATTCAATGTTTGAAAGTTCTTTTTGGCCTTACCTGGCGTTATACATGTTACATTTTCTATACTGTAAATGAGTATTTTAGCTCAAATAGTTCATTTTCTTAGATTGTGCATTGCCTTTTAGACCCTAACTGTCCGATTTGTGATAAGGGATTTAGCTACCCTTGCCGAAGCTGCAAACATATCTCTCTATCTTTTATATTTTGTCAGATATTTGGGGTGACACAAAGTCACCCCATTAAAAAGGTAATATAGGAATAAGGCATTTTCACATAATAATACATCAAATGCAACCTAGAATAAAATAAAGTAATTCTTATTATAGCATTATATCTGAGTAACCTGAGATACATACGAGTATTAAAACCTGTGGTTCTTGTATTATTTTGACCATAATAACGTAAGTAACATCTAAAATTTCTATATAGTACGGGTTTTGGTTTTCAGTATGGTATTTTACATCAGTATTTACTGCCTCTACTTAGTAGTAGCTAGAAGTTCTTTGGAAAGCATTTCCAAAAATGCAGATGCAATGTCAGATGTATACACTGATCACAGTAAAGTTGCTAGCTGCATCAAGTCCACTTTTGCATAAAATAATGAACAATATTCTGAAGTTTTTAGTGTATGGTAAACACTTATTATTTCTTTATGTCTAAATAAAATAACGTCTATAGAAAAATAATATATCAGAAACTCCCCTATCTTTGTTGAATATTTTATCAATGGTAACATATGTAATGCCTGATTGTCTTATCTTGAACAACATTTTTGTCTCTATAAAGTTTTTAACTATACTTTTATCTTTTGATTTTATATTTAGTTATAGATTAATATTTTATTAGAATAAAAGGACAAACATGGCACTTAAGCCTCATTTATTGTGTTACATGATCAGGTCCGTTGCGTAGATAATTCATTCATCTGCAATTTAGCTTACCAATGCATATCAGCAAGAATTTTATTAGTATATTAAAGGCACCCTATTCCTCTAAAATATACTTTTTTATCCAAGAAAGGTTTAATCAATTGATATATGTTGTTAATAGGATCATAAAATGTGACATCTGACAGCCTGTAAAATTTCAGTTAGTCTCTCGTTTTTTAACTGGATCAAAAATGAAATGATTTTTTTATCGTATCTCTGAATTAATGTTGGCGGGTAAGCAAACTAATTCAGGGATACGATAAAAAATCATTTCATTTTTGATCACGTTCAAGAACAAGAGACTAACTGAAATTTTACAGGCATTCAGGTTCCACATTTTATGGTTGTATTGATACCATATATCAATTTATTAGCCATTTCTTTGGATAGTAAAATGTCGATAATGAGGAATATGGAACCTTTAAGAAGATCCAAATTATAGCTTTCTAAAATATTTTATTTATGACCTTCAATTCTATTTAACAAAAACATGGCTCATAATGCAGTTTACCACGAATTCTCCCTGCAGTAGGTTTTATTTAAGTAAAATAAAACATATTCAGATTAAGCAATATTGGTACAAAATTATACTCATGCCAAGCAGTGCACGTATCTTAATACTAGTGTAGTATTCACATGTATTCCTGAGTTTAATAAAATGGACTATCATAGATTTAGTGTTAACATGATAGTTTGGCTATAAAACCAAGTCAAAATCTAATCATAACAATGCTATATGCTCTGCTGCACAATTCTAACTAAATATAAAATAAGCTGCCGCATGACATATAAGGCCTAGGGACCCAGCGATAACTAGTCAGTGTATTCGCTGTGCACTCAATGGATAGCACATGACCCTAGGTTTCCTCATGCAGACATGTACGACTTAGTTGACGCCCAGGCTGATCTGAGTCTTCACCGGATGCACAGGCCATTTGTTAGTTTTGTCACGCTGTAGCTGGAATACACTAAGTTAACATAATATAAATAAAATAACACCTTGCCTTACCGTTATATGATTACGTAAAAAGACTTGTAGTGTTGCTCTCTAAAATATACAGAAAAGGATAATCCTTAAGGGTAAGTATGCGACATTAGTCACATTTGGTAACATACATAACACAATGAAACTAAACTTACAGCAATTCAGTGACCATCACGAAAACATACCTGTATAATTTTGATCCCCTTAAACACCACTTTTATATAGTAAAACTGGGGTTAACAGGGGTATACGTTATTTTTCTTATTTCTGCTCAAAAACATAGATTGTGGGTAATCGTTAGAACCGCCTCGATATCTGCTCAAAAACATAGATTGTGGGTAATCGTTAGAACCGCATCATCGAGGCGGTTCTAACGATTACCCACAATCTATGTTTTTGAGCAGAAATATGAAAAAATATCAGATTTTTTTTTTTATCTGAAAATTTTCATTTTTTGATGGTAAAATTTTCAGTATATTTGAATAGGCGTGTTTTCGTAATGTTTAGCACACTTAGAGATTAATTCCACTTTTATGTAGAAAACAAAAATAGTACACAACTTTCATCTGTTTTCAATGTCCCATGCATATCTTTGTACATTTTTTTCTATTATAACATAATAAATTACTGAGTTCACTCGTTTACTCAGCTAAAACCCATGAACAAAATATTAGGCACCATCAGATTTATATTGTCTGATAGTTAGCCACAGTCAGCATTACACAATTAGATATCACTTTGAAATTAAGACTATGAAAGGACCTAGATAAAACCATTCTGAATGTCAGAATAGGCATTCTGAGCTGCGGAAAATGTTTTCTACCATAGTATGTCTCACATATATGAATTGGAAGACTGAGCAGTGTCTTGGCAGAAGAAAATTAGCCTTAAAAAACACGGGGCTATTGCTAATAATATTAATGGAATATATTGGTTTGTCTAATTTTGTAGGTTTTTAGAAGCACAATATAAATCGTAATAGTCTAAGGCTAGCTATACAAGAGTCTAATTAAGAATAGCAGTTACAATTATGTTAATTGACATGTCTGAAATTGCTATGGAAATAAAAGTAGAAATAAAATGTCTTATCTTATCTCGGCACCAGAATTATAATGAACATAAGGCCCAGGGACACCACAAATCCTATCAGTTTTTTATACTATCACCATTTTGACTATCAAGTACACATTTTGGAGGTTCCCTGTAAAGTAACAAAGCAAATGAAAACTGTGAAGAATAATGCTGTTGTGTGTTACTCTCATTACTTACATAACAAGACTTTTGTATAGAAGTTTTAAATAACGATACTTTACAGAAAAGAAATTTTTAGCTGTTTTACGGAAACTATCATGTTTATGTCATTTGCTTAGTCAAATTAGTTTGTTTCCATTTCTTGATGTACAAATGAAGACATGCAGTGGTTTTTGCTTTGAAAAACAGCTTTAGATCAAATATCTAGTCCCTAAATGGTTATAGTATTCAAAAAGTTGTATCATGAAATTTATCTGTGAGGTTTATGACTATAAGTAACGTATGTAACAGTAATATTATAGGCCATTGTCAGTTCAACACATTCAGATAGTTGTCTGCATAAACTAGCATGCTCTAATTATAGCACATAGCCATCTCACTGTCACGGGAATGCTATAAGTTGCTCTTAGCAGTACCAATGCATCCACTCACTTTAAAAGTGAAATTGTCAAAATTAATGTGTATCCCATAAACTTTGATAAAGTGCTACAATGGTAACATTTTAGAATAGAATATCTACGTAAGTGTACCGTTACAAAATTTTTCCTAAGTTCTGCAAACAGTAATAAAATAGTCCTTAAAATACTTTCTACGATTATCATCAGAATAATCTAATTAAAGACAGTAAATGGCATTTCCTACCAACATAATGATAAATAAAATCGTGAAACGATACTACCCGCCATTATCATGTCATGGGCAGATAACTCCGTGAAAAATTCACGAAATTTGTCAATGAGCAATCCCAAACCAGACCTCCATAATATCAATGCACATATCAAATTTGGTGAAATTCCATTGAGATTTACTAAAGTTATTGCCCTGAAACTAAAATGCGAAGGTGTGGCGGGCAGATAATTCTGTCAGAAATGGACAAATGTTTTCCATTAAGAAACCAAAAGCAGATCTCCACAATATCAATGCACATACCATGTTTGGTGAAAATCCATTGATACTGACTAAAGTTATCGTCCGGAAATGAAAATACGGACGTGTCGCCGGCAGATAACTCTGTCAAAAATTGACGATATTTGTCAATCAGCAAGCCATCATCAGATCGCCACAATATCAATGCATACACCAAATTTGGTGAAAATCCATTGACATTTACTAGTTATCATCCGGGAATGAAAATATGGACATGTCGCGGGCAGATAACTCTGTAAAAAATTCACGAAATTTGTCCATTAGCAATCCCAAACCAGATCTCCACAATATGCACACACCAAATTTGTGAATATCCATTAACATTTACTCAAGTTATCGTCCGGAAACGAAAATACGGACGGACAGACGTACGACAGACGAGTGACAGATGGACGGACATACGGACGCACACGGACAGCCAACGTGATACCATAATACCCCGCCGCTATCGTGTGGCGGGTATAAAAAGTATGCTCAGAACGAAGCGCCAAAACATGAACTTGTCTTGGGGCGAATACTACCATCTGGTGGTTGTGTTTGAGTTTTTCTCTTACACCACGAAATGTCCTACCCACGATACCGAGAGGTATAGGTCGAATTGATCAATTCAAGCAATACCTTTAGGGTTCTAGTTAAATGGAAAGAAAAGAAGACACGCAGTATATTTAATTTCTAGGTGTTATAGACTTATAGATTCACACCTTATGGGTTTTGGCCCTCCCCTACCCCAACTTTGTGTGTCACTGAGGGAGCATACCTACTGTTACAAATTCAAATCATCTCTGCCTGTTACCAAGGGCGTAAATACTGATTTCAGCTATTACCCTTACGCTGCAGATTTGGCATGTTTTTTTTTACTTGATTATTCATATTCGTCCGCCGATATTGTACTCAGTATGATAAAATTCTTATTTCATCAAACGTTTGAAGTTTTCTTTGGTTTTGTTATTTTTTCGCTATTCATAAGCATCAGAGTGTATATGCCTAATATGTTTGAATGCAGAATTTAGCGTTATCAGCGTTAGCAGGGAACTACTTTGGAGAGCGGATTAGGTAAAGATTAGGTAGGTTTTACAGAAAAACGAATTGCTGAAATGCGGTATATTAAATCTGATGGCGGTTTTGACAACCCCGCCCCCCACCCCAACCCCTCCCCCCCCCACCCCCCCCCCCCCCCAAAAAAAAAAAAATCGATTGTAACATGATCCCCCCCCACACACACACACACAAAAACAAAAACAAACAAAAAAAAAAAAAAATCGATTCTAACATGATACAGAAAGGAAAATCGACATTGTTGCAATTTTTTCCCAATGAACTATTTTGCAGCGGAGGTCGACAGAAGTGAATGTTTACATGCGACGTCATCAAACACGCCTGTTTGCACGCACTACGTTGAAGACGTGAATTATTGCAGTTTGATTACGGTGACGATTCCATTACGCTGAATGGAAAAACGTTAACGTCATTTTAGAATTCGCTGTCTGCTTGCCAACTCCATGCGTTATTATAATTCACAGTAGGAGCAATTTCTCCTCTTTTCCACAATATTTTTTAACCTGTTGTTAGATTTTCATGTTTATGCAGGGACAAGATTTTCACTTCGAGATAAACGGTTATTCGAGATAACCGAGGTCGAAATAACGAGATTCAACTGTAATTCACAGTAGAAACAAATATTTCTTAATTGACTTAAACGAATATAAGATGTTAAGGGGAATGGACACACTCACAGCGTTTCTGAACGTCCATAGTACAATTGTATATTGGATGTTGCACCAAGCGATGTCTCAGATCAGTCTGCGCAGCTGAACTGTCTGATCAGTCTTTGTTGTCCGTCTGAGGAACCCTTGTATCTCTGGCTATCCAAATAGCGCCAAAGAGATGACCTGAATCGTTGCTTCGCGCACATAAGAATTGGCAAGCCTTCATAACTGCCGACCAAAAACAGCTCAGAAACAATAAAGTTTCTTTCTAGTATGAATAAGTAGATTTTATTATGTTTCTCACTAATATGAATAAGTTGATAAATGTTCGGGCATATGCGAGTCATTTGCAATGAATGTAGCGTTTTCGCATTCATTGGAGATGTCTGTAATTGAATTTAAGATATCTTTAATTCATTGAAAGACAATCATCTTTAATTAAGTTACAATTTATGTAAATGGATCAAAGTTATATTTAATTGAATTGGGGATATATTCTAGTGAAAAACCTTTTGTTGAAATAAAGACATCTTCAAATAAATTAAAGGTGTCTTATTAAATTATAAAAGATTTAAAATATATTTGATTCAATTAGAAATACATGTATATCTAAATCAATTTAAGACATCTTTAATTCAGTATTAGAACAGATACCTTTAATCGTGTGTGCTGTACTCAAATGATGATTATATTACTGGTTCCTTGCCACTAGGACAACTATTTTAATCCATGTCTTGTATACCTGGCCCTTCATTAGTTTACATTACGAAAACAAACCTATTCAAATATACTGAATGAAAATTTTCAGATAAATACTTATATTTTTCAGATTTCTGCTCAAAAACATAGATTGTGGGTACTCGTTAGAACCGCCGCGACAGCAGAAATAAGGAAAATAATGTATACACCTGCAAACCCCAGTTTTACTATATAAAAGTGGGGTGTAAGGGGCTATATGTTTTCGTGATGAACTATCTTTTGAATTATGTTCTTCAAAGCTCTTTTTAGGAGGGGTATTAGTATGTAATTGACAAAGATTTAGAGATATCTTAAATTAAATTTTTTACGAGCAGTCTCTCCGTTATAATGAACTGGCATTATATTTAACGTTTCCTTTTCAGTTTGAATACTCATATTCTACATGTGGGAAAAACTGAATAAGTTTCTGTTCAGTACGACTACCCATATTGAATACTTTTCTCTTCAGTATGAAAATCCATATAGGCTGAATGTGTTTCTCTTACCTGTGATCTATCCGAATGTGTTTTTCCTCAGTATGAGTAACCATACCTAGAGAGAGAGAGAGAGAGAGAGAGAGAGAGAGAGAGAGAGAGAGAGAGAGAGAGAGAGAGACTGAATAAGCTTCTTTTCATCATGAATATTCGTAGTCTGAATAAGTTTCTCTTTAGTATGAATATCCACACCGAGCCTGAATAAATATCTCTTCAGTATGAATATGCAAACTACATTTGAGGGGTCTATATTGAGTTTCACTTCAGTATAAATACCCATAACTTTACATGTAGTAGAGCTTGAATAAGTTTCTGTTCGACATGAAAACCCAGGCTTTAGATGTAGGAGAGGCTGAATTAGTATAATGCCGCTTCAAGCTGAAAATAGTGACCGAGACCCAGTTGTTCAAAACTAACGATGTCGTTAGTTAACGTATCGTTAAATATGGCATATACGCTAATATTTTTGCTGAAAAAAATGTGAGTAGCTTTTGCATTTGCAAAAGCTACTCGCATTTTTTCAGCAAAAATACCTGTGAATTAGATATTGTACTTACTAGAACAGTTAACAATTAGACCACTAACGAGCTCGTTAAGCTAACGATGCTTTGAACAACTGGGCCCAGAAATGTAGCCTATCTGACGCATTAAATGGGAATGTATCATTGAGCCAGCTTACGACAAAATCAACAAAATGGCGTGTACGCCCAGCGAAGACTCAGATCAGCCTGGGCATCCGCCCATTCTGACCAGAGTCTTCGCTGTGCGCCCAATGGGTAGCTAGGGACCCAAGTTTTCTTCATGCGGACAGCGTAGACTCTGATCAGACTGGGCGGATGCCCGGCTGATCTGAGTCTTCGCTGGGCTCATATGCCATTTTATAGGTTTTTCGTGCGCCGGCCCATATATGCAACAGTTCGTTCGACATCTTTCAGAAAGTCTTTTTTTGCTTGGCACTTTACACAGAAGTAAATTTACAAATTCTGCCATGATTTAATGCAAAACCATTTGTCGTAACTACCTATGCACAAAACAATTTATTCTAGTCATCGGTTTTTAAAAAATCAAATATTTTCACCTTTTCCCACAGTAAAAATGAATGCAAATTATGCAGGAATCTGTAGGGTAGGTAACTTGGAGGCAGATTTTCAACACGTTCCGCTTGTTCAATTTATCTGAAAGTTTTACAATACTGTCGTGAAACATCAGTAATTCAAATTCAGCAAAGAAAAGTAAAAATAAATTTCTTAAGACAAAAATTCATGTGGCCTCAATATTTTTCATCAAGATAGCATCAAATCTATCCACTTACTGCATTCATAAATCGTTTTGAATATTCATTCTAGATCTTATTAAAAAGCAACCAGGATTATCCAACATTACTTATGAAAGGCCAGTAATGAAAAAACAAAGGTCTACACTTTGATAAAGGAAACAATTTGCTCCAAGGGAAAGTCACAAAAGTTGTCTTCCTTGGCGGAAAATGGTAGAAATTCTACCAAGTGCATCCATTCTCCTAAAAGAACAATATTCATATGAACACCATCGTTTCTCACAAACGAACAGTAATAGCAAACGCACGAAGTGTTTGTAATTACTGTAGAGAGGCTGACTACATACTTAGGCACCCAAATCTCGTATGATGTCTCATGGCAAACTTCGTTTTATCTCGTTCGCCATATTGAATTTGGCATCACGGTAAGCAGACCAATAAATAATAATTAGGCCAAAACATGAGAAATAACCACTGATAAACCTGTTTAAAGTTGCTTCTGAATAAATATAAGCTCTGCTGAATTTAAACAAAAACCACAAAAAAGCAAATGAAAAAAATACCGAACATATCACGTGACTTCAGCTGCCCACGGCGCGTGTGGCCAACTTTGTAAATAAACTGCTGTCAAATCTTAAACAGATCAGAAAAATAGTTGACTGAGTGTGTTTGCATCAAAGGCAGTGCCTTTATTTCATAGTAAAGGCACTGCCTTTGATGCAAACACGCGCAGCCAACTATTTTTTTCTGATATGTATAAGATTTGACAGCAGTTTGTTTACAAACAGTTGGCCTCACGCGGCGGGGACAGCTGAGGTCACATGATATGTTTACCTTGATGCCAAATTCAAGATGGCGAACGAGATAAAACGAAGTTTGCTAAGAGACGTCATACGGGATTTGAGTGTCTAAGTATGTTGTCAGCCTCTCTACAGTAATGCAAACAAATTAGTGTGTTTGCTTTTAGTTTGTGACCATAGACTGATGCAGTATTGTAAATGTTTATATGAAGGGGATCGGTAGGTTCCCACCATTTTTAAAAGGGAGACAACTTTTCTTGTGACTTCCTGTTTGCTTTCCTATACACCAGTTCCCTTCTGAAAAGGGATCTACTCTAAAAGGGAAGCAAATTCTTTCCTTTTAGATTAGACCCCTTTTTAGACCGCTTTTCAGAAGGGAACAAAACAATTTTGATAGAGTTGCCTCCCCTGAATGTATCTTCATCCCCTTAAAAGCTTGACCTGCATCATGGTTTCAAATAGGTGAGCCGGATAAAAAATGACCATACCATACGCTACCAGCGAACACTTATATCCGCCTACGCATCTGCGCACTCTGATCAGTCTACACTGGCAGCTAAAATAGTCATTACGAAAACATGCCTATTCAAAAATGCTGAAAATTTTACCACCAAATATGAAAATTTTCCGATAAAAATAATCCAATATTTTTTCATATTTCTGCTCAAAACATAGATTGTGGGTACTCGTTAGAACCGCCTCGTTGAGGCGGTTCTAACGAGTACTCACGATCTATGTTTTGAGCAGAAATAAGAAAAATAATGTATACCCCTGTAAACCCCAGTTTTACTATATAAAAGTGGGGTTTAAGGGGGTCAAAATTACATAGGCGTGTTTTCCTGATGATACAGCCCCTAACCATTCTATAAACGCACATCGTAGACTGCGCGCGGATAATGCTGATCTGGGTCTACGCTCTTCGCATAAACATACAGTCAGTTTCTATGTGGAGGCTTCAAGTACAGCTTAGTTATTTGGTACGCGGATATTAATACAAACGCAAGAAATGTAAATCTTTAGTACAGCGATATCCCCGAACATGCATGACGTCAGACTTGAGCGCTAATGTCAAACATCTTAACCCCTGCCATGCTGAATAAATTCAGATGCCAAGCCCCCTTCTAATTTTCAGCCAGTCAGATTACTTGATCCAGGTTGTTGATACCAATTCACATGCTTAATGACACAGCGCAGATCCAGATCAGTTGGCTTCTTCAGAAGCCATCTGATCTAAATCTACAGTTTGCAAAGGCATTGCGTATCCAGGTTCAGCAGGTCAAGGGTTAAAGGATATCGGATACATTTGGAAGATTTTCTGCCATGTCTTATTTGAGAGATAACTTTTTGTGACTTCTTGTTTCCTTTTCTGTACACCAGGTTCCTTTTGAAAAACGGTCTGCTTGAAAAGAAAAGAATTTGCTCCCCCCCCCCACCCCCCCAGAAGCAAATTCCTTCCTTTTAGAGTAGACCCCCTTTTCAGAAGGGAAGCCAAAAACAGTTGCCTACTCTAAAAATGTAATCATTAACCTTAAATACATACTCCGTCTTAACAAGTTGCGTCGTTTTTTATTCATACACATCGATTTAAAATTTGCAACCTGTCTACTCACAAATAGATAATATTGACAAACAAATCGTGTGAAAAATGTTGTCTAACGTTTTAATCGTTACCACTCTCTGGCTAATGCAGCAGACGAATTAGACGATTCAGACGACAAATTGGTGACATTTTTCTTAGTTTTCCCAGATAACAGGATTTGACATTTTATGCAAATTGTCTCCATTGGAAAAAAATTGCACGAAGTAGGGAAAAATAAGAAAAAGCATTTTAAATTGGCGCCTGCTGAAAAATTTACCCAGAGTGCTAAGAGTTAATGCGAGCTGCGGATCTTTTGATGTTGATAAATTGTTAACCATAATCATTTAGTCTCAATATTTTGGGTGGGTGGGTTACTCCTTTCAACCTGGCAGAACAAAACAGATACCTGTACAAACAGTGTCGATCCTGATGAGACGGCTCGTCGCGAGCCGTCTCATCAGGATCTACACTGTTTGCCATTCTATTTTTGATTTTAGACTGAAACCCTATTTGCATCAGTGGGCATGTCCAAATTCAAGGTTGGAAGAGTCCACTTCAGAAACTCTAGATAAAAGGGTTAATGTTATGAAGTAACGTCAACGTTATACAAGTTTCTAAACTCCGAAAGAATTCTTGAAAATGGTAAAGAATATATGTATGTCCAGGAAGCGCCACAGTCATAGAGCTTAACTTAACAATGGCAAGTGGAAGATAAAATAATCTACGACCGACAACACACACGTTACAAACTAACGAAAAAACAAAGCAATCACCTCGAGATGATTACAATGCCAGACAGAACGGAGGACAGAACCCACCAAAAACAACAATATGACAAAAAAAAAAAAAAAAAAAAAAAAAACAGTGCAAGACCTGGATACAACAACAATAGCAACAACAACAACAACAACAAAAACAACACCAGCAGCAGCAGCAACAACAACAACAAAAACAAAAACAACACCAGCGCAGCAACAACAACAACCGCAACATTACAAGCACCACCACCACCACCACCAACAACAACAACAATAGCAGCAACAACAACAACAACGCGCAACGAAGAGGCGCAAGGCCCACGCAGAGGCATCTCTATTGCCAATTGCTGGGAAGATCCTTGCTAGGGTCCTACTGAATCGATTGAATGAACACCTTGAACAGTCAGGGCTTCTAGCAGAAAGCCAGTGGGGATTCAGGAAAGACAGAGGAACAATAGACATGATCTTCACAGGACGACAGCTTCAAGAAAAATGCCAGGAACAGAATGTGGACCTCTACATGACCTTTGTCGACCTTACCAAAGCATTTGACACAGTCAGTCGTGAGGGACTTTGGAAAATTATGGCAAAGTTTGACTGTCCTGCCAAATTCATAGCAATGGTGCGGCAGTTCCATGATGGTATGCTTGCAAGGGTTCAAAATGATGGTGAGTTTTCTGATCCATTCCCTGTGACAAATGGAGTTAAGCAAGGCTGTGTACTAGCTTCAACACTGTTCAGCATGATGTTTTCTGCCATGCTACAGATGCTTTCCAGGATGGTGACAATGATATACCTATTAGGTATCGCTTTGATGGGAAATTTTTCAACCTAAGAAGGGTGCAAGCTAAATCCAAGGTGCAGATAGAGATGCTAGATGTTCCTCTTTGCTGATGTAATGGCAAAGGATGCTCCATTAGAAGAGAAAAATGCAAAAAAAGTGTGGATGAAGTATCTGATTCATGTGACAGCTATGATCTCACAATCAGCATCAAAAAGACTGTAGTATATCAGCCAGCACCTGGAAAGCCTTACAAGGAGCCTACCATCACAGTGAAAGGTCAACGGCTGCAATTGGTAGACAAATTCACCTACCTTGGAAGCACATTGTCTAGAATTGGGCACATTGATGATGAAGTCAATGCTAGGATTGCCAAAGCTAGTGCAGCATTTGGCCGGCTACGTGGAAGTATTTGGTACCGAAGTGGAATCAGACTTGACACAAAGCTGAAAGTATACAGATTGGTGGTGCTGTCAACACTATTATACGAATGCGAAACTTGGACAGTTTACCAACGGCATGCCAAAAAACTGAACCACTTCCATACAAGCTGCCTTAGAAAACTTCTAAAAATCAAGTGGCAGGACAGGATTCCATACACAGAAGTCCTGAAAAGGGCAGGGATGCAGAGTGTACATACTCTTCTGAAATTGGCACAGTTAAGATGGACAGGCCATGTTACCAGAATGCCTGATAAACGTTTGCCAAAGAAAATCCTCTATGGAGAACTACAAGTTGGAAAACTCTCCCATGGTGGTCAGAAGAAGCGATACAAGGACACCCTCAAAGCCTCCCTTAAAGACTTCAACATACCAACAGAGTCGTGGGAACAGATTGCACAGGATCGTACAAAGTGGCGAGGCCTCATAAAAAGGGGAGCTGGTGAATACGTAGCAAAAAGAATCAGCGAAGCCGAGCAGAAACGTGCACAGAGGAAAGCCAGAGCTAAGGCATCACAAACAGAGCTTTCTACCTCAGACCTCTCTTGTTCTATCTGCAACAGGCAGTTTAGAGCTAAGATTGGTCTCATCAGCCATGTTAGAACACACAAATAATAACATATCACACAGTTGACTAGGATTGGTCAATGTCAGTAATGACAGACGAACGAACGTATAGCCTGCCTATCACATGATTCACATGAAATGTCAAGCCTTATCTGCTCTGAGAAATGATAATAATAATGAACATTTAAAAATGTCGTCTGTCACAGATGTGTTTGGCGCTTTCATGGTTAAAGAGCCGTTTTACAACATGTTACCCTGTTAACGTGTAAATTTACGTCTGAAAGCGACAAAAATCGTTATTTTTAGTTTACTCTCATATATAATCACGGCTCTGAAACAAGCTGTTTATACATATATCAGCCGGGCCATACGAAAACGTTTCTTCGGGCATATTCGGACAGCGAAGGCCCAGATCGGACTGCGCAGATGCGCAGTCCGATCTGGGCCTTCTCTGTCCGCTAACAGAATCATTGGACACTATAAAATGTATCAATAGAGAGCAAATGCCCGAATGAGACGAACCTGAATCTGCGCATTTTGCTCGTGCTCGAAGGCATATTTTCGCTTGGAGCGGCCCATATAAACAAACAGTCAACTGCTGAATTTAAATATTCGCAGAACAAAAAAAATGAAAACTCGGGTGGAATGTTTTGTTTATAAAGAGTATACTCAGGCGAGTCAACTGACCGCAAACTCTAATTACTTTGGTTTAAACAACATTTTATTTGTATAAATTCCACATTACAATATAAAATAAGACAAAAATAGACAATTTATACGATTCAGAAGAAAATCAGAAGACTTGTGTTAATTTGTATTCTATTGTAACAATCATCAAGTACATGATTTGAACTACTTATAACGTAAATAACCATACTGTTTTTTACATTCCTTTAAATATTCATTCTAAGAATACAAGTAGGGCTTTGTACGAACCTTCTCTATACTCTGTTTTCTGGGAAAAGTAAAAACAAAATACGCGCACCACTCTTTGGCGTCTGCTTTCATCTAGAGTGTGTTAATGGTTTTTCTTAGTTTGCCGAGTGAAAAGATCAGCAGACATTTTTCAACATGTTTCCTTTCATCGAAAATAACTTTTATCATTTCATTCAACCGTCTCCTATATGAAAAGGAAATATTTATGTCTACGGACGAAAACGCACGCACACACGCACGCACGTATACACACACACACACACACACACACACACACACAAACAGAGTAAATTGTTGTCTGTCTGATGACGTAGCCTAAAATAACCTTAAAACACCAAGCAAAGTTGTAATAGAAGACATTCTATTTTTTTTTTTTTTTTTTTGAATATTTTTTTGAATCGTCTCTAGACAGATGAAGCACGTGAAATGTCAACCCTTATGGGTATATATATATATATATATATATATATATATATATATATATATATATATATATATATATATATATATATATATATATATATATATATATATATATATATATATGTGTGTGTGTGTGTGTGTGTGTGTGTGTGTGTGTGTGTGTGTGTGTGTGTGTTATCTATTAGAAATAGCCTGTCCGTTAATAAAACAAATAAAACGCTATTATTAAGAACTTAAGAAATAATTAAGAAATCTGTACATGAGTACGAATGATGAGCCTCACTTTAACCATACCACCCTCTTGGCAAATTCAGTAGACGAAAAACTGATAATATTTTTCTTAATTTTCCCAGAAAATAGTCTATGACAGTTCATTCAAATTGTCTCCTTAATGACCATCGTTTTTCTAAATATAGAAGGAAACAGGTTTCACCAGTTATTTTCGGTAATAAGAATGAAACGGACATAATAAAAAGCGTTTTCCATTTCATTCATTTTAATAAACAGCTGGTAGCCACAATGAACAAGGGATTGAAAATAATCAAGCATATACCTTTGCAAAAAGTGTAGAGCCAGATGAGACGGCTCGTAACGAGCCGTCTCATCAGGATCTACTCTATTGGCCATTTTTTTTTTAAATTTTGAATCCCACCCATTTGCCAAAATGGGTATGTCCAAATTTAAAGATAGAAAAGTCCATTTCAGCAACTTAGGGGTGAAACTGTTATAAGTTCAATGTTAGCTGGCTCATTTCTCAGGTATAACTGGTAGTGCTGGGAATCGGCCAGAATTTCATGGTCGATCATTGGTTTTGTAAAACCGACTGGTCATCGATTAATAATCGACTTGTAGAAAATATATTTACTCTTAATTTAGCCCTCTTCCAGGTACTTATTCATTTCTCCAGATCAATAAGAGGGGTATCCAGATAATAGTTTTCTTATTTCTCCATGAAAACATATGATACGGGTACTTATAAGAAGCGCTTCCGCGAGGCGCTTCTACGAGAAAAAATATCAGTTCTTTTGGGTTGACTTTTTAAAGGCTATTTTATCTTTTTTTTTTTTCATTTTTATTGACCTGTTGACCACAAATCTAGAATGACCAAATTTCATTTAACTTGCCTATTAAAATAAAACGTGAAAAATTTATGTTTCTAAAAATAGAATTTTCCGATTAGTCTACTACAAAAAAAAATATTTCCGGCTCATCAGTCACAAGAGGCAAAAGTAGCTAATGATCGATTATAATCGATCACCAGTGGCAACACTAATAACTGGTTAGTTATCAAGTGGTATTAACTCTAATACACTTTCGAGGGAGACGACTCTATCAAAAATTGTTTTGCTCTCTTCAGGAAAGGGATCTACTCTAAAAGGAAAGAAGTTGCTCTCTTTTGCATGAAATGTTAATCTTATTTTCGAGGAAAAATAGGAAAATATTTCAGAAGCTTTCAAATTTGTGAAAATTATTGGGAACGAACACCCAAGATGGCCGCCATGACTATACATGTTAAACCATAAATTGACATCTCAGAAACTGCAAAGCGGAATTGAGCCCAAATTGCTTACGAAGCACCCCTTGATAAATATGTTTCAAGTTTGAGAAAAAATAGTGGCACGCAAGATATCTGAGTCATCATGAAACTATAATGTAAAAGCTTTATATTAACTTTCATTGGGAATTGCCCAACCATTTGTTCGGACGACATGTAGAGTATAATTTTAGCTCTTTCAATCCTGTACACCAAAACAGATACCTATGCAAACAGTGTGGACCCAGATGAGACGGCTCGTGACGAGCCGTCTCATCAGGATCTACACGGTTTGCCATTCTGTTTTTGATTTTTTACTGAAACCCTAATTTCAACAGTAGGCATGTGCAAATTTAGAAAATGGAAGACTCCATTTTAGAAACTCAGAGATGAAAGGGTTAGACAAGTACTTTCTGATTTGTAAACAATTTAGGAACACGCATCCAAGATGGCCACTACAACCACTGATGGTAAAAGCCTTCAGTCAACTTGATATCTATGACTTTGTGATCCAAAGTGAGCAACAGACGTGTCTAAAATACTTCTTGTTTGAAGACACAAGATCGATTGAACTCATATTGCATATGAAACATTCTTGAGACAGATTTAAAACTGAGTTTTTAGAACGGTTTGTCAAGACCATATATAGTTACCTATTCTAACACGGCTCGCCTATATAGGCACTGGAGAAAACCCGTGATTTATTCTGCAACAAATCACTGGGCAGAAGCGCGCGACGCTATCTGGCGCCGTTTTGACGTCATTCTGATACTTTGCTTTAATCAGTCTTCGTTTTCACGACGTTAGACGGTCTAACTAATTTCTTTATTCGATGGCGGAAAGTTGAAAGAATCTGAAGGATACAATTACTTTTTCACCGTGAATAGAAATAAATAAGCCTTCAGTCCATGACGACAACGACGACGACGAAGATGATGATGATGATGATGATGACGGTCGTTTTGCTTTACATACCAACATCAGTCATTTTAGACTAATACTCATCACGAAAACATGCCTATATAATTTTGACCCCCTTAAACCCCACTTTTATATAGTAAAACTGGGGTTTACAGGGGTATACGTTATTTTTCTTATTTTTGCTCAAAACATAGATTGCGGGTACTCGTTAGAACCGCCTCGTCGAGGCTGTTCTAACGAGTACCCGCAATTTATGTTTTGAGCAGGAATATGAAAAATATCAGAATTTTTTATCTGAAAATTTTTATTTTTTGGTGGTAAAATTTTCAGTATATATTTGATAGGCTTGTTTTCGTAATGTGAGTGAAAAGTGTCCTGTATATACACCAGATACATAATGAATCCATATAACCAACTATATATTGAGACTTACAGGGTAATTAAGGTGTATCTTAAGCTCTGAAATTTGAACACATTACATGAGGTATTTCAAGTAAACTAAGATGAATAGTGTCTGTTCAGTAATCGATATAGAAATAAATTTATTTTATTTTATCGTTGACAATCAGCTTTTATATGAAAAGGCAACATGTGCTTTGCAAACCGTAGTCCTTAAGATTAGATTCAATTTTAAGGAACGATTGTAAACCGAATCAAAATTCACTGTTGTCTGAGAGATTAAGTAAGCACAGTGGTGCGCTTGGACTACGTAATTAGCAAAACAAAGCTTTTCACCCGTAACCAAAGAGCAATATTGACCACCTAGGCCACATATGATCAGGTGAGCTATTCAGGCTCATATGGCAAATATTTTAATGTTTAACCTTCACCACTCCCCGGGCAAATACAGCAGACGACAAATTGTAATACTTTTTCTTATTTTCCCCGGAAAATAAGGTTCAGAATTTTATGCAAACTGTATCCTTAGGAAAAATGACAAATAACATTGAAAATGTCGTCTGCTGATTTTATCCCAACATGCTAAGCGTTGATGTTTAGCCCCAAACGGATGTTAATACATGTAGCTAGCACAAAAGCTAGCTCATCTGAGAAAATCATGTAATAACACGACCGTTTTATGTCTGTATAGACACCTTTAAAATATTTAAACACACACAGAGAGAGAGAGAGAGAGAGAGAGAGAGAGGGAGAGAGAGAGAGAGAGAGAGAGAGAGTAGCTGGATTTCTAAAAAAAGTTTTGCATGAATGCTCTTTGGGCGATCCTCTGCACACTTGTTCAAACTATGCCAATTCGTTAAAACATTGATTCTATGTGTGGAGGGAGCAAGGGTAGAAGCCGGCGAATGTTATATAGTTTACAGTTTACAAGTCACCATGTCATAGAAAATAGTTTTACAGGAATCATCACTAGCTGATCTTCAACAAAAATATAAAAGAATAGCTAAAATGAACTTTCTCTGAAGAAAAAAAAACGAAAAAGAAATTTGGCCGACATGGCCAGAACTAACTATATGGACTGAAATAAATAAACCTTCTACTCTTGAACTAATGGCCAGAATTGAACTAATTCTACACCATCTCTATATAATTTGGACCCCCTTAAACCCCACTTTTGTATAGTAAAACTGGGGTTTACAGGGGTATACATTATTTTTCTTATTTCTGCTTAAAACCATAGATTGTGGGTACTCGTTAGAGTACCCACAATCTATGTTTTGAGCAGAAATATGAAAAAAATCAGAATTTTTTTATCTGAAAATTTTCATTTTTCGATAGTAAAATTTTCAGTATATTTGAATAGGCGTGTTTTCGTAATGCGATTCATCACAAGATAAACCTGTACTTATTTATCAAAATAACTAAAATGAAGTTTAAGGAGTAAAACAAAGCATTCATGGCCATCCGCGAACATTTGCAAACTGTCCGTTCCGTTGTTGTGACAGTCATTAGCGGAAGTCCACGAACTACAACTCGAATTGTCTTTTGCGCAAAAAAATGGCGACCAGTGCAAAATATCGTTTATGTTTGTTTGTGTTGAGGTTTTACGGCCCAGTCAACCCAATGGGGTCATGTCGAGCGCGGTCAATTTACCTAGCCACACGTTTACTGGGCAGGCTTAGTCCTCTAAGCGGTTAACCAGTATTGTGCACATTCTTTCGCCAGAAACTGACAACTGCCCTTCTTGAATCAGCGGAAGGGAGAGAATGACCGTAGAAAATATTTCATGATCAATCTCCACGAAAGAATGTTGCCGACCTCGGCGGGGATTGAACCCGCGACCTCCTGGTCTCCAGTCAGACGGCGCATCCAACTGAGCCACCGAGGCCGGCAAAATATCGTTTACATATGCTTAGCTGTATTATATATATATGAAATACAAATATGTTTACAGCGTTCAGATTATTCATTCGATCCTGTATAGCACTGATAATTATTGATAATTTTATCCGATCTACTATCAAATCTCGTCAATGAAACTACCGACTACTCTCCAATTACTCTCTAACTGGAGGTCACATGACACTTTCAGAAGATTTAAAACAGTTTGCAAAAAACAGTTCCCGGACAGTCACTGAACGCAGCCTGGTTGCGTGGAAATCGCTATATAACCCGCAACGTCAAACAATGTACCCTCGTGCGTCCAGCAAAGACTCAGATCCGCGCAGTCTGATCAGAGTCTTTGTTGTAAGCATGAAGAAATTTTGCATCCTTTGCTATCCAAAAGGCGCCCATTGAAAATTCTTATCAGAGTGCGCGAATGCGAATGCTGATCTGAATCTTCGCTGGACGCACACGTCCTATGGTATGTTTCTGATGATGCGGCTTAATTGCTGATCCGAGGATTCCATCACGAAAACACGCCAATATAATTTTGACCCTCTTTAAACCCCACTGATATATAGTAAAACTGGGGTCTGCAGGGGTATATACACTATTTTTCTTATTTCTGTTAAAAAAACATAGATTGTGGGTACTCGTTAGAACCACATCGACGGGGCGGTTCTAACGAGTACCCACAATCTATGCTTTCAGCAGAAATATGAAAAAAATTCAGAATTTTTATCCGAAAATTTTCATTTTTTGGTGGTAAAATTTTCAATATATTTGAATAGGCATGTTTTCGTAATGGCTGATCGCACTGAAGTCGTTAGCTTACGTTGCGGCTGCTATCACTCTATATGCGATATTGCGAATGCATTGACAAATTTTACTGGTTTCCCGCCACTGGTTTACAAGAGAGACAACTTTTGTGACTGTCTGTTTGCTTTACTGTTCACTAGGTCCTTTATGAAAAGGGTATACTCTTAAAGGAAAGAATTGTTTCGCAAGGACCGTGGACGGGGTGAAAATGTTGAATCCTTTTTAGAATAAACCCTTTTCAGAAGGTGAGCCAACGCAGCTTTGACAGATTTGCTCCCTTGACAGCGTATCAGTTCCCCTTAAATGAGGGTCGAATTAATTATTCTGTATGTTGCATATTCTTGGCTTTAAAAGTAATCTGGAATTTCTAAATTCACCGTATTCTATACTATTCTATTCTACCTTTCTTATTCTATTCTATTCTGTTCTGTTCTGTTATATTCTATTCGATATCTGCGACGGGTGGCCACAAGGATGTTCTGGGGTGTTCGTGTGTGTACGAACATCTTAGCTTTCCCGCAGCTAGTCTCTGTTATTTAAAAGTCAGAAATTGTACCTTCGGACACGAGCGCCCACCGAGGATTCAGATCAGCCTGCGCATTCGCGCAGTCTGATCAGAATCTTCACTGGGCACATTTTGGATAGTCAATTATGCAAAGTTTCTTCACACGGACATCGAATACTCTAATCAGACTGCGCGGAAGCGCAGGCTGATTTGAGTCTTCACTGGGCGCACATATCAGTGGGTACGTTTTTTCCCGTTGCAATTCATTTTATTCTAGTGTAAGTTAGAGGTGACAGCTGTACCACGTTTGCTAACTGTTAGTCTTATTCCTACCGTCTCTGGAAAAGGATTTACTTATTTTAGATTCGATAATGGCTAATTTCAATTTTTCGAAATTCAGAATTATCTTTCTTTTGCTATCTATAGCAGTTAAGTTGACATTTTCCGACGTATTTACTGCGGTTGTGAAACTTGAATATTTAGGCAAAGTAGAGGAGCAAATGGTTGCAGCATTAGAGAGATACACCAAACAATCAGCGGAAGAAAAATATGAAGCCTCGGAAAGTGTTTTAACGTAAGTATTGTTAACATTAAGGTAAATTTAAAGTGTTTTAACGTAAGTATTGTTAGCATTAAGGTAAAAAGTGTAAGTATTGTTAACATTAAGGTAAATTTGTACACATAAGAAAGAGAGCACCCAAGGGAGAGCACTCCAGCAAAAACGAAATAGTTTCCCTGACAACTGTATATCCCTTCTCTAAGAGGAAAAGTCTCCCGCGTGGCGGGGGTGGGGTGAGTAAGGGGTGTAATTTCTTTCTCTTAAGAGTACTTACCCTCCATTGAGAAGGCCGCCTTGGTGCGATATTTTTCTTTTAAGTATATCTTCTTTGAGAAAAGAGGCAAAGACATTCAGGTAAGAACAATCTTCCCTGGAGGAGTTTCCATTCACAACAAATTTCATTTCTGTTTTTGAAAGCACATTTTCTCCAAAGAGTAGCCGACACAAATGATACGTTCTAACAGATGTACTAAAATCGCACGAACTGCGCTAAACATAAATCAAAATGACAAATGGTACTTTTGTTTCAGGATTTCGGCCAGATCACTACACCTTAATTTACGTAAGAGCGGGAATAAATGGCATTAACACATCTAGTTCATTCTTCACATTTTACATGTCATGCATCACGATTCATACAACAAATTCACACTTCACACGTCATACATCACAGTTCATATATCATACATCTCAGTTTATACTATAAGTTCACACTTCACAGGTCATACTTCATAGTTTACACTGCAGATTCATACTTTACATTTCATACTTCACAGTTTACCCTTCACGTCATACTTCACAGTTCACACCACAGATTTATACTTTACATTTCCTAATTCAGAGTGAAAACTTCACAATTCATATTTCAGATTCATATATTACTGGTCAGGCTTCACAAAGCAAGCTTCAAGTGCAAACTTTTACTTGCCATACTTCATGGCGCACATTTTACCAGTTATGTTTCACAATTCAGGTTTATACATTACAGGCCACACTTCACACTGAAAAGTTCACTGTGAAGTTAGTGCACACTCACGGGTCATACTTCAAAATTCACAATTCATACTTTTCAGGTCATAATCCACAATGCTCAGTGCACAGTGCGAAAGTAAAAGCCTTTAAAGACCTTACTATTTTGCAATACAGCCTCCCTAAGTTTTATTCTAACAAATTAACATTTCTGCGCAAACATCTGCTTCATATTACACTTACAATGACTTATGTAACAGTATACAACTATTTCATACATTTCTGGGCGACAGTCAAAACTACATGTATCAACCCCGAGGTACTGTGGACCACTGGGTGAACTATCGCTCGAGGTCGAAGACCGAGGGCGATAGTTCATCAGGTGGTCCACAGCTGCTCGGGGCTGAGAGGTTTGACTTTCGGCCTCGGGCGATAGTTCATCAGGTGGTCCCCATCCACTATGGGCCAATAGTTTTGACTGTCGGCCAGAAAGGTATGATATAGATGTTTTATTGCTAGGTTTTCACGTGACCAGGAGATAGTCAAAAATATGAGACCGGGTGATAGTTCTCACCTAGGAAGGTATGATATAGATGTTTTATTACCCAACACATAAAAGTTGCTAGGTAATTCACGTGACTGGGAGATAGTCCAAATATGAGCCCGGGTGATAATTCTCTGAGAACCGGTTGATTGAGAACTGAGAACTGGCTTTTGTCACAGGTGAAAATGCGTTAGGTAGTCAAATATTTATGATTTCTCATATGGTAGGTTGGGTAATAAGTCGTGCTACAAAACTATCTTATATAACATACTCCATAACATACTCCATCAAAGGTAGTCAAATATTTATGATTTCTCATATGGTAGGTTGGGTAATAAGTCGTGCTACAAAACTATCTTATATAACATACTCCATAACATACTCCATCTTATTGATTATTCTGTCGGTTCAATGCAAAATATGCTCAACTTCTAGATTGAACTGAATTTCCTTTACTTTAGTTTGACATGTTTCTGCGCTATTCTCATAACAGAACATGTTGAACTAAAGTAAAGGATATTGCATTTCACAAAGACGGTTAATAAGAGCAGTCAAGTTAAGGAAATTTCATTTAACTAAGACGGTTAATGAGAACAGTCAAGTAAAAGAGATTTCATTTCACTGAGAGCAAACAAGTGAACAGAACAGAACAGATCTTTATTGAGAACTCCAAAGGGCTATAAAGCCCATCAGGACATAACATTTAACAGTGTGATGGCGAATATACACAATGACAACATTTTACATACACAAATCTGTAGTAAGACTCAGTACTAGTAAATATGTATTAATCCAAATGATTTGAAAAATTAGTTATCTGAATAACTACCCAGAAAGGACAAGCCAAAGTGATTGGGGCTTGTCTCTACCTACTTTGGCTCACCTGTCTGGGTAGCTATTTTCAGCAGTAGAGTAGAAATCTGTGTAATATACATCGTACTATTTATCCTTCAGACAAAATATTTGCAGACACTAATAAGACATAATATAGGAAATAGTAACATACGGAGAAGGTGTACACAGTTAAAATGATTTTATACCTTGATTTTATTTATTTATTTTATTATTATTATTTTTATATATATATATATATATATACTTTTGCTTTGTAACCTGGAGCATGAGCTACCAAAGGATATGTACAAAAGTGTTTATTTATGAATAGAATAGAATAGAATAGATTTATTTCAAAATTCCAATAGGTGCCCTTGAGAATATAATACAAACATATACGATGGCATATGACATAGTCATTAAAGATACAAAAGCATTTTCTGTTATTACCTGAAAAAAAATCAATACATTGTGTATATAATTAACATTATGGGGTAATCAACATTATGTGGAGAAGATGATATCTCACAAAACAGGGAAGTCAGAAAATTAAAGTGAAAGAAATTTCATTTCATTAAGACGGTTAGTGAGAGCAATCAAGTAATAAAGGTAATTTCATTTCACTAAGACGGTTAATGACAGCAATCAAGTAAAAGAAAAGTTCATTTAACTAAGTCCGTTATTGAGAGAAATCAAGTAAAAGAGATTTCATTTCACTAAAACGGTTAATAAGAGCATCCAAGTAATAAAGGAATTTTCATTTCACTAAGATGGTAAATTAGAGCAATCAAGTAAAAGAGATTTCATTTCACAAAGACGGTTAATGAGAGCAATTAAGTAAAAGAGATTTCATTTCACTAAGGTGGTTAATGAGAGCAATCAAGTAAAGGAGCATTCATTTCATTGAGATGGTTAATGAGAGCAATCAAATAATAAAGGAAATTTCATTTCACTGAGACGGTTACTGAGAGCAATTCAGTAAAATAATTTTCATTTCACTAAGACGGTAAATAAGAGCAATCAAGTAAAATAAATTTCATTTCACAAAAAATGTGATTAAAAGCAACCAAGTAAAGGAAATTTCATTTCAGTAAGACGGTTAGGGAGAACAATCAAGTAATGGAATTTAATTTCACTGAGACGGTTAATGAGAGATAGAATGTAAAGGAAAGTTCATTTCACTGAGACGATTAATGACAGCAGTCAAGTAAAGTAAATGAGATTTCATTTCACTGAGACTATTTATAAGAGCAATCAAGTAAAGGTAATTTCACTAAGACGATTAATGACGGCAATTAAATGAAGTTAAGGAAATTTCATTTCACTAAGATGGTTAATGAGAGCAATAAAGTAAAGCACATGACATTTCATTTCACTCTAAGCGGTTAACGAGAGCAATCAATTATGAGTCATTTGCTCCCATGTGTATCCTTTGTGAAGGTAGGCTGATCCATAGCAATAGTAACATTCAATTTGCTAGCTCCCAATTATAATTGTGTCAATATAAGTACGTTACCAAGTCCATATGAGCCGCGACGTGAGAATACAGGTATCGAGGTTATAAAACTTTTTTCATGCTCAACTCAGCTGAGCATGAAATTTGTCTTGCTGATAAATATCAAATTACTAAACATTGCAATTTCTGTCTTGCTAAACATGGCTGAGCATGAAAATTTCTTGCTAATAGATATAAAAATGCCAACTTTTGTTGGCATTTTCATATTTATTAGCAGAGAACATTTCATGCTCAGCTGAGTTGAGCATGAAAAAAGTTTTATAACCTCGGGGCCACGTCTACCTTCTGGCACATCACGAAAACATACCTATATAATTTTAACCCCCTTAAACCCCACTTTTATATAGTAAAACTGGGGTTTACAGGGGTATACAATATTTTTCTTATTTCTGCTTAAAACATTGATTGTTGGTACTCGTTAGAACCGCCTCACCGAGGCGGTTCTAACGATTACCCACAATCTATGTTTTGAGCAGAAATAAGAAAAAAAATCCGAATTTTTATCTGAAAATTTTCATTTTTTGGTGGTAAAATTTTCAGTATATTTGAATAGGCGTGTTTTCGTAATGATGTGTATCCAACGAAGACTCAAATTAGCCTGAAAATCCGCGCAGTCTGATTGGAGTTTTCGTTGTACGTAAGAAGAAACTATGTATCACTGGCTATCCAAAATGCGTTAAGTGAAGATTCTGATCAGATTGCGTCACGCATAAACACGTGTTTGCAACCCCAATAGGGGACTGCACATGCACATTTGAAGGTCAACAAACCGGAAAACGATAAGGTCCCTTTTTGTCATGTGTCGGCTCAAATATTCTCCATATAAATTATCCATGGAATCTCACGGCCTACATAGCTCTGGACAAGATGGATGTCCAGATACGAGGGTGAATCAATAAGTAACCAGCCTAACTTATTTCCGGTTGAGATCCACCTCTTCTTTTTCGATGTAATTGCCCTGTAGTGTGATGCACTTAGACCAACGGTGTTCAAGTGCCATCAGCCCAGAACTGAAAAAGTCAGGGTCCTTTCCATTGACCCACTCCTCAACTGCCGTCACGACTTCTTCATCAGACCGGAAATGAAGTCCACGGCCAAACCTTTTTCAAGTTTGGGAATAGGAAGAAGTCTCTAGGAGCTAGGTCTGGCGTATAGACAGGATGTGGTATTAATTAATACCCGTTTCGCTCTACAGCATCCATTGCAACTTTGCAAGTGTTGACTCTCGCGTTGTCCTGTTGCAGCAAAACACCTTTAGAGAGTTCATGGAGTTTACCTCGGCGTTTTTTACGGATGGCGGTTCTCAGCTGGTCTAACAAGTTTGCATAGTACACTCCAGTTAGTGTACTTCTCTTGGGTAAAAAGTCCAAAATAATAACGCCTTTTGCGTCCCAAAATACTGTGGCCATCACGTTGCCAGCAGATGGTTGCGTCTTGAACTTCTTTGGCCTCGGGGACCCAGGCCCTACCCACTGACGACTCTGAGCTTTATTCTCTGGCTCATAATCATGAACCCAAGTCTCATCTACAGTCACCAGACGCAAAAGAAAATCATCTTTTGACCTAAAACGCTTCAACAAGGCGCTGCATACTGATGCTCTGGTTGCCATTTGCTCATCGCTAAGGGATTTGGGGACCCAACGGGCTGTTAGCTTGCGCATACCTAAACGATCATGTAAGATTGTTGAAACGCTACCATGTGAAATGCCTAATGCCTGCGCTATTTCTTCCACCTAAATTCGCCTATCAGAGTATACCAGAGCCCGAACTTTCTTACACATTTCTTCGTCGGTGGCATCCAGTGGGCGTCCAGACCTGGCTTCATCTTCTAAAGACGTTCTACCGCGTTTGAATTCCCCTACCCAGAATTTAGCCTGAGCATAAGATGGTGCAGAAGACCCATAAATATCGGCTAACTCGCCGTGTATTTCCTTGTCTGTTTTACCTTTTAAATACAAGTACCGAATTACAGCACGGTACTCAACTTTAGATGAAAAGCATGCCTTTGCATCACTAGCCATGTTTGACATTCAATATCTTATTAAAGAATGACTCGATACGCGTGCAGTTTTGTACCCATGTATAAAACATATATTGAAACAAAGCATGAAAATCGTGACCGTCTCGGTCCATCGAAAATGAGATAGGCTGGTTATTTATTGACACGCCCTCGTAGATATTTTTCTTATTCCTCCACGAAAACATATGTGGTACTCATTAAAATGCCTCCATGAGGCACTTCTAATAAATACCCACAACATACGTTTTCGTGTAAAAATAAGAAAACTATCAATAGATTATGGTTGAAAAATAGTGTCTTACTATTATATAGTAAAACTGGGGTTTACAGAGGTATACATTATTTTTCTTATTTCTGCTCAGAAACATAGATTGTGGGTACTCGTTAGAACCGCATCGGCGTGGCGGTTCTAACGAGTACCCACAATCTATATTTTGAGCAGAATTATGAAACATATCAAATTTTTTGTCTGAAAACTTTCAGTTTTTGGTGGTGATTTTTTTTCAGTATATTTGAACAGACGTGTTTTCGTAATGAACACCGATGACTCGTTTACCATAGCTAATTCGAACTCGTTTAGAAAATTATCTTGATAGCCAAAGAAATTAAATATCTATGGATATTTTCGGGAACTTTTCTAATTTTATCGTGAAATGTATGTTGCGTGTACTCATTAGAATCGCCTCATCGAGGCACTTCTAATGAGTATACTCAACATTCTATTATTACATAGAAGATCGAAAAGACATCCCTAAATTATATCCATTTGCCTCCTTCACATTGGTATGTTAATGTAATGTAATTAACCCTCTACACAACAGCCAATCTTCTATAACAGCCAGTTTTATGTTTTCCCCAGGTGACCGCTGTAGAAAGGTTTTACTGTTATTTATTTGCAGGTTCTTGAAGGAAGTCCGGGAAAAAAACAAAGCCACAGTTAAGCCGCACTTCTTTGAGAATCCTATAAACGCCTTCCATTTTGTGAAACGCATGAATTCTGGCTGGAAAAATGTGATAAACTCTATTCAATGCGAGGACTGTATAGAAACACAAGCCTCAAAGAGTAAGTCAACCTTGAAATAAATTTCGTACACACCCTGGGACGTTCATAATTGTTGACCCATTTGTGCCGAATTGGAGTCTTCTACCTTGTTGATTTCAACATAAGGGGTGTCTGGTTAGTTTTTATTGTTACCATTCCTGTCTTAAATGCAAACGGTGGTGACCTTGATCAGACGGTCTGATCTGGGTCTACACTGTTTGCCAATGTCCTTTTATGGGACCCTAGGTGGCCTCGATGGCTCAGCTGGATGCGTGTCCGACTGGAGACCAGGAGGTCGCGGGTTCGATCCCCGCCGAGGTCGGCAGCATTCTTTCGGGGAGACTGATCATGAAATATTTTCTACGGTCATTCTCTCCTTCCGCTGATTCAAGATGGGCAGTTGTCAGTTTCTGGCGAAAGAATGTGCACAATACTGGTTTACCGCTTGGAGGACTTAGCCTGCCCAATAAACGTGTGGTTAGGTAAATTGACCGCGCTCGACATGACCCCATTGGGTTGACTAGGCGGTAAAACCTTTACACAAACAAACAAAATAATGGGACCTGGGCATAAATGGGTTAAAGCGTCATTCAAAATAGCAGCAGACGACATTCTAATATTTTAAAATATTTTACAGTGGAAGAAGGCTTACCTGACAGACGAGTCACATGGAATGTCAAGCTTTGATTTTTTTCTGCCGTCTGCTGATGTTGTAGACTTAATTTGCGCTTTAAGAATTTAAGCGTGCTGTTGGGAACGTTAGCAGGCGATACACGCTTATTATTCTTGAAAACACGGGAGAGATGCATAAGGCTAGCTCTACAGAGGGCTTTGTGGCAAATGGCTATGCAAAGATATGTTGCAAAAAAAAAAAAAAAAAACGCTTGCTACGCTACCATCAGGAAAACATGCCTATATAATTCTGACCCCCTTCAACCCCACTTTTATATAGTAAAACTGGGGTTTACAGGGGTATACATTATTTTTCTTATTTTTGGTCAAAAACATAGATTGTGAGTACTCGTTAGAACCGCCTCTGCGAGGCGGTTCTAACGAGTACCCATAATCTATGTTTTGAGCAGAAATATGAAAAATATCAGTTTTTTTTTATCTGAAAATTTTCAGTTTTTGGAGGTGAAATTTTCTATATATTTGAATAGGCGTGTTTTCGTAATGACGTGGCGTGTTCGGAGCAGCTTTCTTGTGCGGACCGTCGCCTAGCAGCAAGGCGCAGCAATGCGACTGTAGGCTTAACAATGTCGACTGGACCGTTTTCAACACATAAATCTGCTAGGACGATGAAATACGCTGTGTGGTGGTAAACAGAAGGCCAAATCAGAAAATATAGCATTCATATTTATTGAAACTTAGAGACCGAGACAGCGACAAATTTGTAAGGCTCTTTCATGAAACGGATCGTTGCGTAAGACGGCCAAGTCGCTGCATAGTTGGCCTATACAAAGTATAGGTCACGGTGACTTACATTTCATGGCTTAGTCACTCGTCATTATATTTTAGACTACTTGATGGATTAACGTGAAACTTGACATTTTGCTGTCTGTCTTCAATACCGTGTGCTAAGCGTATACCAAACTTTTTGAGAAAGCTAATACTTGCGGGAATTTATATTTGGCTGAGCTGATTGAAAATATGGCTGTTGACATAGTACCGTTGCAGCAGCTGCTTAACGAAGATTTTACTATACAATAAATGACAAACAGACCAGATAAACATAAATAATGCCTTTTAAGGTAGACTGATTTTGTGTCTTCCTGTTTCGGTTTCTGCACATTAATGTCCTTCTGAAAAGGGATCTACCCTAAAAGGAAAGAATTTGCTGGGGGCAAATTCTTTCCTTTTAGAGTAGATCCCTTTACAGAAGGGAGAAGATTCAATTTTGATGTTATCTGTTATTTGTAGTCAAAATGGTTGACAGCATTGAGATGATGGTATAGCATTGACAGAACATAACTCTCTTAAACAAGGCTTTAATTAGCCGAAACGTTGAAATTTGTTGGTGAAATAAATTGTGCAAAATATAAACAAATTTCGATGGAGCAAGTCTCGTTTTGTGATTTTCTAAATAAAAGTTCACGCAACGGAAGTTATGACAAAAAGGACAAGCAATACATGTTTTTTTGTTTGTTTTGTTTTTTCTTTTTCTGAATTACATTCAATTAAATGATTCTGCTTACTATTTATTCAAAATCAATTAATAAACTGTATACATTATTTTAACGTTTAGCATGCTGGGTTTTTATTTCATCAAGCGTTAATTTGATTTTTTTTTCTCGAGAATTTTTTCTCGAGATTTGTTTTTTCTCGTGCACAAAATCTGCTAAGCAGATAAATTACATGAATGTTTAATCCTACTGTCTGGGGAAAATAAGAAATTTATCCATTTGCCGTATGCTGATTCGCCCAGATCGAGTGTGGTAAAGGTAAATATCGAGCGTGTCTTTAACTATCTAAAGTAAGGATAACAGATGCCGGCTCTGCGTGATATCCATAGAGAAAATAGATTTTTTTTTTATCTTTTTTTTTCATTTTAATGTACTGTGACATATGTGCCGACAGCTTCTGATATGCGCGCCCAATGACGACTCAAATCAGCCTGCGCATTCGCGCAGTCTGATCAGTCTTCGTTGTCCGCACGAAGAAACTTTGCATCCGTGACTATCGAAAATGCGCCCAGTAAAGACTCTGATCAGACTGCGCGAATGCGCAGGCTGATCTGAAACTTCGCAGGGCGCACTTATCCGACGGTACGTTTTTTTGACGTTACGAGTCATATTGTGAACCCTGAGAGAAGTACGTCCTTGACAGAGCTGTACGTGCAATCATCCATATGTGAAATGAAATCTTAAACGCACATTTATACCGACACTCGATGCAACGACAAAATTCGTTATAATGACAATTTGACTGTCATGAAACATTCGCTTAAAAGGTAACAATTAGTCACAAATTATGCAGAATGTTGTTTTTCATACTTTGAACAATCATTTGTTCTTGATATTTGTTAGAATCATCTCACTGAGGCATTCTAACTAATATCCAAAACATATGTTCTATGAAATAAGAACAAAACAAGACCTTTCTTACATATCAATCTGCTCATGAAGTATTCTGTCGTCTGCAAATTCATTTTAATGGCAAAGTCTTTTTGGAACAAATGCTGTTGTTGTAACGAGGGTTCACTGTATATTTAAAGTAATTCTTCAATTTTTAAAATAAATTTATTAATATTGTTCTCTCATTGGGAAATATTTGTGAATAATATTCACACCCATCCTTGAAGGAAGGTTTTAAAAAGGCATCAATTTTAAGGCCATAAACAGCACGCTTTATCGGAAACGCTAGTTCGTGCCCTACGACTGAACTCACAAAATTATCAACTTCTTGCCTTGCTGCTATTGTAACATGGTGTTTAAATACCTGTGTTAAATTAGTTCCTTGTTCCTTATTCCTTCTTCTTTGTTCCTATCTAGGTATTTCCGTGCATCTAATTTACAACGCTTTATACATTGCCGCATTAGCTGATTAAAGATAAACTTCTTGATTTAATTGAAATACGCTTCTTAAAAGAAAATTATTTTTACTTTGCATGTGAGAACCATGTTTTTTTTTCACTTCTGAGCCTGAGGATTCGTGTCCTTGTCAGCTAAGGACCTGGTATGATAAATGATATGGGCCATGTTTTGCCCCCATTTAAATTCTCTTCAGTGTGCATTATTTTGCTTGTTAACTGACCTAGTTTATGGAAACATACTATATTAAATTGTTTCTTCGTGCATTCCCAGAATACCATGATTTCTTACACACCTGTATACTGTCAATAGATTTAACAAATAATGGTAAGAAAAGCATGCCTGAAAGCCAAATTGGCATTAAGAAATGCGTTTGAGAGCTCTTTATTATAGCTTTCCTTTGGTGCATCCATATGTCAGATAGCAATGTTAACAGTAAGCAAGGCATGTCAAGTTACCCCACCCACTTAAGACACGAAAAAAGAAAAAAAATCACGGGATCAAAATGAAACATGTACCAAATTATTCCTTGGGTCCTAACTAAAACTGAGTACCCATAACATATATTTATTTTTATCATGAGCGGACATATGTACATTTTTATGTTGAAACGCCTAGCAAAATGGCATAAAACTGCAAATTTGGTGATGAAAAATTAAAAAATTAGCATACAGCCCCTAGTCCAGCACATTTATTTTTTTTCACCACATGTGGACTTATCAAAACTTTACTTGTATAGAAAAAATAAAATATGCTGGAGTCTAGGCTGGTATATTTATAAAACGCCTCGAAGGTGACGAAATTAGCCAGTTTAGTCAAAATCAGCTGCGAGTAGGGGTAGATTGAAGGTAAAAAGCACAATTTATTTGTGAATGATTAGGTTATTTTTGTGATTTTTGTTTCATTTGATGCTAGATCTTTGCAATATTTATACTTTTGCTATGGTTGATACAATTTATCCAAAATAACTACAGTTAAATAGAACTAATACCTCCGATACCGAAGCACAGTTTCTGGATTTTTTATCAATATCTAATGGCATAATCTCTACTAAAATGTACGACACACGGGACGACTTCGATACTGATATTGTAGATTTTCCATTTTTGGATGGCGATGTCCCTCGTGCTACATGTACAGTTGACTCTCGCTATCTCGAACTCGCTTATCTCGAATAACCGCTTATCTCGAAGTGAAAATCTGGTCCCTACCTAAACATGAAAATCTAACAACATGTAAAAATATTGTGGAAAAGAGGAGAAATTGCTCTTAAGGAGCAATTTCTCCTCTTTTCCACAATATTTTCAATATATATCTAACTTCAAGAGTCCAATTACACATATATTTGTTAAATGTGGTTAATCGAATTAGTTTTTCCCCAATTCTGCAAATATGATATCTCGAAGTACGGATATCTCAAAGTATTTCAGAGAGTCCCTTGGAATTCGAGATAACGAGAGTTGACATATCAGATTTGCAGAATTGGGGAAAAACTAATTCGATTAACCACATTTAACAAATATATGTGTAATTGAACTCTTGAAGTTATAGATATATTGAAAATATTGTGGAAAAGAGGAGAAATTGCTCCTTAGGAGCAATTTCTCCTCTTTTCCACAATACTTTTTACATGTTGTTTGATGTTCATATTTAGGCAGGGACCAGATTTTCACTTCGAGATAAGCGGTTATTCGAGATAAGCGAGTTCGAGATAGCGAGAGTCAACTGTATATTTGTAATTCGAAGGTGCATCAGAAGTAAGAGCGAGGTTTCATGCGCGAGTTCCTCTGATTCTGAAAGGAATGACCCCTAAGAGACAGCACACTCATAAAACTGTAAACAGCTGAAGTGTCAGGTTTTCTGGACCAGACTAGCTAGTTTCGGCCAATTAAGCCTCATCAATGACCCTCATATAAATGTTCAAAATCCCAGAAAGAGCTAAATCATATAAAAGAACCAGAAAATATGTACTACACTATAGTGAAGTACGGGGAGGCGTTGTACGGCCACCACACGGCACTTACACAAGCAAAGCCTACTTACTCACACTGTTTGTCAACATTTCATACTGCACATACTTTCCACTGCAGTCACATAAGTCAACCTATCCACTCTATGGGCAAATTCTGCAGACGACAAATTGGTAATTTTATCGTATTTGTCCCAGTAAACAGGTTTTGACATTTCATGCAAATTGCATGAAATGTCAATCCCGTTTCTAGGGCAAATATGAAAATATTTTAATATGTCGTCTGCTGAAAATTTTATCCAGAGTGTCAATACTTTTATATGTGAAACCAGTGGCTTATTATTCTACTTCATTTTAACCCTCTGGTGACATTTGTTTCGATCTTGTATACCCCGTGTTGAAGTGTAATCATAGTCAAGATGTCACAGATAGATGTATGACCTTATTGTAGACACTTTCATCAGTGAACTGAAAGTATGGTAAATGTCCAAAAATGTCGTACACAAAAGTTTCTTATAAAATGTCATTTGCAAACAGTGCAGATCCATATCAAACTGCAGTCTGATTAGGGTCTACACTGTTTACCCATTTCACTAAATATTTTAAGGAATAATTAATACAAAACAAAATAGCAGGAGGAATATTCATTACATATATTGAATACATAACGAACATAAACACAAAATGTATTTGGCTCATTCTTTGGCGGGGCTACTCACTCGATGATCATAAACACAGAATATTGAACTGTTTACCTGATTTAGCTTCTCACTTCCCCAGAAAACAGAACATACAGAACTTTGGAGGTCCTACAGTCTTGGGTGTCGCACTCCATCCTTGCATTTCAGAAAAGAAGAATGCGCCAGGTGAGCTCACCTTTGAAAACGGACCATGTAGAAGAGTCGGTCACCCAGGGGTGGATTGTGTATAAATTAAAATTACAGTCGACTCTCGTTATCTCGAATTCAAAGGGACTCACTGAAACACTTCGAGATATCCGTATCTCAACATATCAGAGTTGAGAGAGTGAGGAAAGCAATAAATTGAACAACCATATTTAACAAATGAATATGTAATTTGACTCCCGAAGTTAGAAATATATATATATATATAAAATAATGTGGAAAAGAGGAGAAATTGCTCCTTGGGAGCAATTTCTCCTCTTTTCCACATTATTTTGTTACCTGTTGTTATAGTTTCATGTTAATACAGGACCAGATTTTCACTTCGAGATAAACGGTTATTCGAAATATGCGAGTTCGAGATAACGAGGTTCGACTGTAATTAGATTATCATTTGCATGAAAAACAAAATTTGCACAAAAAAAAGTGTATGTGATCGAAATTTAGGACATTTACCTTATTTTACTTAAGCTGGATAATTATACCCAGAGAGCCTTACATGTAGCTTATTTTGTGTATTGAAACCTAGGTAATGGTTTTGTATTGTCATATCTATTATACAAATTTGATCCAAATCTTTAGAAAATATACCTTCGAACATGCGCGCCGAGGGAAGACCGAGGGGAAGACTCAGATCAGTCTGTGTATCTGCAGAATCTGATTAGAGACTTCGCTTGGCACTCTTTCGGCAGCCAATAATCTTAGGTTTCCTGAGGCGTACGGCGAAGATTCTCACCAGAATGCGCGTCTTCACTGGGCACACAATGTCCTAAGGTACATTTTCAAGTTGTGGCTCTTATACACGACAAAAAGTGCAATTATCCAGTATTGGACTGTATTAATATAATTTTCTACTAAGACTGCGACAGCTGCAAATTCCTACTCATGAAAAAAATAGTGCACTGGTGTGGTTTGTCCAAAAGAAACTGTTGTGATTTTGAATTGCATACTGCGAAATATTACATCACGATGCAGTGAAGGACCGTAATCTTCGCCAAGAGAATTCAGCGTTTGGAGAAAAAGTTGATTCTAAAATGACATAAAAGAGAAACGACCGCAGTTTAAAAACTTTCTTCATCACAGGAACTTCAACGTGTTGCCGAGTTGCATAGCATCGTGAGAAGCGCATCTGTCTGCAGATTTAGGTGTCGAAGGTTCGAATTCCAACTCGACCACGTAAAATCATTTCTAGAGTGATTTAAACTGATTTTCCACCTTCCGTTGATTCATGCAAGACAGTTGACAGTTATTTGCGGAAGCATGTGCACATAGTACGTTTAAGCGCTTAGAGTGCTAAGCCTGACTAGGGAAAATATGAGCAGGTTAACAAACCGGCTTGACATATCTTAAACAGTGTTGACTGGACGTAAAACTGCAAAATCAAACAAAGAAAACTTCTTGTTGTTAATATGCACCTGATATCCGAATACTCCCTGAGCATATTTGTTCGCAAATCGATCAAACAGGGCTTGAACCAGTGAGAGACAGACTTTTAGGTATAAATTATACGTTACGTTAACATATCCATGTAAATGAATACATCTAAACCATCGCTCCAGATATGGGGCATTTTAACTATAATATATAGATATTTTTCTTATTTCTTCACAAAAAAGTATGTTGTTGTATTCACTGGAAGCGCATCTAATGAGTATCCACAGCACACGTTTTCACGGAGAAATAAGACAAATACAATCTGGATATTCTGTAGCTATATAACATTACGAAAACACGCCTATTCAAATATATAGAAAATTTCACCTCTAAAAACTGAAAATTTTCAGATAAAAAAACCGTGATATTTTTTCATATTTCTGCTCAAAACATAGGTTGTGGGTACTCGTTAGAACCGCCTCAGCAAGGCGGTTCGAACGAGCACCTACAATCTATGTTTTTGAACATAAATAAGAAAAATAATGTATACCCATGTAAACCCACGTTTTAGTATGTAAAAGTAGGGTTTAAGGGGATCAAAATTATATGAGCATGTTTTCGTGATGCTGTGTAGTATTTTCACCATATAATACAGAGAAAATCAGTAAGATGCAGTCATAAATGCGTTAAGAGGAACCTGGGGTGGGTATTATATAGACTTATTGACATATTGAGCAATTCAAAATACAAACATCTTCCACACGTAACACCTGCTAGGATGTTTTAGACCCATTAGAAGAACCCCATTCCGACCCCGCCCCCATCCCCTGCTCCCCCTATCCTTCCCCATCACATCTCAGTTTCCTTTTTTTTTTCTATATGAATATATATGATGTGCGTGGTAAGTTTCGTGTGAGAAATATTTTGACACGCCCTGATCAGACATCCGAGCTAACATTCTACGTAAATCTACATCGGGCCGTCATCGGCCCGTCAGCTACCCTGACGGGACGATAACGGCCCGATATAGATTTACGTAGAATGCTGACTGGGATCACGTGTTTATCATATGTATTTGGAAAGACAAGCCTGAGCAAACAGTGCAGACCAGATCAGAATGACGCCTGGTAAGTATCTACTGTCCTTTCGACATCTTTTGGAAAGACGTTGTTTTGCTTGGCGTTTTAATTCAAATGAAAATATTTTGTTCTGATTGACCATATCTTATCAGAAACCATTTGTCCTTTATGTTTCTGTGTTTTTTCTCAAATATTTACACAAAAATTAAAGTTACGGCCAAAAGTTGGTCTGACCTATGCAATTTCTATAGTAAAGTGATTTTTTTTAATTTTTGTCTAAGAAAATATTTTTTACTTTTCTTTGCTGAATTTGAATTACTGATGTTTTACAATAATATTGTGAAAATTTCAGAAAAATTGAACAAGTGAAACTTGTTGAAAATTTGGCTCCAAGTTACCTACCCTATAGATTTCTGCATGATTTGGCTTCATTTTTACTATGGGAAAAAGTGAAAATATTTGATTTTTTAAAAACCAATGACTAGAATAAATTTTTTTATACATAGGTAGTTACGACAAATGGTTTTGTATTAAATCATGACAAAAATTTGCAAATTTACTTCTTCTGTGTAAAGCGTCAAGCAAAAAACGACTTTCTGAAAGATGTCGAAAGCACAGTAATCTGTTTGCCACCCATCCAGTAATTTAAGACATAACTACAGGTAGTAAAAGAAAATTGTTCAAATTTTAGAACAAGTTTGCTATAGAGTCAAGGTGTCCTCCCACCACCTGCACCCCACTCCCCCTCAAAATAAAAAAAAAAAAAAAAAATAGGGCGAATGCATACTTTCAGGGGAGGCAACTCTGTCACAATTCATTTCCTTCCCTTCTAAAAAGGGGTCCACTCCGAAAGGAAAGAATTTGCTCACAAAGGGCGCGAATTCTTTCCTTTTAGAGTAGACCCATTTTCAAAAGGGTTTTTGGTGGGCAGGAACGATAAAAGGAAGTCACGAAAGTTGTCTTCGTTGTATAAGATATATAAAGTCCCTTAAATACGGTATGCCCTAGAGATATTTTCTCACGACTCAATCATTATTATTATTTTTTTTTCTTCAGATTTGAATTTATCCTTGTCGGAGATAAAGCAGAAATCAACTATAGCACATGAAGCCAGCGACGTAGACAAAAGTGGGGCCGCTAAGGCTCTCGTGCGGTTGTGGTACACCTATAAACTGGACCTATCAGCTCTATTCAGGTACATATGTATAAACAAATTTACCCTTGGCATAAGGAGTTTTCGTGATTGACAACATAACTATGTAATAAGCAATTCTTAGAGTAAACCCCTTTCCCATGTTGTCGTAGATTTAAAAAATCCATTTCAATACCTGCTGACGAGTCTAATACTATTGGATGAATGGCAAATAGTGAACACCCTGATAAGACATGTCTGATGTAGGTCTACACTATTTGTTCAGCACCGTCTGTCCAATGCTTGGGGTTAAGTTAATATTGTACTTTCTGTCCGAATATTTAGGATAAAGATTAGATCAGAAATTGGACTCAGCCATGAAAAATCTATTCAAAGTCCTAATCTATTCAAAGTCCTCCAAAATCTGTCCAGGGGAAAATAAATAAATACACAAATAAACTAGAATGCGCAGTCGATGGCGCGCCGTCGCAAATCCACGCTCATACTAATGTTGCTAAAAGCATGACGGACGAATGGACTTTTTTTTGCACTCCCACACCTTAACATGAGGGGAGATCATGTAGCAAGTTTGGTTAAATTCCGCCCAGAGGTTTAGGAGGAGTTAGCATGACGGACAGATAGACGGACGACGGATGCACGATAAAAAATGTTGGTCTTTCACACCCTTACATTGAGAGGAGGTGATGTAGCAAGTCTAACGTGACGGACAGATGGACGGACGACGACGCACGGAAAAAATGTTGCTCTCGCACAGCCTTACAATGAGGGGAAGTGATGTAACAAGTTTGGTCAAATTCCGTCCAGTGGTTTAGAAGGAGATAGCGTGACGAACAGATGGACGGACGACGGACGCACGGGAAAAATGTTGCTCTCGCACAGCCTTACCATGAGGGGAAGTGATGTAGCAAGTTGGGTTGAAATCCGCCCAGTGGCTTAGGAAGAGAGCGTGATAGGCAAATAAACGGGCGACAAACGCACGGAAAAATAGTTGCTCTCTCAGACCTTTACTATGAGGGGAGGTGATGTAGCAAGTTTGGTTGAATTCTGCCCAGTGGTTTAGGAGGAGAGCGTGACGGACAGATGGACGGACGACGGACGCACGGAAAAAATGTTGCTCTCGCACAACCCTACCATGAGGGGAAGTGATGTAGCAGGTTTAGCTGAATTCCGCCCAGTGGTTTAGGAGGATATAGCGTGACGGACAGACGGACAAACGGATGGAGACATTAATAGTATCCCCATCTTTTTTTTTTAAATCGTGGGGATAATAAATGTAAATGGGATGTCTGTTACATTTCTTTATTTCAAGTAAAACTGGCATGCTATATCAATTTGTTAGCTGTCCGGTTACGAGATTTAGGAGCAGTTTGATAAGGTTTAGTTTATATTCACCCAACACCTTTTTGCACATAATCATGTTACAAATACTACAAAGAGTTGGTCCGGATGTAGGTTTAGTTGACATTCAACCAAACGTTTAGACACAGCGACATCTAACAAAGATTGCAGCGTGTAGATTTGGTTGACGCTCAACCAACACGTTGTAAACACAGGGCCATGTAACAAAGACTGTAAAGTGTAGGTGCGGATGGCATTCAACCAACACACTTTAGATACAGCGTCATGTAACAAAGACTGCAGAGTGTAGGTCTGGTTGATATTCAGACAACACATTTTAGATACAGCATCAAGTAACAAAGACTGCAGAGTGTTGTACTGGTTGTCATGCAACCAACACGTTATAGACACAACAGCATTTAACAAAGACTGCAGAGTTTAGGTATGGGTGACATTCAACCAACTCGTTCTAGACACAGCATCATGTAACAAAAACTGCAGCGTGTAGGTTTTTATGGCATTCAACCAACACGTTTTTACACATAGCATCATGTAACAAAGACTGCAAAAAGTAGGTCCAGTTGACAATCAACCAACACTTTTTAGACACAGCATCATGTAACATGACTGCAGAGAGTAGGTCTAGTTGACATTCAACCAACACGTTCTAGACAAATTATCATGTAACAAAGACTGCAGAGTGGAGGTCCTGTTGACATTCAACCAACACGTTTTAGACAAAGCATCATGTAACAAACAGCGCAGAGTGTAGATTTGGCTGGCATTCAACCAACACGTTTTAGACTCAACATCGTATAACAAAACCTGCAGAGTGTTGGTCTGCTTGACATTCAACCAACACGTTTTAGACACAGCATAATGTTAAAAAGACTTCAAAGTGTAGGTTTAGTTGAAATTCAACCAACACATGGTAGACACCGCGTCACGTTACAAAGACTGCAGAGTGTAGGTTTGGTTGACATTTAACCAACACGTTTTAACCACAGCATCATGTAACAGAGATTGCAGAGAGTAGGTCCGGATTACAATCGACCAACACTTTGTAGACACAACATCATGTATCAAAGACTGCAGAGTGTAGTTTTTGTTGTTATTCAACCAAAACGTTCTAGACACAGCGTCACGTAACAAAGACTGCAACGTGTAGGTCTGGCTGAGGATCTGGTTGACACTCAATAAAAATCTTTTAGACACATCATTATGTAGTTGATTTGATTTATTTGTTACGGCAGCCCAGTCAACACGGTTAAGGTCAGTTAACCTATTCACACATTTCTAGGACAGGCTTATTCCTCTGACCATTAATTAGTAATCCAATAGTACAGATTTTTGATACCCATCCTAATGATGTAGGTCTGCACTGGATTTGTTTCTCGAAATTTAACTGCGACGATGATGTTGTCAACTTGCATGATAGTGCAGGCGGTACTTACATTTCAAGTGCCGCTGAAATGGCAGTTGCAAACAAGATATTTGGTCCTATGCCGAAAATCTTTGTTAGACACTTTAAATGCTCTGTACAAACGAATACAAATGACTGTGGCTTTACACCATTGCAAATATGGTCAGCATCCTCAATGGAATTGATCCTAGTGGCATAACATACACTGTCTCTAAAATTAGAGATCATCTTATCAAAGGACTTGAGAATCAAAACATAACAGTTTATTATCAGTTGTGCTTCATTATAGACATTATCTGTGATTTGTTTATTGCCCGTAATGATTAATGGACGAGTTAGAAGACCTCCAAACGGACCGAACAAATATATGTATTTTTACATTTTTACCGCTATGGAAGCTGAGAGAGAGGGTTGGGATCCTGTAAAAAAGAGCTTAAGCTTCCCCCCATCCCCCCCCCCCCACCCACGCCCCTACCCAACACACACACAGATACACGCGCGCCCCCGAGTAATTCATTACTGATCATTCCGAATCGGTACTTTCATTGTGGTACTTTTTGTTAAATGTTATGTAGTGTTTCACTTTCTAATGTTTTACTTTTAACAATTATGTATGTTTAAGAAGATAATTCAGTTTATAAGTTTGGGTAACAGAATTGCCACCATTTCGGGAAAAAAGTTGCCAGCTCTGCTTGCCATCTGTTCATTTTGTGGCTGCTTAATTGTATTTGTCTGTCTTTACCTTTGGTAATGGGGGTTAGATATGGATTTGACTGTATCAGTTCCTGAGTTCACTTATTCACTTTGCTTAAAGTGACCGGAATTCTACTGTTTTGTATCTGCCGCATGCCGGATTCTGGCTTTATATTCACATGTTCAAAACGCCCAAAACGGTTTCATCCAAGGTGACAAAATGTCACACATTCAGTACGACAAGTCAAATTATCAAAAAAAAAAAAAAAAAATCAAGTGTTTAGATTAAAGGTCATAAGAGACAATCAATTAAAATTATGATTTATCATTTAGTTATTTTGTAGTTTTCAATTAACTGACCATGTTATTGCTGCTACGGACCATTTACGGACCAATTTTCGGACCAAAACTGACCATTCACGGACCAAGGACTTTTCACAGACAATCTGATTGCGGGCCGATGTACGATGCACCAATTACGGACTACTTACGGACTATTCACGGACCACGCACTACTCACGGACCAAATAGCACTCACTATATTTTGCAATTAATACAGACTATTCACGACCACGGACACGGAATGTCTGTTGTTCCATAAGCCTATGAATCGTGCCTGTTTTGTCACCGGGCAACGTGTGATTGATTTGATTGAGTCGGGGTTTAACGACACGTCAACACTTGTGGGTCATTTTGTGTCGTCTTCAAGAAAAAGGGAGAAGAGAGACAGGAGACAGTAGAGGAGATAAAAGAGAGGGACAGTGGAGAAAGGAAAATGAATGAAAGTGAAGAAACAGAAGAAATAAAAACATTCCCCCTCTACCTTTACCTTCTGCAAGGATAGCAGGCCTTGCCCAACTGTAAGCAAATATCAGTTGGACGCCCGGTGACGTAAGACACACGACACCTTTGCCTCACCCAACTACCCCACCGGGCAACGTGTATATTCCGTGTTTGGAACACCTATCAGAAAATTCATGTTGGATCTTGAAGTGTTTTGTTTTGTTATTTTTCTTCTTTTTTTTTTTTTTTTTTCTTTTTTTTTAACAGCGCAAAAGTCCATATCCAACTATGAGCAAATAAAATGATTGTCTACGGCAGAAGGATAATTATTTCTAAAAGTGTGGATTGCCACCGAAACAACGGCTATTTTGTGAACTTTCGGAATCAAAGGGAAGTAATCAACTAGAGGACGTAAACGAAGTCAATGTAAACCACGCTTAGCGGAACACTCCTTGTCGGTGAAGTGAAATCAACGCCGGATTCATTGTTAATATACCTGGATTTACTTCAATACGTCTATTAGATACTTCTGATACCCAGTTATTGCTGTGAAGTACATAAAAATAGAGTAAAATCAGTAAAATACACCAAATTTGGTATAACACCCGCCCATAAAATTTCCGTACCCCCGCCCCCTCTTCCCCCGCTCCCCGCCCCCTCTTCCCCCGTCCCCCGCCCCCTTCATCCCCATCCCCCCGCCCCCTTTACCCCCGTCCCCCGCCCCCCTTATCCCCGTATCCCCGCCCCCTGTCCACCCTCTCATATATATATATATCTATCAATGTCTCGTCTGCTGAAAAGTTCATTCGGTGTGCTAAGCGTTAATAATACTTCGTATTTGCGATTTTCCAGGGGTGAAATATACAAGACGAAGACGGATCCATTGTCTCCCGATGACATTTTCTACATATGTCGTGTTATGAATGAACATAGTATGTATTACAAAGAAATTTTATGGCTAGAAGAACTTGTTAAAGCGATAGAAAAGGGATTTTATAAAGGCAAGGAAATTCTTTCGAGGGCTTACAGAGCACTAGCAGGAGCATATTCCTCGGTAAGCTTCGAATTCAAATTGTTAGTCTCATTACTTAGTAGTCATTGTCTCAACGATGACTATATTACGATAGTATTTGGGTTGAAAAATGCTTGAGCCAGAGTATGTAATGCAACTCAACAACGTTTTACATAGAGCCGGAAAGCATCTCAATATGAGCGCTTCATATGACTATGGTGCGCCTAAACACCCAACTGCACCCTACGACACCCCCAGATCAACCTTTGGTGTGACTGCTTTTTATACCCCGCCACACAATAGTGGCGGGGTATTATGGTTTCACGTTGGACGTCCGTGTATCTGTCCGTCCGTCCGTCAGTCGTACGTCCATCCGTCCATCCGTTTTTCGTTTCCGGATGATAACAATAGTGGCGGGGTATTATGGTTTCACGTTGGACGTCCGTGTATCTGTCCGTCCGTCTGCCAGTCGTACGTCCGTCCGTCCGTTTTTCGTTTCCGGATGATAACTTGAGTAAACATAAATTGATTTTCACCAAACTTGGTATGTGCATTGATATTGTGAATATCTGGTTCGGGATTGCTAATGGGCCAATTTCGTCAAATGTTTACGGAGTTATCTGCCAAAGACATGCCCATATTGTCGTTTCCGGACGATAACTTGAGTAAATAACAAGGGATTTTAACCAAACTTACTACATGCATTATTTAAGGAGATCTGGTTTGGGATTGCTAATGGGCAAATTTCGTGTAAATAACAAGGGATTTTAACCAAACTTACTACATGCATTATTTAAGGAGATCTGGTTTGGGATTGCTAATGGGCAAATTTCGTCAAATTTTTACGGAGTTATTTGCCCGAGACACGCCCATATTTTCGTTTCCGGACGATAACAAGTAAATAACAAGGGATTTTAGCCAAACTTCCTATATATATTTACATTAAGGAGATCTGGTTTGGAATTGCTAATGGGCAAATTTCGTCAAATTTTTACGGAGTTATCTGCCCGAGATGCGCCCATATTTTCGTTTCCGGACGATAACTTGAGTAAATAACAAGGGATTTTAACCAAACTTGCTATATGCATTGACATTAAGGAGATCTGTTTTGGAATTGCTAATGGGCAAATTTCTTCAAATTTTTACGGAGTTAACTGCCAGAGACACGCCCATATTTTCGTTTCCAGACGATAACTTGAGTAAATAATAAGACTTTTAACCAAACTTGCTATATGCATTGATATTTTTAAGATCTGGTTTAGGATTGTTATCTGTCCATTGATATTATCAAGATCTGGTTTAGGATTGTTACTGTCCCTCCGTCATTTTCTTTCCAGACATTTTCGCAACGATAACTTTAATACATAAACAAATTATTGCTGTGGCGGGGTATTATGCTTGCGGCGCTTTTATTTCTCCAGACTGTGCACTCAGAACAGATCAGATAAGAGGAGGGGTTATCAAACCTTTGGTGCGCCTAAACACTCCAAGGCATCTGAAGACACCTGAGGACAATCTTTTAATGTCATCGCCTTTACTTCAGACTGTGCACGTGCACTCAGACTATACACGTTGCAGATTATTCACGTTGCACCGAATCCCGACTGTACACCATAAGACACCCACAACACAATCTTCTTATGTCACCGACTTCACTTCAGGCTGTACACCACCACAAGACAACCTTCTAACGCCACCGACTTCACTTTAAGCTGAACACTACCACATGACGACCTTTTGACGTCACTGCCTTTACTTCAGATTGTCTATGCACTCAGATTATTCCCCATCTGAAACTATGGTGCACCTTAACATTCTAAGGCACCCTGTGATACCTGGCCTGACAGCGTTCTTTTTGATGGTAGATTCAGGAGCCCTGGAAAGTTGTGGAAGGCGTGCTTAGTAATCGCATTCGTTACATTTAAATTAACACTTTCACTGCCACAGACAATAATAATAGGCTTGCAAACAGCATAGATCCAGATGAGACGGCTCATAATTAGCCGTCTCATCTGGATCTAGGTTGTTTGACATTCAATCATTCAAATTTACATATCAACTTCTTTCCAAGCAATAGTTTGTTTAAAAAAAGCAGACGACAAATGTAGTCGGAAATTTGGCACCGAAAGAGTTAAACTGTGACAGACTTTTAAATGTAAGAGAGCTTCGATTTGGCTAATGTCAAAAAGGTTTATAGACGACCTGCATATAATCTAAAATAATATTTACAACGAAGTAATACCAAACTTGCTTATATTTTTTCATCAGTCGATGGCTGAGGAAGCAAAGGTAATGTAATCGTACATGTATGCGAGTTCGCCTTCTAGTACCTATTGAATTTTTGTGTACTACTGTTTGATAGGTAAACAGCAACCTTCGATATTGGCTATTGACCTACTTCTTTGGTATTCTTAGGTAGGCCTCACAAAGGTCTTTAATTTGATGGTAGACTGACGGGCCCTGCGAAGTGGAAGGTATGCTTAGTAATCGTATTTGTTACATTTACTTATATGATAAAGATTATTTCGTGTTGGTGTTGATTTACTGTACCAAATATTTACATTTACTTAAGAAATATATGGAAAACTATTTATATCCGCTGCATAACGAAAACACGCCTATTCAAATATATAGAAAATTTTATCTCCAAAACCTGAAATTTTTCAGATAAAAAACTCTGATATTTTTCATACTTCTGCTCAAAACATAGATTGTGGGTACTCGTTAGAACCGCCTCGGCGAGGCGGTTCTAACGAGTACCCACAATCTATGCTTTTGAGCAGAAATTAGAAAAATAATGTATACCCCTGTAAACCCCAGTTTTACTATATAAAAGTGGGGTTTAAGGGGGTCAAAATTATATAGGTATGTTTTCGTGATGTTTGACTAGCAGTTTGAGGTATGTTTCCGCATACAAGCACTTTGTCATTACCCACCCCCCCCCCCTCCGCTCCCCCCACCCCTCCCCCCCACCCCCTACGATTTGCCGGAACTTAGCAGTAAAGTAAAGATGCCCGATCGGGCATCAATAACCTTTGGTGACCTTAGTTTTTGAATGATAGATGTTACTATTATAAGTAACTTGATACTCGATCGGGCATCATTTGATCATTTTTCTAGTACCCTCAGAAAATGAAAAAAATGTATTACAGTTTTAGACGAATCTCCACCAATTTTTAGGAGCTGAAAGATGACTAAATTATCTAACTTTTGACCGTTCAGAATTTTTTAAAGTGCCTAGAAAAAAGTTATTCAGGTTTGAAAACAATATATTTTTTTGCGCACCTCTGTGTAACCCTAGGTTTTCCGCTCAGCATAATATATTCAGGCCTACATGTACTTATGAGCGACTCTGCGTCTTATATGACCCCAGAATTGAGGGTATGTAGCCGTCATTCTCATTGACGAGAATTGATACAAGATCGAATAAACCATATTAAACAACAATTAATTTTATAGGGTATCGAATTACAATATCAATCCAGTAAATATTTTCATATTTTTTTTTTGTTAAGAACTATGTATAGGACCTACAAAATTTTATTCGCACAGGTCGTCTTTTGGTTGTGCCAAAAGACAGCTTGAGAATATAGTTCGCTACCGTCCGCAATGAAAGTAAAAATTGGCAATGGTTTGCAAGTAACCCCGAATGTTTCGCTTAATTGAACGCAGCCCAGATATAAAATAAAAACCGATGGTTTTAATGGAATAAACTTTTTAATAAAATATATGGGGGGTTTATATATAGAGTATCTTACAAGAGTGGCCATTTTATGATGAAACGAGCATTCGGCTGAATAATAGCGACGTCATTTGATAAATGTAGTTTTACTCTTTCGTGTAGCGAGAACTTTAACACGCTATGGGCAAATTCATAAGACGACAAATATATATATATATATATATATTAACAGAAAATAGGATTTGACATTTCATGCAAAGCGTCTCCTACAATTTGCATGGAATGTAAAATCCCATGTTCTGGGAAAAAATATAAGAAAACTAATTCCTCTGAATACTAATCGTTAACTATTCATATACTATTTTAGCCATTTATCATTTTTGCCACGTAAAGAATGATATCGTGTGATTAGGAACCTTTTGATATAATTTCCTTATCCTTTTGTTCTTTCTGTCAGTAATCACCAGTATCAAATACTTCTTAACGCTTTGTTTTCACATGTTTGTATTAAGACTGGTGGCAGCGGTTAGCAATAAAATATGAACGGCCTTAACCATGTCATCTAAATATATTTATATCGTAATATATACTCTATATTGACCCAAAAACATTACTAAAGTACATTGAAACTTTAACCACCAAAAACTAAAGTTTTCAGATAAAAGTTTCTGATGTTTTTCATATTTCTGCTCAAAACATAGATAGTGGGTACTCGTTAGAACCGCCTCGCAGAGGAGGCGTTCTAACGAGTACCCACAATCTGCGTTTTGAGCAGAAATAAGAAAAATAATATATACCCCTGTAAACCCCAGTTTTACTATATAAAAGTGGGGTTTAAAGGGGTCAAAACTTATATAGGTATGTTTTCGTGATGAAAAATAATTGTATCCAAAAATGTGAATGTTTATTTTCTGCAATTGCACAAACTGAATTTTCTGAAACACGGTTATTTCTACAAACTAGTCTGTATGTTTAGTGAAGATTCAGACCAGCCTGCGCATCTGCGCAGTCTGAGCAGTCTTCACCACTACTTCTTTGTCCAAATAGCACAGACTGATCAGGCAGCGGGATGCGCAGGCTGATCCAATTCTTATGTTATTTTGAAATTAATGTGAACCTGCCAAAAACTGTAAAATTCTTTTCCTGTTGTATATTGCATTTTTATGACACAACATGTTTTCCAGTATATTGAATCATCAATAATCAATCATTCTTTACTGAAAGCAGAAGAACATTATTATTACACATTGACCTGCTGTGCAAGAAAGAAAAATAAAGAATTTTTCTCTTATTTTTCCGGAAAATGGGACTTGACATTTCAAATCTTATTTTACGGGAAAAATAAGAAAAATCTTATTAATTCGTCGTCTGCTGAAACTGCCCATAACGTAGTAAATGATAATTCTCAAATGTCTGTGCGAAAAACAAAATATGCTCCAAAATGATGCTTTTCATGAACAATGGATTTATTACACCCATTTAATCTTAGTCTTCATTGGTGCATGTTGATCCAAGTTAAATGTTGAGAAAATTCTGTGCTCTGGTTCAGTTACGTATTACACAAGGACGTGCTTATCACAGTTATGTCCAAGTTAATGTCATGAAATATTTCTTATTAACTGGCACACTTTAACCTAAGGGGGTATAGCTGTCAAATTAGCAACAGTTATTCAGTATTAACAGAAAACTGCAGAAGAGCAGACAGCAATCTAATTTCTTCATGTCTTGGTGTTTGAAGGATAAAAGCAATTTTACTGTTCAGCAAATAACCAAAAAGAGGCATTTAGACTCATTGTGTGTGTGTGTGTGTGTGTGTGTGTGTGTGTGTGTGTGTGTGTGTGTGTGGTTTTTGGTTTTACGGCCCCTTCAAGGTTATTTCACTAGTTTACGGGTAAAAGCAAATATTGTTCAGCAAATAACTCAAAGGAGGCATTTAGAGACCAAACACGGAATGAAATGATAATTATCTTTTTTTTTTATGGTTTTGGTTTTACGGCCCCTTCAGGATTATGTCACTAGCATTTTGAGTCCAAAACAAGAATGAAAAATTAATTATCTTTTTTTCTTTTTTGTTTTGTTTTTCTTGGTGTTTTTTGGTTTTACGACTCCTTAAGGATGGTAAAAACAGTTTTGCTGTTCAGGAAATAACCCTAACGAAATTATTTCACTATTTTAAGGGTAAAAATTGCTGTTCAGCAAATAACCGTAAAGAGGCATTTTGAGTCCAAAAACAGAATGAAAAGAAATTTATCTCTTTTTTTTGTGGTTTTGGTTTTATGACCCTTTCAAGATTATTTTACTTAGTTCGAGCCGATCATTATCAGAGATGGGCGAAACCCGAGGTACCGGAGAAAAACCACCTGACCTTCCATTGCAGAACTTGGCGTCTTACATGTTGCCCGAGAAAAACCACCTGACCTTCCATTGCAGAACTTGGCGTCTCACATGTTGTCGCTCGTACCTACAGCGGTGAGAGACCAATGGTTAAAAGTCAGCGTTCTCACCCATTAGGCCACGGGAGTCCGAAAAGATATTATTTGACAGATAGAAATAATATGACATATGCGTTTTAGGATTCTAGATGCCGTTTTCGGATAAAAAAGAATAAGAACATTAAATTCCTTCCTTTTATTAAAGAAGCCAAACAAAAAATACACTTTTTCGTTTCCCCGCCCAAAAATAGAGTGTAAATGATCATTAAAACTGCCTCATTCAGGCGATTCTAACGAACACCCCACAATCTGCAAAAAAAAAAATCTTATTTGCCCCTGTATAACTCTCTTTTTTGCACTCTGTTGGAAACTAATAAACCGCTTCTTATCTCTTGCCCAAACATAGATTGTTGAGGCTCATCAGAACCGCTCATTGAGGCAATTCTAACGAGCACCTCCGGAAACTCGTGCATACCCCTGTATAACCCTCTTTTACCCACTCTGTGGGAAGCTAATGAACAGTTTCTTATTTCTTGCCCAAACATAAATTTTGGATGCAATTAGAATCGCTTCACTGAGGCGATTCTAACTAGTACCCCAGAGTGTGTTGTTTGAGCAGCTTCTGTCTACTTCCTTATAGCAGAATTGACTGTTTGGCGGCTGACTTTTACATTGTCTTCGTGGAGCAGTCTGGAGACAATCTGTACCTAATTTACTCCAGACTGGTAGAGCTGTAAGATCCTTTGTCGTAGATATGGAGTAAGTCTCTTTACATTTACAGCACTAGCCATAATTAAAGATAAATATAATTGACCTTAGTTTGATGATGTTAAAAATAATCTAAAAATATTGATGAGACTCCAACCAAAAATGTATGTATATACATGCATATTGAAATTGCTCATTAGAATGATAGCTGTTACTGTTAAAACACTGAAGTCATTGTCTAGGTGTGAAAATTTATTGACACAATATTACCAAGACAACAGTTCAATTACGTGCGGATTGATTTAACAGGTGGCACTTACAATAACTTCGCGGGAACAAGACCGTGAAATTAATACCAATGTAAATCTCAATTTTAAGAGAAAAGTATATTTTTACATGGGAAAACATTATTTTCCTTATTTTTGCACAAAAGCATAGATTGTGTGTACTCAATGAAGCGGTTCTAACGAGCGCACACAATCTGTGTTTGATGCAGACATAAAAAAAAATATCAAAATAGTTTAGAATGAATGAATGAACAATTTTGAGAATAAAAGAGAGAGAGGATAAATTAATAAAAGGAAGAAATTAAGAATGAAATAAAATAAAAAGAGAAAGAAGAACTTTTTCCTATAAGACAATTACGAGGGATGTTCGAAATGAATTACTTATTTCTATCTGGAGACTTCAAATTTCAAGTTAGCCCAAAAGTACTCATTTCATGCCCTCGAAGTACTCCCCGTGGCTAGAAATGCAAAGTTTCAGCCGATGTATCCACTTCTTGAAGGCGTCACGGTACGCTGATTTGGGCACAGTAATAAGGTACTGATGAATGGCAGATCCAAGTGCCTGTCGGGACTGGTATTTCCGCCCAGCAAGGAATGCTTTCAATTTCGGAAACAAAAAGAAATCACATGGGGCAAGGTCTGGGGAATACGGGGGTTGAGGCAAAACAGTTACTTTTTCTTTCTTCAAAAACGCCGTAACTATTGCGGAGGTATGAGCTGGGGCATTGTCATGTAGAAGACGGACATGTTTAAAACCAGTGGCAGGGCGTCGTTTCTGATAATACTTTTTCAGTTTCTTCAGTACTGCGTCTTTGTAGTACTTTCCGGTGATGCTTTTGCCCTTTTTAACTGGCACTTTTATTGCGACTCCTTCACCAGAGAAGAAGATTGCATACAAAACCTTTTTTGTACTCAAAGAACGTTTGGCAATTATTGGGCGTTTGCTGTATTTAGTGGCCCAGATCTTATTGCTAACCTTTCTGACGGGCTCAAAATAATGGACCCAGGTTTCATCACCTGTGACGACATTGGCAAACTGCTTTTTTTGTCATATTTTGGAAACATTTGAAGCAGCTTATTGGCCACTTTAACCCGTTGCCTCTTTTGCTCGTCAGTCAACAGATGTGGCACCCATCTAGCAGAAATCTTTCTGACTTTCAAATGCTTCTTCAAAATAAGGTGAACCGTTGATAGTGATATGCCTACCTTTCGTGCAATATCACGAACTGTAAATCTGGCATCTCCTTCAATGGTTTCCTTTATTTTGGAAACGATTTCTTTACGAGATGCAGATTTTGGCCTACCTGATTTCGGTGCATTTTTGATGGACTCTACACCAGACTCAAATTTCTTTTTCCACCGCTGAACTGTGTCATAAGACACACAAGAAGGTCCAAAAGCAGTAGAAATTTCAGTCATCAGCTTCTTCAAAGAACAACGAAGTTTTGAGCGAGCTTTGATGTAAGCCCGTATTTCATCTTTTTTGTCTACGCTTCTACCAACCATTTTTCCTGCAGTGGTCAATGACTGCGTGTATTCAAATGGCAAATTTTATATCTTACACTTAGTCTAACATGTACATTTATGCACCATTGTGTAGATATTGAATAACCCTATACAGGTATGTATTGGTTTTTATCGTGCCCCACGTGGATATCGAGCTAGAGGACAATAAGCAATTCATTTCGAACATCCCTCGTATTACCAAGTCAAAACTTTTCTTAAAAAAAAAAAAAAAAAAAAAAAAAAAAAATGGAAAATAAATAAGAATGAATCATAATAAGAAAGAAAATAAAAAAGACTATTGGCATTTGTTTTAAAGAAATATTGACTGTTAAAAAGAAAGAAAAATATATATATTCCGCAGAAAGAAAGGCTTATTTTCTTTAATCAGTATTATTTTCAAATGAATAAGACTACTTTCTAGGTACATGTGTTAAGCTAAATCCGAAGTTCACAATGAACATCAAGTGCACTACAAATCAAGATTGAGCTTCAAGTGCACTAGGGTTTGAGCATGAGTTGCACTTCATTGCTCAAAGTTTGTGCTGTCGTTGTGCACAACAAGTGCAACTGGGTTGCACGAGGGTGTCAAGTTTATCTCTGACCTATCTGTACGCCGGGGGACATCGCCATCCAGAAAAGGGAAATTGACTATATCAAAATCAAAATCGTCCCGTTTATCATAAATTTTGGTGCAAACTGTACCATTAGATATACATAGATTCAAATCCAAAAAAGGTGCCTCGGTATCGGAAGAATTTGCTCTATTTAATTCTGTTGGGTATATCCGGTCCACCATTTGGTCAAAGTAAATATTGTCAGTATTTAATAAATCGTCAAGGTATCTTGAAATTGAATTGTTTGCTGGGTGGTTGATAACAAAATTTAGAATCTTTACAATCTCAAGAATCAGGGGAACTAGTTTCAATATCAAGATCAGAAACTAATTTATTGAAATTAAGTATAGTATTACGGATAGGTTTGTTATATTTATAACAAATAATAGGAGATTCCGTGTCTTCGAAATATGAAGGTTTAGCTGATATAACATTATTATCTCGAAATATGCTAGGTAAATCTATGAATTCAATACCTTTATTAATGAATGGAATTTTGATGAAGTGTCTAATGTGGTTAATTTCAGAATCAATATAAGGACGAAGAGCATGTTGAGTATAACATCTAGTAAGAAAAGTCCAGGGAGTGCCACAATCACAAACCGCAGCCCTTCCCAGACGCCAAGAGGAAGAGGAAACAGACAAATCTAAACAAGCACAAACCGAACAAACGTACGAAAAGCACTAAGATTAGCTCTCTCTTCCCAAAGCGAGGTAAGCACAATACTAAAAGGACTGAAAAACACAAGAACAAAATGACACACGGAAAGACATACAACAAATCGCCTCGTAGAATAAACCACAAAGCAACAAAGAGTAAGATTAACACCAGGACCACCGCCTTAGAACGGTCGGTAGAGCAAACCACCGGGGGTTTAAAGCACTTTTACAGCTAGCTAACTTCACCCTGGGTCCCGATGCTACTCTTAATACATAAATACATAAAAATTCGGTTCGCATAAAGGCTCCCAACTCAGTCAATGCATCAAAGCGAAAACATAAAAATCAAATTAATCACTATAATAAACAAAAACGAGTACTCATGGCTAATTCTACTGTATGCCAGAGTAAATGAAAACCAATAGTTGAACCACGGCGGGCCAAGCCAAAGACATATCGTCAAGCCCCACCCCACTGGTTAAAGTTTTACGAAGAGGCCGTCATTGAGACTGAGGCCCGAACCGCCGTCGTGCAATAAGTTTGAATATTTAACAACCTTTGATTGTTCAGGTTCTTTAAAGTTCCATTGAAACATTGATTGGTAGTTTTTCTGTATCTCTTTGTTTCATGAAACGGAAGCAAAATAGTTTGAAAACAGGCTTCTAGATAACTAAATGACAAAAATCCTACAAAAATCGAAGACCTAGCCTGGGCCTTCGCCGTTTGCATTATGTCAATGTATTTGTTTGATGCCATCGCTTTATTTAGTGAGCATGTTTTTTTTCTTGTGGGATAGGGTCATTTCGAGACTGTTGCTGTTAGCACGGGATTGCGTATTTGGTCTTAGTTTGATTCATGTACATTATAAAGCTGACGGTTAATAAAGTAATGATGCTTTGCATAATCTGACCAGCTTATGTATGTATATGTACATATACCCGTTTGCCTATGAATGTATACCAGTATACAGCTATATTACTGACAGGTCTGGTTATTGCCTTAATAGGGATTATTGTAGGTGGAATAGATTTTTTTTATACAGATCTCTGAAGGTCGGGTGTAGGTTGTGAGAATATCATTATGCCTGTGTATTTGACATAATACTTTGCAGAATAGGAATCTGACCAGCGAACAGTGAAGGTTCTGATCAGATTGGGCTCTTATTTCTCAGCTAAGTTATTTATTGAAAACAAGCATGTATGGAGCATGCCCCATGAAGGTAGCACGTACTTTGCGATGTTGTGATTGCGGTGCTTTGTACAGCTCTACAATTTAATTGCCGAAGATTGCTAGTTTAGGTTGAATTTCACGGCGGTTATGCGGTTTATGGTCTGGGTTTCCGTTGCACGGTTTATTCGTAGGGGCATGTTTTCCATGAATCATGTCTTATCATATATGGCAGATGTGCTTTGCGTGTTTTATTCTTGAAATATTTATTAAGTGCTCAGTTCATACACATGTAACAGATGATACATCAAGACCCTATTTGCGAGTAGCGGGTGCCCTGGCCTGTTCACACGAACCGATCTGAGCCTTCGTTGATTCGCAGCTTCCATTCAAGAAATAAAATTCCCAAAGGAGCCTTTCTCACATATTTTCTTCTCTCTTGCTCTTTTGAGCCCTAGATTCATTTTATTTATTGACTTATTTCTTTTCCTTATATTTATTCCGGAGATGGGATGGGTGGTGAAAAGGGGATGTGTAGAATGGATTTGGATTGCATATCCTCTGTTAAGCTTGTCTTCAAGTATGTAGACTAGCGATTGATCAATTCTTGTTCTTTCAATCAACAGTATCATAATGTACCGCGATAAAAGTTCAATTGCTGGTCTGCATGCGTGCTTTTAGAATACGCGGACGTTATTTGGGATAACTGCAGCAATTATGAAAATCAGGAACTCGAAAAAAAAATACAAATAAAAGCAGCTAGAATAGCTTCTGGTGCTAGTAAACATATCAATTCATAATCTTTACAATGAGATTGGTTGGGAAACTCTTGAAAAAAGAAGAATTAATCATAAGCTGATACTGTTTTTCAAGATGTACAATAACTTAACGCCTGATTATCTTTCATCACTTGTTCCCTCTTCAGTTAACGAAGTATCACGTTACAATCTGAGAAACGCAAATGATGTCCAAACTATCAACGCGAGAACTGCTTTGTACTTCAATTCATTCCTACCGTCTGTCATACGAGAACTGCTTTGTACTTCAATTCATTCCTACCGTCTATCATACGAGAAGGAAACACTATACCAGAAAATGATAAATATGTAGATTCAATTGACTGTTTTAAACGACAGATAAGCCGAAACAAAACTACAGTTCCAAGATATTTTATACTGGAAGCAGAAAGTTACAAATTTTGCATACTAGGCTACGCACAGGATGCAGCTCTTTAAATTATGATTTATTTGTAAAATCAATTTCAGACACCCCGTTGTGTTCTTGTAGAAGTGGTGATGTTGAAAACGCGGAACATTTTTTCTTATCTTGTAACTTCTATCGAGATCATCGATTCGAACTTTTTCGGATAGTGTCTCAATATTGTAATGCGTCTCTACATATATTTCTACATGGTGATGAGTCACTCCCTTATGAAACAAATCAAGTCATTTTTAAGCTGTTTATAAGTACATACAGGACAGCAACCGATTTTAAGCACTTGCCTGTAAGTGATACTAGTATCATACTAATCAGAATAAATCGGAGCTGGTGCTATATGAGATCAGTATATCTCTGCCTACGATATAATTGGAAATTATCAAGTGATAGCCTTCCACCCCTTCCGCTCCCTCTCGCCCCGGATTACCCTTTTATACTTGTTTCTATTGTCTTATTTTTCCTTTTTCTTTGTTTCTGTTTTCATTTTCTCTCAAACCATCATTGTGGTATTATGTTATCCTTCGTTATCGCATAGTTGTTTTAATTTCATTCTTCTATAATGATTGGTTGAGTCTTTGTTCATATATCGCACAGTCAACGTTAAATAAGTACTTTTTGTAATAATGATAAACTGCCAGGATGTAATACAATTTATACATGTGTATCAGGAGAACTAAATAAGTTTATGCTTCCGTTCTAATCCTATCTTTTGTGTACATGCCATGTATGTTTGTCTAATCATTGTAATTTTGAAATAAAATATGTTTAAACCAAAACCGAAGAGTCAGTAATAAGCATGTCTCTTCAAGAAGGGAGTGTATTAAGGAGGAAATCTATCCTCTTTCCTGAACTGATCAGATATTTTAAAAAACAGGCGTTTACTACTATTGAATTTATAAAACAATTTTGGTTGCAGCTTATACAAGAGTTCTTCGCTTTTGCCTTCCCAGTAGGTGGAAAAAAGTGAAAGCTATTTCGCAATGGAAAATGAGTACCACATAAAACTATAAGTATTAAATAAAAGTAAAACAGACTGCATTCAGTTTACTGAATTGCACGATCAGCAGGAAATGTCTACCGACTGAGGTCGGTTGACTTTCTAAGAGTGGCATATAATCATCCTGTATGGTTCTCCGTCCGTCCATGGTCAGTAAGCGAGAATGGTCATTGCGCTTAAACCGTTGGTAATATTCTGATAATTTTTGACATACTGATAGATACCGACAAGATATAGCCTGTATGCCTGCGAAATATCATTTTCTTTCACCAAAGTAATGTCGAAGTAAAACAAAAGTGTGAATTATGGAAATCGCCGTAGGTCTTCAACCATTTAACATTCTGGGCCCGGTTGTTCAAAGCGTTGTTAGCTTAACGAGCTCGTTAAGGGTCATTTCGCTAACTGTTTTAGCAGATTCAATATACAATTTTCTGAAATTTTTTGCTGAAAAAATGTGAGTAGCTTTTGCACTGCAAAAGCTACTCACATTTTTTCAGCAAAACATTTCAGCATATTTGCGTATCACTTGATGCAAATTTTAACGAATCGTTAACTAAGGATGTCGTTAGCTTTGAACAACTGGGCCCTGATAATTTTTTTGTATAGGCATTAATACTGACACAATCCTGACAAAGGAATTGCCAAATGCCACTTTCCTTTGGCCGAGGTAATGCCCAGGCCAAAATGTGACAGCATACCTACCCATAACTCTTTAAACTTTAGCAAAACTTTGATACCTTTTCGCACACAGATTGATACTGACAATATATATCAAGTGAGCTTGCCAAATGTCAATTTTCACTGACCGAGACAATGCCGAGGCCGCCATAGGTCTTCAACAATATGAAATATTTTGATAAAATGTTGTATACACATTAATAATGACAAACTCTAGTCATAGGAATCGCCAAACTCCAGAAGCTAAGTAGAGGCACAGAACGAGGCGGGCCGTGAACCTTAGCGATAGTTGATTCTGAATAAATTATTAATGTTAAAACGTTCTTAAGAAGTTTATCAAGGCGTGAATAGACAAAAAAGAAAGTAAGATAAAAGTCCAGGGTGCCACAATCACAAACCGCAGCTCTTCCCAGACCCCTACATTATTAAAATAAAATCAAAACTGCAATAAACTGTTGAAATCAAATGGCCGAACTAGTCTTAAAAGTGCATAGACTTTCCATCATTTGCCATTTAATAGCATTGACAATAACTTCAGAACAACATAGACTAATGTCTTCTAGAAAGCCATAGTTTAGGGACTATCACAGAATGAAAGATTGTCCACAGTTGAATTTTTTATCGGATTTTAAACTTTTCTGTAGGACATTAAGATACTGACGGCTCTGGCGTATTTTGTTTCTCACCGTTTGCTCCGTAATAGACAGATGTCTTTTATCTGAGAAACTCAATGCTGTAACAATATTGATGAGACTCCAACCAAAAAGTGTGTTTTACATGGGAAAACATTATTTTCCTTATTTTTGCACAAAAGCATAGATTGTGTGTACTCAATGAAGCGGTTCTAACGGGCGCACACAATCTGTGTTTGATGCAGACATAAAAAAAAAATATCAAAATAGTTTAGAATGAATGAATGAACAATTTTGAGAATTAAAGAGAGAGAGGATAAATTAATAAAAGGAAGAAATTAAGAATGAAATAAAATAAAAAGAGAAAGAAGAACTTTTTCCTATAAGACAATTACGAGGGATGTTCGAAATGAATTGCTTATTTCTATCTGGAGACTTCAAATTTCAAGTTAGCCCAAAAGTACTCATTTCATGCCCTCGAAGTACTCCCTGTGGCTAGAAATGCAAAGTTTCAGCCGATGTATCCACTTCTTGAAGGCGTCACGGTACGCTGATTTGGGCACAGTAATAAGGTACTGATGAATGGCAGATCCAAGTGCCTGTCGGGACTGGTATTTCCGCCCAGCAAGGAATGCTTTCAATTTCGGAAACAAAAAGAAATCACATGGGGCAAGGTCTGGGGAATACGGGGGGTGAGGCAAAACAGTTACTTTTTCTTTCTTCAAAAACGCCGTAACTATTGCGGAGGTATGAGCTGGGGCATTGTCATGTAGAAGACGGACATGTTTAAAACCAGTGGCAGGGCGTCGTTTCTGATAATACTTTTTCAGTTTCTTCAGTACTGCGTCTTTGTAGTATTTTCCGGTGATGCTTTTGCCCTTTTTCACTGGCACTTTTATTGCGACTCCTTCACCAGACATGTACTGCACAAAAGTGAATGTCACATCGACCTAATCTGTCTCACTTTATATTGATGCCACTGAGGTGTGAACTGCAATGTTTACAGATGTTTTGCAAGTTTTCGAACTTTTCCAGAAGAAGTTTTCCTTTGTTGACGTCAGGCCAAAATGTCTTCAATCTCCCATTACTGGTTAATGACTTTCATTTATTTTTTTATCTTTTCAGTTTTGATATGCCATCTTACAGCTTCTTTACACAAAAAGATTTGGTTACTACCATTTTCTCGGGCTGAAACAACCATTTTTGTAAAGATATAATGACCTCACTAAGGCAGTTTAAGTATTGTTAAATCCCTAAACTGTCAGAGTTTTTGTCTGTCCATATGCTGTTGATAGTAACTACTGGTTACAAAACATTTTCACTAATTGGATTAAATGAAAATCTGTGATATTTCTATTAACCTTTTAGAAGAAACTGTCAAAAATAACGTGTAGCAATTTTGGTGATGTGAAACCGAAAGCAGTTCGGTCATTTGTTTGCATCAACACTAAATGTTTCTGAATGTGTTTCTGTTCAGGTTGGTCTTTCCGAATATGTGTTCATCTAACATTAAATTTGATGGCAGCAAAACTTTAATAGGAAATTCAGTGGTACGAGGGCCATTCAATAAATAATGCGAACACACCTCTAATTCTTTAATTAATGCATATATGGCTTTGAAATTCTACCAGTTTGTACCTTAGCATTTGTGCACTTTACATGTGCATTAGCATTCGCATTGTATGACTAAACTTGGCATGGATGCGAATTTTGTAATCAAATTGTCAAATCTTTCAGGATATAGGAAGAAAGTTAATTGTTATTAGTCTATAAATAGTGTGTGAATAAAATATGATGTTTGTGTTCATAAAAATTTATCGCTTGCTAACAGTGGGGACAGTTATCGAGATGGATCATCATATGGTTTCTTTCATATGTTGTCTACCAACAGCAAATGTCAAAATACCATAATCTCAACAAAGTTTGAAAAATGCTGTTATTTTGGCGAAATATCTAGCGAAAAGCAATTTTAAATTTAGTAAATAATTAATTTTACTATTACAGAAGTCTTTTAGTTGAAAGAATATATTTACATGATTAATTTGTTTGGGGTTATGATGTAGGGGTTACTTTTCAAAATGGGACAATTGTAATCGTCTAACTTTCCTTTTGATATTGAGGATTTGATGTAGATATGATTGCATCGGTTTTTCAGGATCACATTTAGTTTGAGGCAAATATTTGCGTCAAATTCTATGCGGTGTTTGATGTGACATTTTAGCATTTTGAGCAATATTAGGATTATTATTCTGTATGAATTAAATGTACAAGTGGGAACATGATACTATCAGATGTCATTGTAATTTGGCTAATTTTCAGTGCATGTGTACTTTAAACCTGTTTTAAAAGTTGATTCTACAGCGTGGCCACGCAGCTTTACCTTTCATTCTTTTGTTGCTAGGCAACTAGTTAGGAGGAGAGAGTTGACTACAATATTGTTGGATTCCAATTAGTATATAATCTGTTATATTATATTTACAGACAATTCTATGAATGAACCAATTACGTAGAAAATGAGGACCAGTACACGTTACTTATTGGATGACCCTGATATTAAGGGGAGCCTGGTTATTTAGTACATAGTGCATTTTGGTACTTTGAGTATCAATTCACAACCTTGTCTGTCTTTTAATGATATGCTTTTATTTAATGTATTTAATATTTGCAATCTTTCATGGAACATGCTATTAGAACATGTAAAATTTATCAATCTTGCATTTGCAAATTAGACATTTTCCCTTCTAAAGTGTTTAAAAAATGCTTTTAACCTCATTAACCTGCAGCTAGTCATTCATTTAATAATTTAAAGGGGAACGCAACCATAAAAGGCATTGTGCTTTAAAGTAATGAACTTTACTAACAATGAATTTTGACACATATTTGATAAAACTCGGTGGAAAATTAAGTAAGTTATATTTGAACATTGGTGGAATGGGTGCCGCCAATTTGAATATTTAATGAGGTTTCATAAAAATTAAAATTCGTTTCATAAAGGTAGTTATTCTCAGAAAGTTGGTTTATTTTGGGGGAAATGATTGCTTGTCACTAGAATTAAAAGATTATACAATATCTGTAGCAAAATTATTCTTAAAAACCCTTTATAATTTGGTTTTGCATATTTAATTTTTGGTTGTGTGACGTCACAAAGCCTAAAATATGGCGGCATACATGACAGGCATTTTAAATATATTCAAATCACCATAACTTCCTTATTTCTAGGTCAATTTTGAAAACTCTTGCATCAAAATAAATAACTTGTTAAGCACTTTACTTCAAGATATACTTACAACTTATATTGCGTTCCCCTTTAATGACCGTATGGATTTGTATTTTTGTTTTTGTCCTTATCAGGTAAAAACATCAGACATTCCCAAACGGGAAGAATTGTTTCCTAATCGGGCATCACAAATGTCATGTATTCCCGAACGGGATACACTGATGCGCAGAAAAAAATATTGACTTTAAACCTAAATAACGTTTTTTTTTTTCTAGGCATTTTAAAAAAAAATTCTGAACTGTCAAAAGTTAGACAATTTATTTACCTTTAAGCTCCCCAAATTTGGTGGAGATTCGTCAAAAACTGTTATGCATTTTTTTCGTTTTCTGAGGGTACTAGAAAAACGATCAAATGATTCCCGATCGGGTATCAAGTTACTAATTATAATAACATCTACCATTCAAATTACAAAGGTCTGGAAAGGTTATTGATTCCCGATCGGGCATCTTTACTCTACTGCTTAGAGGTGGTGGTTTTCGAGCCAATAAGCAGTTAACTTGTTTGAAATTCAAAATAGTCCAGTTACATGAATATTTAATCTATTCATTGCCTCTGTTTCATAAGTTCAAAAAAAAAAGTAAAGAAAACGAAAAACAAATGATAGAAAGCCGTGTTTCATTTTGTTTTGGACAATTTAAACCTCATGAACATGCTCATACAATATTAAATTATGCCAAAAATGTGACCTGCTCATTTCAAAAAGCTAACCTTGTTGAAAATACATTACTTTTTTATTATCCCTATTCATTATAAGTTGGGCGATAGGGCGCTATTCGTCTCAAACAGAAGAAACATCAACAAAAGTTTGTTCTTATCAGGAACAATTTGTCGTGTTTTTTTTTTTTTTTTTTTTTTTTTTTTTTTTTGTTGTTGTTGTTGTTGTTGCCAAGTATTTACCAAACAATTAATTTTAAACTCGAAAATTAATCTAATCTATGCATTTTTATAGTAAAATGAAGGTTTGAAAAAAAAAGGGTATTAGACATAAGTTTTGCTTTTCTCTATTGATTTTCAATTATTGATGTTCCATAACAATGATGTGAACATTTCAGACATTTTGAACGAGTAGAACATGTTGAAAACCTTTAACAAAATTACCTATCCTACAAATTTCATTTTGCATAATTTGCAGCCATTTTCACTGTGGGAAAAGTAAAAATATTCCATCTTTTTTAAATTCCAGTGAATGAAATAATGTTTTTGGTACAAACGTAGTAACAATAAAAAGATTTTTTGCAGTGAATCATGACAAAAAATTTGCAATTTACTTCTTCAGAGTAAAGCGGTAGTAAAAAGAATACGAATTGAGATACACGCCTATTTAATGTTGACCCCTTTAAACCCCACTTTTATATGGTAAAACTGGGTTTTACAGGGGTATACATTATTTATCTCATTTCTGCTTAAAACAAAGAGTGTGGATACCCGTTAGAAACGCCTCGGCGAGGTGGTTCTGACGAGTACCCACAATCTATGTTTTGAGCAGAAATAAAAAAAATATCAGATTTTTTAATTAGAAAATTTTCATTTTTTGGTGGTAAAATTCTCAGTATATTTGAATAGGCTTGTTTTCGTAATGAATTACTGAAATATGTCGAAAGCAGAGTAGTTCAGAAAAATACTATGTAGTATTCTGCAAAAATGTTTTATGCTTTCATCAGGTGTTCCTTCCATTTGCATTTAGAAAGAACAATATCAAAACTTTTGACTTTTGCGACAACGGTAGGGTGCAAAAAACTGAAGATCATCAGCTTTACTTAACCAGAAATTTAATAAATTTGATAAAGTATCAAATTTCAAAACACAAGCCTCATTTTCTCTTAATATGAAAAAAACATGCTTTGGTGAGTTGCTGTAAGATAACATTATATCAAATATACAAATATCAATCACAACAAGAAGTTACTGTGGTTACGACATCTTTCAGAAAGCCGTGTTTTGCTTGGCGCTTTACACAGAAGAAGTAAATTTGCAAACTTTTGACATGATTTAATGCAAAACCATTTGTAATAACTATCTATGAACAAACAGTTTTATTCTAGCTATTGCTGATCACTTTTTCTCATAGTAAAAATGACTGCAAATTATGCAGGATAGGTAACTTGAAGGCAGATTTTCAACAAGTTCCGCTTGTTCATTTCTTCTGAAATTTTCACAATATTTTTGTAAAAATAAATTATTCAAATTGTGCAAATAAAATCAAAAAATAATTTCTCAGACAAACATTCCAAAAAACAAAATCTGTTAACTATAGAAATTGCATAGGTCAGACCAATTTTGGTCGTAGATTTAATTTTAGGGTACATATTTAAGAACAAAGCACAGAAACAGAAAACACAAATGGTTTCTGATAAGATATGGCCAATTAGAGCAACATATTTTCACATCACGAAAACATACCTATATAATTTTGACCCCCTTAAACCCCACTTTTATATAGTAAAACTGGGGTTTACAGGGGTATACATAATTTTCTTATTTCTGCTCAAAAACATAGATTGTGGTACTCGTTAGAACCGCCTCGCCGAGGCGGTTCTAAGGAGTACCCACAATCTATGTTTTGAGCAGACATATGAAAAATATCAGATTTTTTTATCCGAAAATTTTCAGTTTTTGAAGGTGAAATTTTCTATATATTTGAATAGGCGTGTTTTCGTAATGATTTAAAAAAAATGCCAAGCAACAAACATGTTTTCCTCGAGTGATGTCCTAGTCGATCATTTCAAATTTGAACGTAAGTTTATGACGTCAAAGGATATGGTTTGGTATTCTCTTAAAAAGAGACAACTTTATATTAGACATTATTTCTTTCGAGACAGATTTGAATGAAGTTGGAGCCTATTTTTTTTTTTTTTTTTTTTTTTAATTATTATTGTCTAACATAAAGTATATTTTCTCCTTTATGATTAAAGCTGCTCTTAAAGGGTTGTAATTAGGGTTCACTGTACTTGTATATACCCACAGTCTTATGTCTGATTCTTTAAATGACTGGTAAAAGCCCATTACACATCAATATCCGTACTTCTAAAGTTAAATGCATCGAAAAGGTCATGGCAAAAAAATATCTATATAATTTTGACCCCCTTAACCTCCACTTTTATATAGTAAAACTGGGGTTTACAGGGACATACATTATTTTTTTTATTATTTTTGCTCAAAAACATAGATTGTGCGTAATCGTTAGAACTGATTCGACGAGGCGATTCTAACGAGTACCCGCAATCTATGTTTTGAGCAGAAATATGAAAAATATCAGAATTTTTATCTGAAAACGTTCAGTTTTTTGGTGGTGAAAGTTTCAGTATATTTGAAGAGGCGTGTTTTCGTAATGTTTTTTTTTAGCTCACCTGAGCCGATGGCTCAGGATGAGCTATTGTGATCACTCTCCGTCCGTCGTCCGTCCGTCCGTCGTCCGCCCACACCTTTGAACAACTTCTCCTCTAAAACACCTGGGCCAATCTTCTTTAAATTTCTCCTCGAGCCTTTTCTTAATGGGGGATTGAAAATTTGTACAAATGGCCTCTGTCCGTTAATCAAGATGGCCGCCATGCCTATATATGGTAAAAACATTTAAAATTCTTCTTCTTCAGAACCAAGAGAGCTTCAAGGCTGAATCTTGGTTTACAGCATTGGCGCCTGAATGTCTACCAAGTTGATTCAAATAATGGTTCTATGTTGACCTTTGATCTTTCTATGGCAAGGTCAAATTTGCATCTCCGTACTCTTGAATATTTGTATATAGCCATCACGAAAACATGCCTATATAATTTTGACCCCCTTAAACCCCACTTTTATATAGTGAAACTGGGGTTTACAGGGGTATACATTATTTTTTTTTTATTTCTGCTCAAAAGCATAGATTGTGGGTACTCGTTAGAACCGCCTCGGCGAGGCGGTTCTAACGAGTACCACAATCTATGTTTTGAGCAGAAATATGAAAAATATCATATTTTTTTATATGAAAATTTTCAGTTTTTGGAAGTTATATTTGAATAGGCGTGTTTTCGTAATGATCAGGGACTCAATATCTACAAAGGTTGTTCAAATGATGAGCCTAGGTTGACCTTTTTACGGCAATGTCAAATTTGCGTCCCTATGCATTTGTATGGAAAAAAATATTGAAAATTCGATTTCTCATAATGTATTAATGACCAATGGCTGAGACTTACAATGTATGATCTGAGTAGCAAACTCTTCTGTTACAATCAAATTTGGTCATCCAGAGTTATGTGCCCTTGCCCTTGGGCTATATACAATATCTTTAAAGATCTTCTTCTCTGAAACAGCATGACAAAGCTTCACCAGATTTCACACTGGGCCTTCTGATCAAGGTGTATTATCAATTTGTTCAAATGGTTTTGCATCATTAAACAAGATGGCCGCCATAACCATTTATGGTAAAAAAAAGAAAAACAAACAAACAAAAAAAAAACTTTAAAATCTTCTTCTCCAGAACCAAGAAAGCTTCAAGGCTGAATCTTGTTACAGAGCATTGGGAACTCAAGGTCATGCAAATTTGTTCAAATGATGACCCAAGGATGACATTTTTTTTTTTTTTACATCAAGGTCAAATTTGCGTCCCTATGCATTTGTATGTGGAAAATATTGAAAATTCAGTTTTTCGAAATGTATAAAACACTAATGGCTGAAACTTACAATGTATGATCAAAGTAGCAATCACTTTTAGTTACAACAAAAACAATTTGTCCCTGGGGGTTATCTGACCTTGCCCCTTGGCTATATACATTAATAAAATATCTTAATATTTAAAGGTCTTCTTTGAAACAGCCTGACCAGTTTTCACCAGATTCCACATTGGGCTTTCTGTCGAAGGGGTATTATCAGTTTGTTAAAACAGTTCTGCATTATTAAACAAGATGTCCGCTATGCCCATATATATGGTAAAACACTTAAAAATCTTCTTCTCCAGAACCAAAAAAGCTTCAAGGCTGAATCTTGGTATACAGCATTGGCGCCTAAAGATCTACCAAGTTTATTCAAATAATGGTTCTATGGCAAGGTCAAATTTACATCCCCATACTCTTGTATGGAGAAAATGTAAAATCATTTCTGAAAATGCATTAAAGACCACTGGCTGAACTTACAATGAATCATCAAAGTAGCAAACCCTTTTCCTTTTAATTACAATCGAAATTTTGTCCTCCTGGGTTATCTTCCCTATGCCCCTGGGCTATATATATGTATAAAATCTCGTAATCTTTAAACGTCTTCTTTTCTGAAACAGCTTGACTAATTTTCACCAGATTACACGTTGGACCTTCTGTCGAAGGCATATTATCAATTTATTCAAACCGTTCTGCATCATTAAACAAGATGGCGGCCATGCTCGTATATGGTAAAAAAAAAAAAAAAAGCTAAAAATCTACTTCTCCAGAACCAAGAAAGCTTCAAGGCCGAATCTTGGTATATAGCACCCCGAACTTAAGGTCTACCAATAAGCTTTGACCTTTCTATGGCAAGGTCAACTTCACAAATATGGCAATACCGATAGAAAGTTGTGTGGCATCTTTAGACATGCAATGGTTGTTTTACTCAGGTGAGCGAATCGTGGCTCATGGGCCTCTTGTTTTATCAACCCATTTCTGTTTCGGAACAAATGAAACAGACCTAAAACCTTGGTCAGTGCTTGTTTTTTTTTTTTTTTTGTTTTTTTTTGTTTTTTTTACATGACAAGATGGTAAACCCTCGTAATAACGACAATAATTGTTCCCAATGATTTTGCCATTAAAATATTGGCGTAAAGAATCTTTAATGAGCATAATGATATATAAGAAAGGCATTATTTATTCTTATTTCCTTTTAGATATTTGTTAAAATCGCCTCAGTTAATCGACTGTAAAAAATATCCAAAACAAACATTTGTCAAATTTCTATAACATTGTTCGTGCAAAATTTCCGATTAACTGTCACATCTTGATCGAAGGTTTCGTGCCAGTCTAATTATCATTATTAAGAATTTTTTCGTTGTATGAAGTGTTGGTATAAAGAGGGTTAAGTGTAGCTAAAAAAGTCACAAAGTGCCAATTTATGGGCATTTCGAAATCTTATTAATATCTAAATATATGCCTGTATCTAGTGATTACACTTGTAACGAAAATGATCGTTATTTAGAATACAGTTACGCGTACTTCTCAAAAGCTATACTTTAGTACTTTATTATTATTACCTTTCCATTTCATTTTATGCTCTTTTTTCTTTGTTTCAAGTATGGAATGGCATGGAAATCAGAGGAACTTCTCTCGAAATACCTCAAGAAAGGTAGTGTACTTTGATACTTTTTGAATTACGTCCTTATGAAAATTAAAGGTAAAGATACCCAGGACATGCCAAAATCTCGAAACACAGCCTTCCCGAAGTACCGAAAGAAGGAGAGATTGGGAGCACACAATGACCAAATAAAAGCCACGTATGACCCGCAACGAAGTGCAATGTACAGTTAGGGATCAAAAGTAATTCCACAGCATCAAAAATCCCATTAAGTTCAATGCATTTTCATGTTTACAAAAAAAAAAATAATAATAATAAAAATATTTGTTTATATCTTTATAACGGTTACATCATCTGAAAGGTATACGATTTAATGTAATATACAATGTGATTCTCATTGGATTTTCCTTATGCAAACTTGAGAGACAAAAAATCAAATTTTAAATAAGACATTTTGGACAAGTTTTGAGCGACGTCAACACTGACGTCAATGGAAATCTGATTTTTTTTTTATTTCCTCTTTATCTAAATTGTTATATCTGAGAAGACAGATATCCGATATTTATCAAAGTCATATATTTTCGGCATGCATCATTTACCTTTCCAGTCATTACAGAACATCAGTATTTTTTTACGATGTTACACAATATCAAATGCCTTGTAAACATTAAAATGCATTAAAGTCTATGAGAAAATATTTTTGTGGAATTACTTTTGACCTCTGCCTGTAAATCCCCTTGGAACGGTCAGTAGAAAAGCTACTGGGCGTTGGTGTGTAGCTTAAACCAGTTTTATTCGCGATAAAACCTCGCATCACGAACACACGCATATTTAATTTTGAACCCCTTAAACCCCACTTTTATATGGTAAAACTTGGATTAACTAGGGTGTAGATTATTCTTCTTATTTCTGCTCAAAAACATAGAATGTGGTACTCGTTAGAACCGCCTCGTCGAGGCGGTTCTTACGAGTACCCACAATCTATGCTTTGAGCAGAAATCTGAAAGACATCAGAATTTTTTATCTGAAAATTTTCATTCTTTGGTGGTAAAATTTTTAGTATGCTTGAATAGGCATGTTTCGAAATGGTTTTGAACATATACTGGCTTGCAGAATTACAATATATAGATACCTTTACGGACCACTGCCTTCCCAAGGCATCAGAGAAGGATCTAACTACAAGAAATCACAACACTAAACATTTGTCTAAAACAGAAGGAACAAACGAGGAGAGTATGAACAAATGAATTAGAGATGTAATTAAAAATACCACTTTGAACGGTCAAAGTATACGGCTCTCCAGCTCTCACCCTTAATCGAGATACTTTGTTTGCTTGTCTTTGTGTTGAGATTTTACGGCCCAGTCAACCCATCGGGGTCATGTCGAGCGCGGTCAGTTTAACTTAGTACACTTTTTTCCCACGGCAGGCTTAGTCCCCTAAGCGGTTCAGTACTTGTGCACAGTCTTTCGCCAGTTCTTGAATCAGCGGAAGGGAGAGAATGAAAATAGAAAATATGTCATGATCTATCTCTACGAAAAAATGTTGCCGGACCCGGCGGGGATCAAACCCGCGACCTCCTGATCTCCAGTCGGACGCGCATCCACCTGAGCCACGGAGGTTGCCTTAATTCAGATACAGCTTATTGTATGTGGCACGCCATGCGAAAACATGTCTGCGAGCATATGCGGTCAGCGAAGGCCAAGATCAGTCTCTGCAGCCGCGCAGTCTGATCACAGTCTCCGCTGTCCGCGAACAGAATCATTAGTCACTAGAATGTATCAGTGGACAGCAAATGCTCGGAAGAGACTTTGCGCATGCGTGGGATGAATCTGAAACGGTGCATTTTTGCGCATGCTTGAAGACACATTTTCAATTGGCGCGATCCACATATGATTTGAGCCAGCGCATGACCAAACCTATAATAAGAGTTCCGCGACCAGCGAAGACTCGGATCAGACTGCGCATACGCGCAGTCTGATCTGAGTCTTCACTGGTCGCATGTGCGTGTTCAGTCTCAAGCCAATCCAAAGACGGATAAACGAGAACCCTTGTCATAAGTCTGAGCTGAGTCTTTGCTGGTTACACAGGTCTTATTGTAGGGTTTTTTTGGTGTTTTTTTTTTTTCCTTTTGTTTTTTTTTTTTTGGTCACTTTTCAGTCCGCATAGTGGTTTCCAAACTCATCAGTGGGTCAACACAGCAAAAAAAAACAACAAAAAAAAAAAAACAACAAAAAAACAATAATGATAATAACAACAACAACAATAAAAAAATAACTAACTACAAAATGAGTCAGAGTATAAGAAAAAGACCAGTGGAAACACGGTGAACGAAGACAATATTTTTACCAGAAGATGTCATTTTAAAAATACAGTCGACTCTTGTTTTCTCGATGACCAAGTGACTCTCTGAAATACTTCGAGATACCCGTACCTCGACATACCAGATTTGCAGAATTGAGGAAAAATAAATCGTACAACCATATTATGTTGTTTGACTCATGAAGTTATTGAAACTATTGTGGAAAAGAGCTTAAATTGCTCCATAGTAGCAGTTTCTCCTTATTTCACAACATTTTGCTACCTGTTGTTGGATTTCTATGTTAAAACAGGGACCAATTTTCACTTGGAGATAAGCGGTTATTTGAGAAAGACGAAGTCGAAATAACGAGAGTCGATTTATTTTGCTTATTTGTTTTCGGAATACGTAGTTTGAAATTTCATCCTGGTCGTCTTAAAATAATCTTCAAAAATTTATAAACCAGGGCCCAGTTGTTCAAAGCGTCGTTACCTTAACGAGCATGTTAAGGGTCATTTCGTTAACTGTTTTAGCAGATTCAATATACAATATTCTGATATTTTTTGCTGAAAAAAAATGTGACTGCAAAAGCTACTCACATTTTTCAGCAAAAAATTTCAGCATATCTGCGTATCACTCGATATAAATTTTAACGAGTCGTTAACTAACGACATCGTTAGTTTTGAAGAACTGGGCCCTGATCACCTTAAAACTCTGGTTCTGATATGCCCTGCCACACAATCACCGTCAAGCCAACACTCTATTCAGCAACCAGTCAAAATGTCGTCTATAAATTTTCAAAACGCATTCAGGCCTTTCGAAAGTAATATGAAGTTTCACAGTCATGGGCCCAGTTGTGAAATATGGCAAATACATCGATATCTTTTGCTTGAAAAAAGTGCAAAAGTTCTCACATTTTTGCAGCAAAAAAAAAAAAAAAAAAACGAAAAGAAAATCAATGTATTTGAAAATACCTAAGCTACAACAGTTATCGAGTTTGTCATTAACCAGCTCTTTAAGCTAACGATGCTTTGAACAACTGGGCCCTGGATTCTATTCTGACTGGCGAAGTCATTATTGATAGAACATACTCCTGCAAAACGAATAAGTTAAGAAATATGTGCTCCATATGAAGGAAACTAGGGTATTATCATCAAAACCAAAAAGAAAACAAAAACAATCAGAGTCTACACTGTTAGCATTAAATACATGAATTTCTCTAGTACATAACAATTATAAAAACCGACCAGACGCCCCTTATATAGAAGATTGTCCGATCCGAGGAGAGAAGGTAGAAGAGTCCATTCGGCATAAAAGGTTTGAATATTCTTGTTGTAGACAATAAGAACGGGGCTGTGTTGAGAGATATCAGTTACTATCAGATGAAAGCCAACGATATTCCTCTGGAGGAACGTACATTAACATTACAGCCATCAGAGGCGGATCAGAAGAAAGATCATTATGAGGCACTGTGTCGAGGGGCTATTGAGCGGGTGAGTTTACATCGTTTCATTCTCGGAAAAATATAAGTGAAGGTAACTTTATAAATCTATAGCGGGCCGTTATCGGCCCGTCAGCTACCACGGCCCGCTATAGATTTATGTAGAATGCTTTCTGGGAAATGCCACAATCACGAAGCAAAGCCCTCCCGAGGCATCAAAAGAAGGAGAGATGAGAAACAAATGACAAATCAAACGTCACATATAAAACCACAGACGCACAAAGAAAGAAGAATCTCAACAGAGGAACCGCCTTGGAATGGTCATTTGGAAAGTTACTTGGGGAGGGTGGGGGAGGGGGGAGTCTTAAACCAGTTTTACTCGCGCGAAATCTCATCCTTAATTCTTATGCAGCTACAAATTACAAATATGTGTTTGGTCCGCATTCATCGAAATATTTTTAGAAATAAAAACAAATATATAAAAATAATAAAAGAAACATCGAAATATATATAAAAAGTGATGAAAATACATTGTGAAGCAAAGCATAGGGCTCAGTGGCGATCTGAAGCCAGAACATGAGAAAACCACAAACAGAACCACGATGAGCCCGACAGACATTGATAATTAGGCACTGGCCATCTGAAACAGATTTAGGAGAGAACCATCTTTAAGTCGGAGGATCGACCCGTCGTGAAGCCTATTTGCGAACAGTGTAAGAACAGATATTTTAACACTTACCATGCTATGGGCAAATCCAGCAGATGACAAACTGATGATCCTTTCCTTATTTTCCTAGAAAATAGGACCTGACAGTTCATGCAAATTGTCTCCTTAGAAGACAGTTTGCATGAGATGTCAGATCATATTTGCTAGGAAAGAAAGGTAAGATTTTTTTTCTAAGGATTGTTTAGCCATTATATATGGAAAAAGACGAGAGTCGCTGCAATAATTTGAGAAAGTAAATGTAATCCCTAGGTCGCAAATAAATTTAAAAAATACAGCTGTTAAAACACTATAAATAAATAAAGAACCAATAAATAATAATAATAATAATAATAAGGTCTGTTGATATCGAACTTCAGATAATTTAATTTCCAGTCAGCCTGGCCTAGAAAACTTGACACTTCACGTTACATGTATTTTCAATTTTATGTGGGTGTGTTCAGTGCTCTCAAGACCATTCTTTAGGCTCTGTATTGTAACATTTTTTCGGGTCCTTAATTTTTATGATCATTGCGCCCATATCGGTGTGTTGAAAATTTATTAGGACTGCTGATGAGGCTTTATTTGCCGACACCAGCTAGCCTGGCCCAGAAAACTTGTCACTTCAGTTCACTGAATAGGTTCATCGGGATAGCATTTTCACATTAATCCATACATTCTTTGAGCGTATCTCGAGGAAAAAATCACTTACTGTGTAAGTTTCTGTTCTCTTTGAGAACTATCGTCAGACTATGACCTTGACCTTATCACGTCACGGGACTTGGAATGCTTACTACTAGATTTGTACCTAGTGGTAAACAAAGGCCTGTAGATGTTGCTGAGGCTCTATTCCCCGCCCCCACCCACCCCCGGTCCCGGTTCATGACGTGTGGAGACTGACTCATCCTGATAGCTTCTCTGACGTATTTAAGTCTCTGATTATTCTCCCTGTCAAATACTTTTGGCCCCTCGCAATCGATGACATAGCTAGCATTTGCAATATGATCTGTCACTGCAAATTTGTTAAAACAGGTTTCAGTTTTATTGCGGTGTGGCGGCTGTAATTCAGAAAACTCTTTAATCTGTGAAGAACATGACATCGCCATTATTTATTCATTAAATATTTATGTTATTATTATTTTTATTATGATTATTATTATTATTTTAACAAAATGGAACAAGGCAGCTCCATTCAATTTCTTCACGATAAGTAATTGCCACATCGCTCTATCCGAATCAAGTGTGTGTATTTGAGTAGTTATATTGGCTCTTATATTTCAGAGACAATGAGTAATCATTAACCCTGGTCCTGCTGAGCCCGGATATACCCTGTCTTTACAAACAGTGTAGATCAAGATCAGTTGGCTTCTGTCTGAAGAAGCCAACTGATCTGGATCTGCACTGTTTGCCATTAAGTATATGAATTTGTATCAACAAACTGACTGGCTGAAAATTGGAAGTATGCATGGCATCTTTATTTATTCAGCAGGACAAGGGTTAAGAACAGTATTCTGTTCCAAATGACAACGGCATATCTCAATTTATGTAAGATATGGAAGTGAAGGTTCCCTTGAGAAAAGTCGCTACCTCCTAAAACCATTAACAATTCTAGTTAACCAAAGAGATTTACTGTAAGAACCCTCTCAATACTCACTTCAAATTCCTATCCCATTACCCCCCTCTGAAACCACGCATACCTTGTTAAATTACATTGCCATTGCAAAACACAACTGTTTTATCTACAATACACAGAGAAAAAAGTTGTCCGGTTAGCATGCATTGGGAAGACATACAAAAAACTGATGACTATTAATGCCAAACCGCTGGCAGCTTAATCAAATATGGTATGGAAATATTAGTCAAATAAGCAAACAGGATCTAGGACTTTCTGATTTATGTTTGAATGAACGAATAAAAAATAAAATAAGGACATACTATGTAAAAGTACAAAAATAAAAGTGTAAGCAACGGAAAAGCATTCTATTGTATTACAAAACAAGAGTAGACCTGGCACTTTGTGAGACCTGGCTCCCACAGCCCCGGCATATATGTTGTCCAGGATCAGACATATAAAGGTACAATTTACACCTTATAATAATACTGATACAAACGAAGTGAATAATATATATTGTAACAGACAGGAGAAAAGAGATAAGACAGTTTTAATTGGTTATTGTTACATATTCATTTTTTTATTTATATTTATGTATCTACTGATTGATTGATTGATTGATTGATTGATTGATTGGTTGATTAAATACAATGACTAAATTTGGCACTGAAGACTACGAAATAGGCCACCTCCAATGTAATATATCTGCTTTCTGTATTGAATTTATGCAGATACAAACATCATGTCAAAGAGTTTAGCTCATAATTATTACAAACTTATGTTCGGTCCGCATAGGGGAAAGTAACACTGTTTATGGCATTCAACCCTGACTGCCAAACGGGGAAATCAATAATAAGACAATCCTGATTCATAAACTAGTAATTATAATAACAAATTGTATAACCGGTATACATTTGTTATTGAACAATTAGGTTAGGAAGGAATAATGATGAACTTCGAAAAACAGCTGTAGATTGTTAGTTTGTTTTGATTTTATGCATTCTGATATAAGATTTTGGCAATTAATGATGCAATATAAGAATACTTAAAAAAATGATCTGATACAAAATTGTTTGTTCAATAATGTATTTGGTCAGCCATCCCGTATCATGATGAAACTGAAAAGCATTGGTCTAGGAGTTATTATTCTTATACTGCTTAGTCAGCAACTCTGTTCCTTCTAAATCCGGATATTATCAGTTGGCTACTGAAGAAACCAATAATTTGGATCTACACTATTTGTCATTAAGTATGTGATATTGTTTCAACAATCTGGATCCATTAATCTGATTGGCTGAAAATTAGAAGTGGGCGTGACATCTTAATTTATTCAGCATGGCAATGGTTAACAGACTGTGTTATTTATATCAGCCGGTGTTATTTGTGATCACAGCAGCTGTTGTTAAGTGCTAGTATGGAGGCCGTAAAATGACAGCCCAATAGTGCTTAAGGACCAGATTATGTAATATCAGCACTAAAGTGCTGATTTTATATTTTCTGGGCCGTTGGTTTTTTGTTTGTTTGTGTTGAGGTTTTACGGCCCAGTCAACCCAATGGGGTCATGTCGAGCGCGGTCAGTTTACCTAACCACACGTTTACTGGGCAGGCGTAGTCCTCTAAGCGGTTAACCAGCATTGTACTGTTGGACTTATATACATAATATATTTTCTATTTTGATTTGTTATGTATTTTAAAATGATCTCTATTTCAGAACATTTACGGTTCAAATGTTTATAGAAATCCATCGTGATTCCTAGGCTTTATTTTAAATAATGCAATGTATTATTTACATTTCATAGCCAATTAGTGTGTTGTCGAAGTTAAAGTGTTTCCGAAAGCCCACTGCGATTCCAATCGTGTTTGGCAAAGAGGAGGTGTTAAATTATGATCCTAGAGTGTCCATGTACCACGACGTGATCGCAGAAAATGAGCAAGAGTTCCTCAAGAAACAAGTTCTTCATAAGGTATGTAAAGTATCTATGTAAAGAAGTTAGCAGTGGGAGAACGAACATTCTGTTACCGTATTTGATCTTAATAATTACATGTTCTAAAAGGAAAGACTTTGCTCCCAAGGGGGCAAATTCTTTCCTTTCAGATTAGATCCCTATCCTACAGGGAGGCAAAAAGTTTTGACAAAGTTACCTCCCCTGAAAGTATATCAATTCTCCTTAAGCTCCCACAGGTTCAAAAATAAGACAGTTCTCCTTAAATGGCTGTGATTGGCTATTGTTCTAGACAATCATAGGTTGCTTGTAAAATGACTGACAGGTCTTATGAGCTCAGTAGTGTAAGGTTTTACAGGCATCAGAATTTCTTATCTTTTATATCAACTATTTTACCTAAGCTCCGACGATCTATCCCAACTCTCGTCCTCAGCTACCATAATGGTAAAACATATGTTTGTTCGGTCCGTGTGGAGGTCGTCTGACCCATCATTGAATCATTATGGGTAACATATAAATCATAGTAAAGAAAAGATGAGGACTCCACAGAAACAACGTGTTGAGACATTTGGAGATCCCTGGGTTATTTAAACAACACCACTGGAATGCTGGAGCAAAAGAAAACCACCAGCTGAAACTTTAGTCGTGTAGCTTACACAATATCAAGACTATTTAGATCTAAATCATGTAGCTTACACAATATCTAGACATATAAAGATCTGAATCGTGTTAGTTACACAATATCTAGACCTATTAAGATCTAAATGGTGTAGCTTACACACTATCTAGACCTATTAAGATCTAAGTACTGTAACTTGCACAATATCTAGACCTATTAAGCTCTCAATCCTATGGCTTACATAATTTCAAGACCTATTAAGATCTAAATCATGTAGCTTACACAATATCTAGATATATAAAGATCTAAATCGTGTAGCTTACACAATATCTAGACCCATAAAAGTCTAACTTGTGTTGCTTATACAATATCTAGACATATTAAGCTCTAAATCCTATTAGTTACATAATATCTAGACCTATTAAGATCTAAATCGTGTAGTTTACACAATATCTAGACCTATAAAGATCTTAATCGTGAAGCTTTCACAATAAGTAGATTTATAAAGAACTAAATCCGGTAGCTTCCACAAAATCTAGACATATAAAGATCTAAATCGTGTAGTTTACACAATATCTAGACCTCTTCAGATCTAAATCCTGTTAGTTACATAATATCTAGACCTACTAAGATCTAAATCATGTAGCTTACACAATATCTAGACCTATAAAGGTCTAAAGCGTGTAACTTATACAATATCTAGACCTATAAAGATCTAAATCCTGTAGCTTACACAATGTCTAGACCTGTAAAGATCTAAATCCTGTAGCTTACGCAATATCTAGACCTATTAAGCTATAAATCCTGTAGGTTATACAATATCTAGACCTATAAAGAACTAAATTCTGTAGCTTACACAATATCAAGACCTACTAAGATCTAAATCATATAGCTTACACAATATCTAGACCTATAAAGGTCTAAAGCGTGTAACTTACACAATATCTAGACCTATAAAGGTCTAAAGCGTGTAGATTACGCAATATCTAGACCTATAAAGATCAAAATCCTATAGCTTACACAATATGTTGACCTATCAAGATTTAAATTCTGTAGATTACACAATATCTAGACCTATAAAGATCAAAATCGAGTAGCTTACGCAATAACTAGACATATAAATATCTAAATTCTGTAGCTTTCGCAATATCTAGACCTATTAAGATCTAAATCCTGTAGCTTACACAATACCTAGACCTGTAAAGATCTAAAGTCTGTAGCTTACACAGCATCTAGACCTATAAAGATCTAAACCGTGTAGCTAACGCAATATCTAGACCGAATAAGATCTAAATCTGTAGCTTACACAGTATCTAGATCCTGTTACTTGCACAATATCTAGATCTATAAAGCTCCTGATCTTGGTAGTTATACAATATCTAGCTGAACAAAGATATACATCCTGCTGGTTATACAATATCTAGATAATGTGAAATTGATACAGACCACAGGTCGCATATGGATACACAACATTTCCCGCAAAGTGCGTCTATAGATTAAATGCTTTCACATTAACTGTCTAGTTAAAGTATAGTCTAAATGACCACATTTTCGTGCACTCCTTCGGACATCTGCTTTTCTTTGGTTTGTGGGTTTTGTATTGCATGTCGTCTTTTCTTTGCTCTTCCTGTTAGTGTCATTGATTCTATCTCTTCTTGAACATCTTAAACCAAGAGGAGTATTTTCAGCCCAAGCTGATGAGCCGGCTGAGCGGGTGGATATAAACATTTGTAGCTAGTCATGTATGTTACATTGTACAGTTGGCTCCACATGAAAAGTGTGTTGGTGATCAACATAAGGGAACTAAGAAAATTCAGTATCGACTACACATGCGCAGTCTGTTAGTACGTAGTACCTTCCCAGTCTGCTTGCATGATATCTGGACACTGAGATATATCGACAAACAAAAATGTGATCAGACTGTGTAGTTTAGTTTGTTGACCTTGACCTTTTTGTTCTCTTTGAGTGGATGTTGTCATTTGGGCCGAGAAAGTGGGCATATGCAGACAGCAAAGTCCCAGATCAGCCTGCGCATCTGCGAGGTCTGATCAGGGACTTTACTGTCCGCATTGGATACTACAGAATGTATGAATGGAGTAGAGAGCAAAGGCCCCGATGAAATTTTGCGCATGAGCATGATAATCTGAATCAGTGCATTTTGTGCATCTGAGAAGGCACTTTTCACTAGATGAGGCCCATATACGTACACTATATTGCAAAAGCTGGGACGATCTGAACATATATGCGCCACACCATGAGATTAAAGTACATATGGGAAACAGTAAGGATACAGAAAGTCAGGGAAGACACAGATTCGGAAAAAGTGTCTGATCTGTACAACGATATATTCAACCGTATCCAAAGATTCAGTAAACGGACAACAGACCCTGATCAGACTGCGCAAATGCGCAGTCTGATCAGGGTCTTCGCTGTCCGCATATGCCCAAAATAATAATAATAATAATAATAATCGACTTTATTTATAGAGGGTAACACATTTAGTAATCTAGTACTAATCTTCCATGTGGCCCTCTTTTTTCCTGGGTAGAAACCAGTACTAAGCAATGTGTATATATATATATATATATATATATATATACACTGTGTATTTACGAGTAATACATTTCTACCGCGGTTTCACTGTATTAGCAACAGATTTTCAGGAAGACATCTTTGATTACTTAGCAAAAACGCAACGTTTCAAATAACGTTACGTTACATTATGATAGTATGAGGTTTCCGGTCTTTAAATACCTTGACGGCACAGATTTTTTTCTTCTTCTTCTTCTTCTTTTTTTTTTTTTTTTTTTTCATTTCTTTGGATTGATTCACTTTTGGATTAAGTTTATTTATGAAAAACAAAGTTTCTTTGACCCTTCGTAAGGATATACTTTCTTTGTACATTATATAAAAAGGTAAAATATATTACTTAGGAGACAAATTATTTGCACAGTTGTCAATATGCTCGCTTACTTTAAAGACACAATTTGGATTGGATAACACCCTAATGACTCTTCGCAGATTATGATAAGAAATTCTTGGTGACTTCGGCCACCCTTACAGGTAGGGGCCTGATAAGGGGTGAATACATTAGGTATCAGCAGAGTTTATGATGAAGACATGGAAACAGATAAGGCGGGTAATTTGGTGATGATTTAATATTTTATCTCTGTATTCAATAAAATATATCTGGTTGTTATTCAATAGAATTGCCTTGCCAAGGCAATTCTAATAAATACTCACAACATGTTTTATGGAGAAATACAGATACTTATGCTTTTCATGCTATTTATCATCAAATGCCCTCTTTATCTGCTTTTTTTATCAAATACAGAAAATTTATAAGATAGATGGTATTTTATTTATTCAATAAAAAAAAGTTTTATGGCATAAATTACACATTCTAAATTGTCGAAAAACGTTCTGACATATTCTATAATGTGTTGTTTTAGTGAAGTTAAAATATTTAGTTTTGAGGCAGCTATGGAATAATTGTGAAGTGTGCTTATTTACTCTAGAAAATAAATAAATAATTAAAAACATTAAAGTGAATAAATAAATAAAGCGATACAATACAAATCAACAAATTAAATGCAAAATTTGCAAATAAATTTATTTGGTTCTAAAGTAACATATTGAATACTTCTCAATTACATGAATTACCCCTTATAGGGTCCCACCTAGAGAGACTCAACATCCTTATAATCACTCTTTAATCTCTCAGATAAGATAAGCCTTTGATGTGCGCTGTTATCAGGACTGTATATTAGGGCTGATCATGAGAGGGGGGTCTAGCCAAAGAAGGACAAAAATGTGTCTTTAAGCATTCGAGGGTCACGTATTTGTTGGTTGTGAATGGTAACTCTTTTACGCAAGAAGTTACCAGTTTCTCCAATGTCTTCCTTCCCGAACCCCCTGCATTTCATCACATAAATTACATTTTTGACGTCACATGACATATTTTCGTGGATTGTAAACTTAGTCCCACAGTTAAATGTAAAAGAACTTCCTTCTATAAGATGAATGCAGAGGCTGCAGTTTGGTCTGATGCATCTTGTAGCATTCGAAGTAAATTTTGCTCATTACAAGTAAGTAGGCGTTTGAGGTTATACGGTTGGTGTTTACTTTCTTCTTCTTTTTACTTTCTTCTTCTTTTTTGCTTAAGATGGAACGATCATACATAATAGGAAGCACACAAATGACAACAGACGAAATGAGAGTCAGCGAAACGTAAGTTGGGTTGCGACAGTGGCATTTTGGTATATATATACTTTCTTCTTCTTTTTTTGCTAAAGATGGAACGATCATACATAATGGGAAGCGCACAAATGACAACAGACGAAATGAGAGTCAGTGAAACGTAAGTTGGGCATTTTGGTATGTTGGCCCTATTGTAAACATACCCTTCATGAGCAGGAGCATGAAGAAAATAGGATTTGGGGTGGGGGGGTGGGGGGTGGGGGAGGTAACCGCGTAGACTGAGCTAGCTGATTGATCTAAGCATTTGCTGTCGAAAAATGGCCCCAAAGAACCAATGGCGTTTCTAATCGACTAAGCATTATATAATTATTGACTATTGAGGTATCGGATATGACGTGATATCCACCAGAGAATACCAATATTGACCAAGGCGATAGCCGAGGCCAATATTGATATTCAGTGGTAGATATCAACGTCATGTCCAATACCTCAACTAAAAGTTGTTATTATGTAACCTAAAAATACACTTTCATTGGCTGAGAGCTGTTTTCAGCTCAGTGAATATGTTCACCGGCTTGCGTGCACCTTCCAATGACTAATAGTTTCTAAAATTAGATATCAACTTTTAGTGACATCGCCAGTGGTGCCGACGTCTACGCGCGCTTTTTATATAAATGGGGTCTGGAGTTGACTGTTATTGCCACAGTTATCAAGAGAAAAGTCAAACTATATAATAAAACTGTTATTGACAATTGTAATATTGGATATGACGTTGATAACCACTACTGAACACAATTATTGTCCTCGGCTATCGCCTCGGTCAATATTGGTATTCTCTGGTGGATATCACGTAATATCTAATACCTCAATAAGTCAGTAATTGTATAATATCTAATTTTAGAAACCAATATACAGTGGAAGGCGCGCGCAAACCAGTGTATATCACGATCTATGGACTGAGCTGAAGGCGGCGCTGAGCTAATAAAAATCAACCTATTCATAACTTATATAATAATCCTTTATGTACAACAGTTGACCCAAGAAAATACAGTCTAGCTTTTGTTTTAACCTATGTCAGGGTCAAGATGCCACGATCACGTTAAATTGTCATTCAATAGATTACTTGATTCGTGTTTTTGATACAAATTCACATACTGGATGATAAACAGTGCAGATACTGATCGGTTGGTTTTTGGATCTGCACTGTTTGCAAAGGCAGGGCATATCCGGGATGAGTAGGGTCAAGCTTAATGGATAAATAAATAAAAAAGTAAGTAAAATGCACAGTAGTACGGAGATCATACTTAAAGTATACACATCAAAAACTAAAAAAATGTAACTGACATTAACAAAAAGCCTCAGTATACCATACCTACATTTACAGTCTATCATGCATGAGTGAATGAATGAATCAAAATTCCTTTTACGTGTGTCGCCATTTTGAAGCTTTGACGTCACACCCTTAATTTAACATGCAAAACCTAAATAAATAATATTTGCAACACTAGATACGATACAAAAATCATTTCATTTTTGTTCCAGTTCAAAAACAAGAGACTGACTAAAATTTTACAGGCTGTCAGATGCCACATTTTATGATCGTACTAATATATATCAATTTATTAAATCTTTCTTGGATCAAAAATGTCTATTTTTGAGGAATATGGAGCCATTAAAATAACACCAAGAATTTTCAAAAACTACAAAAGAATGAAGCTCCTCTGGTTGTACTGTCTATATTGTAGTGCGTGGATACACGACATACTGGACCCAACTGTCAGAAAATTGACATATCGAATGACGCAACTAACTAGTAATTAATATTAATTAACGCAAAATGCTCGGTGGCTCAGCTAGATGCGCATCCGACTGGAGACCAGGAGGTCGCGGGTTCGACCTCCGCCATGGTCGGCAACGTTCTTTCGTGGAGATTGATCATGAAATATTTTCTACGGTCACTCTCTCATTTCCGCTGATCCAAGAATGGCAGTTGTCAGCTTCTGGCGAAAGTGTGCACACAAAATACTGGTTAACCGCTTAGAGGATTAAGTCTGCCCAGTAAACATGTGGTTAGGTAAACTAACCGCGCTCGACGGCTCCATTGGGTTGACTGGGCCGTAAAACCTCAACACAAACAAACAAACAAACACGACATACTGGACCTAACTGTCAGAAAATTGTCATATCGAATGACGCTACTAACAAGTAATTAATATTAATTAACGCAAAATAAAAAAAAAAATCTAAATGTTTGCCTTCTGAAACAAAGAACAGACAAATGAACGAAAATCGGAGATTCGGTTTTATTTAGCCTCTTACAACAATGTAGTTTACAAGGCTGTTTTCGCCTCCTAGTACTGGCATCGGTAAACGATTTTCAAAGCAACCAGAATAGGCTCAATGATCCCAAAGGAAATCAAGATATAATTTGCACCTTGATGAAGTACGGGGAGACGTTTTACGACCGCCACCTAGGTTAATCCTAACTGCAGTGAAGTAAAATAAAACAAAAATCTAAAAGAATGCCTTTGGAAACAAAGAGCGCACAAAAGATTGAAAATCAAGACTCTTTACTGAGATGTACATATCTATATTGCAGTGCTTGGATACATGACAGACTGGATCCAATCGTCAGAAAAATGACTTACCGAATTACACTGCTGACTGGTCTAAACACAAACTTAAAAGTCTTTCCTCATGATGCTGAAGAGCTACAGGTAAATAAGTTCAGTAAGAAGTAACTAAGCAATTATTAGATTCAGGTCATTCTGCGCATGCGCAAAGTATCATCCGGGCCTTTGCTGTCCATTCAATGATTCTGTGTACAGTGAAGGACCTGATCAGACTGCGCGGATGTTTTGGCATGGTAGGTGCGGCCCATATATTGATCTCATCATTTAGCTTGTCTAAACAACATTCACAATAAAAGATTTATTTAAAGTAATAAGTCGTCGATCCTCAGTGGCTCGAACATCTTTGGGACCATGAAAATTTGTTCGAGATATGGGTAGTTCGAGCCACTGGGTTAATCATGACGCCAGGTCGGGAATCAAATGGCAATAATTTAGGGAATATTTTCGATCTTCTACACAATAATGGTATGTTGAGTGTATTCATTAGAATCGCCTAATGAGGCGATTCTAATGAGTACACACAACATACATTTTATGATAAAATAAGAAAATTTCCCTAAAATATCCATAAATATTTGACCGTCAGGAGAATTTCTTAGGGACTAAAAACGAGTTCGAATTAGCCATGGTAAACGAGCCATCGGTGTTCGAGTCATTGAGGTTTTACTGTATATTTAATGGAAATGGAGGTTAGCCTCTTTTCTGAAATGGAGTCCACTCTTTAACGAAAGAATTGGTTCCTTTTGGGAGCAAATTCGTTTCTTTTAGAGTAGACCCTTTTTACGAAGGGGTCTGGATTGCAGGAAAGCAAACAGGAAGTCACAAAAGTTCCCACCGTTGTAATATGGAGTAGATTCTACAAAGTATATAATGTCCCCTTAACCAATTGTAGTCGGCAGACCCCAAAAAGGGTAATTGGCAAACAGTGCAGACACATATCAGATGCCACAGAACGCGGCGTCTGATCAGGGTCTTCACCGTTTGCAAATACTTCAGCCATTTTTCTCTAGGAATATCCAAATCTCAGAGCCTCACCTACCTAAAATTGAAATTGGACTCTTCCAATATATCGTGTGGGGGAGTTCATTTAGTCTACAATGGGTTAAACTGTTCGAAACACGATCAACTTTTGGGTGTTGAAATTAATAGATTAAAACCATTCCTCAACATGATATAGTAATTAAGGTGACCTGATACACCTGGCAATTTTTTATTCACCATATTTCATAAGGGAGGCAACTTTTGTGACTTCCTATTGTTTCATATCATACAACCAAAAATAATACTATAACGATAATAGTAGTAATAAAGCTTAATTATACTGTTTTAATAGAAAAATTATTGTAACTTTAGTTGCTTTTGTTTTTGTAGGTGCTGAACTATGGGATTGGTGGGATGTACGAACAGCATCCCGATTATTTTGTAAGTATCCGCCTGTGGTTGCCACTTTATAAGAAATTTTTTTTTTCATGCATTAAATGGCAAAGCTGATACACTGGGTCATCTGCGCATTCGCTGTTTGCATATATCCCAACTATTCCTTTTCTCATTATTTTATCCTTTTGTTTGTATAGTTCTGTGTATATTGTGCGAGGTTATAAAACTTTTTTCATGCTCAACTCAGCTGAGCATGAAATTTGTCCTGATAATATATCTCAAATTACTAACAATTGCAAATTCTTTCTTGTTAAACATAGCTGAGCATGAAAATTTCTCTGCTTATAAATACGAAAATGCCCACTATTGTTCGGGTTTTCGTATCTATTAGCAGAGAAAATTTCATGCTCAGCTGGGTTAAGCATGAAACAAGTTTTATAACCTCGAGGCCTGGTCTTTGACTGGTATTAGCCTTTGTTTACTCATTCGTTTCATGCCCCTCACAACAATAAGATGATTCATGTAAGCTTCATTTTCTGTTAATGTTCACTTGAGAATACACACCTAACATGCCATTGTCCTTTTGACATAACGGAAAGGCATTTGTGTTGGGTGAGTTAACAGTGAATTGAAAAATCTATTTCGCTTGACAAAGTCTTGCAGAACTTTTAACTCACCTGTATACGAAAGTACAAGAAGAGCTAATGTAGTCACTCAAACGTCTGTGTCTGCCTGCGCGTCGGCGTCACTTCTTTTTTTTTAGTTTTTAGAGACACATATCCCTTAACCATTTCATTTAGATGAGATCTGGACAGCTTTATGGTACTGGTCACAAGTTAACATAGTATCACCTCGCCCACTAAGTGACTGGGATCATTTTATGTTATACATTTAGGTTTAAGTTTAGTTTTATTAAACATTGAATATATATTGTTGCTATTTGGAAAGATGTTGTTTTACAAATTTACAAATTTCTATTCTACCATCTCCGCCCACTGAGTGACCTTCAGATACGGGATTTGCCCACTTAGTGACCTTGAGTTACCACTTCCGCCAACTGCGTGACCTTGAGGTTACAGTCACGGACTTAGAAGCTTTATAATAAACATTTTGATTAAATGCTTAAATTGATATCTCCTTAATATCATGATTTGATTTAAGGGTTTCTATTGCTCCGTTTTCAGATTTCCATTAAGTCCTTTGCTTTGGTTTATTACAGTTTTGAGATTATTTGTGGTTTACTAAGTTGTTTCTTTGATGAGGACGCTACGTGGACCAAACACATGTTTACGGCCGAGGCTGTGATCGTGTAAAACTAATTTAAGCTCTGATGTAGTTATTTTTGCAGATCATTCCAAGATGCTTCTTCTGTTGGGATTCGACAAGTTTGACGGACCGTTACTTTATCATCCCGATATCTATGTTTATTCCGATTATTAGTGTCACTGATTTGACTATTTTCTCTAGCAAAACCAATAAACTGAGCTATATATGTACTTAATAGGATGTGCCACCAGGGGCATAGATATACAGTCGAACCTCAATAGCTCGAACCTCTTTGGGACCATGGAAATTTGTTCGAGACATGGGTAGTTCGAGCCATTGAGGGTTAATCTTTGCACTTGGCCATGAAGCAAGTGACGATAATTTAGGGATTTTTTTTTACCTTCTAGACAATGATGATATGTTGAGAGTACTCATTAGAATCGCCTCGATGAGGTGATTCTAATGAGGACACTCAACATACAATTTCATAATAAAATGACAAAATGTCCCCAGATATTTGTTCTCTTGAGCTATCGAAAGAATTTCATGGGACTCAAAAAAGAGTTTGAATTAGCCATGGTAAACGAACCATCAATGTTCGAGCTATCGAGGTTCGACTGTACGTACTCGTATATATCTAAAACAAATTTGGAAATGCCCAATATCCAAGGCAACAGTCACAGAATACAATCCTTTTAAGGCAACGAATAAATGTCCGGTGACATGATATAACAACACAAAACAACGCTCCCTCGAAACTGAAAGTCAAAGTCATCCCGTTTTATCATCAGTTTCAATAAAAAAAATACCAAAAAATATATAATTAGAATTAGATTTTTAAATCCAAAACAGGGGTTCAGTGTCAGAAGTTTTAAAGTTTTGTTTAGTTCTCTTTTGATAAACTTGATATACCGTTTGTCCTCTATATAATAATCCTCTAAATATTGAGCTATGTTGACTTGAATGCCTCAATATCGGCTTGACTTTCGTGAAAAAAAAATAACACGAAACTAGAAAAACATATCTGCAACTAAGTAAATTAGTGAACTCGGTAACTGATGAATCAGATCCACATCAAGTTCTCAACATCAAAGGGAAAGTCAGACAAATACAATTAAACAGCCACAAAAAGAACAGATGGCAAGCAGAGTTGGCAACCCTTTCCCAAAAAGGTGGAAACTATGTTACCCAAACTTAACTGAACATTTCTTTAACTTACATAATTGTTAAAGGACAAAGTATTTGTGAGCGAAACACTACAAAACATCTACTTTGATTTTCTTCAATATTACTTTGATCAATATTCAGGCGTGATTAATATTTCAAGCCAGTCTTAATCTTCTGGCACTTGATAAACACAAATTATCAATTAAGTTAAAAGGCAAATAGTCAATTTTTGAACACCATGTTTAATCAAAGCTAAAGAAGCAGTTCGAAAGTTATCAATATCTTGAACTATATTTTCTACATTTATTTGGAATTGGGAACTGCATCAGAATTCAAGGGTGAGGTTTCGCTTGAGTATTACTGGGTTTAGCCCCACCCCCACCCTACCACCACCCCCACCCCCTCACACCATGCAGTTTATCTATTGTCCGTTCGCAGGAGGGTCATCTGTTGCAGTTTCTTTTTGGTTTCATCACGAAAACATACCTATATAATTTTGACCCCCTTAAACCCCGCTTTTATATAGTAAAACTGGGGTTCACAGGGATATACATTATTTTTCTTATTTCTGCTCAAAACATATTGTGGTTAGGGCAAAACATCGATCGACGTGAACTAAGTGGTTCTCGCGCATATATAAGGCGACCCTCATCTCACAAATCCAGTCAGAATATCATGACTTTCAGCCTTGGCTGCAAAAGAATCATATGTAGGGGTAGGCAAATGATAGTTTGACCCAGATGTGATGAAGTGAAGCCTAAGATAAGACGAGGAATTACTTAAATTTCTGTTTATCTTCGTTATTTATGTTTCGTACGTACTTTTAGTTGTTTTCCGGCTTGCTGTCAAAAGTTGGTTGACGGGTACCCACAAAATACTAAAAACCGGTATTACAGACAAAAGGTACTAAATGTGTCTCCGGCCATATATATGGCAGCGGGCCCTTTTAATTTAAGAATTAAAAAAAAAAAAAAAAAAAAAAAAACAGAAAAAGAAAATTTTGTCGCAAAATACAGACGAAACTATAATTTTACATGGTTTATATGGAGGAAAACTTTTTTCCAAGATTTTTTGCGCTATACTAACAAAACCCAAGAGTTCATTAGTATTCCATACTGTCTTATGGACTACTGTATTCCACCCTATTCTGCTGGTTTTTTTTTTTTTTTTTTTTTTTTTTTTTTTTGTTTTTTATTGAACAAGGCTTTGCTTGTGACAGTGTGGAATAACTTGGATAGTAACAGTGTGGAATACTAACGAAGATAGAAACTCAATTGATTTTGATAGTAGAGGGCAAAAAATCTTGGAAAAATAAATTCCTCCATATGAACCATGTAAAAAATTTTAGTTTCGTCTCTATATAGGGACGAATTTTTTTCCACCATGTATTCCAAGTGCTTTTTTTTTTTTTTTTTTTTTTGTACCAGGCTAATAAAAATTCATGGGTCTTCCAAGTGTCTTTCTGTTTTATATGGAGAAAAAGAAAATTTCGTCCCTATAGAGAGACGAAACTACAATTTTTTTTACATGATTTATATGGAGGATTTTTTCCAAGATTTTTTGCGCTATACTAACAAAAATCAAAGGAGTATCTATCTTCGTTAGTATTCCACACTGTCCTATGAACTACTGTATTCCAGCATATTCTACTGTTTTCTTTTCTTTTTTGTTTTTCTTTTATTTATTGAACAAGGCCTTGCTTGTTATAGTGAGGAATATCTTGGATAGTAACAGTGTGGAATACTAACGAAGATAGAAACTCCATTGATTTCAGTATAGGGCAAAAAAAATCTTGGAAAAAATTTTTCCTCCATATAAATCATGTAAATGTTTTTAGTTTCGTCCCTATATAGGGATGTTTCTTTTTCCCACCATTCCAAGTTTGTATTTTTTTTTTTATTTTTTATTTTTTTTTATTTATTTATTTATTTTTTTTTTTTGACCAGGCTAGTAAAAATTCATGGGTTTTCCAAGTGTCTTTCTGTTTGGTACAGAAAAATCACATGGTTTATATGGAGAAAAAAGAAAACTTCGTCCCTACATAGAGACGAAACTACAATTTTTTACATGGTTTATATGGAGGAAAACGTTTCTCCAAGATTTTTTGCGCTATACTAACAAAATCAATGGAGTTTCTATCTTCGTTAGTATTCCACACTGTCCTATGGACTACTGTATTCCACCCTATTCTACTGTTTTTATTGAACAAGGCTTTGCTTGTAATAGTGTGGAATAACTTGGATAGTAACAGTGTGGAATACTAACGAGGACAGAAACTCCATTGATTTTTGATAGTACAAGGCAAAAATCTTGGAAAACAATTTTCTCCATTTAAACCATGTTAAAATTTTAGTTTCGTCGCTATATAGGGACGAAATTTTATTTTCCATAAAAATTCATGGGTTTTCCAAGTGTCTTTCTGTTTTGTACAAAAAAAATCACATAGTTTATATGGAGAGAAAAGAAAATTTCGTCCCTATATAGAGACGAAACTACAATTTTGACATGGTTTATATGGAGGAATAAATTTCTTCCAACACTTTTTGCGCTATACTAATGAAAATCAAAGGAATTTCTATCTTCGTTAGTATTCCACACTGTCCTATGGACTACTGTATTCCACCATATTCTACTGTTTTTATTGAACAAGATTTTGCTTGTAATATTGTGGAATAACTTGAATAGTAACAGTGTGGAATACTAACGCGGATAGAAACTCCATTGATTTTTGATAGTATAAGGCAAACATTTTTTGGAAAAAATATTCCATCATATAAACCATGTTAAAATTTGAGTTTCGTCCCTATATAGGGACGAAATTTTATTTCCCATTAAAATTCATGGGTTTTCCAATTGTTTTTCTGTTTGTACAAAAAAAAAAATCACATGGTATATATGGAGAAAAAAGAAAATTTCGTCCCTATATAGAGACGAAACTACAATGTTTTACATGGTTTATATGGAGGAAAACGTTTCTCCAAGATTTTTTGCGCTATACTAACAAAAATCAATGGAGTTTCTATCTTCGTAAGTATTCCACACTGTCCTATGGACTACTGTATTCCACCCTATTCTACTGCTTTTATTGAACAAGGCTTTGCTTGTAATAATATAGAAGAACTTGGATAGTAACAGTGTGGAATACTAACGAGGATAGAAACTCCATTGATTTTTGATAGTGTAGGGCAAAAACTCTTGGAAAAAATTCCTCCATATAAACCATGTTAAAATTTTAGTTTCGTCCCTATATAGGGACAAATTTTTATTTTCCATAAAAATTCACGGGTTTTCCAAGTGTCTTTCTGTTTTGTACAAAATAAAATAAAAAAAAATCACATAGTTTATATGGAGAGAAAAGAAAACTTCGTCCCTATATACGGTCGAAACTTCAATTTTTACATGATTTATATGGAGGAATAATGTTTTTTCCAAGATTTTTTGCGCTATACTAACGAAAATCAAAGGAATTTCTATCTTCGTTAGTATTCCACACTGTCCTATGGACTACTGTATTCCACCATATTCTATTGTTTTTATTGAACAAGATTTTGCTTGTAATAGTGTGGAATAACTTGAATATTAACAGTGTGGAATATTTACGAAGATAGAAACTCCATTGATTTTTGATAATATAGGGCAAAAAATTTTTGGAAAAAAAAATATTCCATCATATAAACCATGTTAAAATTTGAGTTTCGTCCCTATATACATGTTAAAATAGTGCCATCTATAAACAAATAAAAACATGGAGTTCTCATCTTCGTTAGTATTCCACACTGTTACTATCCTAGTTATTCCATGAAATTCGAAAAATTTATCCAGTGCGGAATAGAGTAGTCCATAGGACAGTGTGGAATACTAACGAAGATAGAAATTCCATTCATATTTGATCATAAAAAACGCAAAATCAACTCGAAAATCCATCATTTATTAATTGTCTAAAACAGTATAAAATACACAATTCTAAAAAAATTAAAAAATAGCCATTTTTCAACATTTTTGCACATACATCGATCGACGTGAACTAGGAGGTTCCGTCGCCTATATAAGGAAGAAATTTCCAAAAAAGACACTTGGAACAGAAGGAATTGTTTAAAAAAAAAAAAAAAAAAAAAAAAAAAAAAACACTAAAAACAGCCTTTTTTAAGAATTTCAAAAAACCCCTACAGAGGGGTTTTATATTTTTTAGAAAAACACTAGTAAACCAAGCCAATTTTTTTCCAAGATTTTACAAATCTCAAATATTGCCATCTATAAACAAATAAAAACATAGAATTCTTATCTTCGTTAGTATTCCACACTGTTACTATCCAAGTTATTCCATGAAATTCGAAAAATTTAAACAGTGCGGAATACAGTAGTCCATAGGACAGTGTGGAATACTAACGAAGATAGAAATTCCATTCATATTTGATAATAAAAAACGCAAAATCAACTCGAAAATCCATCATTTATTAATTGTCTAAAACAGTATAAAATACACAATTCTGAAAAAATTAAAAAATAGCCATTTTTCAACACTTTTGCACATACATCGATCGACGTGAACTAGGAGGTTCCGTCGCCTATATAGGGAAGAAATTTCCAAAAAAGACACTTGGAACAGAAGGAAATTTAAAAAAAAAAAAAAAAAAAAAAAAAACCACTAAAAATAGCCTTTTTTAAGAATTTCAAAAAACCCTATAGAGGTTTTTTTTTTATTTTTTAGAAAAACACTAGTAAACCAAGCAAATTTGTTTTCCAAGTTCCTTAAAATCAGCCAATTTTCAACATTTTGCACATACATCGATCGACGTGAACTAGGAGGTTCCGTCGCCTATATAGGGAAGAAATTTCCAAAAAAAGACACTTGGAATTTTTTTTTCCAAAAAAGAAAAACACACACTAAAAACAGCCTTTTATAACAATTTCAAAAAAACCCTATAGAGGTTTTTTTTTATTTTTTAGAAAACACTAGTTAAGTAAAGTAAGCAAAATATTTTTTCAAAAAAAAAAAAAAAAAAAAAAACACACTAAAAAACAGCCTTTTTTAACAATTTCAAAAAATCCCTATAGAGGGGGTTTTATTTTTCAGAAAAACATTAGTAAACTAAGCAAAATTTTTTTCCAACTGTCTAAAAAATAGCCATTTTCCCTCTAGCCAAGTGTCTTAAAAATAACCCATTTCCTCTAGCCAAGTGTCTTAAAAATAACCAGTTTCTCTAGCCAAGTGTCTTAAAAATAACCAGTTCCTCTAGCCAAGTGTCTTAAATTTCAACATTATTGATCAATTCCATGTCTGATTCAGTAACCTGAAAAGCGTCCACTTTCACTGGTGTAGTATGCCATTGATCAGCTGGAGCCATCAATTTCCAGGTAGTTGTAATAGCAATTTTACAACAAAAACAGTCCATATTTGCAATAGGTGGTGATTTTGGCCCATGAGGAATTCCAGGAATCTTCGTTTTGTACATGTCCACTGGCCAGGCTTTCGCTGGAGCTATATAAACCTGGAAATTCCTAGTTCTTTTAGGAACAGCGTCCAAAGCATTGATCTGCATATCATCATAGATAGAAAGCAAATCTCTCAATCCAAGACCCTTCCATTTCCGTATTCCTAGTATTCCACACTGTCCCTATATATATGTTAAAATTTGAGTTTCGTCCCATATATATATATGGGTTTTACAAGTGCCTTTCTGTTTTGTATAAAAAAAATCGCATGGTTTATATGGGGAAAAAAGAAAATTTCGTCCCTATACAGAGACGAACTACAATTTTTACATGCTTTATATGGAGGAAAACGTTTTTTCCAAGATGTTTTGCAATATACTAACAAAAGTCAATGGAGTTTCTGTCTTCGTTAGTATTCCACACTGTCCTATGGACAACTGTACTCCAACCTATTCTACTGTTTTATTGAACGAGGCTTTGCTTGTAATAGTGTGGAATAACTTGGATAGTAATAGTGTGGAATACTAACGAGGATAGAAACTCCATTGATTTTTAATAGTATAGGGCAAAAAATCTTGGAAAAAAATTTTCCTTCATATAAACCATGTTAAAATTTTAGTTTCGTCCCTATATAGGACCGAAATTTTATTTTCCATAAAGATTCATGGATTTTCAAAGTGTTTTTTTGCAAAAAAAAAAATCACATAGTTTCTTTATATAGGGACGAGACTACAATTTTTACATGGTTTATATTGAGGAAAGTTGGTTAAAAATGTGATGTTTGGCGCCTTTTTGATTTTTTTTCTGGGGCTTTTGTATTCCCACACTGTTTCAAATATAGGGAGAAAGCTGCATCAAAAAAAAAAAAAAAAAAAAAAAAAAAAAAAACTTTATATGGAAAACATAGCATGGGGCTAAAAAAACATTTCTAGAGATATACGGAAACACTGCAACAAACTTTTATCGGGGTGCTCCATTCTGTTCTATTCTGTCTTATTCTAATAGTAGGGTACTGGGTTTTACCCATATCTCCTAGGATACCTGATTTTAGTAGCTAGGGCTAGGAACCAGCATAGAAAATGCCAATGAACCACTTAGTTCACGTCGATCGATGTTTTGCCGTGGTTAGAACCGCCTGGCCGAGGCGGTTCTAACGAGTACCCACAATCTATGTTTTAAGCAGAAATATGAAAAATATCAGAGTTTTTTTATCTGAAATTTTTCAGTTTTTTTCAGGTGAAATTTTGTATATATTTCGATAGGCGTGTTTTCGTAATGTATGCATCTGTGGTTTTAGTCCTTATTTTTCCTATTCTCTTCTTCTTTTGGTTCCTCGGGCAGGCTGTGTTTCGTGGTTGTAGTATTCACTGGGTATCGTCATTATATTCTAACATCACTGCATATACTATTATTTATAACTGAGGATCATATGTTCACTTTTGCGGTTGTGCCAAATATTCATCCTCGATTATTTTAGCTCAGCCGAATGCTCACGAAGTCAATTTATAGTATAGCCATGGTCCGTCGTCCGCCGTCCACACTTTCAAACATGTTTATCCCCAAGGTCAATAGGCCAATCTCGATTAAATCTTGTATAAGGATAGGGGATTGCTGCATAAGGTTTTGGAGTAAATTCGTTCAAAACTGTAATGGCAACCAAAAGGTGCCTAAGACTGTTTTACTTTTATTATAACGGAGAAATGTTTTCCCGGCCATAGCATGTTCAGTTTTAATCGGATCTTCTTCAAAGTTTCAAAGTTGCAGGTAACCAGGACTGGCATAAAGTCTCGGACGAGTTCGAATTTCAGCGAGATCGGATTACTCTTTTCAGAGTTACTCGCCCTTAAACGCAGATGTTTTATAAGGATTATACATACATGACATCGGGAGACGGGGGCGAGGTTTCGCGCGAGTAAAAATGGTTCCAGCTCCTCCCCAATAGTTTTTCTACTGACCATTCCAAGACGTTCTGTTGTAGTTCTTCTGTTTGCGTCGGGAGCCTTTATGCGAACCGAATTTTTCTGTATTAAGAGTAGTATCGGGACACAGGGTGAAGTTGACTGGCCGTAAAAGTGCTTTAAAACCCCCAGTGGTTTATTCTACTGACCGTTCTAAGGCGGTGGTCCCGGTGTTGGTCTTGCTGTTTGTTGCTTTGTGGTTTATTTTACGAGGCGATTTGTTTTAAGTCTTGCCTTGTGTTATTTTCTTCTTGCGTTTTTCAGTCCTTTTAGCATTGCGATTACCTCGCTTGGGGAAGAGAGAGCTAATCTTAGTGTTTTTCGTACGTTTGTTCGATTTGCGCTTGTTTGGGTTTTGTCTGTTTCCTCTTCCTCTTTGTGTCTGGGAAGGGCTGCGGCTTGTAATTGTGGCACTCCCTGGACTTTTGTCTTACATTTTTTCATCTGTGTCGTTTGTTTTGCCATTGTTTGTTATTCATCTCTCTTTCTGTTATGCCTCGGGAAGGCAGTATTTCGTGGTTATGGCATTTTCTGGGTAGTTTCACTTATATTTATACAGAAAAGATAGGATCAGAACGAAAGCATAAGTTTATTTCGTTCTTCTCCTAATAAATATATATATCACTTGTAGAGCATATCAGTATATCGTTATTCGGAGTTATACTTGCTGTCTCAAGGACTATGACAAGAAATGACCGGAGATGCAACCAATCAGTACAATTGAATGAAAGTCATCACGAAAACATGCCTATATAATTTTGACCCCCTTAAACCCCACTTTTATATAGTAAAACTGGGGTTTACAGGGGTATACATTATTTTTCTTATTTCTGCTCAAAACATATATTGTGGTACTCGTTAGAACCGCCTCGGCGAGGCGGTTCTAACGAATACCTACAATCTATGTTTTTGATCAGAAGTATGAAATATATCAGAGTTTTTTATCTGAAAATTCTCAGTTTTTGGAGGTGAAATTTTATATATATTTGAATAGGCGTGTTTTCGTAATGAAGACAAAAACACAATAACGAAAGATAACATAATACAAAATTATATTTGACTTTGTGACACAGCTTATACTATTTATCAGCTCTTTATGAAAGCTGAACTCGGGTGAGTGATAGTTGTTCTTTTGGGTGACTTGTTAGTATTAGTAGCAGTATTATGTTGTTGTTGTTGTTATTGTTGCTGTTGTTATAGACTCACACGAAAACAGGAAGTAACAATAAAATTAGTTTTGGTGAGTGCGTCATTTTACCAAGCCTAAGTTAATACAAGAAGTGAAATGAGTGTCATATCAAGAATACACTAATTCAAAAAACACAAACATTACAGTAGTTTGTATCTGTTTTGAACGTCATTGACCACGCTAATATATCACTGACCATGCTAATACGTGCAGGAAATGAAATGAGCGTCACATCATGAATACACTAATTAAAAACACGAACTATACAGTAGTTTGTATCTGTTTTGAGCGCCATTGACCACGCTACTACGTACATGAATTCTTGCATAAAAGCCACGTATGTATGAACGTCATTTCATCAACAATAAACAGGAAGTCAAAAACATATCAGATTAGGGGCGGGTGGGATATACCCGTATATGGACCGGATATACCCTACAGAACTCCAATTAAATAGAGCAGATTCTTCCGATACCGAAGCACCTTTTTTGGATTTGAATCTATGTATATCTAATGGTACAGTTTCCACCAAACTTTATGATAAACGGGACGATTTTGATTTTGATATAGTCAATTTCCCTTTTCTGGATGGCGATGTCCCCCGGCGTACCTCATGTGGGGTATACATATCTCACTTTATAAGATTCGCCAGAGCTTCTTCAAATCTTAATGACTTTAACTACCGTAATAAAGCCCTTACTGCCAAACGTCTTAGGCAGGGCTGTCGTTATTTTAAACTTCGAAAGACGTTTTCGAAATTTTATCGCAGACACAGTGCCTTGTTAGAAAAATATAGCGTCAGTCTGAAAACACTTCTGCAACAAGGTATATCGGAACCCGAATTGTACGGTGACTTAGTGTACAGATTTAGAAAAATTGTAGGTAAATCTAACTTTTCGGAGCAATTCAGAAAACTTATTAACCTTTATAAAAGAATTGGCTATAGCCTGGATATTATGCGGCAGACTGCATGCCTAGTTGTCAACCCAATCATTGTTGATGGCTATGCTTCACTCTTTAATTGCACGACGGCGGTTCGGGCCTCAGACTCAATTACGGCCTCTTTGTAAAACTTTAACCAGTGGGTTGGGGCTTGACGATATGTCTTTGGCTTGGCCCGCCGTGGTTCAACTATTGGTTTTCATTTACTCTGGCATACAGCAGAATTAGCCATGACTACTCGTCTTTGTTTATTATAGTGATTAATTTGATTTTTATGTTTTCGCTTTGATGCATTGACTGAGTTGGGAGCCTTTATGCGAACCGAATTTTTATGTATTTCTGTATTAAAGTAGCATCGGGACCCAGGGTGAGGTTAGCTAGCTATAAAAGTGCTTTAAACCCCCCGGTGGTTTGCTCTACCGACCGTTCTAAGGCGGTGGTTCCGGTGTTAGTCTTACTATTTGTTGCTTTGTAGTTATTCTACGAGGCGATTTGTTGTATGTCTTTCCGCGTGTCATTTTGTTCTTGTGTTTTTCAGTCCTTTTAGTATTGCGATTACCTCGCTTGGGGAAGAGACAGCTAATCTTAGTGTTTTTCGTACGTTTGTTCATTTTGTGCTTGTTTAGATTTGTCGGTTTCCTCTTCCTCTTGGGGTCTGGGAAGGGCTGCGGTTTGTGATTGTGGCACTCCCTGGACTTTTCTCTTACCTTGCTTGGATGTTTCCACTAAACATGCTGTGTTTTTCTCTAAGAGAATTTGACCCCCACTTTCCCGACTATTACTATATCAAAGTCGGGTTAGTGGGGTATTGCATTTCCATATGTTTCTGATGACCGCGACCATACAACTCTGCCCAGATACCAATAAAATGATGTTATGTTATGCAATTAGTTAATTAATAGTGATAAGACATTTAACTAGAAACTACACACAAAATTCTTAAATATAAAACACAATGAACAAGCTCAAAACGTCCAAAATCTACATCTGCATTAAAAATTAATCAAATTACACTTTTTAAATGGTTTCCTATGTTAAAAAATAAAGATTTTAAGACTATATTTTGCAATGCAGGGAACCAGTGTTATCAGAGAAAAGTAGTCCCCCTGGTATATCTTGTAATACCACCTGTTGTGTACAGACTCATTAGTGTATGAGAGTTGAGGGCAGTAGCCATAAAACATCTAGTTGAATTATCAGTTGAGCATGAATTTTTTTGCCACTTTTTTTTCTAAGAGAAAACCTGTCATGATATTTTCCAATATCCCTCAGTAGAAGCATTTTGCACCCTTTATGCCCCCATATTTCGAAGAAGTTGGAGGGGCATATTGCTTCTTGGGTGTTCGTCCGTTCATCCGTTTGTCACGCTTTATGATGCATAGCATACCTTTAGGGCCGTGCATGTTACTGTTTTGAAATTTCTTATATGTTCTCATGAAAAAAAAAATAGCTGACACGTATTTTTTTTCTCGACAGGTATGGCCCCTTGAAAACATAGTGATGCAATCTTGTCAGCAGAATATCTCAAAAACTATTTAAGTTAGAGCCTTGAATCTTGATGAATAGATTGGTAGTGATAAGTAGACGACCTGATTAACTTTTGAATAAATTTTGAAAAATACTTTATGCGTTATGGCCCTTTGTAACTTTTGGGCATTTTTACATTGTCAGCAAAATATCTCACAAACTGTTAGAGCCTTGAAACTTGATGAATTGATTGTTAGTGATGAGTAGATGACCTGATTAACTTTTGAGTAAAGTCTAAAAAACATTTCATGAGAAATGGCCTTTTGTAAGTTTTGGCATTTTTCCCTTGTCAGCAAAATATCTAAAAAAACTAGCTAGAGACTTGAATCTTAATGAATAGATTGGTAGTGATGAGTAGACGACCTGATTAACGTTTAAAAGTATTCTGAAAAATACTTCATGAGTTATTGCCCTTTGTAACTTTGGACATTTTACCTTGTCAGCAAAATATCTCACAAACTGTTGGAGGTAGAGCCTTGAAACTTGGTGACTTGATTGGTAATGATGAGTAGCTGATCTGATTAGCTTTTGAATAAATTCTAAAAAATGTTTAATGAGTAATGGCACTTTGTAAATCTTGGCATTTTTTCCTTATCAGCAAAATATATAAAAAAAACTATTGAAGTTAGAGCCTTGGAACTTGATGAATAGATTGGTAGTGATGACTAAAAGACCTGGTTAACTTTTGAATAAATTCTGATAAAATACTTCATGAGTAATGACCCTTTGTACTTTTGGGCATTTTTACCTTGTCAGCAAAATATCTAAAAATTGGTGGAACTAGAGCCTTGAAACTTGGTGAATTGATTGGTAATGATGAGTAGATTACTTGATTAACTTTTGAATAAATTCTGAAAAAAATAGTTTATGAGTAATGGCCCTTTGGTAAATTTTGGCATTTTTCCCTTGTCAGCAGTTTATCTCAAACACTTTTGATGCTAGAGCCTTGAAACTTAATGAATAGATTGGTAGTGATTAGTAGACAACCTGTTTAACTTTTGAAAAAAAAAATTGAAAAATACTTCCTGCATGAGTTATGATCCTTTGTAAATTTGGGTATTTTTACCCTGTTAGAAAAATATCTCACAAACTGGAGCTAGAGCCTTGAAACTTGATGAATTGATTGATAATGATGAGTAACTGACCTGATTAACTTTTGAATAAAGTCTGTAAATATTTCATGAGCAATGGCTCTTTGTAAATTTTGGCATTTTGCCCTTGTCAACAAAATATCTAAAAAAAAAATTATTAAAGCTAGAGACTTGAATCTTGATGAATAGATTGGTAGTGATGAGTAGACGATCTGATTAACTTTTAAAAGTATTCTGAAAAATACTTCATGAGCTATGGCCTTTTGTAACTTTGGACATTTTTACCTTGTCAGTAAAATATCTCACAAACTGTTAGAGATAGTGCCTTGAAACTTGATAAATCAATTGGTAATGATGAGTAGCTGATCTGATTAACTTTTGAATAAATTCTGAAAAATATTTCATGAGTTATGGCACTTTGTAAATTTTGGCATTTTTCACTTATCAGCAAAATATCTAAAAAAAACTACTGTAGAGCCTTGGCACTTGATGAATAAATGGTAGTGATGAGTAAATGACCTGGTTATTTTGTTTAATAAATTCTGATTAAATACTTCATTAGTTACGGCCCTTTGTACTTTTGGGTATTTTTACTTTGTCAGCAAACTATTTAAAAAAAACTGGTGGAACTAGAGCCCTGAAACTTGGTGAATTGATTGGTAATGATGAGTAGATTACTTGATTAACTTTTGAATAAATTCTGAAAAAAACAGTTTATGAGTAATGGACCTTTGGTAAAATTTGGCATTTTTCCCTTGTCAGCAGAATATCTCGAAAACCTTTGTACCTAGAGCCTTGAAACTTAATGAAAATATTGGTAGTGATTAGTAGACCTGTTTAACTTTTGAATAAATTTTGAAAAATACTTCATGAGTAATGGCCCTTTGTAAATTTGGGCATGTTTACCCTGTTAGCAAAATATCTCACAAACTAGAGCTAGAGCCGTGAAACTTGGTGAATTGATTGATAATGAGTAGCTGACCTGATTAACTCTGAAAAATATTTCATGAGTAATGGCCTTTTGTAAATTTTGCCATTTTCCCCTTGTCAGCAAAATATCTAAAAAAATCTGTTGAAGCTAGAGCCTTGAATCTTGATGAATAAATTGGTAGTGATGAGTAGACGACCTGATTAACTTTTAAATGTACTCTAAAAATACTTCATGAGTTATGGCCCATTGTAACTTTGGGCAGTTTTACTTGTGAGCAAAATATCTCACAAACTGTCGGAGGTAGAGCCTTGAAACTTGGTGAATTGATTGGTAATGATTAGTAGCGGACCTGATTAACTTTTGAATAATTTTTGAAAAATATTTCATGAGTAATGGCACTTTGAAAATTTTGGAATTTTTCCCTTGTCAGCAAAATATCTAAAAAAAAAACTATTGAAGGTAGAGCATTGGAACTTGATGAATAGATTAGTAGTGTTGAGTAAATGACCTGGTTAACTTTTGAATAAATTCTGAAAAATACCTCATGAGTTACGGTCATTTGTACTTTTGGGCATTTTTAACTTGTCAGCAAAATATCTAAAAAAAACAACTGGTGGAGCTAGAGCATTCAAACTTGGTGAATTGATTGGTAATGATGAGTAGATTACTTGATTAACTTTTGAATAAATTCTGAAAAATAGTTTATGAGTAATAGCCCTTTGGTAAATTTTGGCATTTTCCCTTGTCAGCAGAATATCACAAATACTATTGAAGCTAGAGCCTTGAAACTTAATGAATAGATTGATAGTGATTAGTAGACAACCTGTTTAACTTTTGAATCAATTTTGAAAAATACTTCATGAGTAATGGCCTTTGTAAATTTGGGCATTTTCAGCAAAATATCTCAAAAACTATTAAAGCTAGAGCCTTAAAACTTGATGAATAGATTGGTAGTGATAAGTAGATGACCTGATTAACTTTTGAATAAATTCTAAAAAATACTTCATGAGTTATGGTTCTTTGTAGATTGGGCCATTTTTACCTTATATTATCTTTAGAGGCAAGCATATGGTTGGTAGCAAAGTGTTTTACAAACACAAGTTCTAGTTTTCAAAGCATTTAATACATTTACTCGTCCCACTGCAGTTGTTAAAGTTGTGCTTTTTTGGTCAAGTGGGGTAATTCCAAAACAAAAATTACTTACAATTTTGCACAGCGACCTTTCAATTTCTTTTCAGTTTTTGATAGATAATAAAAAGTTCTATCAACTGAAGGAGTATAAGAAAAAAGTTAGATTTTAGAAATACATTGTTTTAATTATTATTTTCTGTATTATTTTTGTATCTGTCTGCTGTGTTATATGGACCCGGTAAGAGCCAAAAGAACGCTATTGTTTTTTTCCGTAAATTTGATCAAATTGTTGATATTTCTGGTTTGCTTTATTGAAATATGACCAAAGATGTGATATAAGCTCCAAAACCCAGTATATTACCAACTTTCTATTCATCTGAGGCTTAATTAAAGGAAAACTTGATTTTTTTTTTCATGTAATAAAATATTCGAAATTTGTGCATGTGACCAGCCCTCTTTTTAGGGCGCTGCAGCAAAATTTTGCACAGCGACCTATACTTTGTTTTAAACATTTTATTATTCGCCACAGATGCTACTTTCAGATAAAACATATTAGAAAAAAAAGTTAGATTTTTTTTAAAAAATCAACCTCCGACTTTAGTACCACCTTAAGTTAACTCTTCTTCATTAGTTTTCATTGATAAAACCAACCCATTCACGAGACGGATGTGGTGATATTTGTTTACACGCAGATCCGCACAAAATTAAACGGAATATTTTTCATAAAGGTAGCCGAATCAAATTATTCTGTGACACTAATCGCTTTAGATGTAAATCTGAAATATACATAACTTTGTTTTGACTGAAATGGCAATTTCTTACATTGAAATAAGTTACATATAGATGACCAACTGATGTCACTCTAAGTATTTTCTTCTCTATCAAATCTTCTCCGAAAAATGTTAGGAATCGTGTATTATGAATATTTACTTGAATGCTACATATACCAAATACTGTTTTACTATTTTCATGCCCACTAACAGCTGAAAAATAGCAAAATGTATATTGCAGCTTGGGAAAAAAGAATTGAGGAATTACTTCCTCAATGAACATTGAATACATTTCTGTGTCTATATCTAAATTCGTTGCATGATTGATAAAACTATGCAGACGATATTTTTCCTCTCCCCGCCCACCCCCCCCCCCCCCCACCCCCCACAAAAAAAAAATTGCTCAAGCCAGTCTGTCCGAATATTTTGGTAAATATGATATGTTATGATAATAACCTGCTTCTTTAGGCACAAATCAATTAATTACATGTGCTAATTGTCCTTTTCATTTTCAGGGCTCTCCTTTACACGTCAAAGAGATACTGAGGGCAGACCCAATCCAGCTGCAGGGGTCAGGGGACAGAATTGCCACTTGGCTGTACTATGTAAGTCATTTTAACCTTTACCACCCTCCGGGCTAAATCAGCGGACGACAAACTGGTGACACTTTTCTTATTTTCCCACAAAACAGGATTCGATATTTCATGCAAATTGTCTCCGTTGGAGATAATTTGCATGAAATGTCAAAACCTGTTTTCTGAAAAAATAAGAAAAATATTTCAATATGCCGTCTGCTGAAAATTGTACCCAGATTGCTAAGTTTTAAAGAAATGCTTAATACTGTTCATTCTTTGTATTACTTTATGCTTTATTTTTGCCCTAGCTTGTCGCATGCCTTGTTCTTGTATTCGTTCTGTCCTTTTTGTGTTTGAGTTTTGCAGTCCAGTCAACACTGTTAATGTCATGTTGAGATGTTCGATTAACCTACTCACACTTTCCTGGGCAGGCCTAGTCCTCTTAGCGTTTAACCAGTGATAGATTTTAACATCTAAAATATTTAATTATGAAGACGATTTGGCTCATTTTTCCTCACTGGGTTTTATTTTTGGTATCCCATATAACTTCCTGTGAAGTTATTTTTAATACCTACAGCTGACTGGGTAGGATTCCATTGTTTGAAGTCTTCTCTCACAGATTTTGACAAAGAAAGAAGCAACTTTGTGAAGTCTACGTCTTTAAAAGAGACGTAGACTTTAAAAAGTCATTTTTGTGTTTGAGTTTTACAGCCCATTCGACTGTTAATGTCATGTTGAGCTGATCAATTAACCTACTCACTCTTTTCCTGGGCAACCAGTACTTGTGCAACTACTTTTCACCAGTAACTGACAACTGCCCTTCACCTTTCGCATATCAAAGTTCATGTATACGCAGCTAATGACCGACATGTAACCTACCATTACATTAAGGGTAATAAATAGATACGGAAACAACTCTGTTCGAATGTTTTGCCTCCATTCTGAAAGAGATCTACTCTTAAAAGGGAGCAAATTCTTTCCTTTTAGAGTAGATTTCTTTTCAGAAGAGGGTTGGTATGCAGGAAAGAGAACATGAAGTAACAGAGATTGTCTCTCTTATAAAAATGGCGGAAAATCGACCACGTGTTTCCAGTTTCCTGAAACAGATATATTGTGTCTCTCGACTTATTTCAGCAGACGACGTTTTGATTTCTTTTCTTATTTTTACCAGAAACCAGGCATTGGCATTTCATGCAAGTTGTCTCATAAGGAGACAATTTGCATGAAATGTCAAATCTTTTTTTCAGGGAAAAATAAGAAAAATATTGTCAATTTGTCTGCTGAATGAGCTTAGAGAGCGGTAATGGTAAACAGTGATCAGCTGGGTAGCATTTATTTATTGTTGTGCCAGTTACAAGACTGAAAAACAGGAAGACATTGATTTCCATCAATGAGTGGGTACGATGGGCTTAAACTGGCTGAGCACAAGTTGGGGACAAAAAATGAGTTGGTATATGGTTGTAAGAACTATGTTGTTCATAAGACAACTGTGTTCGAGATCCAAAGAACAGTTTGCAAATAGCTTATTTAACACTTGCATGATATTCATGGCCCACGGTGTGGACTTGTCAGTTTTTATCAAGTACATGAAAATAGGGCCTGGCAGTTCATACAGGGATGGGTGACAAGTCTCCCAGTGAGACTAAGACCACCGAACAAACTAACTGGGCACTTTTCCTCCCGGCCCCTAAGGAGAATGGGTACACATAGTAGGATTTTCGAGCATTTTTTAACTTCCTTTTTGACTTTTCTGTCTACCTAGTCCCTTCTGAAAAGAAGTCTACTCTAAACGGAAAGAATCTTCTCCCTAAATTCTTTCCTTTTATCTTAGTTTCCTTTCAAGAAGGGTGCAAAACATTTTTTCTGGTCTCTCTTGAAAATATATCCATTCTTAAAACAAAAATACCAAAAGCCAAATGCCAAGAATAACATTCACAAGTACAAATACATTCACAAATACATACAAACGCATTAACAAATGCATTCACAATTACTTCCTCTCTCGGACTGCAGTGGGCATCTTAAATCACTTCAAGGTACCATTACAAGACAGTTGATTCTAGTGAGAGAACACACTAAACAAAAATCTAAAAAACAGTGACACAGAGACAACCTCACTATGATAATTGAGCCCATTCCGCGAATTTTCGGAAGTTTCATATAAGAGTCACTGACGAGGCCTAATTGACGAAGCTTTTTTCTGATTTGGGTTTAACGGCCCTTTCAAGAATATTTCACTTTTATAGAGCCGATCGTTCATCAAAGGTGGGCGAAAACCGAAGAACCCGGGGAAAAACCACATGACCATCCGTAAACAGAACTTGGCTTTCCCCCATGTGACCGAGCGAGACTCGAACCAAAGCGGTAAGAAACCTAATGGATAAAGAGCTTTTTTTCCATTAAACATAGAACTAGTTATAGTGAACCGTTCTCGGCATTTCGTTTGTATAGTCCTTCGTCAAAAAGGGTCTATTTCTGTGACCGCAGCAGCTATCCTTAAGAAATTTGTATGAAGGCCATAAAAACTTCTGGTCCTTTGGGACTATTAAGCCCGTTAATCATATTTCAAGTGGAGTACCACTAAGAATGCTCCTTTGTGTGGCTGGGGGAGGACGCGATGGCAGTTTGCGCATGGAAACAAGAGCACATAAAAGAATGAAATTTGCAACTGTGCCGTTGTCATTGTTCCTTACCTCTTTATCTTTCGGCGCCTCGTGAAGGATTTGCCTTATGATTGTGACCTTTCCTGAGTAACGTATTGTTTTTTATTGAGGCTCTTCTTATGAAAGCAATGAAGTTTGCAAGACTTGGCAAGCTTCCCATTCCCCCCTCCTTCCCCCTCCAGTCTATTTGCTCCGGCTTCAACTGAACTCGATTTTCCAAGATTCTATTATAGGGATCAGACATGATTTTTCATGCATTAACATTCGGCATGTCCCGAGGGAGGTGTTGAAACCCGAGGCCGGAGGCCGCGGTTTTCAACACCTCACTAGGGACCTGGTGAATGTTAATGCATTGAAAAACCATGTTCGATAGCTATTATTGCATAAAAACTGAAAACATTTGCTACATTTCGCGTTATTTCTTGCACTATTTTGTTTCGCCTTTTCACCGATGTCTCGCGAACGCAATTTCCACGGACTATACTCGTTCTAGGGCCGGACAGTACACATCTCGTAACGGCAGCAAAACTGGGGCACTGGTACGGTCATATTGAAAGTTGCGTAGCCGTGCATTAACAGCGCACGTGAATTGCCTTGTTAATACACGGCTTTTCGCCGGTTAATGCACAGCTGTAAATAGCGTGCGACACTGCTTTTCATGCAATAAAATTGGTTAAATGATCCCAAGGAAGATGAAAATAAAAAAATGCACTATAATGAAGCACGGAGAGACGTTTTACGGCCACCACGTGAAACTTAACAGCAGCTGCAATGAAATAAAATAAAAGCGATAAAAGCTGCCACTGGAAACAAAGAACACATGAAGGAACGAAAATCGGGTGTGTCCGTTTTACTGAAATTCTTCAAATGGCAGCAATGTGAGTTGCAAAGCTGCATACGCTCCCCCGCCCCTTTGCAATCTTAGTTCAGGTTTGTAAGCTGGTTTATTGTAATGGCTATTTGATGAATCTCACGCATGTAAATGTCATGTCCTCCAAGTACTTTTAAATGTGTGAATCAGCCATACCCAATAAACTGTGTTGATCACCAACTCAAAGATTTTTTTTTTTCTGGAATGGATAAAACAACATCAAAAAATCAATTTACAACACTTTGAGTTGGTATCGGAGTTTCACCAACCTGACTTCTCGAAAACAATTGCCTGTCTACGCCCACATTAGCTTGACAAAACAAGGGTTCAATGGAAATTTCAAACATGCTTTACTCTTAACTCTTACCTGTAGACCGGTACAGATATCTATGCCGGCCTCGGTCACTCAGTCGGATGCACGTTTGGTGATCAGGAGGTCACCGGCTTGATCCCTGCTGGGTCCGGCAACATTCTCTCGTGGAGATAGATCATGAAGTATTTTCTACGGTCATTGTCTCCCTTCCGCTGATTCAAGAAGGGCAGTTGTCAGTTTCTGGCGAAATAATGCGCACAAATACTGGTTAAGCGCTTAGAGGACTAAGCCTGCATAGGAAAAGTGTGGTTACGTAATCTGACCGCGCTCAACATGACTCCACGCGTTGACTGGGCCGTAAAAGCGCAACAAAAAACAGATACCTATGCAAACAGATAGATCCTTGCCGTCTTGTTAATGATCCTTGTCCTCTTTACAAAAACTGGACGTGTCCGAATTCAATGATGGAAGAATCCACTTCAGAAAGGGGTGAAAGGGTTAACATGGATTAAGTTTTCGTTTACACAGCTAGTAGTAATACCGGTGCGTGACCTTCACACTTAAAGTTTACAGAAAAAAGCTTCAGAGTTTGCCAAATAGAAAACTGATAGTAAATTATACAACGGGAAAGCATGATCCATTTCCCTTAAAGCATAAGCTTCTAAACCTGTGAATAGGTTTTCCTTTCATGTAGTCAGACAAAACATCAGACATTACAACTATCAGAACAAGGTCCATGTCCACCCCTTTTATACTTTTACCGCTACAGTTTCCTATAATATCGAGTGCAAACAATTACATGTACTTTAACAAAAAGAAAAAACAAATAAAAAAATAAATAAATAAAAAATAAAACGCAAGGTATATTCCTATCCCTCGTTTCTCCACCCCTTACAACCTACGTCATAACGGTAATTGGGATAATTATTTTCGCCAGTAATTAGTTTTTCGGAAATCTTGTTAAATAAATTATGCTTTTATGAAATTCAGAACTTTCGTTTAGGGCACTAAATTCACCAATATGGACTGTCGGTCTTTTGAAAAATCGGACTTCTGAAACAATGTTTATATTATACTTATAGTTTAAGGACAGTAGGTCGAAGAAGTTACAATAATTAAAATGTGTATAGAGACTGCAGTTTCGGTGGAAGATAGTACTAAATTAGACATGTTTTATGCACAAAGTGATTTTTTAACAAACAAAATATTCTGAAGTAGGGATGCTTTGGAAACACAGAACAAATCAAAAACAGAACAGAGTGAACATAGTTTGACTGAGTCTGGTAATGAGAAATAATGAAAGAATATAAGAATCCATCATGAGTGTCCATGCAGGATAAGGAAATCTCACCCTCGGGGTAGGAATTTCAACCAGGGACGAGGTCCCCGGTTGAAATTCAGTACCCCGAGCGTGAGATTTACCTATCCTGCATGGACTGGCTCATGATGGATTCTTTTTCTCCCACTTTTTAGTGGATTTTTCCTATGACCAGTGTGATCATGTGAGATAAAAATTTCTCACATTGGCAAAAAGTCTATCTCATATACGCAAAGGTGGGAGTTAACATATATTTTAAGCTCACCTATGAGGTGTCCCCGCAAGCCGCTCCCAGTGAGTAATTACAATCTGTTTTCATGGAGAAATGAGAAAAACTGTCAATGCATTACGATTGAAACAAAAAAATAATGACTTATTAAACGCTATGGGTTAAGACGTATGCATTTCATACGGGTACGTTAACATTTAGTTTCTGTCAGTTTTCACACAACTGCATCTACAACCTTCTCCTATATTTGCCCACGACATGCTCCTGTTTATTAACTTTATATAGTTTATTGCACACAGAATGTTTCTTTTTGATATTATGGAAGCGTTACTGGTATGACCCTGTTTAAATTAGATATCGAAAGGAAAAGTAAGCTAAACTTAACGGAGATGCTAATGATAAAAGCAGAGGGAACCAATTAATTGGGCCTGGTTGTTTACAGAGATTATTCAGGGTTTCTAACTGACTGTTACAGTGATTTATTTACAATTTTACACCTATGCATCCCAGGACTCGCTTGGGCTATATAAAGTGAGTCCTATAGAAAATCATTGTGTACATTACAGAATTATCCACTATAACTTTGTGAGTCCTGGGACTCGCTGAGATTTAAAATGTGAGTCCCAAAGCAGAAATGCGAGTACGGGACTCAGGATGCGCAGGTAAAAAATCACTGCTGTTATCTGTAAAGAAATGTTGATGAGACACAGAATTTGCCGCCAGTATTGCGAATTTTGTAGGTTCGAGTAAAATCAGAGGGAAGTAATTAATTGGCCTGGTTATTTACAGAGAGTACTCAGGTAATTAAACTAACTGTTATCTCCGATTCGGAGAAATATTGAGGAGACACAGAACTTGGCCTCAGTGTGGCAAATTTTGCAGGTTTGATTTAGTGATTCTGAAATATACCTCCTCCGAGTCAATAACAAAGCCAACTGACAGGCGTTCGTTTATGTCCATACAACAGGTGTTGGTTTATGTGTAAACAACAGCCCATTTATATTCATGTACTATTTTTTATATTCCTTATTAAGGGGTACAGATAAACTTACAGCGGCGGCATTTCTTTCAAATTTGTTTTGTCTCCTTTCTGAAAAGCGATCTACTCTAAAAGGAAAGAATTTGCTCCCTATGTGAAGAGTAGACTCTTTTTCAGAAGGGACTTTGTGAGCAGAAAAAAAAACAGGAAGTTACGAAAGTTGTTTTGATTGTAGAAATGATAAAAACTACCGAGTGTATTAAGTCCCCTAAAGGCCTCACATACGAGGGTCGTGCAAAAAGTTCTGTCACTAATAGGCTTCCTTAGTTTTATCCCAGGTATATTTTAAAAAGCTTCACTGCACTTGAATGGTGTGTTGAATAGCTAACGATTACCGTTTATTTCGTGCAAATTGCTTTCCAACTGACCGAGTTATTTCAAATTGAAATAGATGCAGTCATATACACGGACCAATTTACTTGTTACATTCGAACATGGACCAAAAGACTGAAATTCGTAGCTATATTAAATGCCGCATTGGGCTTAATATAGATTCAAAGCAGATATTTAATGAATTGTGTGGTATATATGGACCGCAGACTATTTCAATGCGCACAGTTTTTAGGTGGGTTAAAGCTTTTAAAACTGGGAAATTTTCTGTTAAAGATGATACCTAAAACCTCAGTTACCAAGGCTAACATCGCTGCTGTAAAGCTCGTGGTCGAACAGGATGCGCGATTGTCTGTCAAAGATATATCTAGTTGTATTGGCATATCAGAAGGCAGTGTGCAAACAATTCTGAAAAAGCGTTTGGACCGAAAAAGGTTTGCGCTAGGTGGGTACCTCATTTGCTCACTGAGGAGCAAAAGACACAACGCCTTAAATGTGCCCGGGAACTTTTGAAAACATACAAAGGCTGTAATAGTCGGGTTATTTCTAACTTGCTAACAGGTGATGAAACCTGGGTGCACATGTTTGAGCCACAAAGAAGGGCTGATAATAAGCAATGGAAGCGAAAAGATCAAAAACGCCCATGTATTGCCAAGAGAACCACAAGTTCGAAAATGATGTTGTACGCAATTTTCTTTAATTCAAGTGGGCCAGTCGTTTAAGTGCCTTGTCCATCTGGTCATACAGTCACTGGCCAATTCTACAAGAATTCTGTACTGAAGAAAGTGGAAGAGTTTTACAATAAGAAACGACCAAGTAAAGGATGATCAGGAGTCCACCTTTTACATGACAACGCATCCTTTCATAAGTGTGAGGTTGTTAAGTCTTTTTTGGCTTCTGAAAAGGTGAAAGTTTTAAACCATCCACCTTATTCACCTGACCTGAGTCCCAGTGACTTCTTTTTATTTCCAAGGCTTAAGAAAATGCTTTCTGGAAATAAGTATACGTCTAGAAGTTCTCTTGGCAGCGCTATATTTATCAATGTCTCAAACAGATACCAAAAGAAGACTATTTATCTGTTTTTCGCGACTGGGTAAAAAGGTTACAAAAATGTGTTTCAGTAAAGGGGGAATACTTTGAAGGTTTGTAATAAAAGTATGTTTGATAAAATGTAGCACTGAAGTAATCCGACCGAGTGACAAAACTTTATGCAGGACCCTCGTATAATGCTAATACAACAATGAACATCACGAAAACATGCCTATATAATTTTGACCCCCTTAAACCCCACTTTTATATAGTAAAACTGGGGTTTACAGGGGTAGACATTATTTTTCTTAGTTTTTCTCAAAACATAGATTGTTGGTACTTGTTAGAACCGCCTCGCCAAGGCGATTCTAACGAGTACCCACAATCTATGTTTTTGAGCAGGAATATGAAAAATATCAGAGTTTTTATCTGAAAATTTTCAGTTTTTTGGAGGAGAAATTTTCTATATATTTGAATAGGCATGTTTTCGTAATGATTATAAACAGGACAAAAAAAAAAATCAAGCCCCGTAGCGAGCAGTCCCAAAGGCCGACGAAAAAAGAACAGCATCAGGACCATGCCTTAGAATGGTTAATAACCTGCAAATGATTGAAAGAATAGTCGAAAAGATGTCGGCAAGCAGTGATCATCCCTACCGAGCATACATAAACTGTCTTGACCCGCGAGCTACATCAGGGGTGCGCCTCCGCTGAGCCGTCTCAGCTGCCCGCGAGTGTCTTACTTCGTGGTTCATATTATTAAGGAGGTATTGTTTATCGCAACGAGCATTCGCGATTTATTAAGATAAACCAAAAAGGGTAAGGGGAAAATGTCCAGGAAGTGCCAAAATCACAAGCCGCAGCCCTTTCCAAACCTCGCTAAGAATAACGTCTCCAATGAAAAGATCATCTTAGTTTTAGACATTTTAATAACGGAAATATAGTACAATGAATCTAAATACAAAGATCCACTAAACACAACAATAAGAACAGACAATGAAAACAAAGCCCCGCAGCGAGCAACCACAAGGACCCACAAAGAACGATCACCACCAGAATCACCGCCTTACTATGGTCAGTAGTAAAAACAACCGTGAGAGGGGAGGGTTTAAATCGATTTTATTGGTACCAAATGTCCACCCAAAGTCCAAATCTGGTAAAAAAACAATGTGCGGCTCGCATAGAGTCTCCCAAACTAAAACAGTGAAAATCTCAGAAATAACATACAAACCAAATTAATTTAACATGATGAACAAGGATAACGGCTTTTGGCAAACACTGACATGCAGAGCTAAAGAACACAATAATAAAACAGGCGGCCCATGGGCCACAATTATCTCACCTGAGTGAAACAGCCATAGCATATTTGCAGATGGCATGGAACAATTTTCCAGTACCACAATGGTTACCAATAAACAGTGAATGAATTTAAATAACTGTCATATTTCCTACTTGAAATGTATACGGATGCTAATCTGACCTTGCCGTAGAAAGGCCAAAGGTCAGTCTAGCATCATCATTTGAATAAATTTGGTAGACCCTCTATCCACGATGCACTGTGCCCAGATTCAGCCGCAAGCATTTCTTGGTTCTAAGGAAGAAAGAAGAGGACGCTATATGAAGAAAAAAAAAAAACGTTTTTCACCAAAACGGCATCCCCAGGATGGTGGCCCATTGCAATATCCCTGACCGCCCTGACCTCTTTGACCCCAATCTTGACTTGAAGTCCAATATATTATAGTAATGTAGTATCGTTCTAGCCACTTTGATATGCTCTGTTTATCATCCCGGTTGCTTTTAACATGACAGTTGCTCAACTTTTGCACTTGCTTATAAATAAGAAGACAGTCCGTCTGGAATCTGATCAGACGCCGAGATATGTCTCCAAACAGTTTGCCCAAGGTCATAGTGTAAAAGGACTAGCGAATTAATTTGGAAAGAATAGCGTTCCTAACACTTTCTATGATTAATATCTACCCAGCTAGCATTTTGCTTTAATCTATATCGGACCGTTATCAGCCCGACAGCATTGCTGTCGGGCCGATAACGGTCCGATATAGATTTGTGCAGAATGCTAGCTGGGTATTCTGTATCAAAACACACAATCCAACTGTATTGATGTTTCTTTACAAGTTTATAAGATGTGAAGAGTTCGGATTGTTTGCACATGTGTAAAATTCGACATGTGACACTCAAACAGATATGTAACTGTGCGTACAACTGTACGCATACGTAACAATCTGTCACGTATTCGTATGTGTGACATATAATGCTCCGATGATATCAGCTCATTCACTCATTCACTCGACGTGATACCGTCCGCCAGATCAAGTTCCTACAGTAATAATGTGTATCTCTGAGGTGTTCGATATGAAACCCCATTCTTGTTTCATCAAAATGATTTAGCTTGATCACGTTGTTTTGTTGTGTGTGTGTGTGTGTGTGTGTGTGTGTGTGTGTGTGTGTGTGTGTGTGTGTGTGTGTGTGTGTGTGTTGGGGGGGTCTTGTTATTTTTCACTGACTGCTTTGGTGATGGTCTATGCGAGCCACGCAAACATTTTGTATTTTTACAGCATTTGTGTGAAGATTTGGTATTAGTAAAATTGATATACCTCACCCCATGTAATTTTACTACGGACCGATTTTACTACGAGTACTGACCATTTAGTTGTGGACCCTATCTGGCAATCCGATCATCTCTTTTGGGAAAAAAAAACAGCTGGTTGTTTTTTTATTTTTTATTTGTTTTGGAGCATGTGGTGTCTGTAGTGGTTTGTTTGTTGCTTTTTTTCTCTTGGTAACATTGGAGGTTACATTCTGTAATTGTGGCTTTTCCTGGACACATTTTATACTGTTTTACATTGAGTTGATAAGAGTAATTGAGAGAGATAAAGTTTCCTTTACCACTCTCTGTGTTATTTCAGCACACGAAAAAGTGATGGTCTGTTATTTTCCTCAGAAACTAAGATTTGACAATTCACGAAAATTTTCTCCATTTGCTGTGTTTTACCGTCAACTTAAAGCAAACTTGGTCATTTGTGTATCCAACTTTGACCGGACATCTGTGTTAATGCAAACATATAGGAAGCATGTGCCGTTAAAATATTCTCTATTATCTATGTTCCCAAACAGCATCAAATCCGCTCTATAAATTTCTCCGAAAAACGTCAAAAAGTCGAAAATACTACCCCGCATGCGAAAATGAAATTGAATGGACACTTGTTGTGTTAGGTTTGATGATGATGATGATTTGATGCTTAACGTCCCTTTCAACATTATTTAAGTCCTACTGAGACGATCGAAGGATGATAATGAAAAGGTAATGAAGCGCCGCACAGTCGAGCAGATTTTCGCCTCCAGCGGAATTTGAACCCAGGACTTCGTGATCCGAAGTCAGGAGCGCTAACTATTCGGCAACCCGGACGCTTCAGTACCTAGGTTTAAAAAATGTATAGGTCACCTTTGATTTAAGTGAACAGGCAGCTCCATCAAAAGACTTTTAGAATAAAGCAGTTGCCTCTTATTAGGAGTGTCAATTTGGACCACATGTTAGCCAGAAAAGACGGTAGTTTTCCGAAATTCCTTCTTTTGTGCGTTCTTCGTTTCCAAAGGCAATCCTTGAGGTTTTTATTATATAACTTGATCTCGATGTACATTCCCAGCGCTCAATTAAAAAGTTACAGTTTCGGAATAGTCAATTATTGCATACAATCTCATATTGCACTATAGTCCGGGTTTTAATCAATAAGAATAGGCTGCGTTATAAACCGGACTAATCTCGTTCCAGGATTGCAAAAGTCGCGCAAATACATAATCTTGAAAGCGAAAATATGATAAGAGTGTGCTAAAAAAGGATTGCACGTACGCAAGTATCCAGTCTTCTTGAAGCTCGAGGATTTATGTGCAACAGCACAGCCACTGACCAGATTTCGCAATCATGATAAGGTATCATTTAATTACGCACGGCTTGTATTTCTGGAATTCTCAATACTAGAGAAAACTGGCAAAAAGTCAAGATAAAGGAATAATTGTTCAAATACAATACGTTCCACAAAGATAGGTTTTGCTCTAGAAAATGACAAAACTATCCTTAAACCATCAACACAATTATCTCCTTAACTGGAGCTATAAACAAGTAAGTACGCTTGCATCGAGTTGGCATTTTAGTGCGGCCAATCCCAAACGTATCAGTAATATAGTGACAAGAGACAGGTATAAAACAGATTGTTCATTGAGAAACTTGGCAAAAACCAATACTAAGTAGAAGTTGGAGACGAAAAAAGTCTCATGAACATTGAAGATAAAAGAGACTGCTGCAAACAACTTGTCTATAATTTAACATACAGACGGCAAGGTAAAATAATAACACTACGATATGGAAGAAGTTAAAGGAAAACTCAACAGAACTAGTGAAGCAAACAGTACAAATGGAACTATGAACATTTCTGTAACAGAATATGTTCATGATATCGGAGCACTGATATCATTGATTTCTGTTCTTATAAATGGACTATTATTGATCTGCATACTTTTGAACAGAAATAAATCATGGTTCAGAAAGAGGCGCGAGTTTTCTGTTCTTATTTCATTAAACTTAGCAATTGGATTAGTAGTGACATCGATGTTTGCTGCAAGACGAGCAACGAATGGAGCGGCATCAGAACTTCTACTCCTTATAGAAGAAGCTATGTATTTTACTTCGAAATGTTTGACCATCAACTATTTACTTGTGATGTGCATGAATAAAATTCTTAGTTTAAATAACGGGGAATCTACCAAAAGGCAAAAGGCATCGTTTTACATGATGAACATTTGCGTTTGGTTGACGACACTGTCCTGGCTCGTTCTTCCTTTTATCCTGCTGAGTAATGAATGTTCTATTCTTTGGTTTGCGGGCTGTGCCATCCTGGAAAAAAGTCCACTGCTCATGATGCAATTTCTCGCATTTGTATTCGGTTTCCCATTAGTTGTGGTTCACATCTTAGCTGGAGCTAACCTTTTTCTCATCTTCAAAAGGAACTATGACTGGAAACGCAGACAAATCGAACTTCGTCGTCTGAAGGTAGGAAGTCCGTACTGTGGTAGAAATATCAGAAGACCAAAAGCCGGTCTCCTGGATGAGAAACGGCATTCAGTCTTGAATAAAAGTCTTGACTTTACTATCCTGGACTCTGGGCAAACATCTGACATATTACCAACAGTAAATATTCCAAGAAAGTCCAATGCTAGAGTTAATTTTTATAAATGTGATCCTTTCATCAGAAAACAAGAAGAGACAAAGACAATCAAGTCGACGAGGGTAGAGAGAACCAAAGCAAGATGGGCTGTTACGACCACTTTGTTGCTTCTTGTTCTTGATATAAGTATCTGGTCGGTTGTCGTTTCATTTGCAGGGATTTTATTTAAAGCAGAGGTATCGTTCACAGAAAGTACGCTTATTCTAGCTTTCTTGAGCCAAGTTGCAAATCCGGTGATATACATAACAACTATACCTAACTTACGTGAGACTATAAAGAACACTTTGCAGCGATCGATGTTTTCAGGAAAGCAGTCTCCAACTACTGGGAAGCGTACAGAAATTAGATATATACCTCGCAAACCATGCCGCTTCAGCACAGGTAATATTCAAAACTTTGACAGGTTTTGCAACTGTCAAAGTCTGCACATAAGGAGATGTACGACTAACACTCTTTAGCTTGAAAGAACGGCATTGGGGAGTTTGCTCGTTTCCAAACTGATGGCGGAAACGGGATAAGGAACTGAATTCACGCCGGTAGACCAACAGACAAAGTACAATATATTCATCAAAGGGAACTCTTCAATGGGGATTGTGTGTTCAGAATGTCGTTGGTTTAAACATGGATAGTTTTATTGAGATTTAATTTTACAAACTTCTATCAACAGCGCAAAACTCGAAACCTGATTCAAGTTTTAGCTAATTCATGACAGAAACTCGCTCTATAAGGAAAGTGAATAGGTAGTGATAGCGGTAGCAAAGGTAGGAAAGGATTGGTCTAAAAGTCATCGTAGCAATGTTTGCTGTTTAAAATGACAAACCTGCTCTGGAAACTTTGCTATACTAGGTTATTTTCCGCCATCTTTTACAAAAGCGACAGTTTTTTATGAATTCCTGTTTGCATTCTTGAGATTTAATGTGAATCGTCTGCTAGACGATTTCACATGAAATGTCAAACCATATTTTCTCAACGCTTAACATTTTATGTGGATCCTATGCTTAGCTAGCAGATTATTCACATAAAATTCTAAGCTTTATTTTTACAAAAAAATAACATTATTCCAAATTTTCGTGTAATGCAGACTATGACTGGCAGTTCAATGGTTAACTAATGAAATGCAATCAAAACAAGTGAAACGAAAGAAGAAAAGAAATCAGTATGCACAGTATTAACCCATTTATGCCGAGTGGACTCTTTTTCCTAAACTCTTTGGACAGTTCCATTTTCAATATAAGGGGTGTCTGGTTAGTTTTACTTATTACCATGTTAAACATAATTTCTTGCATTTAATGCAAACAGTGCAGACCCTGATCAGATGCCGCGTTCTGCGGCGTCTGATCTGGGTCCACACTGTTTGCTAACGTCCCTTACATGGGACACTAGGCACAAATGGGCTAAGCGCTTTTAAACTACACTTATTATCACACGGAGGTGCGGTTTGTGTTGTGTGTTTGCTCGTTAAATTGTTTCGTAATCATCGAATAAACTTAAATTGAAAATAAGGTTTTGTTATCTTTTCACAGTTTTTAACTGTTTCAAGGGAAAAACGTCACCTAGCACATGCAAAATACTCTCATTCAGTGCATGTAGTTCATGCGCAGTCTCACCAAGACAATTTCCCTCTGTTGATATATCCTACATTGCACAATAATTCTTTGAACGGACCGTGAAGGGCCTGATCAAACTGCGCGGATGCGCAAGCTGATCTGGACCTTCCATTACGAAAACATGCCTATTCAAATACATAGAAAATTTCACCTGCAAAAACTGAAAATTTTCAGATAAAAACTCTGGTAGTTTTTCATATTTCTGCTCAAAACATAGATTGTGGGTACTCGTTAGAACCGCCTCGCCGAGGCGGTTCTAACGAGTACCCACAATCTATGTTTTTGAGCAGAAATAAGAAAAATTATACCCCTGTAAACCCCAGTTTTACTATATAAAAGTGGGGTTTAAGGGGGTCAAAATTATATAGGCGTGTTTTCGTGATGGCTGTCCGTATACGCCCGCAGATTTTTTCCCTTATCTTGACTCACCAAGGCTCCGATAGCTACGCTATACGTATTCCCCTTGGCATCACGAAGACATGCCTATATACTTTTGACCCCCCTTAAACCCCACTTTTATATAGTAAAACTGGGGTTTACAGGGGTATACATCATTTTTCTTATTTTTGCACGAAAACATAGATTGTGGGTACTCGTTAGAATCGGTGAAGCTGTTCTAACGGATACCCACAATCTATGTTTTGAGCAGAAAATGTGAAAAATAGAGTTTTTTTGTTTTTTTTTCTCTCTCATCCGAAAACGTTCAGTTTTTGGTGGTGATTCAACCCAGCTAGCATTCTACGTAAATCTACATCGGGCCGTCATCGGCCCGTCAGCTACCCTGACGGGCCGATGACGGCCCGATATATATTTACGTAGAATGCTGACTGGGAATATATTTGAATAGGCGTGTTTTCGTAATGTCCTAACAAGCTGCTTTTTTTCTGACTGACCACATATTATGTAACACGAGATTCTTCAAAGTATTGCAGATAATAAAATGATGCTGACTGATAACTGGCTTCTGCAAGCAAATATGTGATGTTTAATTACATAACATTATGTTACATTATGCAACCTATCTTTAGTATCCTACCTCTGGTATAACAAGCTCTCTCATTGGCAGTCACTATTTTGGAGTTTGGCGATTTGATTCGCTAACTGACTGTAAGTAAGAATGCATGTCTCACTCAATAGGTAAGGTACTGAATATATGAAGTTTATTCAGTTCTTAATGAGGCAAGATACCTTTCCATTTGCCAAATGGACTACATATCCCATTAAAGACTGAATAAACTCTCTCACTTTATCGATATATTAGAAGAGTTCATTTTCAATTTTAGGTATGTCAGGCTATATGATATAGATATCTGTAAAGAAAAATGGTTGAACTATTTGCAAACAGTGGAGACCCTGATCAAACGCCGCATTCTGTGGCGTCTGATTTGGTCTGCACTGTTTGCCAAGTACCCTTTTAGGGGTCTCCAGTCTTCAATGGGTTATATAACGTAAATATTTTCTACATACCAGCTGAGATTGAATTTTCTATATTTTACTTAATTTCTTCCACAAAAGGCTGAAATATTTTGACCATAAAAGATAACAAAATATATTGCTTTTCGCTAGCTCTGAGACATCTGTCTTACCAAGAGATTTCAAAAATTGCTGTCCATGTTCAGTGATTTAACAAGTTACAAGTTATAGCGACTTTGCGAATCATGATTTCGTCTAGTGCAATGGTGCTGAATATTTTCCCCAACTCATAACTTTTATTTAGTACAAGATAATATATTCCGAAAACAATGAAAACATTTTCGCCTTCGCCAACCTACGCCTGAAACACGTGTTTCTCGGCTCCAACAAAAAACTAATTTATGTTGTGCAACAAATTATGCTACACGATATCCAGCAAACAAACAACGGTATAATAACGTCGTTTCGACGTCACTGCGATGTCGTCGCAGCGGCGTCGAAACGACAATTTTACCATGACGTCGCTTCAACGTCGTAACGGCGTTATAACGACGTTGTTTGTTTACTGCGTAAAAGTTATACAATTATGCTTACATGTTTAGCACCGACTGGGTAATAACACCACTGTCAGTGGATTAGTTTCAGAGATGTTTGAAGCTCAGTACTCATTACTGGGACGCTGATTACAGTTTTCTGATCGGTTCTGGTTTCGGTACTTCGGTTCTTAACCCTTTCACCCCTGGGTTTCTGAAGTGGACTCTTCCATCTTTGAATATAGTCCGGACCATTGTTTCAAACAGGTGTTTCAGTCAAAAATCAAAACAGAATGACAAACATTGTAGATCCTGATGAGACGGTTCATCATGAGCCGTCTCATCAGGATCTGCACTATTTGCAAAAATAACGTTTTGGTCTACAGGACTGGAAGGATAAAACTTTATATGTATTAAAGGGATTAACAAAGTGCATTCATTTCACAATGAGTGTGCAACGTCTTCAGGCGCACATTGAAAACATACATGCTGTCGGAAAAAGTATTGCAACCTTTAATTGTTTCACTGATTACTCGGCAATAAATGAAAGTAAAGAACTGTGGTTTGTATGCTTCGTTCCTGGGGCTTCGTTATAGTATTCATATCTTAAGAATGAGGCACATGAAGTTGCTGAAGCTCAGCAAAGTCTGAGAGACGAGAGAGGTACCTGCTCAAAACATGCACTTTCGCACTTTTGTTAGCACCTTAGAATACGAAAATTACTGCACAAATTTGCATAATCTCGTGCACTGTCAGTGACCGGTCACTTCTTGTTTTCAGCCCACATTTCCCAGTGTAATCAGGTGTAAAATGCCTGGAATGAGCATTTCTGCTGAAGTAAAGGGCTGCTAATCGGCATGTTGGAAAATGGGGCCAGCACAAAACAAGTTGGCAGGATAGTTATAGTGTACACGATAAGGAATAAGTTTCGTCATAACGGCTCTGTAAACAATATACAAAGTATGGCCGACCTAAGTTAACATTTACTGCAGCCCAAGGCAGATTTTTCAGAACGATTGTCCTCAGACAGCGCTTCAAGTTATCTGTTAATCTTTACCACACTCTTGGCAAATTCACTAGACCACAAAGTGGTGATAGTTTTCTTATTTTTCCCAGAAAACAAGATTTGACATTTCATGCAAATTGTCTCCAATGGAAAAATAAGAAAAATGTTTCAATATGTTATCTGCTCAACATTTTCCCAGCGTGCTAGGCGCCACCCTTCGCCGTGCTACTGGCATTAAAATTCACCCTCGGGCCATCAGGAACTGACTTAAAGCGGCAGGCATCAGACCATATAGACCTTGCCTCCGGAACTAGCTGACTTCCAGTCACAAGTGGGAGATGTTGGCTTGGTGTCGTCACCGTCGACCTTGGATGAAGAACTAGTGCAGCAACATCCTTTGATCCGACAAATCGCGTTTCAACGTCGACTTCTACGACCGACGTAAAGTTTGGAGGAGAGTTAGCAAGCGTTATGTCTCAGTAACTGACAGAAAACGACAGATACAGAGGAGGTAGTGTTCTTGTTCGGGCCGGTGTAAGTTACAGTCACACGACTGGCCTTCACATAGAGCAAGGGACCATGCCGGTTCTGACATACCGTGATGACATCCTGATCCCGGTAGCGCAGCCTCTCTTAGCCCAGTCTGAACGTATATATCAAGATGATAACGCTTGTCCCCACCGAGCCAAGGTCGATGCAGATTACAAACAGAAACAAGGAATATAGACACTCCTACGGCCAGCCAGATACCCAGACATCACCGATAGAGCATTTCTGGGATGAGTTAGAGACGCGCACTTTTCACATCGGAATCCGCATTTGTCAGTAATTGGAGCAAGCCCTAAGACAAGAATGGCAGGCGACTCCACAGAGTACCATTACACAGAGTACGTACCATTAGAAACGTGATTAACAGTATAAGGCCTCGAGTAAACGCTTGTAGAGACAGCAACGGAGACCATACCAGATGTTGAGATTGTCAGGACAGTCTGAACCCTGAGGACATACCGAAGTGTTTCGAAGGCAGATAACTTTTAGGGATATTGTTTAATCTTTATGATTTTCCTTTTTTTTTTTTTTTTTTTTTTTTTTTTTCTTCTTTTTTGTTGTTTTTTTCTTCCCCATTTGGATTGCGTGTTTGCGGTCGACTTTTCAAACTGCTAACAAAGGGGCAAAGTGCAATTTTTGAGCAGGTACCCCTTCAGTCTATCAGATCATGCTGAGTTTCAGTGGCTGTTCGCAACAAAAAAAAATCCTGCGTCTCATTCTTTAACTATGAATGCTGTATCCAAGCACATAAAGCAAAATTCCTTACTGTTATTTATTACCAAGAAATCAGTAAAATGATTAAAAGTTGTAATACATTTTTCCGATAGTATATTATATTTTTTGGACCTTTGAGACTCAGGGCGAAGTGTCCTGAGTCTCAAAGGTCCAAAAATATAAAAATTATACGGAAAAACATTATCAAAACAACAATCACCGGAAAATCAATTTGAAAGAAAAGTGAGATGTTCTTGCGATTTTTTCTCACTCAGGCACCAATCTAAAACGGATTTGACTCAACTTCTTTCGGTTCGCTGTGGCGGCCATCTCTTACTTTTACCTGCGGTGGTCTTGCTGTGCGGGTCATAGCCA